>OY720123.1:8752500-10002500 GCA_963082685.1 Cyclophora albipunctata
TGCGGAGTAATGTCAAAATTATTCTAAAACTAAGAATAATTGTTCAAACTGCATATAACTATCGGTACGGTTATTAGAATGAGAAAGACTATAACTCAGCCTCAATGAAAAAGTCCTACATAAACCGCCTGTTGCAGTTGTTTTTGAAATGGGTCAGTTGTCACCCGGCGGACACGCAATCTGCTTGCCTGTGTTTTTGCATCGTCTCTTTACTCCGATAAATTAATGGACAGAATTTGTCGCGTGATAACTGAAAAAGAAGGAAATAATTGCACTATTTTTTTATTATAACATTTATCTAATTTGTCTGTCTAGGGGTTGCGGTTAGTTTCGCTATGCTCGATTCCCGCTATGCACTGATCTTTAAATACCTACCAAAAAGTGCCGCTTTGCACTGAATTTCTCAGTGCTACCTTTAACAATGGAAGGTACAATTCGATAGAAAAGTGTTTCTAAAGTATAATCTAATATTTATAAGTAATATTTCTCTTAAAGCTAGCCTGGGACTGCATAGTTTGAGGAAAATTGTTTTGGTAAATAAAAATCTAATTTAAATTTAAGAATTGCGTATATTTTGATTAAAAATATAAAAACGCTATGAAACATTAATCAACTCAAAATCAAGATTACTTCTTTTATTTACACATTGCCTGACAATAGTTCTTTTATTTTGTCTTACAAAATGGTAATTGTGTCCGGTATATAACAGGGTCTTTCCACCCTTTAGGCCCATCTCGTAGCCAGATTTGGTAGCTAGCTTCCAAATGGGAGAAATAATCCCGATTCGAAGCTGGCTACGAAATAGGAATTCGAAAGTCCAAGATTTAGGAAAAAGAACTAGTAAAAAAAAATAACCCTAACCTACCGAATAGATCGTTCCCATTTAGTAGCTACCTACAAGATGGGAAAACACTTTTCTCATTTCGTAGCTAGCTACCAAATCTGGCTACGAGATGGGCCTAAAGTCTTTCCACCACGTCTACTATCAATTATTGTATAATTTTTAACCGGACCACGGGAAGAACTTGCCTCCGACATGATTGCAGACGTACTAACTATCTAACCTAATTACCCTTATCAGTAAAATAAAGATGCACCAAAATTGCAATCCTACTGTCTCTTTCTATTCAAGGCAAAAGTTAACACTCAGGTACAAATTCCCGGAAGAGGTAACCCAAAAAACTCGTTGTTTTGGTGTTGACGGTTTAAGCTATGTGTTGATTAACACGAATACTGTTTGCTTAGTTATAGTTAGTGAAACTAGTAAGAGAGTATTTTATTTATTTAAACATAAGCATTTTTCTTTCGACTGTCCAAGAATCTGATTCCGTGCATAGCGGCACTTTTTGTTAGGTATTTTATGATCAGTGCATAGCGGGAATCGAGCATAGCGAAACTAACCCAGGGGTTGACTGTATAAAGACATTTAAGAAAAAGCGTCATTTGTTTTTTGACATAGAATATGGGATAAATTACAAATTCTTGTGAAATTCGTCCTGAGTTTACAATGGAATCTTGTAGTCATCTCGTTTATATTGTACTTGTTTACAAGCTATGACGCCGCGAGTTCGCGCGAATAGAGCGCGAGCGAGTGAGCGACTATTTTGACATCGTGATAACCGTGGTTCTGTTAAAATCACCGGCTGACAGCTTCTAAAGTCACTTATTAGTCAAAACTAAACTAAAAAGCGTGTCACCGAATCGCCACCAATGCCTTACCAATGCACAATGCAAAAAAGTTTTCGTATGATTTTAAAACCTTATAAAAACATTCAGAGTATCCTGTCAAATATATTTGGGTAAAAGCAGAAAGTTACTAAAAACCGAATGAGCTTAGTTCTTAATTGTAAACTAAATTGTCCTTAATACGACTCTGTATTTCTAGGTACGTTTCTGTCTAGATAGTTTCAAGGTATCCTAAGCTGATTAAACTCACCAATTTGCTGCGGAACTTGCAACGTCAGCGGTTTCAAGGAAACTTGGCGTTTAGCAGATAAGTTATAAGAGCGAAAGTTGTGTGGACAGTTGAATTAATGTCTGCGGTTTTTGGACAGTTTAGTTTGAATTAATTTACACTTGAAGGATGTGAGCAGTACGTATGTTTGGTACTCCTTCACACAAAAACTGATGAACGGATTCGGATGAAATTTAACGGTAATATAGGTTATACAACAGAATAACAAATAGGATACATTTTATCCCGAATTTCCAGTGGGAACGGGTACAACGAAAACCACGTAGCGCGACTAGTAATTCTATATTTCGTTATCAATATTCATACCCCGTATATTACTATGATAAATTAGCAAAGCTTACATTGTATCGCGTGTTTTGTGCAGATAATATTTAAACAACGTACACACAAACGTACGTATTATTATATATGGGTGAAGCGTGTTCGCGTAGTATCGTGAGATTTGTGCGGTTTCGGGGATTGTCGGGTTACATAAACATTTCGGGGTTTTTTACGACTGTTTTTATGTTAATTGTATCACTACATAGTATAAAACAAAGTCACTTTCCGCTATCTGTCTGTCCCTATGTATGCTCAGCGGTTTTTTTCATAGATAGAGTGATTCAAGAGAAGGTTTATATGTATACAAATTCCCAAAATTCCCAAGGGAACGGGCACAACGCGGGTGAAACCACGGGGCGCTAAAAAAATAGGTTTTATAGGTAAACTTGAAAAGATTTTTAATAACTGACTTGTTATGTGTAACAGTTACTTAAAATCATAATACAAGAGAGCTATTTTTTAACATGTCAAATTCAAATTATTTTATTTCCAATTTAACTGACGCGCCGCCAGGGTGTTTGCAAAACCGTTACTTAACTATGAACTCATGTCAGCACATGTCATAGCATATGCATGGAAATCATATTATGCACGTGCAAGCAAGCATGTATGCCTTAAGAAAGTCATTTCATGATGGCGGTGGAAAGATTTGTACTTACTTTTTTGCTTCATCGTTAATTAGTTGATGAATATTTATTGTATATTAATATAAATTCATTACCGTTTGCCGATATAAACTTGCAACTATCAAATAAAATGTTATTTAGAATTAGGCATAATTTAAAATTTTAAAAACTAACTTTTCATGTTAACTTTAAGTAGCAATAAAGGCTTTTTATTTATTTTATTTTAATATAAATTCATTATGTGACTCTAGTTCATATATATAAAAAAACATTTGAAGGAAAAAGAAATGGTTTTTATTTATATCCCTATATTTCTTACCCTTTAAACACTTTCCATTCACCCTATATCCATAGATAATGCAGATATTCATATAAAAGCGGCCAAGTGCGAGTCGGACTCGCCCATGAAGGGTTCCGTAGCAGCGAGTAACATAATAAAGAAGTTCTTGAAGTTCGTTGTACTTACTACTACTTACTTACTTAGCGTGTGGGTTGTGATCGATTAACGACCTCACAAACCCTGGCGCGACTTATAATTTCTACTCATGGTGTATAAGTATTACAGATTACAGATTTATTATAAGAAAATAATGGTTCAGGGTTTATGCATAAGATTAATGTTTATTAAAATAAATGTTTTTTTATTTACATTTGAGTTATTGAATGAATAATCAGTATTTTTTTGCGGTTTACGATTTATGTCGTAAAAAAAAAACTACTGACTAGACCTCGTTCAAACCAATTTTCGGTGTTAGATTACATTGTTATGTACATCATATATTTTTTTTAGTTTTATCATTCTCTTATTTTAGAAGTTACAGGGGGGGGGACACACATTTTACCACTTTGGAAGAGTCTCTCGCGCAAACTATTCAGTTTAGAAAAAAATGATATTAGAAACCTCAATACCATTTTTGAAGACCTATCCATAGATACCCCACACGTATGGGTTTGATGAAAAAAAAAATATTTTTTTCATTTCTAAGTATGGGAGACCCCCCTAAAATTTTTTTTTTTTTCTATTTTAGTGTGAAAATATTAATGCGGTTCACAGAATACATCTACACACTAAGTTTCAACAACATAGCTCTTATAGTTTCGGAGAAAAAAGGCTGTGACATACGGACAGACGGACGGACAGACAGACAGACAGACATGACGAATCTATAAGGGTTCCGTTTTTGCCATTTGGCTACGGAACCCTAATAAAAACAACCACCATATTAATGTATTCAATCCAATGTCATAAAAATGGTGACACGATAAATAAAACCAATGACGTCACGAATGTCGACACCTCAGCCTCTACGCGGCTACGAGTGACGTAGCGCTACGACGTAGGCGTTACTACGGACGTCAATTTACTACGATGTGATACAATCAAGGTTATGAAACTTTTTAAGAGAACCAACTTTGGTTGAAGTTTCTCTGAAATATTACGAAATATTTTTACGATATTTGTTAAGAAATTATGAGGATGTGGGGTTAATAAAAATATACGAATTGAGAATCCTGCGTGGGTTAAGAATGTTAATATGATTTCGTGTGTACTACGGCGTAGCATGCTACTGATTTGAAAAGTCAAGTATAAGTACTAAGTTATAAGTAACTTAAGTAGCTTATAAATAATTATGTAACAAATAAATCTTTCTAATAACTTTGACTTCAAAATATAGAAATCAAGCTGTATCAAATACTCAAGAGTAAATTGAAATCTGCAGCTAAGTGATCAAATTCAAGTATCAATATTGGTGCTATCGGATCCGTCAGCGCAGTGTGAGACGTAATTGAATCCTCGTCCGGAGATGCGGTCGGATTCTGGCGGGTTTCTAGTACTTACTACCCATAGTGCTGTCATTGGATTAACGTTACAAAGTATTATTATGCATGTTCAGACAGATGTAGATGGAACTCTGTCAAAGTTTGATTTATGAGTAAAGTTGTAGTAATGGGTTCGAAATGTGATTTGAATTTAAATTATTTTCGTCTTAATCTGAATAAGGGTGAGTTTCCATTGAAGCAGAGCGGAGCTGTGCGGAGTTTTATCGACCATTCACACGCATTACGAACAGATTTTGACAATGACTATGCGGTAAAAAAATGCTTAATTTGGAAGAGCCCGAATATATTAAAGAACTTTTAAAGTTTGAAGAACGTGCATATTTAAACCGCCATCAATAATTAATACTCCTCAAACTGTAACTCATGAAGTAAAGTAAACTTAACATGTTAATGTTGTCTATTTATATCTGACTAGCAGCGCCTCGCGGTTTTACCCGCGTTATGCCCGTCCCCATGGGAATTTCGGGATGAAAAATAGCCTATAAATTCCAGTTGAATGTGGCTATCAATTACAAAAAGAATTATTCAAATCGGATTAATTCCGGAGATTAGCTCGGACATACAAGCAAACAAACTTACAAAATTGACCTCTTTATAATCTTCTCTATACATGTGTAAAAATCAATGCCACTTTTCGTTGTAATTTTATAACTCAAGAACGGGCTCACCTATCCAAACCAAAGGCTTAGGCTTTGTTCGGACTATTTAGTAGATTGTTTATGTGAAGTTTGCACAAAATCGGTCGAGCGATTCTTAAATTCCCATGGGAACGGGCACAACGCGGGTAAAACCGCGGAACGAAGCTAGTATTAGTATAGATTTATGTATTAAGGTAAAGTTTATGAGTCTCTACAAGGTTTTCAGTTCAGTGGGTCGAAATATCGGTGAATATCACCTACAGCGGAACCAGCGCCGCGGCGGAGGAAAATGTCAAGGTGGTTGACACTTTTTATTGGGAACGCGGTTTTATGTGGCGTTGTGGTAGATTTTTATACAGAGTATGCCATCACTACGTATAAAACAAAGTCCCTGACGTTTCTTAAGTTTATGCGAACACAACTCATCTTGAATTGTAACTTCTTTACACTTTGCATTTATTTGACATTTTTATTTGACGTTTCTGCTCCGGTCGAAACGTCAAATAAACATGTCAAATAAAAGCGAAGTGAATCCATTAACGTAGTGTCAATTCAAAAAGATTTATGCAAGTTGAAACACACCCTAACTGCCTGAAAAGGGCCCAAGAGTTACAAACTCTGCGACTTGCAAAACCGTGGGGATTCGACCACAAAGGCATAAAATATTATCCAGCAAGTTAATTTACTTATACTAAGCATTTATTAATTCATCTAAACCCTGGATAATTTACACGGTTCCTGTAACAACCCCCAAATATTTTATTCAAAGCCCGTGATGCCCTCAGGCGTTATACAGGGTGGATTGGAAGCAGTATCGCTAAGACGGTGTCCTACACTTAATCCAAGTCTCTAGTAAGTTATGGTACGGATTTTTCCTTATCTGTAGAGTTAAGATAATTGTTTACACTTTATTGGAAAAGAAAAATGATAGCTGTTATCTGTTCGAGGATTTTATTCGCCACTAATGTTTTTCTATATTATAAAAATCACTCTTGCTTCGTTTGTCCTGCTAGAACTTGAGAAAAGAGAGGCCTATTTAGCTGGTTTCGGACTTTAAATGTTTGTTGTAACCCAGAGAAGGTTGTGACGGAATAAATACGAGTGGAATCTCGGGATACAGAGTTATTAAATAATAACATGTTTTCAAAGAGAAAAACAGACTTTAAACTAGAAATAAGTGTCCACTTCTTAAAGTACAGTTTTTTAAAGAATAATAGAGCCTTTTTGAGATGTGAATTCAATCAAGAAAAAACGACTCTTCGAAATCAACTCAATCATCTTTGAGTAATTGAGGAACATACAGGCACAAAAAAGTATGCAAATGAAGTCTCATATTTTTCTTGATTTATTTAGTCAGTCAAAAAACTTATTTTACTTATTAATCCAATAAAAAATAGAGAAAAAAAGACATAAATGATCAAAGCAGAAATAACACAAACGCAAAAACACTCTGTATAAATAAAAATGTTAGCGTAGATTTTGTTTCACTCAAATGAACTGGGTGTTATTTTACGAGAACTCAGCACCTGTCTCGCTCATTTCGCGTTGAATAAAAAGAGCCGCCGCTATAAATATACAAGAACGGATTTAGTTTAAAATGCGTAATAAATTTACATAATGCAAATGCAAATATTACAATTAAATTAATTCTGTTAGGTTTTTCATCTTAATTAGTTGCCGTACTTCTTTCAATCGACTTGAGTATCAAACATCGTCGCCACCGTGGTCACCTTGTGGTCACCTAATTAGGTGACAACTGCTGTCGCTTGCCCAATACAGTCTACCATATTCTTTACACTGCTCAGTCAATGTATGTTTCATGCGGTGAGCTTTGTAATTACGATAAAATACAGCAGAATTAAATCCAGTCACCGCTTGCTCAATACTACTTCCCTGTTAGTGTTAATTATACTTAGGTATTTTAACTACGTAACATTGTTGTTTTCTATTGGTGATTTCAGGTCCGCCATATTTTAATTACCTAGGTACAGTCAACTTCAAAAGTTGATAAACACATTTAGGTTGTTTCAAATGGTGGGCTATCGTAAAACTTTCGTTAAAATGTTAAAATTATACGCTATTAAAATGTCTGTTAAATACAAAGCATTGTTTCATAACTGAAATGACAGTCTGTTAAAGTTATTTGGGTGGCCAGTAGACAGACAAAATTGTTCAATTTGTCTGTCTCAACAGACGGAAATAGACAAAATATTTTAACGTTTACTGATGCGTGAGCGTAAGCTGCAAACCTCAATGTTACAAAACACCTAAAAGTGAAGACACAGGAATCTTTCAATGCTGAAGTGTTTTGAAATATTGAAAGTGTATAACAACTTTTGTAGTCGACTGTACATGTAGTGTGTCCATTATAATGGACAAGCCATAACGTGAATAATAACAAACAACGTCACCGTTCATAACTGACCTACAGCTATTTTGAGTCGCATTAGCTTCGATCGTAAACTGGGCTTTGGTTCTCAGAAACGTTTCCCGGATAACTACCGTACAATGCGGGCTTACTCGCCAACGCAGTCGATGTATGTGTTATTAGGTACTTAGAAACATATACATGTAATGTATGTATGAACGTTTTATAACTAAAAAACTGTTATAGAGTGTTTTGTCTCTTTTGATCTTTGGAAAATAGCAACGACACACAATTTGATACCTAAAATGCTGTTAATAATTGTTTATAAAGCCCAATATTTATCAAACTAGGAGCGTTTGTTACTAGCAAATCTTTTTGTAATAGATAGCAACATTCAACGGGAAGGTTATAGGCTATTTTTTATCCCGAAATTCCCACGGGAACGGGCACTACGCGGGTAAAACCGCGGGGCGCTGCTAGTCTATTATATGTTACAAAATATTTAAAGCATTATCAGTTAAATTAAGGCTCATGTCTAGCAGTGGGACATTACAGGACATTACTTTTCAGTTAAAAGTAACACGGGTATTAATTAAACGTTCTGCAAACGATCATTAAAACGAAATAAACACCTCTCGATCAAATACTCGTAGTTTAAACAACTATTTGCATCAATTAAACGAAACCAAATCCTTGAAACAAAATGGGATCGAAACAATTCCACTAAACTCCAACACTTATTTTATTAACTCGAAATCATCAGCTAATTGTGTAGTAATAGCCATTAAGGCCAGTTTTACACTTGACGGAAAATTGTTGCGTATCTACCGCCGATACCTATCCTATCCTACCTATCCTACTATAATATAATAAATGCGAAAGTTTGGATCGAGGATGGATGTTTGTATGGATGTATGTTTGTTGCTCTTTCACGCAAAAACTACTGAACGGATTTGGATGAAACTTTACAGTAATATAGGTTACACATCAGAATAACACATGGGATAAATTGTATCCCTAAATTCCCGCGGGAATGGGTACAATATGGGTGAAACCGAAGGGTGCAGCTAGCCTATACTAATACATATAATAAAGCTGAAGTGAAGAAAAATTAGTTTTTTCGGTTTGGACGCGCTAATCTCAGGAACTACTAATCCAATTTGTATATAGTTTTTTTGTAATGGATAGCCACATTCAACAGGAAGGTAACAAGCTATTTTTATTTACGAAATTCGTACAGGAGCGGGTACAACGCGGGTAAAACCCCGGAGCGTTGCTAGTAATATAATACAGCTGAAAAGTTTGAATTTTTGTTTGAATGCGCTAATCTCAGGAACTACTAATCTGATTGAATATATTTCTCTGTAAGATTCAACGGGACGGTGATATCCTATTATGGTGGTTACATGAGCCATGTCAGAGGCCTTTGGCGGCTCAATAACTCTGACACCAGGATTGGTCAGGTTGACCATTCACTCGATGAAGAAGAAGAATAATATGCTATTTTCCATCCCGAAATTCCCACGGGAACGGGCATACGCGGGTAAAACCGAACTGCGGGCGCTGCCAGTTGCATATGATTTATAAATAGCGGACACAATATGCGGAAGGTCCGCGATGGAATAACCGTCAAGTGTGGATCAACCCTAAAACAATTTCGTTGAATATTATTCCAAACAGTTAATTTTAATGGCGCCATTACAATTATTGTGATGCGTAATAAATGCTATTATATTGATTATACGAGCGGAAGGACATTAATCTAATTTACTTGATTGAATGTTAAATTCAAATACTTAGTCAATATTAGTATGAAGTTATAATGGAACATAAACAATAAAGTTATGTTTCGTGGTTTCCTGGTATGTGGTGGAAGGGCAGGGAACGGCAACAAGGTAAGGTTTTGAAGAAAAAAGTTTTGAAGAACAGTTATAGTGTAAGGGCCGACACTGCGATAAGCGTGCGCACGCCACGGTTTCATACAAAAGTGAACCGTCGCGTGCACCCGTCTCGTGCGGTGTCATACAAAAGTGAACCGCCGCGTGCGCCCGCCGCGAACGCACGCGACGGGCGCACGCTTAACGCAGTGTTGGCCCTAGGAGATGATCGGTACCTATAGTTTTTTTAAGAATATTATAGTGTTAGATAGAGACACTAACATTCTGAATTTGATTTAGCGCCTTAATTCTTATATATAAAATTCTCGTGTCACAGTGTTCGTTCGCGTACTCCTCCGAAACGGCTTGACCGATTCTCATGAAATTTTGTGAGCATATTGAGTAGGTCTGAGAATCGGCCAACATCTATTTTTCATCCCGAAATTCCCGCGGGAACGGGTACCGTAGTTGAACTCCTCTGAAACGGCTCGACCGATTCTCATTAAATTTTGTGTGCATATCGGGTAGGTCTGAGAATCGGACAACATCTATTTTTCATCCCGAAATTCCCGCGGGAACGGGTACAACGCGGGTGAAACCGCGGGGCGCAGCTAGTATGTTCAATAAACAAATGACGTTCGTTTTCAAACGTGTTCCATTTTGTACAAGATAAAATACAATTTTGTTTAATACGGATTTGTTTCTTACATTTAGATACTTGAAGATTTAAGAATTTCTAGACAAGCCACCCTTAATGTTTATTTTTCAAAACATCCTCTAACTATTTGCCATAATTGACGCTGCATCAACGCGTGGTAGTTTTTTTTTCGCCAATTACATCATTCTTGTTCGATTTTCGAAACTTAAAGCTTTGTCAATCAAATTCAAATTGAAGTTAAATTTGTTCCCCGAATACATAATAGTTTCTTATACTTAGTGAGGGATGAAGGGAAAAGCGACCCTTAAACCATTTAATTCTCATTGTAAAACAAGTATACAACTTTGTACAACAGCAATCGAGTAAAGTCGTCATTAATTATGTATTAATGCTCCCCGTTCGTTCGTAACCATAATGTTTGTTTTCATTTGTAAAGGTATAGATATAATAAATTATTCAAGAAGACGTAAACATAAGTATGGAAGACTATTTGAAAACACATTACATAACATGAACTATACCAAGAGTACTATATTTTCACTGATGTCGCAGCTGTTTTTCCGATACAATTTAATTTGTTTAAAGTTAAACCAGTACAATTGTACTGAAGTGAAAGCCGGCGGTTTTGTAATTATAAAATAACTTTGGTTGAAACATTAATAACAATTCTATTGTAATTTTAGACAACATTTTCAGAAGCTACTACTGTACTGATATCTTCAGTGCAATATTTTTATTTATATCACTACTACACTGAAACTTGCATATTTGATACAAGACGATGCTATAAACTACAAAATGCACTAGGTATTACTATTTAAAGATCAATCCTACTCGCGGCCCACGGTTTCACCCGCGTTGTACCCATTCCCACGGGGATTTCGGGATAAAATGTATCTCAAATGTTATTCTGATGTATAGCCTATATTACTGTAAAATTTCATTCAAATCCGTCTAGTAGTTTTTGCGTGAAAGAGTAACAAACATACATACATACATACATCCATCTTCACAAACTGTCAGTGGCATTTGTGAACCCTGACTAAAACGTTGTTAGGCAAATACCGCAACCATCAAACAAACATTTCGTCAGAATAAACATTATTTATCAAAGAAAATGATAGCACAACATCAATCTTTTCATAAAACCGTTGCTGCGTAAACCCGACTCTACAAATATCAAACAATAATTACGCCAAATCAAACGAAAACGTACGTTGTGTCGACAAAAACAACTCTCATTCGAAAATAAATCGAATCGGAAGGAAATAAAATGATATCGATACGAAATCTCGAAACGTTATTCGAGAATTTTCGAGAATGGTCTGAGTGCAGTTACAACGACTGCAATCAAACTGCACGTCGACGGGCAGTTGTATTGCAGTCCGAGTGCAGTTACAACCACTGCACACCGACTGCAATCAAACTGCACGTCGACGGGCAGTTGGCGTGCAGTTGGATTGCAGTCTGAGTGCAGTTACAACGACTGCAATCAAACTGCACGTCGACGGGCAGTTGGCGTGCAGTTGGATTGCAGTCTGAGTGCAGTTACAACGACAGACTGCAATCCAACTGCACGCCAACTGCCCGTCGACGTGCAGTTTGATTGCAGTCGAGCCAACTGCATTCAAACTGCATCTGAACTGCCATTTTGCAGTCGGATTGCAGTTGAATTGCAGTCCGTCTGTCTAGACTCTCAGACTGCAATCCAACTGCACGCCAACTGCCCGTCGACGTGCAGTTTGATTGCAGTCGAGCCAACTGCATTCAAACTGCATCTGAACTGCCATTTTGCAGTCGGATTGCAGTTGAATTGCAGTCCGTCTGTCTAGACCCATAGGCACAATGTGTGTGAGCTATGATCCTAATAGGTGATATCAAAGGGACGATCTCGCGGAGATATTTAACCATATGATTTTAGGAATGTTTTTATTGATATCGATAAAGATCTTTGAAGTTTTTATTGTATTAGTATCCATACAGTGTTTATGAAGTTATTCGATTTTGTTATATTATTTTGAGCTTCGGAAATAAAAACAGAACAATACCCATTTCTTGAGATTTAATGCAAATTCAGGATTATTACTTTTTATATTGTCAGTAGTATATATGTATCTTTTCATTACTTATGTCTCTTAATTCAAATACCAAAATAATAACCATTTAAATAAATCTTTTTCATCTTTCAAATACTCAAAGGACATTAAAATTAAGAAATATATTTATTTTATACTATACTAATATTATAAAAAGGTTAAGTTTCTTACTTCGTTTGTTTGTAGGTATGTTTGTTTGTATGGGCTAAGCTTCGGAACTATTAATCCGATTTCAAAAATTATTTCGCCCGTATGTAGTTTTCAATAAAGTTCAATCATTATCAAAAAAGTTGTACCTCGAATTCAATTTAACAATTATTTTTGTAATAGATAACCGTATTCAACGGGAAAGTTATAAGCTATTTTTTATCCCGAAATTCCCATGGGAACGGGCACAACACAGGTAACACCTGCTAAAACACAGCTAGTTAATTGACATGTTAAAACCTCGACAGTTTCAGAGAAAGCACGTCACTATCTATAGGTATGTACCTACTAATATTATAAAGAGGTAAAATTTGTAAGTTTGTTTGTTTGTTTGTATGTTCGAGGTAATCTCAGGAATTATCAGTCCGATTTGAATAATTCTTTTTGTAATAGATAGCCACATTCAACGGAAAGGTTATAAGCTATTTTTGATCCCGAAATTTCTACGGGAACAGCTAAAAGCGGGTAAAACCGCGGGGCGCTGCTAGTCATAGAATAATTTTACCCGTTTTACCGTCCATTAGGTGAATGGCAACCCTTTGTTGTCGGACAATGACTCGACTGACTGTGTCCTATGAAATCGTTTTCTATGAGCACAGCTCGACAACGCCCGGATTCATTGCAACTTTTATAAAAGTTATTTTTCAATAGAGCTCGGATTTCTTAAGAAATATGTCAAAAATTGGATTAAAATATTGCTAACTAAGAATTGAAATAATGGTAACAAAGGATTTTCACGCGTAATAAACTTGTGCTCAGAATTGATTGCCAACTGTACAAAAGTAAATAAAACTATAGAATCCTGCTAGCTTTACCAACACAACATCTAAAGCAAGTATGTACACACATGAACATAGTTACAGTTGAATGAACTGTACCTATGTTCACACCGCCCGTTCCCCAGATCTAAATAACGCTTTGATCTGAAACTCAAACGGTTTCTATCCTCAGAAGATTATTCCTTAGTTCAGGATCTTTTGATTTAATCACTAGTATTTAGAGGTTACCGATTCGAGTTAATACGATTGTATGATCGGGGTAAATCGATTTAATGGAAACTCGATTCGTATGAATAATGAACTTGCTCAAGTTCGATACAAGTGCGATTTAGTTGACAGAATTAATATGTATAATGAATATTTTTTTTACTGATAAGTAGCAGCGCCCCGCGGTTTTACCCTCGTTGTACCCGTTCCTGAAGGAATTTCGGGATGAAAAATAGCCTTAAACCTTCCCGTTGAATGTGGCTATCTATTACGAAAAGAATAATTCAAATCGGACGGATAATTACTGAAATTACCGAACATACAAACAAACAAACAAAATTATAAAAATTACCTCCTTATAATATTAGTACAGATAGAAAATGAGAAAAATAAATAAAAAGAACCCTCCTTGAGAACGGCTGGATCGATTTTAATTACCAAATACAGCACAAAGATAAGAACCATCGCTAGAAAACTGGCTTTCAAATGAAAAAAACCGCATCGAAATCAGTCCTCCCGTTTGAGAGCTTAGTTGACCTTTGACAATTACACACATTATACTATTTACACATTATCATTTTCTTATTTACTCGATATTTATTTTACCAATCTTGACATCTTAGATTTTCGGCTTCGTTTTTATTTTTTAAATTATATATTTAGAAATTTATATATATCTTCCAAATGTATTTATAGTACGTAATTAAAGTATTAAATTAATTGTAAAGGCGTGGCCACACTGCATGCTAGTAGTGCGTGAAAGTTTGGGCCTCGTCCAAATACGTGCCACCTCACGTGTTGGCATTATAATATATAGATTTCTGAATGTATTTCAGACGTACGCATAATATTATGTCGAGTTATTTTAAGGAATTAATAGCAGGACTAATATTGGATTTAATAAGTATAGTTATTGACTTTTTCTAATAATACAGTGATTATTATTTGTATAAATTTTTTTCACTTCAGAGGAGAGAGGTTTCTAAGAATTATTTTTGTTTGTTACTCTTTCACGCAAATATTACTGGACAGATTTAGATGAAAATTTACAGTCTTCTTCGTCATCGAGTGGATGGTCAACCTGACCAATCCTGGTGTCAGAGTTATTGAGCCGCCAAAGGCCTCTGACATGGCTAAATTGACAGTAATATAGGTACACATTAGAATTACATATGGGAGACATTTTATCCCGAAATTCCCGCGGCAACGGGTACAACGCGGGTAACACTGAGGGGCACGGCTATATATTAATCCCGGATCAAATTCAGTCAAACCTCGGTCACACAGATACTGAAACTTTACATGAATAATTTATTAGTCTAAAGCGACACCAAAACTTTCAAAATTGTGTCGTTTACGATAAAACTTTAACTGTATTACAGCTTGGAGCAAAATTCTCTACTAAAAGTTGTTATTTTGGTCGTTTAAAACAGAGCGGAAGTGACGTAACAATATCAATATCCTGTTCGCGAACTAACTTTGTTTTTCGTGTAACTTCAAGTGTCATGAATCATGATTTGTAACAAGTTTTAATTATTTAGTATCTTATTTCGAGAAGTTGAATCGTGGTTAATAATATGTATATTAAATTGATGTCTAGTGTTCCACGGTTTGGTTCAAGTAGAATGAAAGTAAAATAACTATAGCTAGATAATGTGTACGCCTTGAGAATTAGTTCGTCTGGATGTTTATGTGTATTTATTTATTTCATTTAAAACGGGGACCCAATGACATCAATTGAAAAACTTTCAAACTAAAAGCATCAAATCAGAATTAAAAAAAAATCATAATAATAAAAAACAGAATATAAAATATGTATATACTAGCAGTGGCCCGCGGTTTTACCTGCATTGTACCCGGCACCTGTGAAAATTTAGGAATGGAAAATAGTCACAAAACATCCTTTATCATACTGGTTTCTTAAGTTTAAGCGAACGCTACTCATTTTGAATTGAAACTACGTTTACGGATACACTTCGCTTTTATTTTATACTAGCAGCGCCCCGCGGTTTTACCCGCGTTGTGCCCGTTCCCGTGGGAATTTCGGGAAATTTTTTACATAAAAACCTTCTTCTTGAATCACTCTACCTATTACAAAAAACCGCATCAAAATCCGTTGCGTAATTATAAAGATTTAAGCATACAGACAAACAAACAGACAAAAAAGGCGACTTTGTTTTATACTATGTAGTGATTTTTATCTGACGTTTCGGCCCCTTTACAGGAACCGTGTCACAAAAGACATCTTTTATTATTCAAGCCATACTTTATCATTCTATATGTTGGTAAAAACTGCATGAAATCCTTTTAGTACTTTTTAAGAAAATTGATTACATACAGACCGACAGCTTTTGATTGTGTTTTATATTATAATATGTCATTGTCTTCATATGGTAGCTTCGTTTAAATAAGGAGAAGGCTTGTAAATAGTTTTTATACTAAAACCTTATTTTACTACGACTTTCCAAAATTCAACAACGCGGGAATAATCGCGGGACACTTCCATATATATATATATACGAGAAGTTCCGGGTAATCGGGCAAGGGTTTAATAAGGATCTTCATTAGGAATCGGGGCGTTACGGTAAATATGGATGAGGGACGGACAAGAAAGTTTAACGTTAATACAGGGTGATCCACGTATTCAATTGTTTTATACGGGGTGTTAGTAGTTAGTACGATTAATGAATTAGTTGAACAATCAATGCTTTTTGTGATATTTTTACGAGAAAGATACTTTTGCCTTTAAATGGTAATAAACGGAGGAAGATACATTATTTTAAGGCTTTCGGCGTAAAAATGTAAGTTATTCAGTTTAAGCGACGACCGAAAGAGTGATTGAAAAAAAATGTCATGTAAGATTAGGTAAGCGTGGTGATTACGCCTAATCCTCCTCACTGTACTGATATTTTCAGTGAGATGAGAGGCCTTTGCCCAGCCGTGGGACATTACAGGCTAATACTACTACTATAATGTAAGAAATATAATGTGGCTGTCCATTACAATGCTATTCAAATCAGATTGGTAGTATCTGAGAACAGCGTTCAAACAAGCAAAAAACCAAACTCAGCTTTATTATACACTAGCAGCGCCCCGCGGTTTTACCCGCGTTGTGCCCGTTCCCGTGGGAATTTCGGGATTTTTTTTACATAAAAACCTTCCTCTTGAATCACTCTACCTATTACAAAAAACCGCATCAAAATCCGTTGCGTAATTTTAAAGATTGAAGCATACAGACAAACAGACACGAAACAGAGACTACTTTATTTTATATACTACTAGCAGCGCCCCGCGGTTTTACCCGCGTTGTACCCGTTCCCGTGGGAATTTCGGGATGAAAAATAGCCTATGTTACTGGTGGATAATGTAGCTTTCGAATGGTGAAAGAATTTTTAAAAACGGTCCAGTAGTTTTTGATCCTATTCATTACAAACAAACAAACAAAGTTTTCCTCTCTATAATATTATTATTAAGTGTAGATAATATCAAACTCTTCAGCTAAATATTAGTATGGATATGTAGTTTCATTCATTGAATCCATCTTTGCAACAGCTAAATACTATAGTGTTTTATTGATCTCACTACCTGAACTGAAGTTTACTTCTCTTCATAATACAAACACCACTATATACTCTCGCTATTGTTAAATCTTCTTCACCTGCTACGACTAACCGAACGCTATGAGTGACTGTGACAGCAAGCTACAAACAAGCGAGACAAAAGACCATTGTTGTCATTGTATCAAGACTGAACTACTTATGGCCGACTTTACTGGACTTACTCTAGGCTGGAGTACTTCGGAAATAAGAGAGTTTTATATCACTACATAGTATAAAATAAAGTCGTCTCTGTTTCGTGTCTGTTTGTCTGTATGCTTAAATCTTTAAAATTACGCAACGGATTTTGATGCGGTTTTTTGTAATAGGTAGAGTGATTCAAGAGGAAGGTTTTTATGTAAAAAAATTCCCGAAATTCCCACGGGAACGGGCACAACGCGGGTAAAACCGCGGGGCGCTGCTAGTGTACTATACTTTAATTAAAGAAATACTGGTTTCTTAAGTTTAAGCGAACAGAACTCATTTTGAATTGAGACTACGTTTACGGATACTTCTTTTAGAAGACTTCTTCCGTGACCACGGTTCCTGTATAAAGGGGCCGAAACGTCAGATAAACATCTATACTAAATATGGGTTAGGAGCTTTACGACTACATATCTATTGTGACTAGGCAGCGGATGTGACTAGATCGCTTTGGGACTAAATCGCGATATGACCATATCGCGTTGGGGTTACATTGATTTTGGACTACATCGCCAAAGGACAAGAAAGCGTATTGACTTAATCCTCGTTTGTTTTCGAAAGTACAACTATGGCGAAAATCAAAACATTGAAGTTTTTAAGTAGTTAGGTACCTTTATTATAAACAAAATGTTACTTTAACTTATATTTAAGTTGTAAAGCACTGACATTTTTTAAAAATACGAGGATATCTTAAAATTAATTTATGCTGAGAACTGTGTACAGCACATAATGTCTGGACATGCTTATGGTAGGGCTGTACGTGCTCATTTGCTAGTGCATTTATCAGTAACAAAAATAGTTATGGATTCAATAGAATTTACAGAAGAAGAACGAGATTTTCTGGATGTTATTAGTACTATAAATGAGCACGTACAGCCCTACCATAAGCATGTCCAGACATTATGTGCTGTACACACTTCTCAGCATAAATTAATTTAAAGATATCCTCGAGTCCACTACCAGACATGATATATCCAATCGCACCTATGAACGACATGAGCAAATAGAACCCACCTAATCGAACTACGACCTTCGATAGATCGGTATTAGGATCAGCAGCAGCTGTAATGTCCCTTATGTCTTTAATTTTTACTTTTCGAATTTCTGAACATTTTCGCTTATAACTTTTTTATTTATAGTTCTAAGACAAAAAGTTACTGGACCAAAGTTGTAGAGAATTTAATTTGCAACAAAAATTTTAACATTTTTTTTTAATAAAATTAATAGTTTAGGAAATATATCGTAAAAACCATTTCAACCCCTATTTTCAAGATGGCGGCCGTGGGACAAGGGTGGCGACCCCACAAAATTGTTTTTAGCTTTACACTGACCCCCCTACACATCAAAAAAATAAAATTGCGTCCTCTAAAAAACGCAACCCCAAATGTAACTTTTCGATGGACTACTATAATAAGCTGAAGTATGAGGTTGAACTGAAGTGCCACTTTTAAACACAACTGTACGTCATATCGATATTACGTCGAACTGATAATAGGACGTAAGCATATATGGTCGAACAGCTATTTAACCCCAACGCGATATGGTCATATCGCGATTTAGTCCCAAAGCGATCTAGTCACATCCGCTGCCTAGTCAAATAGAGATGTAGTCGTAAAGCTCCTAACCCCTAAATATTATACAGAGGTAAATTTTTTAAGTTTGTTTGTTTGTATGTTCGAGGTAATCTCGGAAATTATCCTTCCAATTTGAATAATTATTTTTGTAACAGATTCAACGGGAAGGTTATAGGCTATTTTTCATCCCGAAATTCCCACGGGAACGGGTACAACGCGGGTAAAACCGCGGGGCGCTGCTAGTGTAAAATAAAAGCGAAGTGTATACGTAAACTGGTTTCAATTAAAATAACTATTTAAACTATAATTATAGTTGAAGAGACCGACGCCCGTATATAGAAATGTCACATGCTTCCTTAGTAGAGATTTATAAGTGATTTTGACATGTATTGCATAATAAAATATCTCAATTAGTTGAGTGTCAATTTAATGGACGTCTATCTAATCATATTTATTTATCTTTTTACCGACTTAAAAAAATACTTCTTACAGAGTTAAATAAGTAAGTTTAAGGATTACTTTGGTGTTTGACAATTTGAGGTCTGTCCCAATAACCGAACTTGACTGACAACCTCAGATCAAGTTTTGAATTTATTTGTAAGTAAATAAACGTTTAATTTTCTTTACTTACGTCAAAATTTAACATTTATTGACATAGATGTTCAATACTTTATTTGATACTTTATTTTTTAATCGAAAATTATTTATCGACTCATACCCAAATCTAAAAAAAACTCATCAATTAATGTGACAGTTACTAACATATATAAATACTGAAATATACATACTGAAATTACTTAAGCAAACTATTTTGAAAAATACATAAGTTTTCAGCAATTTGGACCCTAAACCAACACGATTAAGCTTTTAATTTCCTTGATTCCACCTGGACTAGACATTAGCTATCACAGTCATTCAGTCGATAAACATTTTATTCAAGATGACCTTTCACTATCGTTATGTTCCCGCAACACGCTATAACAAGACATTCATTTTATGTGAAACTAGTAACGTTTTCCGGGGTTTCCCACTTTGTAACGAGCCTGTGAGAATTTCAGTATGTTAAAAGCTTTTAAACTTCCTTTAGATACCAGATTTTATACTTAGGCAATTGATAGTTCTAGATATAAAATCTTTAATGGAAAAATTAACAGACGCACTAGTTGCCTTTACAATTTTATTAATTAAGAGTTCCCCTCGATTTCACTGGGATCCCATTATCAGAACCTGGTTTTCTTACAATGGGACCACCCTGGGAATATCTTAATAATTATCAAAATCGGTTTACCCAGTCAAAAGTTATGAGGTAACAAACATAAAAAAAACGAAATTCCCACGGGAACGGGTACAACGCGGGTAACACCGCGGGGCGCGGCTAGTCATATAATAATATTATCAAACACCTTTACCATAACTATCTTCATACATATAAAGGTAAACGTTGTTTGTCTATCATATAGTTCGGGAGCTACCGAGATATATCGAGAGCCACTTGACGCTGCAAGTTCCTTTGACCCGGAGTGTGGGCAAACTCGGTTGAATCTTACCCTTTGTACAGGGTGTCCCACAACTACACAATTATATATCTAATCTTTCCATCTATCTATGACCTATTTATATATTCGAAGGGTATTTATGTCTTAAATATTATAGGATTAGTAGCTACCCGCGGTTATTCCCGCTTTTAATGTCTCCAACTAGCAACTTATCCAACCATCAATAATTTCAATTATCTTTCATATTACGATTTAACTTCATGAAATAACAATATATTTATTTCCTAACATCACTTGTGCATAAACGCGGTAAAATATACCTTGCATCCCCTTCGGACACCCTGTACATACATACGGGTAGGTATATTAGGTATACATGTATAAACTAGGGGTAATGCACACAACCGTGTGTACATTACAAAACGTATAGATGGTACCTATAGGTAGAATCCATAGGTAGAGACTAAAGCAAAGGCTTAAGATATAGTTGTAAATTATTTTACAACGTCCAAAATGACACGTTCTCTAGAGAGAAAGGATCCGGGACTATAGGCGAAAAAATAGATAGGAAGGGAATAAGACGGGATAAAGACGTAGCTTTGCCAAGATAGTTTACCGAGATAGATAATTTTACCAAGACAAAGTTTAACTCTGTCTCTCTCTCTCTCTTCCTGGATATGTGTCCCACATGGTGGTGGGGTCAGCCTTCCTTATTTTTCTCCTCCACTTCGCTCTTTCTCTTTCTTCTTCAAAGTTTAACAAGTTTTTCAAAAGTATTAGTAGGTTTGATTTTGACATTTCTTTCCAACAATGTTATGATAAAGTTATGAAGATAACTTAACTATGTAGTTAAATGAGTACCTAATAGCATTTCATTTTAGGAGTTTCCGCCATCCTAAAAAAATCATTAGGAGAGGTTTAAAAGTAAAATAGTTAAAAAAATACATCAATTGTCGATTGTATTGACGTCTCTGAGTACGCAGTTACTCTTAATCCTCAGATCCAACTTCTAAAAGAAGTTACATAATGTTCTAAAGTCAACAAAACAGTCTATATTTAACCCAAATTTCGTCCGTAAATCTTCATCAACGAAGTTTATCGCTATTAACTATAAAATTAACAGCAAACCGCATTGTGTGATGAGTTAAAACGTGGCTGCCGGCCATTAGGCTTTCTCGACGCCCGAAATAGCCCAGAGCCACGGAACATCCGCACAGTAGGTAAACACTCTTAACTAACGGATTACTCAGCGGTACTGAGTACAAGATTATAATATTCTAGAGACCCGCCCTCGCTTCGCATCGGTCAATTAAGATTTTAAATGGGAAAATCGGGATAATACATGTCTTCTTCGCTCGTATATCCTCCCGCGCTCGAACCGCGCGGTACAGTGGGTATAACAGCCCGCCCGCGATCGAGCATTACCATTCCGAAGATTAGTCCTTACAAAGAAATAATGATGTATGATGAATAATATGATGTTTCCTTTCTGTTAATGAAATTCTGCTCAGCTCCTGTCCGCTTCTATGGACACTCAACCTGACTTAGTGCAAGTTAAATGCGGCAAGCTGGAAAATTCTAAAGACAAAGTTAGCGAGTTTAAAAGCTTCAAAAAAGACGACAAGTTCTAAAGGACGCGAGCGAACACCACAGTCACACGTCTAATAACGCTAGCCCACGTTCGTTTAAACTCGCTGACTTGTCGGCTTGTAAACACGTTCAATCTAAGACGCCTACTGATAAATACTTTAGCTTCAGTTTCAAAGTTGAACGCCTAAAACCTCAAATTGGTATTGTAATAAACCATCAATATTAATTACCAACATTTCTTGTTTTCATTCAATCCGCGAGGCTAAAGGAATCCAACTTTGATGTAAAATGGCGTAATTAATATCACAGCTTAGACCAAATATAAAGATAAGACGAAGCACCTCGAATCTAAATGTTGAGGTAGGAAAATTACGTCGTAAATCTACAAAGATGTCATAAATATACAGTTACAACGAAATAACATCTCAGATAGGTTAGTTTTACCTATACTTTAACATGATGCCTATGGTTATAATAATTTACAAATGTAAACCGCTCTCTAAGGGCGCGTTTCTATTGAAGCAGAGCCGAGCTTTGCGGGGCTGAATCGACCAATCACAACACATTGCGAACAGATTTTAACAACGTTAATCTCACTTTATTATGATGTACATTGTAACAATAATTTAATGTTAATTAAATGTAAACAGATTTCTTATTCCCAACAGGTTTCAAAAAAATACATAGTTAAAAACACACCGCCTAAAAACTTGAGAGGTGTCAAGGGACACCCGGATGGAACGAAGTTTATTTATTATCAACAAAAATAATCGTCGCGACACCACACTGTTCAATGCGAAATAGAAAGACGAAACGAAAATATCTATATAAGAGAGAGAGAGACAGACAGAGAAACATGTGCACGCCAGAGAGAGACAGACAGAGTAACATGCGCGCCGCGCATTTTCTTTGTCTGTCTCTCTCTGGCGTGCGCAAGTTTCTCTGTCTGTCTCTCTCGCGTATGTTTCTCTGTCTGTCTCTCTCTGGCGTGCGCAAGTTTCTCTGTCTGTTCCTTTCTGGCCTAAAAAATGTCGTTACCATTTTCCGGCTAGCCCCCTTTCGTAGCCCGCGATAAGGAACTTCGTTCCAAAAATAGTTTCCTAACATAGAAATTGCATCATAACAAGTTATGATGCCACAGACAGATACGTCTAACTTATAGCCTCTTTACGCTTCAGTAGTTAAAAACCAGCTTCATTAAACCATTGACAAGCGCTCTATCTGTAGTTTTTATTTGGTCTGCGTTCAAGAGTTTGTATTCCCATGTTTTATTACAACATTAAAGAGCCTGGTGGGTGAAAACATTTCAACAACGTGAGCGGATCCATTTATCATTACAGTGAGATTTTAATACGGATTTTTAAAGCTAGGCATTCTTCGATCAACAATACAAAACTAGATGTCGGGTCGGCGCAAAAAATACGTCTCGGCGAATAACGCCTCATTTGAAAAGTGAAGCGTTATTCTCACTTATTTTATTCATAAGATTTGCTACTTTATTGCTAGGTGTCATGGTTGCAATAAGGTTGAACTTCGAACTGTTTTAAAACTTTTTTTGCAGTTCGGTAGTAAACAAAATAAGCTGCCACACGTCATCCACGCGGACAGTATTTAGCTTTGATTTTGTACGTGACCCGATATCTAGTTGTGTATTGTTGATCTAAGTAGGCATTGTTTAATCTAAAGATCTTAGCACTTACATTTTTATATATTGAAGTGAAAACTTCTTTAGCGGCGTTGTGCACTTTTTTGTGATGGGTAAAAAAAATTAAACTCGCGTCAGGACATTTCTGATCGAAAATCGGAAGACATTTTGACGTTAATATTCAAGTTTTCACTTCTGCCGGCACTCCCGGATATATAGATATATCTTACAGCGAGTAAGTTATTTGATAACCTCTCACTTTAAGATTATTAGCTTTTTTATAAGGGTATTTCCACAAAAACGGAGCTGAGCTCATTTAACCAATCACAAAGCATCGAATTTGTCAATCAAATTGTCAAAATATTTACATAGTGAATAACCCCCCTTTTAGCCGTGGTCTTGCGGTTTGAGCGCTCGACTCACGATCCGGAGGTTCCGGGTTCGATTCCCGGTGGGGACAATATCCCACAAAAAATCTCTTTGTGAGACTGCCCTCAGTTTGGTTAGGGCATTGCAGACTGAATCAAATAATTGCCCGAAAAGTAAGATGATTCCGTGCTTCGGAGGGCACGTTAAGCCGTTGGTCCCGGTTACTTTCTACGGATAGTAGTCGTTACATGAGCCATGTCAGAGGCCTTTGGCGGCACAATAACTCTGACACCAGGATTGGTCAGGTTGACCATCCACTCGATGAAGAAGAAGAAGATTTTAGTAATACTTTTGAACTTTTGGAACAATAGAAAATCAGTGAAACAACCAAAGGGACAGTTAACCCCATAATCAAATTAACAAACTTGGACATAATCACTACATAGTATAAAATAAAGTCGTCTCTTTTTCGTGTCTGTCACACTGTTTGTCTGTCTGTATGCTTAAATCTTTAAAATTACGCAACGGATTTTGATGCGGTTTTTTGTAATAGGTAGAGTGATTCAAGAGGAAGCTTTTTATGTAAAAAAATTCCCGAAATTCCCACGGGAACGGGCACAACGCGGGTAAAACCGCGGGGCGCTGCTAGTCTAATCATAATATACATTTGGTCACGGCTTCGAAGTTACAGCTCATTAAAGTTAATAAGCTCCACCAGGTATTATTCAACCGGCGGTGATCAAAAGCAATGGGCAATAAAGGTACTTCCTATCAAAAATTAAAACTAATGTCATAAGGGTTGTATGGTGTAATGCTACGGTAATGCCATGACCGTATCAACATTGGGTAAATAATTATGGGGTAAAGCGATTTGCAGTGTTACCAGGTTTTTCCGTTCCTGTATGAATATCGGGATAGTATGTATCCACATGTCCTGTTTCTGAGGGTTCAATTCCTAGGTCGAGTGAAAACATGTTACCTACATTTCAAACATGGCTCGGGTTTGAGATCACCAACCCGTATAACGCAAGCGTGGTGATTACGACATCCTCCTCACGTGACTGATATCTTCGGTGAGATGAGAGGCCTTTGTTCCGCAGTGGGGCATTACAGGCTAATACTTTACTTGTTACATTATGTCCTATTCAGATGTATAACCTGTATTAATGTAAATTTTCATCCAAATCCGTTCAGTAGTTATTGCGTGAGAGAGCAACTACATCATAATATCGTCACAAACTTTCGCAAACACGATCTTATTTTGAACAAGCAGCGCCCCGCGGTTTTACCCGCGTTGTACCCGTTCCCGTGGGAATTTCGGGATGAAAAATAGCCTATAACCTTCCTGTCGAATGTGGCTATCTATTACAAAAAGAATTATTCAAATTGAGATTACCTCGAACATACAAACCAACAAACAAACAAACAAACTTACAAATTTTATCTCTATATAATATCAGTATAGATAATTAGATATGGACTGAAAGAAACTAAGACAATAAGCAAAATTAACGTTAAAAGAGAACATCTTTGTAATATTTGCGTGACAAAAACAATTAGATAATTAAATTACCATTACTTCATCTACACAAAACCATCTCTCATTATTATCTCATTAAAAACGAATAACACAGAAATTATTTCGTAAACCGATGCATAATAAACATTCCTCATTTAAAGCAGATATCTCTAAGGATTACGAATACGGACAGGGGCGAATTCAAGGATTTTCAAGGGGGCTAAGACACCCCTCGCAAAATTATTTCTTAAATAATTTATTTAAAAAAGGAAAGTAAAGTATTAGCCTGTAATATCCCACTGCTGGGAAAAGGTCTCTCATCTCAGTGAAGATATCAGTACAGTGAGGAGGATGAGGCATAATCACCATGCTTGCCAAATGCGGCGTACACTGATGATATATGAACAAAAAAAAATTAATTAAAGTCCTCCCAAAAAACAAATTTCCCTTGACAAAACCAACCGTCACTGGGTCAAGCCCCCAAACTGAAATACTCAATATCCTCTACCACCAGTCTCAACCCCCCCCCTCCCCTCCCTCCTGGCTTCTACTGAATACGGAGAAGAGAGAAAACCGGCGCTGTTATTGGATTATTCTTTAATTATTATTTTCTCTTCCCTCATCGCTGTGGTAATGAATTAATTGGTATGGAAATGCAGTTTAATGAGTTATGATTGCGGTCATTGTTTTTACTTCTGAGAATTTTATTTTTTATATGCTAGTTAAATATGTTGATAAACAAATGACGTTCGATTTAAATTATGTTCTTTTTGGTGCAACATAAAATCACTACATAGTATAAAACAAAGTCTCTTTCCACTGTCTCTCTGTCTTGTCTTGTCTGTCTATGCTTAGATCTTTGAAACTACGCAACGGATTTTGATGCAGCTTTTTTTATTAGTTAGAGTGATTCAAGAGGAAGGTTTATGAGTATAAAAATTCCCAAAATTCCCACGAGAACGGCCACAACGCGGGTAAAACCGCGGGGCGCTGCTAGTCTGGAATAAAATACAATTTTGAACGAACAGCTTCTGTTTCTTTAACATATTTAGATTCAAATAAAGAACTCCTGTGCAATCTAAACATACTTGTAGACTGCGGTTAAAAAAAAAAGTTAAGTATTAGCCTGTAATGCCCACGGCTGGGCAAAGGCCTCTCATCACACCGATATCAGTACAGTGAGGAGGATTAGGCATAATCACCATGGTTTCCTTATGATTATTTTGGGAAAAACAAATTTATTTTATCTTTTTCAGAAACGTGGTTAACCCAAACAATTCAGAGGAAATTGTTTTAGTACCATTGAACGTTTTGATCTAATTCCTTTGATGTACCGCGAACACGATGCGTAATGTATGCAAATGTTGTAACAGCATTATGTGTGAAAAACGGGTTACGTATGGAAATCAATTTGTAATCTAATGGACGTAATGTAGCACTCGTGGCGTTACTTGACTGTGCCACGGTACAAGCGACAGCTAATACGCTTACACAATTTTGTATTCTTTGAAAAAACTAGTCGCCGTCACTCACCTGTACCGCGGCACCCCCTCAGATACACTACGCCACGAGCGTGATATTTTGTCTATTGGATTTCATGAATGTTAAGCAACGAGCAACTCTGCCACTTCTTAGATGGGTGACCAGTCATAGAATAGCTCTACTTTGCTTAGTAATCAACATGTTCAAATTCGAAATTCGAATACCGCTATGATAACAAGTCAAACGACGAACCAAATACATAAATCCATACCATAGACACACCCATACCTCTATACCTCATACATAAGAGTGGACACTCTATAGTTATGACTCTATTTAGTATTTAGTTAGACAGTCTATGGTTTCTGGTTTATGATACATAATATTTACTAATACTTTCAACCTTTCACTAAGAAACTTCTCAAATTCTAACTTTTTTGCAATAATTACTTCCGAACAATGACAATCTATCCACGAGATTGTCAGTAGACACTGTCAAAAAGTACATTTACTTTAAAAATAAACTTTATTCTTTAAACGTTAGGTTAGATTTTTTTATAAATAATATAAAGGAGAGCACACTAGATACAAGACGTCTAACTGACTTTTTGTCCACCATACATATTTTTTCTGTTATACTCAAGAAATGTTACTAAAACTGTTGTTAGACTAACAAATCAGACAGTCAAGTTTTCTATTCATTCAAAAACTGTCATGTCTACTGTAAGCATAGACTATAAATTCGAAATTCAAATACAGCCAACAGTCCAATACAAACAAGACTCTATAAATAAATACATACGTACGTAATATATTCAATACAATGCATAGAAACACGGTAATATAGCTACGTATATTATATGTATGTAGGTTATATATTTGTTTGTTTAATACATATTACAGTAGCGAGGGAACAGCCGTTTCCTCCTGTCAAAACATGTCGGACGAAAGAACAAGTTTATATGTCTCTCAATTGATTAAAATGTTACTTTGTTGGAGTTATTTTTAAAGTGATGTTAGCTTTTCTGGAATGACCTAGTGTGTGCGATGAAACGTGGGTGATGACTCGTGGTCCCACTAATTTGACCCACTGGTGGAACAGTGTGTCGATTTAATGGGCTCGTGGTCCCACTGTTTGGTGGGACCATCAGTCAACGTAATGCAGTCGCTGCGTGATGACTCGTGGTCCCACTGATTTGGTCATAAAAAAAAAATAACCCTAACCTACCGAATTGCAAGTATTTACGAGTACTTTGAGTATTTTCTTTGATGTTTAGAAGGGAATATTGTGAATTGTGACTAAAAAGGCCAGTATCTCAAGTGGCCAGTAAGTACCTGAAGAACTCACTTTAATTCAAGTACATATTTACTCTACGTGTATAAACTTGATGCAGTGGGGCCACGAACCTACGATTTTAACTATGACTGGTAGTCCCACTAAGCAGTGGAACCACGAACCCATGATTTCAGGGATAGTGGGACCACGAGTAATAGTGGTAAAATCCCAGTGGGACCACGAGTCATTCACATGAAACGTAGGTATAGGTAGGACGGAAGAGAGAGACACGTTTATCTTTCGTGATGGGTAGGCAAGCATTTTTATTTTGCGTCCGATTTCAAAGAGCAATTTTACAAGATGCGAGCGGGCGAGTGCAATAGAACGTGGGAGTTACATAAAGTAAAAGTAAAGTATTCTGTAGCGTCCCACTGCTGGGCAAAGGCTTCTTATCTCACCAAAGTTATCAGTGAGGAGGATTAGGATGATCTAGCATTGTGCCTTCCAAAACACGGTAGCACTCAGATAGAAGTGCATCTATCGGCCACCCATCCAAGTTAGGGCAGAGCTGCACGTTATTTAACAATTACAATGAGCTGACATCGCTAAATCAAATTACGCCACAAGCTAAAGTAACGTCTACACGACAAATAAAATGTTTTACAATGAACTCAATCAATGACAAAATCTAATCATTGTTAATAAATAAATCCGGAATGAGAACCAAGAATCTTTCCTAAAATCAACAAATAAAATTGCTTCAAACTGACAATAATAGATTTCAATTTAAGCCTTAAGTACATTGAGTAGGTTCTCGATTCGAGTGGCGAACTAAATTAAATTACTTCGACTGAACAATGATTAAGAAGGTGCTTCGTGGAGCAGTAATAAGGAATGGAATCTGAAGAGTTCCGTAACAAACTCGTTAGTTGTGTAAGTGCCTTAGAATAATCGTAAATGGTACTTAATGTTTGTTATGATTACGTATGTTTTAGAAGCTATCTGTTAGCGCTCGTGGCGTAGTTTCTCGTACTCAGAGACTTCAAATGCTTTCTCAGTAGTGATTTTGACAGTTTATGAAAAACTAGCCCGTTCCCGTAGGAATTTTCGAATATCCTTTCTTAGTGTGCACTTACGTCACTCGAAGAACCTTCATGCCAAATTTCATGTTTCTAGGTGTAGCGGTTGAGGCTGTGCGTTGATTATCAGTCATTCAGTCAGGACTTTGAATTTATACTAATACTAGCAGCGCCCCGCGGCTTTGCCCGCGTTGAGCCCGTTCCCGTAGGAATTTTCGAATATCCTTTCTTAGTGTGCACTTACGTCACTCGAAGAACCTTCATGCGAAATTTCATGTTTCTAGGTGTAGCGGTTGAGGCTGTGCGTTGATTATCAGTCAGGACTTTGAATTTATACTAATAATATAATTATAAAGAGGTAAAATTTGTAAGTTTGTTTGTTTGTTTGTATGTTTGAGGTAATCTCAGGAATTATAAGTCCGATTTGAATAATTATTTTTGTAATAGATAGCCACATTCAACGGGAAGGTTATAGGCTATTTTTCATCCCGAAATTCCCACGGGAACCGGTACAACGCGGGTAAAACCGCGGGGCGCTGCTAGTTTTATTTATATAGATTACGTTAATTTAGGAACTGTCGAATGAACGTTTCTGTGTGCGGCAGTAAGTGATATGAACTCATCACGATTGTAAAGCAACGTGCAGTCACCGTTGGATGGGGGCCAATAGTGGTATTTTTCGGTCTCGGTTGCTTCAATCATAAGACCGTCAGAGGTCATAGACGGGTGGTCTATCAACTCGGGCACTAGAGATGTCACCTAATCTATTTCAATGATCGTTCGATCATTTGAAGGATTTAGCAAATGTATAGCAATGTATCTTAGAAGTCTAATGTGAAATAATTATTTGCAAAGATAGGCGAATGGTTAGCATACCCTTAGATACTGAAATAATCCTGAAACCAATTCGTAAACGACGGAAATATGAGATAACAAACATAAAACATATGCACGAAAATTCAGACGTTAAGTCTTCGGAATCAAGTAAAAAGACGCAGTTGCCTCTACACATATTTATCCTAAAATTCCCACAGGAACTGCAAGTAAAACTGACTGTATTAAACATTAACGGATATTTAAGTACCGTATTTCCGAAATGGTCCAGAGAGGGATGTTTTCCGACATTAATGGTTATAACCCGATCATACGAGGGACGGGATAGGAAAATATTTGATTCGTAAACGATCAATTGGGGGTGTTCGGTTTCAGTTAATGGTGATTACGTGTTTGTTACCAGGGTATGTTGTTAGTATATAACAATTAAATATACCTAGCAGCGCCCCGCGGTTTTACCCGCGTTGTGCCCGTTCCCGTGGGAATGTCGGCAATTTTTATACAGTCATGTTATCCTTCCTCTTGAATCACTCTATCTATTAAAAGAAACCGCGGCAAAATCTGTGCAGTAGTTTTTTTTTTAGTAGAGTTTATCGCGAACAGATGTAATATAATAAATTAATAATACAGCATAATAAATAATACAAAAGTCATCAAATCATATGTCAAAATATATAGTCAAAAGTCAAAATATACCCATATTATGCCAAAATATATACAAATATATAGATTTTCTTTTGTTTTTACGCTACTTTTTACACAAAACCAGTATCTATATTACATGTAAAACGTATGTACTCTTATGTAGACAGCTGAACGCCCGATAAGAGGACACCCTCATAAAATAACACCACCCTTAATCGTTTCCGCCGAAACCCGAAAAATTGTGAACGAAAATTCTCAAACGTAACTTCGTATTGAAAAAAGGTTTTCTATAAGTTTTCGTGTTGACTGAACTATGATACTATATTTTATTTTCCCTAGCCGTTTGACCTTAGGCTATCAAAAACTTTGGACATGACTTGGATATTTCATAGTATTTTCAACATTTACATAGTAAGCGTATTTCGGAATATACGTTGTTGACATTGAATATAAACCTCTTTGGGACCAAAACTGTTTGAGTTTGACTTTGGAACACCGATGTGGTGGTTCTAATTTCAAACGGAGGTGCTTTGTGCATCGTGTGATTTTAAAAAAAGAACATAGTAATAATGTAAGGGGTACGTTGTTAAAGGTATGTTATTTTTAGGGGCCGTACCCAAAGGGTAAAAACGGGACCCTATTACTGAGACTTCGCTGTCCGTCCGTCCGTCCGTCCGTCTGTCACCAACCTGTATCTCAAGAACGGTGATAGCTAGACAGTTGAAATTTTCACAGATGATATATTTCTATTGCCGCTATAACAACAATCATGGTTTTATGCCGTTTTTTAACGTACAGAACCCTTCGTGCGCGAGTCAGACTCTCACTAGGCCTGTTTTTCCCAAAAATACCTGTAATTATTCGCTGTCGCATTCGCCATCCCGTAGCATTAAAAAAGATCAGAAAACAAAAACATTTCCATCATATTAATCGACTTTTCGAAGAAAAATGCTCGGAACCTTAAACATTTTTCTAGTAAAATATTCACAAAATAGCAATTTATATCCCGACCTATCTGTTAGAGGTTACGAAGGCGTCAGCTTGCAAAGGTGGGTAACGTTGCGAACGGAATTGAACCGTGTTGTTCGTTTTAAATTCGTTTTGTTGGTTCGTTTGTCATGGTTATTAGTCAGTGTCTACTTGCCTAGCTGTTACAGGTGGGAAATATATAACCTTTTATGGGGTTAACGGCTTGGTGGTAAACAGGCATGTGCACTCGAATAGCCTACCACGACTGAGGTCCAAAGGACTGAGGTTTCAAATCCTGGACTAACGTGGTGATTACGCCTAATCCTCCTCACTGTGCTGATTTCTTCAGTGAGATGAGAGGCCTTTGCCAGAAGTGGGAATTACAGGCTACAGGTTAGGGGATCGTCAGGAATATATTTTTTATAGTGATGAACGTTTTTAAAAGACTTTAAAAACTGAGAAAGATTTGTTTCTAGGTCAAATGAATTTTGTTAAAAACTCACACTTTTAGAGCCTAAGCCCACTATAGTCACAACAGTATTTACTCTTGATAGACAAGAACAAAACTCACTGTGCTTTGACAAGCCCGTTGGCACAGTGGCAGTGAGAGCGCTACTGTGTCGGGGGTTGCGGGTTCGATTCCCGCCCGGAGTCAACAATATGTGCAGACATAGTTGTTGGCGACGACGTCTGGGTGTCATTTATATATTCTTATAAAGTATTTGTGTATGTATAAGTAGTAGTATCAGTGAATTAGATTCCATAACACAAGCTTAGAGCTTAGTTTGGGTCTAATTAACCGTGTGTGAATTTGTCCAGGTATATTTATTTATTTATTTATTTAAAACTATCTATTTATTCAAACAGATTTCAGTAACAAAAAATTGTCTAACAGACTGACTGATTGACTAACATCTAAAACCACGTCAATATTTACCTTCCTCTATCCAATATTTAAAGATTCCACGGCGGCTATTAATCCCCAACAGAAAAAGTTAAACGACAAGTGAATCTATCACAATGAACGTAGAACGCTTCAATAAAAACCCGAGCACCAAATGCCATATAAACATGTATATCACAAAGTTCCCGTCTTAAGGAAGTAGGGACCATAAATCAATGGACCCCAGGGCACAGTTGACGTCAACTGGTCGGCATTTCACTTATCTCATAAATAAACCAAAAACTAGGCAAGTTGTGAAGACAAACTCTTAATAAAATTTATATTCAATCAGTAGTTATTGGATCACCTTTTGGGGTGTGTAGACGGAAGATTTAGAGACATACCAATTATATCATACAAGATCACTCTTACCTATAACTTTCATATTAATATATAATTTCTCTAATTACCGGACTCAGAGACATCCATTAAATCAACAGTTAACTAGGTATTTGATATAATTTTTCATACATTACACGTCAAAATCAATTATTAAATATCTTCTGAGGTAGCTAATTGACATCTGAGTACGCGTAAAAGAAATTATAAAATTCTTTAAACGAATATAAATCAACGTATTCATTCATCAAAATTCCTTCCTTTTTATGACTGGTCTATCAGTATCAAACACCACACACCAATCAGCAAATGTCAATATAAAATATCTTTGACACTTGTCTCTCGTGAATTTAAATCACTCGTCGGCAAAAGCTATAACAGAAATCAAAAGAAAACAAACCTAATATCGCTCACTTTTATTCCGAAAATCGTTCAATAAAGAATTCAGAAGGGATAGTAAGTTAGAACACGTCGAGAAATAAAAAACAGTTTAATAGACTTTTACGTTCGTGTATGACAATATGGCGGAGAAATTCTTCCATACTTCAGAGGGTACTATCCAACTTTTACCCCTGTATTCGTTGTTGTAACTTATAATGAGTTGGGGTGTTCACGGGCTATCGCTTTTTACCTGTAGGTCCACATCCACAAAGTTATATTAGATCCATTTGAATGGAATCCAGCCCCAATGTTACATGATTCAGAAATGAGGACGCTGTGACGTCATCCCACATTTGTTTGCCATGAGGAGCTTGGGACAATAGAATAAAGGCCCTGATAAGAGATAGCGAAGTTTGTCGGCGAAATTCGGGTGTTTTAGGAGTTAATATTTTGTCAAACAATGACTTTATTACAATATGAAGAGATTTTTTTGTTAAATAAAACAAGTGTTGGGAGAATTTGCGCGGAAATTTCATAAAAAAATAATTTTGAGTTTGTCTAACCTTGGTGTTGGAAGTATTTCATCTAAAGTTAAATATTGATATAAATATGGTACATAGAGACTCTTTTCAAAAGAGTGACTCAAAGGAAGACTGCATAGGAATTTGTAGAAAATGTGATTCCTATATTTCTCTTGGGAGACACAAATCTTTCGGGATATATTCGGGATCTTCTGGAACATCCAACCGATGGGAAGATTCCAAGAAATACGTTTATTAGATGCGGTGATTACGGCTATATCTCTTAGGTTTTTATTTTCGGGGAAGCCTTGCCATGCAAAAATATTGCACATTTTGAAGCAATATTCTATATGTATAGGTTGATATAGAGTCATGAAATAAAAATATTACACAATTTGAAAATACAAGTGTATGATTCAGAAAAACTTACACACTTTAGTCAGAATTAAAAAGATAAGTAGGTTCGTGTAGGTTAGTCGGCAATTATGTTGTCGGAGTTTCCAGACTGCCTAAAAGCCTCCGGCATGGTCTATCGTCTAAAACGACCACGACAATTGTACGTACTCTCCGAAGCAGGATAGTGCTCAGATATAAATGGCACTATCGGCCATACAACTAGAGAACGAGCTGCATGTTGCTTACTAATAATAATGAGATAACATCGCTTAGTCAATTTACGCCACAAGCGCTACCAAAAAAGGCGAGGTGGCAAAAAAATTTTTGAGTTGTCTTCCGGTCATGTAGCCTACATGATTACTGAACCCAAACTAATGAGTTTTTGAACCCTTAAAAGAAAGTTAATTATAAGGACTTTTGTCATCTGTTTGTTTCTAATTAAACAAAGTTTCCAAATTCCGCACTTCACACGGTATCAGGGTAATAAGTTTTTCTACCCTTTCATTCCAAACATAAGGGACCCTTGTTTAATCCCTTCAGAGATTTTTGTGTCCAAAACACGTATTTTCCTTCTTTTTTATATCTGGCAATTGTTTGAAAGTTTCTTTGCAGTCGGTTTGGGTTAATAGGACCTTCTCATTGGGTAAGAAAAATAATACCATTTTGGATCGAGGGACCTAAGTGAGCATGAAATAGTATCTTTTGATCTTTTAGAAATGCATAGAGTAAGTTATGTGTAATCTAAAATTATTAAAAAGAACTTTCGCCATCATGCCCTGAACCTTAAAAAGCAATAAAAATATAAACGTACTTAAAATTATCATTTATCTAAAAAATATATTTCCTAATAAAGTTTTATTTATCCAACCAATTGATGTTATCCATGGACACAATAAAAATACAGGGTGTTTTTTTAAAGGGTAACATTAGTAAGTTTGTTTTTAACTTGTTTGTATGTTCAAGCTAATCTCGATAGCCACATTCAACGGGAAGGTTATAGGCTATTTTTCATCCCAACGCGAGTAAAACCACGGGGTGCTGCTAGTCTGTTATATAAGTGGTTCATTTAACAAATTTCCTACAAGTTGTGCGACCGCAACACACAAACAATACTTAATTGAAAATTCCTCGGATTCGTTCCCTTAGTTTATAAAATAACAGTTATTTCCGTTCGTTATTATAATAACAATTAATTTTCATTATAATTCCCGTAATTGCTTCTTTTCTTTCGATATTGTGCCGGGTCTTTTGTGAGGGAATGTCAGGTTTCTGAACGTTTAACTTAATTACAAGTTATAACAATATTTCACTATGTAGTAATAGCGTAGGCCTGCAGTTTTACCTCAATACTACCCGTTTTTTTTGGAATTCCGGATAAAAATATGCTTATAAGCTTATAAACAAACTTAATGATGTTTTTTTCAATCATCTGGTAGCTTGAGAGACTAAGGCGGGCAAACAAACAAAAAATCTTCAGATTTATTATATCTTGTAGTATAATTAGCTGTGCCCCACGGTTTCACCCGCGTTGTGCCCGTTCCCGTGGGAATTTAAGGGATTTTTATACATGTAAACCTTCCTCTTGAATCACTATCTATTTAAAAACCGCGTCAAAATCCGTGCAGCAGTATTTGAGTTTATCGCAAACAGACATACGCGGCCGGGGACTTTGTTTTATAATATGTATTTTATGTAGTGATAGTGATAGAGATACTTTTCAAAATAAGATCTTAAACCTTATTGTAATGATTTTGGCGCACACAGAAGATACCTTTCCTCTCTCCATTCGAATAGGCATTACTTAAAAGCAACAAAATAAAACAAGAACACCCATTCCCGATATCAAACATCTACTCGTACGTATATCGTCATAATTTTATTTGTCATAATAAAAACGGTATTTGTTCGAAATCTTGTCATATAATGAAATTATATCGCGGAAAATGTCGAATAAATATGAATATTTTTATATCACGTTAACTCGTTTATTTCGAGACGTATATAAATAAAATGTTGACTTGTTTGAGATTTCAAAAACGTATATATTGCGTTTGATCGTTTTGTTTGATAAAAACGTTCGTTCGTTATAGGTCAGTCAACCCTTGTGTCGGAGTTATTAGATCGTCTAAGGGTCAACACTGCGTTAAGCGTGCGCCCGTCGCGTGCGCCCGTCGCGTGACGGTTCAGTTTTGTATGAAGCCACACGCCGCGGGCGCCCGCGATGGTTCACTTTTGTATGGTGCGCACGCTTAACGCAGTGTCGGCCCTAAAGCCGTCTGGCGTGGTCTGATGTTTTTTTTTTCAGTTCAATGGCGTTTCAAAGAAACTGACGGGACAGCTGAGGAGGTGGGACATTTCTCGCAATCTTCTTTTGGTTTTTTCACTCTGATGATGATATCAAAATGACCAGCTATAGGACGTTACAGTTTTTTAATTTTATCCGCTGACTAATCCCCATCGTCCGTTTCAACTAAACCTATGCTGTGTCATCTACTCAACAGCTTCCATCACACGATAAGGGTAAAACCCTTTATCCCACTCCACTCATTTATCTCAACCCTCCCAAAAGGTTTATAAACCCCTATTTCGAAAGTAGCTTGATTTATACATAGATACAATCAACTTTTAATACTCGCTTCTTAACTTGGTAACAATTTATCAGGAAGTAAGGCTTCCATTAGCATATTTTAACCCCAAACCGAGGGAAAGGAAGCGGGTATAATGACGTCAGGGGTACATTCTGAAATGGTCTGTGAACTGATGGGTAAGAGTCTTTATTTGATTTCGCTCTGAAGTTCTATTGGGTGATTGTTATTTTTAAGTTGTAATTGAATGAGGTGGCGTAGAGAAGTTTTACCGATGTTATCTTCGATTGGAATATCGTAGCCCGTAGCGCAGTTTGGCGCGATGTTAACTCATTGTTAAGCAACATGTAGCTCGGCCTGTACTTGGATTTGTAGTGGCATTTATATCTGAGCCTACCGTGCTTCGGAGGGCGCCACGGCGCAGTGACGGCAATTGTGATCATATTAGAAAAAAAAACTTGAGAGGTGTCAAGGGACACCCGGATGGAACGAAGTTTATTTATTATCAACAAAAATAATCGTCGCGACACCACACTGATCAATGCGAAATAGAAAGACACAGAAACATGCGCGCCGCGCATGTTTCTGTGTCTGTCTCTCTCTGGCGTGCGCAAGTTTCTCTGTTTGTCTCTCTCGCGCATGTTTCTCTGTCTGTCTCTCTCTGGCGTGCGCAAGTTTCTCCGTCTGTCCATTTTTTCCGTCTAGCTCCCTTTCGCAACGCGCGATAAGGAACTTCGTTCCAAAAACACCTCCATTTATAGCTATAAACTTACGATATTTTCTAAACAAAATTGTTCCACAAAGGTCTATAAAGGTGTGTCCGCACAATGTGACACATACTCATGAATTTATAAGCAAAAACGTCAAAATGTTCAAGCGCTGACATCCAATAAACTTCGCTTAAAATATTCAATCAATGCTCCAATAGACTCGAATCGGGCTATACAAAATATTTCATTGTACGAAAAATTATTTGACGATAAAACCAATTCCGGCCATTGATTGGTCCATTCAAACCAACTTCAAGTCAAAGCCAACTCGATAAACTAAATTAAAATATTTTCTGAGGTACAGTCGAGGAAAAAATGTTGTTATATTTTACCGTTATGAATTTCAGTAGCGGAGTTATTAAATGTTCGAGTAGAAGGTGTTCAATGGAAGCGGAGATGCGGAAGTCTTTATTGTTCTTACTGATTATTATTAAAAATGTTTGAATGTAATCTTAAATCTAATTGTTTGTTATTTGGTTTTTAACTTTAGTAGGTAACATCAAGAGATAATGCATGCCAAGACTGAGGTCCCGGGTTCAATTCCCGGGTCCGAGCGGAAACACGTTTCCTGCTTTTCAAACATGGATCGGGTTTGAGATCACCAACCCGCATCTGGCAAGCGTGGTGATTACGCCTAATCCTCCTCACTGTACTGATATCTTCAGTAAGATGAGAGGCCTTTGCCCAGCCATGGGACATTACAGGCATTTTACTAGGTAACATCATATTTGATTGCTCTTGACAAGTTCTTTATGCCAAGATTGACCGCGACTGTACAAGGAAGACCCGTTTTTATGAGCCATTTCTTATTAATTATTCATATTACCTGTAGATGCGATTAATAAAGAAAAGATGATATTAAAGAAAAGTGTTTCCTGGTAAATATTTTAAATGAGAGGCGATTCTTGCCAAAATATGAATGTTTGTTGATACTATTTCGATTATTGATCATAACATAACTAACAGAGCTTGCACACTTTTAGTCTAGTCTTCAGACTGTCTCCTGGTCTATGAAAAATTATGAAAGAACAGACACTAGAAGCAAGACGTCTAACTGCACGTTTCATCCGTAAAAGCTATTTTTATCTGTTAAACTAAATAAATGTCTAACCAACAAATTTAGTTCCACTGATTAAAAAACAGACATGATTCTATAAAACAAGACAATCTAGAGACTGTTTAGAGTCTAGAGATGAGACTACGTAGAGTTTAAGGGTATTATTATCAGCTATTACTGTCCCACGGCAGGGGAAAGGCCTCCCTCCCTTCTATAGCAAGGGTGGGTTTTTTTCAATCGGCCAATTATGAAGTCAAAGCAAGTCTGGAACTACAAGAGCTACTAAAATCAGTTCTTTGGACTATGACACCGATCGTGTCTATGAATGATATAGTCTGCAATCGTCCTTAGTATCCGTAAAACTTATTTAAGTTCATTTAAAACAAAATGGCGGAGAATATCTTGGAAGTAGATCAATTGTTTGAAATTCCAATATTATTCACTTGAATAAAGTTTTATTTTAATCAGAGTTTTAGCTAATTGGGTAGAAACAGAAATCTGTGGAGAAGGCTCTTGGAATAAAAATACTTTTTATGAAACCTTTTATACGTTGATTATATCACTACATAGTATAAAACAAAGTCGCTATTTTTGTCTGTTTGTTTGTCTGTTTGTCTGTATGCTTAAATCTTTAAAATTACGCAACGGATTTTGATGCGGTTTTTTGTAATAGGTAGAGTGGTTCAAGAGGAAGGTTTATATGTATAAAAATTCCCGAAATTCCCACGGGAACGGGTACAACGCGGGTAAAACCGCGGGGCGCTGCTAGTTTTATTATATTATTACTTGTATTATAGTAGGTAAGTAAGTTCGAATAGTGGCTAACCCTGGTGTCTGAGGCTTTAGACCGCCTAAAGGCCTCCGACATGGTCTAACGATTGAAACAACCGGGACCGACAATTTAACGTGCCCTCCGTAACACAGTAGCGCTCAGATAGTAATGCCACTATAGGCATCAAAGTAGGGGTCAAGCTGTACGTTGCTTTACAATTGCAATGAACTAATATCGCTTAGTCTAACTACGTCATGAGCACTAGTCTACACTAATATTATAAAGACGAAAACTTTGTTTGTTTGTTTGTAATGAATAGGCTCAAAAACTACTGGACCGTTTTTAAAAATTCTTTCACCATTCGAAAGCTACATTATCCACGAGTAACATAGGCTATTTTTTCATCCCGAAATTCCCACAGGAATGGACACAACGCGGGTAAAACCGCGGGCCGCTGCTAGTAATATAATAAAGGTGAAGATTTTTTGTTTGTTTGTTTGAACGCGCTATTCTTGCAAACAACCAATCCAATTTGAAAAAAAAAAAAAACAGATTCAAAGGAAAAGTTATAGGCTATCTTTCATCCCGAAATTCCCACGGGAACGAGCACAATGCGGACAAAACTGCGGGGCACTACTAATCAATATTACAGGCGTTCGTTTGGATTGTCCGTCTCCAAGATCTAATCTATAACTATCCTAAAATTCATCAAAATAGACTCAATAGTGTAAGCGTGACAGCGTGAAATACAGACTTTTTCCTCATTCTTAAAAATATAGAAATTACAGACACATAAATTGTACAACAAGAAATAGCAATTAAAAAATCATAATCCACTTTGAATAAATTACAACTGCCGCCCAAGTTACTGAAATTACTTTGGTAACGTAATTATCCCGAGAAATGCAGTAATTTCAGGAAACGTTTTTGTAATGAGTGTTAGAAGCCTCCCTTTCTTTAAAAATGATTTGCGAAGTTTCCCTTTAAAGCTATTGTTAAAAGATTGATAATAATAATTTGAGGTTTTAAGCTTCTTTTAAAACGTTACTTATCTCATACTTAGCTAAGCTTTTTTGTGGAAAGAAAAGTTTTATATATACCAAATTACTTAAAAGGGTGCCACGGTGAAGTAAAGCGGTGGTGGCGTTTTCGACAAGAAAACGAACCAACTGTATTTAAAGAAACTATATATCCTAGAATCCTTAGTCGTAATCTTAGTCGACGTTACTGTACCAGGGCACCCACGTAAATAAAACTTTTAAAATCATATGAGAATTATTTGATATGAAATACTCTCCATGCGAAGATTCCCTGAAAGAGATCACTTTTCCAGGGAATAGTATTATAAGAACCAGGCAACGATAAAGTCGCCCATTGTGTAACTTTTAAAGTAATTGTATTGTTAATTGAAACGTACGTTAATGTCATTATTACTTGTTAATACGGAAACTTACGTACGACGGAGGTTACTGTTGAGAGTTGCTCAACACGTTTTCGTTTTAAAGTTATTTGTTTTCTGTTTCATTCTGTGAGCAAATATGGTTTACAAATAAAGAGTTAATCTATCTATCTATGATACAAAATAACGGAGGAAATAAATAGACAACCATACCGAAAAATAACTTCAAAAATTGTTATTCTAAAACTAAACGATTTTTTTTTTTTTATTCATTCACCATGACCCATGACTCTTATTAACTTACGAACATCGTTAAAAATAAAACCTAATATCTGATAAAATATAAATGAAAAATAAAAGGATTTACGTGTAATATTATTTCTGTTCTGTCGTTAACAAGTCATTCAATTTATAACAGTCACGCGAGCTCTGAATCAATCTTGTATACAAATATTAGTTAGGTACAGTGTGTTACTGTACTTCTAACCAATCTCTGTATACAGTGCTTGGCAGAAAGGTTTACCCATCGGCTTTGAAAATGGTTGACTAGTTTTAGTTTTGTAAGTCGAAGTGAAGTTAGGCGCACTGTCTGAAAAATTTTCAGGTTACGTAATATAGGTAGAGTGATATAGTTAGGCCTCTATCGCACCAGTGCGTTGGGAACGCGCGTTAAAAAAGCACAAACGTATTGCCAAGCTTCAGTTCACGCGACCGCGTTTTTAAAACGCTACTTTGAATTCTATACACTGGGCCTTTGGGAATAGAGCATAAAACGTCTTTATCTTTATTTATTATATTACCATTAAAGAAAAATATTTGTTCGAATTTGGAATCCTTCTTTCGAATCGTTTCAAAAAGCGCTCTTTCTATCAATGCCTTAACACTGGTAAATTAATCTTGTCAACTATATTCCAAGGGTCGAGAAATGAATATCTTCTGCCGGTGAGTGTACGAGACTCGCAGTCCAATCTCTTTCTATATATATGAATCGTTATGGCGTTCCGTTTGTCAGACACAAATTGGGTTTTAAGGATTGTCCGGGTCTTCAGATGAACGCTTCTCGTTTAATTTTAAAGTGACATTAAGTTATAACTAGCGACCTACCCTCGCTTCCTTTTGTTAATCAATATTGGGTAAGATTCTTGTAGATATTTTGAGACAAAAAGAGGATAAAATATCCTTTTAGCCCGTTGGCACAGTTGCAGTGAGAGCGCTTACTGTGTCGGGGGTTGCGGGTTCGATTCCCGCCCGGAGTCAACAATATGTGAAGACATAGTTGTTGGCGACGAAAGTCTGGGTGTCAATTATATATTCTTATAAAGTATTTGTGTATGTATAAGTAGTAGTATCAGTTAATTAGATTCCATAACACAAGCTTAGAGCTTACTTTGGGTCTAATTAACCGTGTGTGAATTTGTCCAGGTATATTCTTTTTTTTTTTTTTTTAATTATATGTATGTTAAGTGAAAGTAGTAAAGTATTAGTCAGTAATTTCCAAAGCAAAAGGCAAAGGGTCCTGGGCAAAGGCCTCTCAACTCACTGAACATCGCAGAAAATCGTTTCAATACTTTTACGTAACCTCGCTGTCCCACTGCTGGGCAAAGGTCCCCCCCAATTCTTTACACATATCTCTTTCCATAGCCAACTCCTTCCAATCCTTATTAAAATCGTCCAGGTCTCTCCGCCATCGAGTCGGAGGCCGACCTGGAGCCTGCGGGCATCCTGGAATTCCCATTCCGTTGAAATCTTTGCCCATCTGTCCGGGTGCATCCTGGTTACGTGACCCGCCCAATTCCATTTGAGCTTGGCAGCTTAAGTTACTTTAAGTAAAAAGTGTCTCAGTTAACAAATAATAATAAATCAAATGTATGATAACTCCGAACCGGAAAATTATGTAAAAGATTAAGCGGAAAATAACTTTTTATGGCCAAAGTAAGTATAAGTTTCAATGGCTCACTTATACGGCTTACTTATACGTTCTGAAAGTTATTAAATTTCAGTGAATCACTACATAGTATAAAACAAAGTCGCTATTTTTGTCTGTTTGTTTGTCTGATGCGGTTTTTTGTAATAGGTAGAGTGATTCAAGAGGAAGGTTTTTATGTAAAAAAATTCCCGAAATTCTCACGGGAACGGGCACAACGCGGGTAAAACCGCGGGGCGCTGCTAGTTTACACTAATATAATAAAGCTGCAGAGTTTGTTTGTTTGAACCCGCTCATATCAGAAACTACCGATCCGATTCGAATAATTCATTCTGTAATGGATAGCCACATTCAACGGGAAAGTTATAGGCTATTTTTCATCCCGAAATTCTTACGAGTACGGGCACAACGCGGGTAAAATCGCGGGGCTCTGTTAGTTAGCAGATATTTCTGCTTTTAATCAACAGTGACGTAAATATGAGTGATATGTGTTTGCAATTTTCAGCAATATCGTGCTCATTGGCCTCAGGAGGGAGATAAATAAATACACCCGAACAAATTGAGACACAATTAATTAGACCTGAACTCAAAGCTCGTATTATGGAATCTTACTAACTGATATTAATACTTATACAGACGCAAATACTTTGTATTAACACTAGCTCCGGTATACCCGTTCCTGTGGGAATTACAGGATTTTTATTTCTTATTATCCTATCCCCGACCAAGATTAATAAAATAGAAAAGGAATCATTAAAATCGGTTCAGCCTTTCTCGAGTTATATATGGTGAAACTAACACGACGTATTTATAAATAGATCCTATCCTACAAAAATTATAAAAGTTTGTGAGGATGGATGTATGTATGGATAGATGTATGGATGTATGTTTCATGCTCTTTCGCGCAAAAACTACTAGACGGATATGGATAAAACTTTGCAGTAATATAGGTTATACATCAGAATAACATATGGGATACATTTTATCCCGAAATCCCTGCGGGAACGGGTACAACGCGGGTAACACCGCGGGGCGCAGCTAGTATAATATAATAACATTTATTGTTACATCTACGAGTGCACACACGAGTAGTTGACTCCGAACGGGAATCGATTCCGCAACCCCCGACACAGTAAGCGCTCTCTCATGCCTCTATGCCAACGGGCTATAGTCTAGTGCTACTTCCGATTATATAAAAGATTATCTCTCATAATATTATAGTGGAAACAGCTGATTACAGATGTTTCCGAAAAATTCTTAAAAGAAATAACCGAACGGTTTAAATACAGGGCATGATTCCAAAGTCCATGAAAATAATCAAAATAGACCAAATTTATGGCACATTAAACATCTTTTATGTTTTAATTAGTAGTGAGAAAGATGGTATTTACTCGAATTTGTGTAGATAATGGACGTCAGATATTTGTTTATTTTCACCTATATTATTGAAACATTAAATACGTCAATCACTATACCAAGAGATTAATAAAATTACGCGGAAGAATTATTGATTTATAAGTTTGTTTGTATGCATTAAGCTTTAAAACTACCCGTCGGATTTGAAAAAAAAAACTGCATGTGATAGTCCAAAATTCAAGAGAAAGCTTTTAAGCTATGTTTAAACCCGAAATTCTTAAACGAACGGGTACAAAATGGGTAAAACATAGTGCTACTATTCCATACTAATAATATAAAAAGGTAAAGTTTCTAACTTTGTTTGTTTGTAAGGCATAATCTCAGAAACTACCAATCTAATTTGAATAATTCTTTTTGTAACAGATAGCCACATTCAACGGGAAGGTTACAGGCTATTTTTCATCCTGAAATTCGTTCAGGAACGGGTACAAAGTGGGTAAAACCGCGGGCACGCTGTGAGTGAGAGTATAAAATAACAGACGAAAATCTTTCAATGGTGACCGAAGTCTTTTATTACGTAGGTCTTGACGTCAGCAGTTTGTTTACATTTCCTAACCGGGAAAACCAGGAGGCGGTTTTCAATCTGTCTGTTTATTTATGATTGTTTTTATTTTCACGTTTGCGACACATTTTATTTTTTAAAATATTTATGACGTTCTAACCTCTTTATAGGAACTTTCTACTAAACAGACACAAACAAATGAGATGTTGAAATAAAATATGCTCAAATTAATTGGACGTCATTTGTCAGATAGAAATCCCTACTTTACTTAATACTAACAGCACCCCGCGGTTTTACCCGTGTTCTGCCTGTTCTCGTGAGGATTTGGGGATGAAAAATATCCTATAACCTTCCCGTTGAATGTGGCTATCTATTACAAAAAGAATTATTCGAATCGTACCGGTAATACTCGAGATTATCACGAACATACAAACAAACAAAAATTACCTCTTTATAATATTACTAAGATTGTATTATTTTATTTTCCAGTAGAAGTTTATTTTAAATAGAAAATAGGTATAGGAGCTCGCTCGTGGTGTAGTTTGACTTAACGATGTAAGCTCATTGCGATTGTTAAGCAACGTGCAGCTCGACCCCTACTTGGATGGGTGGCCGATAGTGGCATTTCTATCTGAGCGCTACCGTTCTTCAGATGGCCCGTAAATTGTCGGTCCCGGTTGTTTCCATCGTCAGACCATGTCGGATACCTTGAGGTGGTCTAAAAACTCCGGCACCAGGGTTAGCAACAAACCTACTCGAAGTTACTTGCTTATAGGAAAATGTAGGGAAATTGTGAATCTCTATAGGTAATATAAAAATGAATCGCAAAATGTGTTGGTAAGCGCATAACTTCAGAACGACTGCACCAAATTGGATGATTCTTTTTTTAATGTGTTCCTTATTGTCAGGACAAGGTTTTTATGTAACAAAAATAAGGAATAAAAATCTCAAAATTCCCACGGGAACGGGGGCGCTGCGGGTGAAACCGCGGGGCACAGCTAGTCAACTATAAATATAAGTATAATCATTAATCAGTCATATTTAAAGGCATTCTTAATTTAAGGGTGGCTTGCATGAAAACTCTTTAGATGGATTGCACAAGTAGGTACTCTTTTTTTTGTACCTACATAAATAGGTATGTTGGGAAAACAAATGACGTTCGTTTTAAATAACGTTCTATTTGGCGTTTAATTAAATACTATTTCTTACTAAGTTCTTGTTTTTTAAGGTTTGTTTCGGGTACGTAATAAAAATAGTTTCGTTATAAGTTACCTTAATTAGTATGCTTAGTTACTTGATATTTCTTTTCATTACAAGTAGCGTTATTTGCTTATAACAGTGTTTACGTGACATTTGTCTTCTTAGAAAGCAATTTTTATAAAGAAGATACCGATTTTATTAATAAGGCAACCAGTATATTTCATGTACAAACAATTACATTAGATGTTTCTAATATATATTGATTGATATTACCGATAACGATGTTATCTTCTATGTTCCCATCGAACAATCAGAGCTTTTATCTAGTTGCTATCATTGAATGGAGCGGTGGCACAAGCGGTGTGGTACAAAGGCGTTAGTTATAACGGTGTCGGCGTCTGTCGAGCCAGATGAGGCGTACATGCATTATACTAACGTTGCTTTTGTTTCTCACAACTTGTTGATAAATATCTCCCACACGATGTACCAGTTACAGAACGGAACGAAAGGAACGCTCGCTCGTAACGAAGCAGAAAGTTCCGACTCTAGTTTATGTATCTCGATGACATATTTATCATTCACACCTTCACCAAACCAACGCAACAACGCTCCCGTGTTATTTCCACCTCACATGTAAACCCAAGTTTTCATCACGCTGATTTATACTCTCATAAACGTACCCAATGATTCACGATGACACACAAAATATTTAACGATCGCTCTTTAACCCGGTTTTTGGAAAAACAGCGGCGAGCGGTCCCGGCGCTCCGCGCGAGCAGGCCCATTGCCAAGTTTTTCGCTCCGAAATCGTATTAAAAAAAGACATCGTACGCTAAGTTCCAGCCGTAAATAACCGGCGCGGGGTGAAGGGCCCCGGCAGCACTGACCTCCTTTGTTGGTGGTGTTGAAGGTGCGCACGCGGTACGAGTCCTCGTCGGGCTGCTCGTCGGGCGGCGGCTGGTGCGCGCGCGGCACGTCCAGGAACGCGTTGGAGCGGCGCGGCTGGGCGTGGTGCGGCGGCGGCGGCCGGCGGCGCGCGGACGCCTGCCGCCGCACGGCCGGCGGCGTCTCCGCGTCCGCCAGCCGCGGCTCGGAGCTGTAGCGCGCGCGCGTCTCGCGGTCCAGCTGCTGCGCCTGCTGCTGCCGGCGGTGGCGCACGGAGCGGCCGCCCGTGATGCGCGCTGACTGCGAGCGCGCCGCCGCCCGCCGCCGCGGCGCCGGCGTCGTCTCCGCCGGCGCCGCCAGCGCCTCCATACTCGCCGACGCGGGCGCGCAGATCGACTGCGAGCGCTTCGTGCGACCGTCTGTTGCCATCGTCGCGACGTGACTGCCGCCCGCCCGGCTCCGCGCCGCCCGCCCCCACCCACCTCACTTGTTGCATCCGATATTACGAGATTAATGCTCTTTCCGAATGTCACTAATTTGCGTGTCTTCATGAATGGATCGTAAAAAGTGTACAGGACAGCGGGAAGTGACCGGGATCCGTAATTGAGTGGCGTCTCGTTTGGGCGGGCGGCGCGGGGCGGGCGCAAGTTTTCTTGTTAGTAGTTGGGCATGTTTGTGAGCGCGAGTGCGTAATGAGTAACATTGTTTAGCGAGGACTTTATTAATAGCATTTATTTACGTTGAATTGTAGAGAAAGTTTCTAAGCGTTGGTTGCGTATCGCGAATCTTGGCGAGCGCGGAGATTCGCTTTGACGTTTCTTTGTTCAGTAATTTATCACCAATTTACTGTGCTCATGATGGGCAGCGTCTGGTTAGTGCGAGCACTTGATAGACGGGTTTATTGAACAGTGGTCTGTGCTGTGTATGGGGATTAATTATACATGCCGAAATTAACGGTGAATAAAACTATGTTTATTGAAAGTTTATACCAATGATTTCTATTAATAATACACAGATAATTATTAAATGTCTGGTTAAACTCAATTTCAGTTGTTGTTTAACCGCCTCCAATAGCGGAGAAGTCTCCATTCAGTCAAATAATATGTACCTATTATGTAAGGTGTTGTTTTGTTTTTTACCACATGTCATTTATGAATAAATTTCCAAAATACCTTCTGTTTACGAAAGGATATTTTACTGAACTTCCATTGTTCCTCTTTCAATAAAAACGATAATTCTAATAAAAATCCAATTTGAAGCCTTTCACTTCAAAAACAAAGTTTTTTTTCTTCACCCGTTACAGAATATACCTTCATCTTCCGGTTAGTAAAGGAATCGATTACTGACGGTTCACCGAACACTCTTTCGCCGACCGATTACCATTTACCGACACCCCTTACTTCAGTGACCTTTGTTCACCCACGAATAAATATGTTTTCCGCGCCATATCTGTCCAGTATTTAGTAAATAAAAGTAACTGACTAAAGAATATACTATTTTATATTTTACAAAATAGTATCGTAGCTTCCCATGGTAAACTAGAGCTATTTAAAAAAATTAAGACTACGTTTACGGATACACTTCTATTTTATGTTTCAGCTCCTTCGTGGTCACAGAAGACTTCCGTGTTCCAACGGCGCAAGGCAACTCTCAGGAAAGTCAAGCCTAGCTAAATCAAGACATATTTTATAGCTTCATGTTTTACTATTATATGATTCAAACAAATTCTAAATTACCTTTATTTATCTTCTAAATAATTTGAACCTTATTGTACCCGTAGTTCATTTGTTTTTCGTGAAAGAGTAACAATTATACAAATTGTTACTCTTTCACGAAAAAACTACTTGACGGATTTGGATGAAACTTTACAGTAACATAGGTTATACATTAGAATAACACATGGTATACGTTTTATCCCGAAATTCTCGCGGGAACAGGTCCAACGAGGGTAACACCGCGGGGTGCGACTAGTATGTATATACGATAGCTAACGTTTCTACCACTAAAGTTAGCTTATCATTTTTAACACAATTTTTGTCGATTTTTCGAATAAAAACACGCTGTAAATAAAAATAATTCCCATTTAGATCACGTGACAAGGATGAACAGTAAACTGAATTAAGTGGTTCGTGTTTGGAAATATAAATAGTTTTCTCGATAGTGAAGGTTAATTGCGTTGCCTGAAAAAACTTTTTAAGGGCCTGAAAATGATTTGGTTCACTTGTTTGACAGTTATTTATAGTATAGTTTTTACAATTGGGTAGTTTTTTAAGGTTCAGGGCATGATAGAACATACCTTGCTTGGATAAGTTAATTTAAGTACTGTCCGCAAGGGATTTCCAGAAGCTGGAAAGAGAAGCCCGAATTTGTCGAAAACTCCAACACCCCAACATCGTGAGGCTACACGACTCGATTCAAGAGGAATATTTCCATTACCTCGTCTTCGATTTGGTCACTGGCGGTGAATTGTTCGAGGACATCGTAGCCAGAGAATTCTATTCTGAAGCCGATGCCTCCTATTCCCTCCTCCTCCTCCTCCTCCTATTAACCGACTAGAAGTGCTGGTGGAGTAGTTTGACTAAACGATGTTTGTTCATTGTGATTGTTAAGCAACGTGCAGCTTAGCCCTACTTGGATGGGTGGCCGTTTTAATGAGTAGTGTTCGCTTAAACTTATGAAACCAATTAATATTTATAAAAACATAACCAACTCCAAAAAGTTTAGTTATTCACTAAAAGGAAGTAATTTACACGAAAAGTTTCGACGTATACTAAATAAAAAGTTTACAGCGACTTTCTGCAATATACGTAATACACGTTCAAAGTTCGTAATGGTTAGCTATTATTCTTTTCGAAGGACGGGATCTAATACCAAAAACTAAAATATCGCCACATACTAATATATCTTATAACTAGCTGTGCCCTACGGTTTCACCTGCATTTTTTTCCTCACTGCTTACCGTTTAAACCTTCCCTGGACTTTCATGAATATTTCAAGACCAAAATTAGCCAAATCGGTTCAGCCGTTCTCGAGTTTTAAGCAGACTAACGAACAGCAATTCATTTTTATTTTTATAGAAGATATAAAAAATAATCGCTGAATGTGTTGCTAAGAGCATAACTTCAGAATCACTGCACCAAATTGTATGATTCTTTTTTTTATGTGTTCGTTATTGTCAGAACAAGGTTATTAATAAAATAAGTAATGAAAATCTGGAAATTCGGGGGCGCTGCGGGTGAAACCGCGGGGCATAGTAATAATATATATACCCCACACAAATTCACAAACAAATTAGACCTAAAGTAAGCTCTAAGCGAGTACCAATGCTTAATTAATATACTACTCCATACAAGTCAATTTTGTAAGATATACATAATATGTAATATATTTTAATAAACATCTAGACGGTCACGCTCAACCTACGTCATACATATGACAAGAGTTAGTTACTCCAGTTCTCAGGAGACCTAGTTTATATTGCGAGTATAATATCTTTACTGCGAAAGGTCAAGTTTATTTTTATTTGCCTTGACAGTTATTTTATACAAGGTCTTGCTTCCCCATGGAAAGTAAAGTATGCTTAGATGGAGTTAATTTAGAAGCTACGCGAACGAACGAGCAAGTGACTTCAAAAGTGTAAAGGCGGTAACTGACATGCTACATTTTGCATCCGCAGTCAGTTTTAGGAACTGCATCGCGTTTAAGCGACTGCAACACCCAATACATTTTTGTAAAACATCTTGTTTTAACAAGAAAACAACTTATTGCAATTTACTTCAAGTAGGTCAGTGGCCAACTTGTATTAGAGTTTTTAGACCGCCTAAAGGCCTCCGATATGGTCTAAAGATTGAAATTACCGCAACCGACAGTTTAACTTTCAACAAGAATAAATAAATTGCCGAGTTACAGAAACATTTTCTGCCTCTTACCAATTTTAAGCTTTTTAGCGAACTTTACATTAATATGTTGCGCGGATATCTTGTATAGGTTAAATGACATTATACGGGGTGTTTGCGAGTATACAGGGGCGAGTCTAACGAGATGACGTCACGAGTCTCGTTAATTATTCATTAACAACATGACTCGAGATAATTAGCAATTAATTTTGCTTTCGAGTGTATTTCATTATTTTTGGAAAGTTCAACGATTTTAAAATGATATTATGTGACGTTGCTTTTGTTCTGTGATTGTTGATAAACATGGATGATAAATAATAATTATTTCATATATTACAGAAGGACAAAAGGAAGAGGAAGAGGAAGGCTAAGAAGGGCAATATGTAGTAAATATGTAGACCAACTGAAGGAAAGAGCAAAGGTCGTGTCGTACGAACAGCTGAAGAGAATGACAGATGATAGAGAAAAGTGGAAAGAACTCCATCGACAAGAGCCAGCTCTTAGGTTTAAAAGAAGAAGATCTCGATATAAATTATACTCGTAGTTATCTTGCAAATTAAATTATTTTCTACCATGTACCCTAATGATCGTTAAACTTAAAAAAACTATATCTATACTAATATTATAAAGAGGTAAATTTTTTAAGTTTGTTTGTTTGTTTGTATGTTCGAGCTAATCTCGGGAATTACCTATCCGATTTGAATAATTATTTTTTTAATAGATAGCCACATTTAACGAAAAGGTCATAGACTATTTTTCATCCCGAAATTTCCACGGGAACGGGCACAACGCGGGTAAAACCGCGGGGCGCTGCTAGTATTTCATACATAATGGTTCCGAAGACCCACTTACTAACCTAAAGCAATTAAACTTGTCCAATTCCGGTTTGGGTACAAAGGTATCAATGGGTACAAATATTTGGGACAAACGGAACGGTTACAAAATCCTTTAATCTGTACGTTAATTAAGTGAAGACAATCCGATCCGGTCCATCTATAAAACACTAGCAGCACCCCGTGGTTTAACTCGCGTTATATCTGTTCCCGTGGGAATTTAGGAATGAAAAATAGCCTTAAACCTTCCCGTTGAATGTGGCTATCTATTACGAAACGAATTATTCAAATCGGACTGGTAATTCCCGAGATTAGCTCGAACATACATACAAACAAATTTACGGGCCATTCAATAAACCAATACAAATTTACCACTTCAACCCTGTGTTATTTTAAACCCCCGACACAAAAGAGGGGTGTTATAAGTTTAACGTCGATGTATCTATATGAGTATTAAACGGATGGACTGATTCTGATGTGGCTTTTTTCATTTGAAAGCCAGTTGTAATGGTTCTTAGCCTGTGACGTCAGTTTTATTTACAAACCAGTATTTTTATAAAGTTACATAATTTCGTAAATAAGAAAAATAATGACTATATCTATCTATAATCTTCTATAATATAAAAATGAATCGCAAAATGTGTTGCTAAGCGCATAACTTTAGAACGACTGCACCAAATTGGATGATTCTTTTTTTAGTGTGTTCCTTATTGCCAGGACAAGGTTTTTATATAAGAAAAATAAGGAATAAAAATCTCAAAATTCCCACGGGAACGGGGGCGCTGCGGGTGAAACCGTGGGGCACAGGTAGTTGTTATTAAAAACAAAATAAAGATTTACTTATAATAAAACTCTACTAGCTTTTGCCTTCTACCTATCTTCATTTGACCAAAAACTCTACCAGTGCCAAAGAAAAGATAAAACCAAACTACAGTTCTCTACTAAACATCGTCATTGTTAAGCGACGGTCACCACAATCACGATATGGATGGGTGACCGCTACCATTTCTCAATAAAAATGGTAGCGGTCACCCATCCATATCGTGATTGTCTTGTTAGCCCTACAATTAGGGCTAACAAGATTCAAAGGTAAAAAAATCGAAACTTTCCCCTCTTCTTCTTCATCGAGTGGATGGTCAACCTGACCAATCCTGGTGCCAGAGTTATTGAGCCGCCAAAGGCCTCTGACATGGCTCATGTAACGACTACTATCCGTAGAAAGTAACCGGGACCGACGGCTTAACGTGCCCTCCGAAGCACGGAATATATAATCCCCTATTATAAGTTCAAGTTTATTTATAACTGAACTTTCTTCCAAGTTCCTATTTTGTTTGCAAACAAGGCTTGAAGCGTACGTAATATCTTTTTAAATCCGAACTAATTTTTGTTAGCTCTTTATAATATTACTTATCTATACTGTTATCTACAGTGAGGGGCCTTTGCCCAGCAGTGGAACATTACACGCTATTACTTTACTTTTTAAATTAATTAGATACATAAAATTGACTTTGGTGTGAAGTATATACCCCACACTGCTTAAACGCCATTAACATTTCCCAAACAACCAACTAAATCCTGCCTCTATGCGCATACGCAGCTAATCGAAACCATCTAATCAACCTCAGTTGAGATCCGACTGCCAAGCGCAACACACGTCATGGCGAGTTTGTGTTTTGTTTTATTATTGTTATTCATTTACTCGGGCTCCGCTCAACCTAGGGCTGCTAAGTATGCGGTACCGCCGGCGAAGTTAGAGGCTATTCATCCAAAAGGACTTAGGGTGACTGTTCCAGGTATGTTTTTTTTAAATTTTGGAGATAGAGAAGATAGTGAAGGGCTTATGCCTTGCACGGTAAGCAATTTTCTTGGTATGTTTGTTTAATTTTTGGGGATGGGAAAGGTGCTGTTTGCTGAAGCATAGAACTTACTAAAGTAGTTAAAAAGCCTTAACTTTGTTTAAATTGAGTTGTTTACAGATTTTAATTTAGATACAAACGCAGACATTCTTTTTCAATGTAAAATTACCTCTACAATGACAACTAAAACTAGTTAATAAAATCTCTTATATAAAAATCAATGTCACTTTGCGTTGTAATTCTCTCTTGTAATAACTCAAGAACGGGCTCACCTACAAATCAAATGTTTAGGCTTTGTTCGGACTATTTAGTAGATGGTTTATGTGAAGTTTGTACAAAATCGGTCGAGTGGTTATTAAATTCCCACGGGAACGGGCACAACGCGGGTAAAACCGCAGTTAGTAATATTATAAAATAAATACTCCGCGAATCTTTTTTTTTGTCTCCGTCAGTGAGTCAGTTTATAAGGAAAATGTTGTAATAAACTCTGGAATGTCTCGTGTGATAATGTCATAAGTAAGTACCTTATTTATCTGTCTGTGAGTACAAGTAGCAAGGTCTGCGGTCGATCACCTATGTAATGAACCTATGGTTGCACATTTCATCTTGAATGTAAACAAATATTTTGTGAGGTACAGTCGGCCTATTAAAATGTTAAGCATATTTAGAATGTTTTCATATTCAAATTTCTATACAACCTACTACATACTTAATATGAATGAGATTTTTTTTAAATTATATAGTGTGTGAACGCCTCAGTGGTCTAGTGGCATGTGCACATGTCTGCCAACACTGAAGTGCTGGGTTCAATTCCCAGGTCGAGCGAAAACATGTTTCTTAATTTTCAAACATGGCTCGTGTTTGAGACCTGCAATAGGCAAGCGTGGTAAAGACGCCTAATCCTCCTCACTGTACTGATATCTTCAGTGAGATGAGAGGCCTTTGCCCAGCATTGGGAGAGACATTAAGGACTTTAATTTATTTAATTATAAAGTGTCAAATTACTTACTAAAGTCCTTAATACTTTATGCCACTGTATTAAATAGCCGTAGAACAAACATAAATAAGTAGTACAAAGTAATCAATTATTTGAAAAAACAGCAAAAGGTCAACATGACCTCTTACTGTTTGTTCACAAGTATCTAAGAAATAACACAAAAAACGGATACCTAAAAACAATTTTCACACAAAGATAGTTACCAAACTCAACACTTGTTCCTAACTCTAGCTCAATCGAAAGCCGTGAAACTATTCTAAACAATAGTGTAGAACTTGTGTTTGTTAGTTCATCTTCGGAACTTAATCCTGCCGGTCTGAACGGACAGGAAACCGAGGTTCCCACAGGAATATTGATAGGATCAAACTTTTGTAAGAGCACCTCACGGTTTTACCTACATTAAATTTAATTTTACTAAGGACAATGTCTTTCATTCATAAGTTACCTCTCATTAATTAGACAGAGACAGACAGAGACATCAATCCTACTAATATTATAAATGCGAAAGTTTGTGAGGATGGATGTATGTGTGTATGTTTGTTGCTTCTTCATGAAAAAACTACTAGACGGATTTGGATGAAACTTTACAGTAACATAAGTTATAATAATAATTTTATAATAATAATAACGCCTCGGTGGTCTAGTGGTATGTGCCTGCCAAGACTGAGGTCCCGGGTTCCTGGGTCGAGCGAAAACATGTTTCCTTTTCAAACATGGCTCGAGTTTGAGATCACCAACCCGCATTTGGCAAGCGTGGTGATTATGCTAATCCTCCTCACTGTACTGATAACTCCAGTTTTGATGAGAGGCCTTTGCCCAGCAGTGGGACATTACTGGCTAATACTTTTTTATAGAAATGCCACTATTGACCGCCCAAGTAAGATCCTAGCTGAGCTGCACATTGCTTAGCAATGGAGATGACTTAACATCACTTATATATATACCCGGACAAACTCACACACAGTTAATTAAACTCAAAGTAAGCTCTAAGCTTGTGTTATGGAATCTAACTTACTGATACTACCACATATACATACAAAAATACTATATAAGAATATATAATTGAAAACCAGATGTCGTCGCCAACGACTATGTTTTCACATATTGTTGTCCAGGTAATCGAACCCGCAACCCTCGACACAGTAAGCACTCTCATTGCCACTGTGCCAACAGGTTTGTCGTTACTTTATTTTACGTTTAAAAGGCTGTATTTTATGTAACTCAACATTTTTACACGAAAAATAACACAAAATGTGATTATTTTAAACAGACACAAAAATAACACCTGATAATTTTTTAGCAACAAAAAATAACAACTTTTTAAAATTAGATCTCGACCCGTGTCATGTTAAAATGTTACAAAAAATATTGTTGAAAAAAAGCTAGATCCACGTTAGTAACTTTTTATGATCGAAACGTAGAAGACAGGTTAAATACCTATTCTTTTTATAATTAATTGTTTGTGGTTATTAATTTTAAAAAATACAGATAATTTAAAAAATATTTTTTGCTGTTATTTAAGTTTAGTCACGATAAAAGCGATTTGAATTTAAATTTTATCTGAAGTAGGTTCTCAATAGATATTCTTGTTTATCCTTTACTGATAATATCTTCGGTGAGATGAGAGGCCTTTGCCCAGCAGTGGGACATTATGTATAAGCTTTTATACATTTTTAATACATACTTTTTTAGCCTTTACAAATCGTAGATACAGTACCAAGAATAAACAAACATCTATCAAATCCCGTTTCTAAAAAGTGTCAGCCCGCGCTGTTCCACTACTGGGCAAAATCCTCTCATCTCACCGAAGATATCAGTACAAATCAAATCACGATTAATCACAAATAATATTGTGTTTTAACTTAGCAGATAAACGGTACCATAGATTATGTTTTTTTTCACCTAACTAGAAACTAGTAATTTGAGACAAATAATCAATTAAAGCTGCTATCGACTTATTACATAAAAACGGTTCATTTTTTCTTCGATACCCGTCGGTCGTTGGCTTGCAGTTTAACGACACCATCTCATAAGAAGCCATTGAACTAATATAAATCATTTTTAAAACGTGTTCCAAATGATTAGTTTTTTAATGAAACTTTAACTTTTTTCCATCGTAACAGAGGATGAAGGATACCCGAAGCTTATAAATATGTAATATTCATTACTCAAAGTTCATAAACTTTGAGTTATGGAACGGGGTATTTTTGGACTAGAGGTTTACTATGCTACTGGCGCATTCAAAAACGTTCATTAAATCGATACTTTAATAATTCTTCTTCTTCATCGAGTCAACCTGACCAATCCTGGTGTCAGAGTTATTACTTATTGAGCCACCAAAGGCCTCTGACATGGCTCATGTAACGACTACTATCCGTAGAAAGGAACCGGGACCGTTTTCGCGACTGTTTTATTATTATTCTGAACGCCTCAAGCTAGATAACTAAAAGGAAAATGTATAATATCCTCTCTTGGAAGATGTCGAAATTATTTCTTTTGTTCCTTAGAACGTAAATTAAAAAGTGTTCTATTTCTTTACAAAACGTACAGTGTGTTCAGACATTATAGGAGCTTAATAAGATGTTGTTTAAATATCTAGATAGGTAGCTAAAATTAAATAGCTTGCATAATAATAATAAAATATACCCGGACAAATTCACACACGGTTAATTAGACCCAGAGTACTCTTACCTTGTATTATGGAATCTAACATACACAAATACTTTATCACTACATAGTCACTACATAGTATAAAATAAAGTCGTCTCTTTTTCGTGTCTGTCACACTGTTTGTCTGTCTGAATGCTTAAATCTTTAAAATTACGCAACGGATTTTGTTTTTTGTAATAGGTAGAGTGATTCAAGAAAAAGGTTTTTATGTAAAAAAATTCCCGAAATTCCCACGGGAACGGGCACAACGCGGGTAAAATATAAAATAAAGTCGTCTCTTTTTCGTGTCTGTCTGTTCGTCTGTCTGTATGCTTAAATCTTTAAAATTACGCAACGGATTTTGATGCGGTTTTTTGTAATAGGTAGAGTGATTCAAGAGGAAGGTTTTTATGTAAAAAAAATTCCGAAATTCCCACGGGAACGGGCACAACGCGGGTAAAACCGTGGGGCGCTGCTAGTAAGAATATATAATTGACACCCACACGTCGTCGCCAAAAACTATGTTTTCACATAATTGTTGACTCCGGGCGGGAATCCAACCCGCAACCCCCGACACAGTAAGCGCTCTCGCTGCCACTGTGCCAACAGACTTATCAAATATCAATCGCACTTATGTCTAGAACTAACAGTCAAATTTGAAATAAATATTTTTGTATATGACGGCCATATTTAAAAGAGAAGTTACGGGCTATATCTCTACTTGAAAAAATCCTCTGTCTCACTCACCCTTTCGTATTTCAGATGATGGCTTCTCTCTCTTCGCCTTCCATGGAAACCTCAACGAAGAAATGGAAGGTCTAGAAGCTGGTCACTGGGCAAGAGACATCACAAAACCGAAAGAAGGAAAATGGACCTTCAGGGATAAGAATGCAGAGCTCAAAATTGGAGACAAGATCTATTTCTGGACTTATGTTATTAAGAACGGTCTTGGATATAGACAGGAGGATGGAATATGGACTGTGAAAGGTAGGACATGTGATGTTTTGAAGTTTTTTCTTCATATAACTAAAATCTAAAATGTACGATGACCTCGAAACTGTTCACTCAAAAATCGGAAGGTACGTTACGTTACATTGCATGGTGGTGTTCTACGTAATAGTCCACTCCTTTTTTTCCAATATTAACTATTCAACTTCAGGATAAATGTCTCCCTCAACATCTTCCAGGCGTCCAGGAAGTTCGTTTTTTTGTTTGTTGGGACGCGGTTATGTCAAAAATTGCCAATCTCCGATTTAAATAATTCTTTTTGTAATGAATAGCCACATTCAATGGGAAGGTTATAGGCTAATTCTCACACGGGTACAACGCGGATAAAAAAGCGGGGCGCTGCTAGTATGTAATATCGTATCAACGAATCATAAGTATGTAGTATTCACAAATCAAAGCAAAAGTACCCACTATCGCAACTGTAGCATAATATAGGTCTGGAGATGTCTATGTAATCGAATGATCTGCAATGTATAATTTTTTTTCAACATTTCTTTAGTTAGCCTAATGTAGTTACTAATTTCGCATACATTCCAGAATATGTAGACGAGGCAGGGAACCCCGTACCACTACCACCAGGCAGTCCCACCATCACCACCACAGAGGCGACAACCCCTAGCAAACCCGCCCCCACACCCCCACCTGTCCAAACCACTTTATTACCCCCCTGTGAGTCTTCGCAGACAAAAGTCACGGGACAAGAAGCCTGCAAAGACATTCTTCTGTTTGAAGAACAATTTGAAGGGAATACTATTGGTGATTTGAAGAATTGGACTCCAGAGATCAAGTTTCCTGAAGAACCGGTAAGTTGTTTGTTAGTCTGCATCGACCTTAGTCCAGTCAGTCTTCTGGTCTTGAAAACCTATAAAGGAATGCCCGCTTGACTACATCTATCAGAATTCTTCACCTGGCAAACAAATGTATTAATTGTACCGAAAACTATTGCTATAGGTACTGTAAAGGATTGTACCTCTTCTAATAACTCTTCATATGATTGATTTTTCAGTCTAAAACCTATCTGAATTTATGCCTGCGATGTTCTTTTGTTAAGAAGCTTAGACTCAAACGAATACATCCTTTTTGAATTTGATATCAAATCAAATAACTTTAATCTTGTAACAGTTCTGATAAGAATTTCTTTTATTTTTCAGGACTATCCTTTCAACGTGTACTCAACTGACGGGACCGTCAAACTGGAAGACGGCTGCCTCGTCATATCACCTGTCCTGTTGGAGAACCAGTACCACGAGGGCTTCCTCAATGAGGAACTGGATCTGGTAAATGGGTAAATACACTTTTGTATTTTCTGTACTGTTCGTACTAGCGTAGTAGTCTGTAGTCAAACATGGGTGTGAAATAAAACATTTTTATCATAAGAATATTGAGTTAGCCATGATTTACTACATGTAACCTTGAACCTGGATTAGTAACAGCTGTCCTCGTAGCAGGATATTTTATCTAAATGTTTCGCATTTAACTTAGGACTTTATACTTTATACTACTCCATGCATTTAACACTTATCCTAGTCCAATTATATGTCGACGCCTATTAAGAAACATCAGAACAAAAGACTTCTCATTGAAATTTAGATAATACAACCAGCCAATGAGAGTAAACTCTGAAGTACTTACCACTAATATTTTCTACAACTTTCTCTCATTTTCAACAGTTCTATCAAGTTTTCAGTGTCATATTATCACATTCTTCAACATTTCAGCTGCACAGGAACAATAGAGACAACAGAATGTAAGCGTAAAGCCGACGGCGCCCAAATCCTACCCCCCGTGATGACAGGAAAGCTTACCACCAAAAATAAATTCGGGTTCACTTACGGCAGGATCGAGATCAGAGCGAAACTGCCTTCTGGAAACTGGCTGTTACCAGGTATAATAAACATGTTTTTATTTAATAAAAAATTGTAAAAAAGTTCAAGTAGGTTAGTGGCCTACCCTTTTTTTTATGTAGCAATGGAATGCCTTTTATGCATCCCCGCCTAATTGGGTGGAGCCAATAGTCAGGGTATGTGGGACTCAATGCCAACAACTTCGGCCTTGGTCACTTCCAAGTCTATCAAGGACTGAGGCCTGGATAAACTTAGAAGCGGACCAGGCTTCACTTGAAGACCAAGCCGGTGGACAAGCTCTCCCCGTTACCGGGGCTCATTGCATCCACCGCGGTAATACCGTGTCTCCTTCCTCGGCGCTTGTGTCGGGGACATGGGAAATCTGGAGAGTCAAAGTTTGGAGACCGCCTGAAGGCCCCCGACATGGTCTAACGATTGATATAAAAAAAATCTGCAATTTGCATATTATTAAAATTGGTATAAACTTACTTTGAAGTAGAAGCTTATTTGAGCTCTAAACACAATTTTATTAGATATGATTCTTTAATTTGATATAACTTTTTTATTTATGAACCGATTGACATGAAACAAACACTAAAGCATAACTGAAGCATACCACAATATATTCGTGAAAACCGCATCCAACTCGGATCAGCCGTTTCTGAGATTAGCGTGAACAGACAAACAGACAAACAGACAAAAAAAAAGTTGATTACATTTTTGGGTTCGACATCGACATAACAATAACCCCTGCTATTTTTTTATTTTTATTTTCAATGTACAGACAGCACTTTTCTACAATTTTATTATATGTATAGATGTACAGACAGCACTTTTCTACAATTTTATTATATGTATAGATAACATACATAATGCGGCAAAGTAAATCGCAAGACACACTGCAATAGTGCAATAGTGAGCTCGTCTGAAACTGGCCTACACTGAGTCCGCAATCACCATATCCTACTAATATTAAATGTGAAAGTTTGTGATGATGGATGTATGGATGAATTTATGGGTGTATGTATCCCGAAATTCCCGCGAGCACGGGTACAACGTGGGTAAAACCGCGGGGCGCGACTAGTCTTTCATATAAATAAAAGGAATACAACATCACGTGACACACAACCGGCCCGGACCCACGACCCACGACAAGTCCCCCGATAACATCACTACTACAGTCAGTGGGCGATGTTCCTAATAATGTCCACTTCTAGCAATAAGCACAATATGAAGGGATTTCCTCAACCATGCCTTAAATACTTTATTATTATTGTATGTTCTATCTATAGATCGTTTTTTACCATTGGTTTTAGCTTTCAGGCTTTCGGCCACAGTTTGACTTTGCTACATATTTTTACTGATTTCCGGATACCAATCTATACCGCCAAGCATATGCTATGCCTAGCATAGTCCCTTAGCAAAGTCACATCTCTGCTACCTTATGAATGACATTCCCACAAAATAAACTTTTCAAATGTCGTGTCGTACTGATAAACTTGCTTTTTTTATTCCAGAATTGAATCTGGAGCCTTTTGACAACGCTTATGGTCAAAGAAGATACGCCTCAGGGTTGATCAAGGTTGCCTTCGCTAAAGGCAATGATGAGTTTGCCAAGAAGCTGAGCGGAGGCCCGATACTGTCAGACACGGAGCCCTATAGAAGCCTCTTCTTGAAGGAAAAGATAGGCATCGAGAGCTGGAATAAGAACTACCATAACTATACCCTGATTTGGAGACCAGGTACGCCATCTAATTTTCTTCTGAATTCTATACTAACATTATAAAGAGGTAAAGTTTGTACCTTTCTTTGTTTGATAATTAAAACTAACCTAGCCATTCCACCAATTTTCCAGATGGCCTGGAAATGCTAGTGGATGGAGAGCTGTTTAACTCTGTGTCTCCTGGCGAGGGCTTCTACTCCAGCGGGCGGGAGAATGCTGTGCCTCACGCCGCGTCCTGGCTGAAGGGGAACATCATGGCACCTTTGGATCAGACGGTAAGAACCATTCGTATTAATAACCACTATAAGGATGCGTTCCCATGGAAGCGGAGCTGAGCGGAGCGGAACTCATTCGACCAATAAGATCGCATTGAAATTGTAAAACAACGCATTGATATTTTACTATTAATTGAAACGTACGTTAATTTCATTATTATTTATTTAAACGGGAACTTACGTACGACGGAGGCTACTGTTGGGAGCACGGACAACTCCCGTGAAGGCTCTCTCTCGCCTATACAGCGCGAGCCCACTCGTGCGCAACCCCCACCTCAACAACCACAACAGCAGCTCACTGCGCGCGCGCTCCGCGCGGGCGGCGCGCGAGGCGCGAGCCGCGGCGGCCGGCAGTGCAGGGAGAGACGCTGTCGCGAGCGCTTCACCCACCTCCTGACGAAGGTCACCGTATGTGACCGAAACGGGTTGAGGAACTCTCAACAGTAGCCTCCGTCGTACGTAAGTTCCCGTTTAAATAAATAACGCATTGACATTGTCAATATCTTTTAGTAATGCGTTATGATTGGTCTGTTATGCTCCGCTCTGCTTGCAACGCAGCCTTAACCCTTAAACGGGCACTCGTTCATTCCGGTACTTATTAGAACAAATATTTTTATTTAACGTTTTGTGAGGTGTAAATTAAGAAATAAAATCAAATTTCAAAGAAAAAAAATAAAGATCTTCAGGGTTTTCAGATGTCACTTAGAAGTGACATTGCCCATTTCTCAGCAAGTATTGAATGTCCTTTAGAAAGGACATTGCCCGTTAACCCATTATAAAGGTTTTTATGGAAAACTTTGTATTACTTTAGACTCCTCAGTGTTCTAACTACTTTTACGATACAATTACTATTAAAAACCTTTGTTTAGATAATGATTACTCAAAACCATGAGAAAAATCCTTTAAAAGACAAAAATTCTTCCTGTTGCTATTTTGAAAATCATAATTAATTTATAAAATCAAAACTAATTTAGTTTACAAAAAAAACTTAATAAATAAGCGAAACCACAGAAATCGTATTAAATACAGTGCAGTCAATGCATATCCTTGTGTACAACATGTTAGTACCTTGTTTCTTCATCAACTTCAGATTATATATTTAAGTATAGATGGTCCCAGACTTTATATAGGGCAAAACCAAGAAAGCCTGGAAATCTTAAATTATATTCAAGTGTTCTGGTCTGTGAGTAGAAAATACTTATATATGCTTAGATCCTTAAGCTATCTTAGCCATATCATTAATAAAAAAATGTCAGTTTTAAAAATATGACCCTAAATATTAACTACTAACTTAAGTTCATAATAGGCCCAAACGGGCAATGTCCGTTACAAATGACTAACACAGGTTATGATTTAAGGGCAATGTCCTTTTCAAGGGACATTTACGAACAACTGAATACAGATAAAAAAATACTAATTTTTTTCAAAAACAAACAACTGTAAACTATAAATTAAGTATTTTTTAAATGATAAATTCACCAATATAGTAGCACAAAATATTGAAATACCCATATAAACCAATATTCTTGGCGAGTGTAGACCAAGACTACCGTATGAATATTTCAAATAATTGTTTGACCACTTTCGATTGATCATCGAAGGTCTAAAATGAGTAAGAGTGGAAAGGATAATCTACTTAAAGTGATGCAGATTGCAGAAAGCTTGGAAATCAATTCAAATCGCTAATAAATGCGTGTTTATTACTCGTCCTATAGAACGGACAAAAACCGTTTAAGGGTTAAGGGTACATCCTGATTATGTAACATGATGAATGATTAGACGCTAGTATCATTCTTGGGTATCCTTACATCCAATTGGATCTACTTCTTAATCTGATCCTTCTAGTAAAGGGCAAGACACGCAAAGAGGCTGCGGCTTGGGCCTTACAAGCAATACAACGTCACGCGAACCACACCGGCACCATGTGCCTTCTGCTTTAGGGCCGACACTGCGTTAAGGGTGCTCACGCCGCAATTCCAACAAAAGTGAACCGTCGCGGGCGCCCGCTGCGTGTGGCTTCATAGAAAAGTGACCCTTCGCGTGCGCCCGTCGCGTGCGGTGTCATACAAAAATGTACCGACGCGTCCGCACGCTTGACGCAGTGTTGACCCTTAGTAACATCGCTATTTTTTTCATAAATTCCAGTTCTACGTGTCCCTCGGGCTAAGAGTAGGCGGCATCCATGACTTTGCCGACAGCCCCGACAAGCCCTGGCGCAACCGGAACAGCAAGGCACTGCTGAACTTTTGGAACGCCAAAGACTCCTGGTTCCCGACCTGGTCTGATGCTAACCTTAAGGTAGACTATGTCAAGGTCTTCGCGCTCTGATGAAGGGAATTTGAGTGAAACTGGAAGTGTATGTTTGTTGGTGATGAAATAAATTGTGATATTTTATTTTTTGTATTTTAGTGTTTTATTTGAAGTTTTTAGAACACAATGTGTGAGTCTCTATACCCTGTCTCTGTAGACAGATGATCTATGGTGTTCAGTGGATGCTTTGGAAAAGTAACATAAATTTCTTTTTTTAAAAACCCGGTAGCTGCCGACGCCGAGGTGACGCCCTGAGAAATCGCTAACGGTTTGCTAAGCGCAAGACTTACACAGTGCGGGTGTTGACCGGTTACAGGTCACGTGACTATACATATATGCGATGTTTTTCTATAAAAAGTGTTACACTGCCCACACACGCGGCCCACAGTGGGCCAGTGTGTAGCACCCCGCCTGCATCCGCACTATGATGTCAGATACGTCAAATCCTTCCCAAGTAGAGGTTTAATGAGTTATTTTGACATATAATGACACGTTTTACGATCTATCTACGAAGATCATTAGATGTCTTGCATGAATGTCGGATCAGTAATTTCTAAGAATAACGCAGTTAAACTTTACACTCATACACACATACATACATACACGGAAGAGCGAAGTATGTATTTACTGCGTTTCTTTATTCGTCTTGTTAAAGTTAAATCTAACAAATAACGTAAACATATCATGTTCCTTTTCGTCACTCAAGTCATTCACCTATTGAGCAAGTTTACAAACCGCAAGGTGTGAGGTTACAAGCTGCTAGTGGGTGCCACAAACGTCCTTCAAAATACGAAATAGAGTATACTAGCAGTGCTTCGCGGTTGTAGCTGCGTTGTGGTCACTAATTAACGAGGCTTAACTAAAATTATTATATATTTATGACCGTCATACATAGAGCCATCAATTAAAACGACAATTTACTAAGTAACCTTTTAATTATAATTATATGAAAGAATTCACTTAAACCTTTCCTAAGGAATCATTAGTAATGAAATAAATAAACGAATTAAATGAATTGAATTGAATTTTGAAAGCGGTTAGCTTATTTAAAAATTATCTTATAATATAAAACAGCAAACAGTAACTATCAGTGCACCAATTAGTATATGAAGTAAATTAAGTACAGATTAAAAAGTAGTATGTATGACGTAATTTAACCAATTTCAATGAGGAAGAATCGACAGTTATTTACTTCTTAGAAGATTTTAACTAATATTGACTCTCTGTGACTTCATATTCATTTGAGTTCAAACATTTAATAATTCTTAGTAAAAAATTGGAATTGACATTCAATTTTTGATGTAGGGTTCCGTATATATTTTTATGTAGAGTTTATGATAAATATAGCTTAGATTAAGTGACTAGCCGCGCTCCGCGTCGTACCCATTCCGGTGGGAATTTCGGGATAAAATGTATCCTTTGTGTTATTTTGATGTCTAACTTATATAACTGTAAATAACTGTACATAAATACTCGTACATCCTCATAAACTTTCGTATTTATTATATTAGTGGGAAAAATTATAAGTAGGAGAGCCTCAATTAATTTGAACGAGTTTACGAGTCGCATGAATTCATATTTCGGTGAATTCGTAAACAATCTGAAGTCAACGTTAGAACGTGTGTCGCTTATAATTTGCTTCTTATGACAGCTAAATTCACAACATAATGAAATTACCATCTTAAAATACAAAATAAAAAAGTATAACTGAGGGCCGAAACTAAGCGTGCGCCCGTCGCGGTTTCATACTAAAGTAAATCGTCGCGGGCGCACGCGACGTTTCACTTTTGCATGCGGTGGGCGCACACGACGGGCGCACGCTTAACGCAGTTTCGGCCTTTAGATGTAACTCTATATTCCTCTTATTATGCTTCTATTAAATAATCAAACAAAAAAGTTTTCCATACAAATTAATAACCTTGTTTATCCACCAATTAACTCAAAGAAACGAATCTTACAAAAAAGGGGTTTTCCCGACCTCCAAAAGAACTCTAAAAGCAAGTCAATTAACGCAAATACTCGTAATCTTGACCAAACCGGACAGTACGTAGCTAACGTTCCGAAACACCACTCGTAATAAATATTATGCCGTCTCTATCAATTTTATAGAAGAGATAAAACATGCTAAAATTGTGTCTAATTTTTGTTGTTAGTTATTTAAGTGTTGTGTTTTCCTACGATGTTCCTGCTGCGAAATTGGAAGCGATCTACCCGAAAGGACTGCGGGTATCTGTGCCAGGTAATTTGAATTTTAATTCATTGGGATAAGGATAGTTTTTGAAAAGCTGAGTTAGTAGGAAAATTTCCTACTATTTAGTACCCTATTCAAAATGGGATCCTATGGAACTAATTTGTGTATACGTTTTAGTTAAATGATTTTGGAGATGAAGTATCCGATGTGTGTATGTGTGTAAGTATGTTTGTTACTCTTTCACGAAAAAACTACTAGACAGATTTGGATGAAACTTTACAGCAATAAAGGTTATACATCAGATTAACACATGGCATATATTTTATCCTGAAATTCCCGCGGGGACGGGTACAACGCGGGTAACACCGCGGGGCGCGGCTATTCATTATATAAGGCTTCTACTTTATGTTTATTCCTCAAAGTAAATAATTCATAATATAAATCCAGACATTTAATTATTCTTTTGACGGTAAACTCGAGGAGTAGGTACAAATCTCCATTTTCATATTTCGGAGAACTGATAATAATGCGTACAACAACAAAAAATCGTTTGTTTAACCTTGTTAAACCTTGTTATCTAACAAAAACATAACATAGGTACAATCACTGGCGTAATGTGTGTAGGTACCTATAAAGTGAGTTCGAGAAGGTTAGTGGCTAACCCTGGTGTCGGAGTTAGACCGCCTAAAGGCCTCCGACATGGTCTAACGATTTAAACAACCGGGACCGATAATTTACGTGCCCTCCGACTCCGAAGCGCTCAGTTAGATATGCAACTATCGGCCACCCATCCAAGTATGGGTCGAGCTGCACGTTGCTTAACAATCGCAATCGCTTAGTCAAATTACGCTATTAGCGCTACTAAAATATGATCATCCCTCAACCATTACAATAACCAACTTACAAAACACACAACTACCATTTTTCAGACGATGGCTTCTCTCTTTTCGCTTTCCACGGCAAACTTAATGAAGAAATGAACGGCCTGGAAGCAGGTCAATGGTCCAGAGACATCAACCAAGCCCAAGACGGAAGGTGGATCTTCAAGGATGACACGGCTGAGCTGAAGATTGGGGACAAGATTTACTTCTGGACGTTTGTCATTAAAGAAGGCTTGGGATACAGACAGGATAATGGCGAGTGGACTGTCAATGGTATAAATATTTTATATATCTATCTATACTAAACCAGCTGTGCCCCGCGGTTGCACTCAAAACTCACCTGTTCCCGTGGGAATTTCGGGATTTTTGTTACTTATTATCGTATTCCTGATCAAGATGAATAAAATAACATTCAAATCAATCCAGCCGTTCTCGAGTTATTAATGCTATAAGTAACACGACTTTTAATTATTCAAATCGTACGGGTAATTCCTTACCGCCTTTCATAACCGACATTTAACTTAAACAGTGTTTTAAAGCGTTTTGTCTCTTTCGCTCTTAGGCTAATAGCGTATGTCGGAAAGGGAAAAACCATTTGATAGCTAAAGTGCTTTTAATAAGCGTTTATGAAAAAGGCCCCTAAACTTTAAACCTTTCAGAATATGTCAACGAAGCAGGTGACACAGTCCCTAACCCTGGAGCCATACAATTTCCTGAAGACTCTGAGATGCAAGGTGACCAGCCCATTGTCAGTCAAGCGAGTCCTCCCACCGTGATCCAAGAGTCAAGGTTCCCCTGCCAGCTGTCTATATCCAAAGTGTCTGTGCCAGGATTTGTCTGCCAAGGACAACTGCTGTTCGAAGATAATTTCATTTCTGATTTAGATAAAGGAAAACTTTGGACGCCTGAGATTAAGTTTCCGGGAGAACCGGTAAGTAGAGAAGTGAATTTGAAACTCATGTCATGTTTTTTGTAGTTTATGGACTCAACTTAAGTTGGTGTGAACAGTTTTTAGTACCAATATCGTTATGAGAGTTATGAGTTTAAACGAGAGAAGGGAGAGGGAAAAAGAGAGAAATTCTGACACAATTAATGAAAGATTTACCTTCGGAAACCTTTTTCGGAATGATGAATGAACGACTCTGAATAATAAAATATTTTTATGGAACATGCATTGCTAAATACTGTACGAAGCACATCCATTCATGGGTCTTAATTATCCTTATTGTAATTCTTTTCCAGGATTATCCTTTCAACGTGTATTTGAATGACAGAAACCTCAGGGTCAGAAACGGCAACCTTTTTATAAAACCAATGAAACTGGAACAGAAATACGGACCGGATTTCGTAAGGGAGTCGTTGGATCTGACATCTAGGTAAGGGTGGAAAGAGACTTACTTCGAAAATCACACCTTGCCTCCAGAAATTACGCCTTAGTTGTAATTTCAATTTAAACCTTCTGACACCAACTTGCTTCATCTCTTTACTTCAACTATTATATATTTTTGTTTTGGTAAAATTCAATTTTTTGGATCAAAAGGAATGTATATGGTACGGCATGTTTTATCCTAAACATAGTATTATAGAAATCTATTCCATGCCTTATTCCATGCCTTCGTTTTCTTCAGATGCACAGGAACAGTTGGCACCCAGGATTGCTCCAGAGAAGCGTCAGGACCTATCATCCTACCTCCAGTCATCACAGCCAAGATCACCACCAAGCAGAAGTTCGCTTTCAAATATGGAAGGATAGAAGTCAGAGCCAAAATGCCGCTTGGTGATTGGCTGGTACCAGGTAGAGACGCCATTTTGATTAAGGAAATGTATGTGAGGAGTCTTTTAGTGGCTGTTTCGTGAGCTAGCCAAGTTCAAACGAACGCGAGCATATAGCGATGTTGGTCATATGTTTTAATTTGACATGTACAGTCAACTACAAAAGTTTATCAACTCGCCTGAACACACTTATGTATGGAATGGAATTGAAGTGTTTCTCAACTTTTGTAATTGATTGTACTATGGACACGGGCTACTTTACTGGACATTTTTATTGAATTGAGAGGCCTTCTCCCTGTAGGGACATTACGCGACAGGACTCCTACAACTGCTACTACGAGTATTACCACTACTATAAGACACGAAAACATTATCGTTTCACAAAATTTCTATTAAATTTTCCTTCATAAGACATAATTTACGCTCGCTTTAAAAGGTACCTATACAAATTAATCTCAAAACTATCCAACTTCCACAACAACCATCAACAATCTATCCCAAATCATTGAATAAGCAATACACCGCACCAAAAGTACCCAAACTAAGCTGAATACATTCCGAAATTGAATTTGTTTTAACATTTGCAAATTATATTCACAGAAATACAATTAGAGCCCCGAAATAATATTTACGGGATCAACAGCTACGCATCAGGCTTGCTTCGGGTGGCTTGTGTCAAAGGAAATGTGGAGTTTGGGAAGAAACTGTATGGAGGGCCCATTATGAGTGATTCAGATCCATTCAGGTGAATTCTGTTGTGTTTAATACGATTTGCAAAGAATACACGCGTTTTACCTTGCTTTGCTTCTGGTTTCTTGTAGGTTAGGTTAGGATTTTTTTTTATTTAAAAATGTTGTTTTATATATTACTAGCTGCGCCCCGCGGTTTCACCCACGTTGTACCCGTTCCCGCGGGAATTTCGGGATGAAAAATAGACGTTGGCCGATTCTCAGACCTACTCAATATGCTCACAAAATTTCATGAGAATCGGTCGAGCCGTTTCGGAGGAGTACGCGAACGAACACTGTGACACGAGAATTTTATATTTAAGAAGAAGAAGAAGAAGATGTCATTGTAAAAATGTTAGAACTTTGATATGTCTACTCGTATAGTTTTATTCTGTCAACGCATAGACAGCATTAGTCAAACTTATTTAAACACCAAAACGTGTATTAACGTTTGATATGTGTATGTGTGACTTCGTGTGTGTGAATTTGAGATAGGTCGATTTTGATTGCATATTTTTATTGAAACAAACCAAAACGATTGAAAATGAAGACAGTGTATTTAATACAAAAAAATATCTTTCAGATCTGCTTTCCTGAAGGAAAAAATAGGTTATGATCTGTGGAGCAAGGATTTCCACAATTACAGTTTGGAATGGAGACCAGGTATTTATATTTATTTCCTTAAGTTACCTAAATTCTACATAATATGCCTAGAATGTGTTAAGGGCCGACACTGTTGACCCTAAATTAACGAATTTTAAAGACTATTTTCTATCCAGACGGTATCTCCCTGTCTGTGGACGGTGAGAGCTACGGCCACGTGTCTCCAGGAGAAGGGTTCTATGAAGAAGCGAGTAAGAACAATGTCCTGGCCGCGTCGCACTGGCTTAAGGGAACTGTCATGGCACCTTTTGATGAAATGGTGAGAAACTGTTGTCATATTTTCGAATAATACCGGATTATATGGAAATAAAGATTAGATACAAGTCAAGCAAGGAAAACCTTGCCCTTTATGAAATTAGTGTAGACTAGCAGCACCCCGCGGTTTTACTCGCGCTGTGTCTGTTCCTGTGGGAATTTAGAGATGAAAAGTAACCTATAATCTTCCCGTTGAATGTATCTATCTATTACAAAAAGAATTAGTCAAATCGGACTGCTAGTTCCCGAGATTAGCTCAGCAAACAAACTTACAAGTTGTACCTCTTCATTATAATATAGGGTTTAGATAGATATTTGATTCCTCTGTTTCAGTTCTACATAGCCATCGGCCTGAACGTGGGTGGTGTTCATGACTTTCGTGACACAGAGTCTAAACCTTGGACCAACCGCGCCACCAAAGCCATGCTGAACTTCTGGCACGCTTCAGACCAGTGGTTCGCCAGCTGGTATGACGACACCAGCTCGCTCCAAGTAGACTCTGTCAGGGTTTACGCCCTTTGATACTATATACGCCCGGGCCAAGTCACGAGCGGGCAACCGCACGGTTTCATACAAAAGTGCTACGTCGCGGGGACCCGCGCCCCAACGTATCACTTTAACATATCCATTGAACTATAATGTACTTACGTTCTGAACTCAATGGGCAAATCTTTGATCATGTTACGTGCCAATTATTCTACTTGTACAAAAATAATACTTACCTAATGTAAATGTAATTGATCTCAGTATTGTCTGAAATATACAATTAAAACCAATCTGTATTTTATTACGTATACCTTCCTCTAGATAGAACTATGCGCGTTGCGTCAGCTTACCCTCACCTACCAGTTAACGTTAACGCTAAATGTCAGTTTAAACGGACGTAAGATGAAAAACCTTGTCTTTTTTCTGGCCGCCCGAATAACTTTAACAGACTGCGATTTATTATGAAACAACGCTGTGTATTTGACTGACTATTAACAGCGTACTTAATCCTTAACTTTTTAACGAACGTAACTATATTACGACTAGCAGCGCCCCGCGGTTTTACCCGCGTTGTGCCTGTTCCCGTGAGAATTTCAGGATGAAAAATAGCCTATAACCTTCCGGTTCAATGTGGCTATCTATTACAAAAATAATTATTGAAATAGGACTGATAATTAATAGAGGTCAGTGCCTGGATTGTTTCGAGAAAAGGACGGCACAACCGTGCCATCTTTGTCTTTGTCGTTGTCTAGGCCTTTTTGCCCGACTTGGCGGGGATACTACCGTGCCCCCACTGTATGAATCAATAATAATATGTATGAATCAATAATAACTGAGACAATTCCTATTTATTATTATTTAAATGCGTGTGATGTATGCATGCGTATTACTCGTTCACGTAAAAACTACTAAGTAAATGGATTTAGAATAAACTTTATTCAAATGGTTGATTATCTATACTAATAAGTTTGTAGGTTTGTTTGTTTGTATGTTCGAGCTAATCTCAAGAATTACAAGTTTGATTTGAATAGTTCTTTTGGTAATAAATAGCCACATTCAACGGGAAGGTTATACTCTATTTTTCATCCTGAAATTCCAACGGGAACGAGCACAACGTGGGTAAAACCCCGGGGCGCTGCTAGTTGCTGATATGAACACGAATAACACATGTTCAAAACTGTTATTTAATCTATGACTCAACATTCACTCAGGTCATCTTTTTGCTTGTTTATTTTCCGTTTCTTTGGGGAAGTCCCTAAAGATTATTACCAAAAACTTAGGTGGTATGATACATACATTTTATATCAGTTGTTGTACATTAAGAACATATTTTTAAATGTTTGAAGAGGTTGAAATTAATATACAGAATTCCCTTTAATCAATTACCGCCTTATTAATAAACGCGGTGAAACTAAAATACTGTTACACTGTTTTGTCTCTTTTGCTCTTCGGAAAATTGTGTATGTCAGAAAGTGACAAACCATTTGATAGCTAAAATGTACTCGACTCGATGAAGAAGAAGGATTAATAATTCCCTTAGAAATTCGAGATGAAAAATAGCCTATAGCCTTCTTCGATAAATGGACTATCCAAAACTGAAAGAATTTTTCAAATCGGACCAGTAGTTCCTGAGATTAGCGCGTTCAAACAAACAAACTCTGCAGCTTTACAATATTAGTGTCGATAAAACAATACAAATCTTAATATTCTCCATACTATTACGATGGATAGCCTCTTAGTGTGAAAATGGTCATGACAGAGGTCAGACGTGTGTTATCAATCCGACGCGTTGTATTATATTTATTTACATCATGTTTAATACACAGTGTTTGTCCACAAATTTTGCCGAAACCTTTTGTGAAAATAGAGGCGTTGAAGAGTAAAGGATTTCGGGCAACTTTGACTAATGTAGCTGGTAAGTTTTCAAGGAAATTTAATATTAAATTGCCATGTTTAACCGCTGTACTCAGAGATGTCAATTTCTCCCTTAGTAGAGACTAGCAGCGCCCCGCGGTTTTACCCGCGCTGTACCCGTTCCCGTGGGAATTTCGGGATGAAAAATAGCCTATGTTACTCGTGGATAATGTAGTTTTCGAATGGTAAAAGAATTTTTTAAAACGGTCCAGTAGTTTTTGAGCCTATTCATTACAAACAAACAAAGTTTTCCTCTTTATAATATTAGTGTAGATTAGTGTAGATCTAATATGTGAAAGGTTACGTTTATAATTATCTCTCTGTCTGTCTGTCTCTGTCTCTGTCTGTCTGTCTCTCACGCTTTCATGCCAAAACTACTGTACCGATTTTAATTAGTCCAGAGCCTGAGAAAGGACATAGGCTACTTTTTATCGCGAAAACAGGGTGGAAAGAGGTTGTATGGAAGTGTGATTATTTTTAAAACTACTGGACGGATTTGGATGAAACTTTACAGTATGGGATACATTTTATCCCGAGTTTCCCGCGGGAATTGATACAACGCGGGGCGCGGCTAGTAAAAAATAAAATGCGATAGTTCGTTAGAATGTATATGGAGTCTATTTCTTTCAAACGAGGCTAGTTTAAAGCAATTAATAACCTAGAGATGCAGAGCCTTATGAACAGCACTTTAGCTATCAAATGGTTTGTCCCTTCCCGACATACGCTATTTGCCAAAGAGCGAAAGAGACAAAACACTTTAAAACACTGTTTAAGTTAAATATCGTTTATAAATAAGGCGGTTTGTGTCTAGCAATCTTAGAAACTTCAGCATTTTTTGCTAGAAAAAAACACACTGCGACAAAATTGTGAATCACAGTTGTGAATCACATTTTACACTTTTTCAAAAACAATTATTATTCTAACAAACCTTAGGCAAAGTCACTTTTTTTATCTGTAGTTAAATTCCAAAACAAAAGACAAATAGAACAAAATCAAATCCTTTGTCTTGTCTTGTATGTTAGTAGAAACGACTCAACCGCAGGTGAATCCCCAGGGCGTCGCTATATCATGTGTCGTCTTGTAAATATAATATTATGTCCCGAGAACCGGTTTAATGAAGTTTCATTTATACTTATATTATAACGAGGTACTTGTAAATTTGTTTGATTGTTTGTATGTTCGAGGTAATCTCAGGAATTATCAGTCCGGTTAGTATAATTATTTCTGTAATAGATAGCCAGATTCAACGGGAAGGTTATAGGGTTATATTCATTCCAAAATTCCCATGGGAACAGGTACAACGCGGGTAAAACCACGGGGCGCTGCTAGTTATAGATAATACATAAATAGGGCAAGTACCTAGAACTACTGAGATAGTCCGGTTTAGATATCTATTTTTAGACGACATACTAATAACGACGTCCTACGGTTTCACTCGTGTTGTAGCTGTTCTTTTAAAATAAATGTTTGTTTGCTTGACTTGGCGGAGGCACTGCCGTGCCCTCAAATCGGGATAGAACTCTATACTTCCTCGTCAAACCTTATTGTTAAGATAAAAAGCGGTTTTACTTTGTACTTGTCCCTTCAAAAAGCAAAATATAGAGATGTTCCTGGTGAATGAAGAAATAACCGGCCAAGTGTGAGTCGGCCTCGCGGATGGAGGGTACCGTACTTTAAAAAACGGCAAAAAATCACGTTTGCTGTATTAATTTTATTTTAAGTATTTGTTGTTATTAATACTTCATCTGTGAAAATTTCAACTGTCGTGCTATAACCGTTCTGCAGTGATAGCTAGACTGCCTGATAGCCTGGTGACAGACGGACGGATGGACCGACGGACGGACAGCGAAGTCTCAGTAATAGGGTCCCGTTTTTACCCTTTGGGTACGGAACACTAAAAAGACAGCTCTATTAGTCAAAATCGCATGAAAATCCATTCACAATGTTTTACGCTCGTAATCACAGACGTCAAATGCTTCCTTAGTAGAGATTTGAACTTGTATAATTACGTAGTCCATCGTGAGCAAACCGTCTGTCGTTTCAAAATATTAACAATTGAATAAAAATTACAAATTTTCCAGATTACCCGGACATCAACCTTTTAGTATTTCAAGGGAATATTAACAGAGAGCTCGGCCAATCAAAAGTGGGCGAGATATCCATAGAAGTGACGAACCCAAAGGATGGCCAATGGATTGCCGAAAACCCGGAATTGACGTTAAAACGCGGTGACGTCATACAATACCACCTGTTCATTGGATCCCGGGGAAAAGGATTTATAAGCGATGACCTGACTTACAAGATTGCAAGTATGATTAAAAATGTATTATTGATTGAACTATGTAGTATTAAAAACATATGTTAACAAACTATTATGACAAATTCAAATGATAGTAAAAATTAAAAAAAATCAGCTTAATCAACGGAAACTGGATATTTAGGACCGATATCCTATGGTTCCTATGGTCCTATGGTCCTATGGTCCTATGGTTCCTTTGGTTCCTATGGTTCCTTTGGTCCTATGGTTCCTATGGTTCCTATGGTCCTATGGTTCCTATGGTTCCTATGGTCCTTCATAGGTTTTCAAAGACCAGTCCAAATCATAGAGGGTTTTAAAACTGTCTGAACTAAGATCAGTGCAGACTCCTATATAACAATGCTTTGCCAAGATTACTATCCTCATGTTTAATATAATTCAGTATTTATGTCTGCCTTTTATACAATTAATTTATTTTATAGAGCATATCGCCATTTTCACATAATCATTTAGAAGGAACATTGAATCTGTTATTTTAAACACATAACTGGAACCATTGATTTATAATTGTATGACTTTTTACTAGAGATTGTAGAGTATTCAATAAATCTATTGTTTTATAGCGCTCCAGAACAGTTATATGAACGAGGCGTCGCTCTCTACAGACTCTTCTAGTAAGTACTTTATTCAGTTACTAGCCTCGCTCCACGGTTTAACCTGCGTTGTCCCCGTTCCCATGGGAATTTCGGAAAAAGCCTATTACCTTCCCGTTGAATGTGGCTATCTATTACAAAAAGAATTATTCAAATCGGACTGGTATTTTCTGAGATGAACCCTTACAAACAAACAAACGACCAAAGTTGTAAACTTTACCTGTTTATAATATTCGTATATCACGGTTACACTCAACGCCTCGGTGGTCTAGTGGTAAGTACGCTCGCCTGCCAAGACTGAGGTCCCGGGTTCAATTCCTGGGTCGAGCGAAAACATGTTTCCTTTTCAAACATGGCTCGAGTTTGAGATCACCAACCCGCATTTGGCAAGCGTGGTAATTATGCCTAATCTTCCTCACTGTACTGATAACTTCAGTGCGATGAGAGGCCTTTGCCCAGTAGTGGGACATTACTGGCTAATACTTTACTTTACTTTACACGGTTACACTAAGGTCACGCCATCTTTCATTTGAAATCACCAGACGAGAAGCCTCCGAGTACCGTGGCAACCCCGCCCTGCCACCCCACCATCACGCGCGTGCGAGGAGTGACCAGCATCTGTTCAGGACAGACCATATTTGAAGACACGTTTGACAACTTGAGGGAAGATATCTGGAGAATACAGCAATACGTCCCTTTGAAAGATGATGTAAGTAGAAGTTATAAGTTATTGACAAGCCCGTTGGCACAGTGGCAGTGAGAGCGCTTACAGTGTCGGTTGTTGCGGGTTCGATTCCCGCCCGGAGCCAACAATATGTGAAAACATAGTTGTTGGCGACGACGACTGGGTGTCAATTATTACATTCTTATAAAGTATTTGTGTATCTTATATATAAAATTCTCGTGTCACAGTGTTCGTTCGCGTACTCCTCCGAAACGGCTCGACCGATTCTCATGAAATTTTGTGAGCATATTGAGTAGGTCTGAGAATCGGCCAACATCTATTTTTTATCCCGAAACTCCCGCGGGAACGGGTACAACGCGGGTGAAACCGCGGGGCGCAGCTAGTATAATTATAATATATTTAGTACTATCAGTTAGTTAGATTCCACATTACAAGCTTAGAGCTTCGTTTGGGTCTAATTAACCGTGAGTGAATTTGTCCGGGTATATTTATTTATTTAAGTATAAAATTTAATGAAGTTTGAAATGTATCTAATGATAATAATGATTATTTAATTGAAGATCGAAATGTTTGTCCATATCTCCAGGAATATCCGTTCGTGTCATACCAGCGGAGTGCGGTCTCTGTGTCCAATGGTTTCCTGTACATCAACGCCAAGCTCCAGGAGCGGGAGGCTGGCTTCTCCAACCAATCCATCATCAGTGGCTATCTTAACTTGATAGACGGGTAAGCTTAGCTTAGCTTCTTATGCCATCCTACCATATAAATGAATTAACTTATATCTTGGCCGTCGCGTTTCCATTGAAAAGTGAAACTGTGCGATGCTCAATCGACCAATCATAAGGCCTACCACGTTTTTATACAATACTAGCTGCGCCCCGCGGTTTCACTCGCGTTGTACCCGTTCCCGCGGGAATTTCGGGATGAAAAAAGATGTTGTCCGATTCCCAGACCTACCCGATATGCACACAAAATTTCATGAGAATCGGTCGAGCCGTTTCAGAGGAGTTCAACCACGGTACCCGTTCCCGCGGGAATTTCGGGATGAAAAATAGACGTTGGCCGATTCTCAGACCTACTCAATATGCTCACAAAATTTCATGAGAATCGGTCGAGCCGTTTCGGAGGAGTACGGGAACGAACACTGTGACACGAGAATTTTATATATAAGAAGAAGATAAATGCCTTGTTTGACAAATTCAATGCGACATAATTGGTTGATTGTGCGCTGCACAGCTTCGCTGCGCTTCAATAGGATCTCAGGGTGAGTACTCGCTTAGAATGAGACCCTCAACATTTAAAAAGGTTTAAATGTTAAAAAATCAGATATAGTAAAGTAAAGTATTAGCCTGTAATGTTCCACTGCAAAGGCCTCTCATCTCACTGAAGATATCAGTACAGCGAGGAGGATTAAGTATATAATCACCACGCTTGCCAATTACGGGTTGGTGATCTCAAACCTCATCCATGTTTGAAAATAATAAAAAATAGATAAAAATAGACAAATGTAACAACCCAAAAATCTAGGTCAGAAAACTAAAATCAAAAGGGAACTCAAACTATTATATTTAAAAGCTGGTCTCTGGTTAAATAGGTTATACAAAACTACTAACTAACTATGTACTTTGAGGGCAATGAAAAAATCAATACAGCAATTATAGAGATGTGTTTTTGATAGCGACCGCAGTAGTAAAGCAGCAACTGCAAACCGCAGAAATTTCCCAGAGATTCATAGAAACCTGACGCTTGCGGTGACCAGTTGCTGCTTGCTGCCGTTGCTACCGAAAACAGACATCAAACCCATATTTCCACAGCTGCACATCCAACGTGGACGACTGCCTCTACTCCGCATCAGGAGCGCTGATCCTTCCACCCGTGGTCAGCGGAAGGATCTCGAGCCAAGGGTTCGAGTTCGCGTACGGCACCGTCACTGTGAGGGCCAAGTTTCCACGAGGAGACTGGCTTTATCCAGGTTGGTCGTAGAAGCATAAGTAATGCCTATTAGTAGCGCTCGTGGCGTAGTTTGACTAAGCGATTGCGATTGTTAAGCAACGTGCAGCTCGACCCCTACTTGGATGGGTGGCCGATAGTGGCAGGCAAGGTTCTTCTGGTCTGCAGTGGCACAATACATGCTAAAAATAAATGTGTAATTTCCAGAAATCCTATTGGAACCGTTCCTGAAGAAATATGGAACAGGACCTTATGCGTCAGGGTTGATCAAGATAGCGTGCGCTAGAGGCAACGAAAAATTGAGGAAGGATTTTGAAGATTACTCAAATAAGGTACAAACACAATCCTTATTCGTCCCACGTAACACGTCCTTCGTAACTCGTCCCAAGCAAACTCGTCCCTCGGAACTCGTCCCAAGCAAACTCGTCCTTCGTAACTCGTCCCTCGGAACTCATCCCAAGGAAACTCGTCCTTCGTAACTCGTCCCTTGAAATTCGTCCTTCGTAACTCGTCCCTTGATATTCGTCCTTCATAACTCGTCCCTTGAAACTCGCCCCTCGCCAGCTCGCTCCTTGCTCAAACTAAAGGATATCAGTTTTTCAATATGCTTTCAGCAATTGTACGCTGGTCTCATAATGGACAAAGACTGCAGGAACTTTCTCATGAATAAAATTGTACAAGGAAACGATTGGACACAAGAGTTTCACGATTACAGTGTGAATTGGACTCCAGGTAAAGTATAATTTTGAACTATATTAAAAATCTAAAATTATATTTACTCACGTGTAATGCAGTTTTATTTTTCTTTCAAACAAAAGGTCTTCCTATGAGAAAAACATATCTTATGTATTTAGATGTACTTTCCCCAATATGTCATGATGGAAACCACACCTTTGCTATAATTATTTGTAAAAAATCTCAACTTGACTTCCATGAAAGCGTACCGGAATCTAATTGATCAATCAGAATGCTCGAAGTGATTTTGTCTATTTCAAGGAACTGTGATTGGTCACTTTTCAATTAGTCAATTATTCCTCTTTACCGACAGACCAAATCACTTTCTACGTAGACAAGATTAAGTGGATGCAAGTGAACGTGATGGATGCCGGATATGTAGGCCAATTCCCGCCGACGTGCAAACAGCTTCCAAGGCAACTGCTGGCACAGAGCACTAGGTCAGCCCCTTTCGATCAGTACGTAAGTATTGTACCCGAATGAGGCTACTTTCATTCCATCGGTAATTGAAAATATAAAACCATCGTATACTTTTAAATCAGATATTTACACACACATTTGAATTCACATAACGGTCTTAGATTTAAATTTAACGTAAATATATATAAACTTTATATCGATATAACTACCTTAATATTAATAAATCCTGACACTTGAATCACCCACCATACAATCCTATAATCCTATAACGATGTCCCTCTTCTTTTTTAGTTTAATTAAGATTCCCGCCATCTTATTTTTTTCTTCCCTCCAAAACTTTGCGATGTAACCGAACCTCTTTTCAAAAACACATAAACCTCTTTTTTTAACACACAAAATTCTGTTAATGATTTATTGAACCTCACAGTATATTGGTACTGCACCCCGTGATTTGACGACTCAATAGATGACGGTAGGGTGCAAGTAAGAATACGCTGAGGTTATTTTCTAAGATTTGGTGAATGACTTCTGTAGTGGGTCGAAATTCGTGCCCTATACATTATGTTGTAATATCCACATTTACAACCACATGCAAGCGGCTTTACCCGCCTTTTATCTGATTTCTGGATCAGAAAAGGCCGAACCTTCTACTTGTGGCTTTCATAATATACAAGTACAAAAAATATTTATCAAATCTGACTATTGGAACTTTTAGAGAATAGCGAATGTAAAGAAAAAAATTATAGTTTAAAAAACTAAAAAAACACGCTTTTATTGCAAATTGAACTAAAAACTAGAAAATATTTTTTCTCCTCAAATCAAAATTATAATAAAATTTAAGTTGTAACACAATGATTCAATTCAGAGTAAAAAGCGTGGGGTGCTTAATATTTTTAAATATTACAATCATCATTGGTAACTATCTATGAGAGGATAGTTAGGTATGAACTACAGTAAAATGCACCCCACGCTTTTTACTCTGAATTGAATCATTGTGTTACAACTTAAATTTTATTATAATTTTGATTTGAGGAGAAAAAATATTTTCTAGTTTTTAGTTCAATTTGCAATAAAAGCGTGTTTTTTTAGTTTTTTTAAACTATAATTTTATTTTTTATTTTTTAGTAAGCATAACATTATATGCAACTTTTCATCCCGTAATTCCCACGGGAACGGGCCCATCACGGGAAAACCACGGGACGCTGTTAGTGTCTAGTACCATTTAGTAAAATAAAACAGAACTCCCGTTCCGTCCCACAGCGAGCGCCCGTTGATGTCTTTTATATGAAGTAATATTTTTTTAGTAAATCTGGCAAATCCATTAAGGAAAATGGGAAACTGTTATTAAATTATTGCATTGTCATCGGTCCTTGATACGTATGCAAAGTTTCAAATTAATCAGACTTCTGGAAGTTGGTGAAAATGATGTTCAAAGATTCCATTACATACGTACGTACATACAGGCCAAGCTAATAATAAAAAAAAGCGTGTTAAAAACAGCACCTCGCAGTTTTATCCACATTATGCCAGTTCCCGTAGGAATTTCGGGATGAAAAATGATAAAAGAATTATTGAAATCGGATTAGTAGTTTCTGAGATTAGAGCGTTCAAACAAACAAATAATCATACTTTTCAGCATTATTATTTCAGTATAGATTGCACTAACTGACCACAGAATATATACCACAGTATAATACCCTTCTCCCTTATAAAGAATTACATCCACTAAGGAACGCAATATATACAACTAGCAGCGCCCCGCGGTTTTACCCGCGTTGTGCCCGTTCCCGTGGGAATATCGGGATTTTTTTTACATAAAAACCTTCCTCTTGAATCACTACAAAAAACCGCATCAAAATCCGTTGCGTAATTTTAAAGATTTAAGCATACAGACAAACAGACAAACAGACACGAAACAGAGACGACTTTATTTTATACTATGTAGTGATAATTTAACCCTGACAGTTCTACCTCACCCTGGGTCTTGCGGCGGGTGGAGTGACCGAGTTCCCGGATGACGTTCTCAACGGGGTAGCTGCCAAACCCTGGAAGAACCAACAGAGCAAAGCAATGCTCAACTTCTGGAGAGACCTGAGCTATTGGTACCCCTCCTGGAAGCAACCAAGCTTAATTGTAGATTATGTTAAAGTTGTAGCGTTATAAGTAATAGTTATAATAAAAATATGTACAATTAATTATAAATTAACTAGCAGCGCCCCGCGGTTTTACCCGCAATGTGCCCGTTCCTGTGGGAATATCGGAAATTTTTATGCATACAAACCTTCCGCCTGAATCACTCTATCTATTTAAATAAACCGCATCAAAATCCGTTGCGTAGTTTTGAAGATCTAAGCATACATAGGGACAGACAGACAGCGGAAACCGACTTTGTTTTATACTATGTAGTGATTACGCCCGTGTTCAGAGACGTCAAATGCTTCCATAGTAGAGATTTAAGGATTGATAATGATATGCAATGTATAAAAATTTAGCTCAATTAGTTAAGTGTCGTTTTATCACTTTATTCCATCCAGTCCTACTAGTAGTTCGATAGTCGAACTGTTTGGATGTTTTTTTTCCAAATTGTTATACTGACGGATCGAACTACATACATATTTGGAAACATGGATTTTATTCCTAATAGATTTACTAACTCCGAAGTACAGTCATCGATTTACAATGTGCAAAAAAAAAATAACCCTAACCTACCGAATAGTAAGTATTTGTACGAATTTGGAAAACAATTTAGGAAAAAGAACTAAGTAGTAAAAAAAAATACACATTGTAAATCGATGACTGTACTTCGGAGTTAGTAAATCTATTTGGAATAAAATCCATGTTTCCAAATAGTTCGATCCGTCAGTATAACAATTTGGAAAAAAAACATCCAAACAGTTCGACTATCGAACTACTAGTAGGACTGGATGGAATAAAGGGTTTTATCTACACTAATGTTGTAACATTCTACTTATGATTCCAATACTTGACTTATAATTACTACTGTTATAGCACAGACAACTAAAACACTCAATTTAAGCAATTGCACATGATGTTATAATATCATTATAATATAACATTATAACATCATTATAACGCGACCAATTAACCTGGCGAGCCTTATGTCAAAATCCTCATACTAGTTGCATAAAATTTTGATATTAGGTTGGCTTTTGAAAACAGTTGGGTTATACGTGAAAACTTCGTCGAAACTACATACACAAAACTCTTTGGTAAGATCTCGCTCGCTCCTGATTGGCCCTACGCGCAGCTGCGCTCTCATTGGTTAGATTTTAATGGCGGCAAGTTCACTGTGACAATACACGTACCTACGCGTGAATTTAATGTTTCGCAATGTGTTTTGTTTTTAAAATTTTGTTTGATTAATTGCATTAAATAGTGAAGATAAAGTAGTGTATGCAACTGCATATAACACGGGTATTAAAACACTCGTTACTATTATGAAACTCGCTGCGCTCGTTTCATAAACTCACACTCGTGTTTTAATACCCTTCTTTATATGACGTTGCATAAACTACTATTATCGACGTCTCTGGGTTAGATATAATTTTAAATTTAATAATAAAACTCAATTTCAACCTGTTTGTTTAATTTCATTCCCGATTGATGTGAATACCCATAATGGTCTCGATTATTAATCTATACGTTAAAGGCGGCCATATTAGTAAATTCCGGATCGATATCGATAGATCCTAAAACAGAAGTGGCACGGTACAGCTCTACAGATTTTTAAATAAAGAATATTGTACATTAGTTCATGCTTTACAATTTGATGGTCTTCGAGGAAAATTGAGTAGTATTGCCGTTTCACTCCGCCAACGCATTGTAGCGAGTGAGACAGTAATATTATTGAGTACGAGTGACAGAGACAAATAGATAAAGGTCAATGGACGAAATTCTTCCTGTTTCGCGACCGCACTTTATCTCTGCTCTGTGGCCACCAAAGAGAAGAGTTAAAGAGATACTATATACTATGGCATTCCCCCTAATTCCGAATTCAAAAAGTACAGTTGGCCCTTGAAATGTTAAGCTTAATTGAGAATTTTCACATGGTTTTGACTATCTGATAAAGTACAAGCTCAATATTTTAAAGGGTGGACTGTAGTGTTGTATGATGTTGTGTGAAACAAGTTTTTGCTCAAAGGCCTTTACTGACGAGTGAGTATGAGTAATGCATCCTGTATCACAGCGAGCGTTTTTCAGGGCAGGGAACAGAGAGAACTTCTGTGGTATGGGGAAACATGGCGCTCTCAGCGAATCTTTGCTGTCAAAAAAATGCTCGTTGATCGCTATAAATGTTACATTACGCCTCCCACCTTAAGGATTGGAGAAAAAAAAATAATTGATATAAAACTTGATATACAACTTGCAGTATCAAGATGACTCCAATAAAGTGCAGACCGGTTATATTTTTAATATTGTTTTTCGTAAATCAATATCTTTGGATCGTTTCCGACGCAGAATGTTTCAATGTGGAGTTTAAACTGGAAGTTTTCAAACCTAAAGGATTTAGGGTGACTGTTGAAGGTATACAATATTTGCAGACGAAGGGGATGAGAGCTTCTAAATAATAATTGATCGTTTTGTACACATTTCAACCACCTCTTCTTTTACCTTTTGTAAAATCCATCTCAGACCATAGAGTATAGTCCAAACCCCCCTCTATTGCGTTGGGGGTTAGATACGCAATAGAGGGGTGTTTGACGTTTTAAATTGATGTCTCTCTTTGTGTATGTGTGTGTGTGTGTGTGTATATAGCATCATAGCTCTATATAGATAGACCGAAATCGATTTTTTTTCCATTTTCAGTTTCATAACTGTGATTCTTGTGGAAAAATGTTTGGTAAAAGTCGGTCCAGCCATTTTTGCGCAGGAGGTATGTATGTCTTGCTTAACTCCCATTACCTAATCGACTGATTGCAGATGTTCCAGGCTTAAGCAGCTACAACTTCAGCGCCCTAATCAACAAAGATCTTCAGTTATACCGGGGTGAACCTACAATCTTCTTGGAGTTAGTAAAACGAGCCAACGGGAGATGGACAGCAGAAGACCCAAATTTGGCACTACGACCAAACTCCCGGGTGTTCTACCACTCCAATTATGTAGTGAACTCTTCAACATGTTATGGTGCTTCCACAACATATATTGTGCATGGTGAGTAGTTTCACCAGGGGCCCGTTTAATAAAACATAAAATATAATTAATACAACTATTAATACCACTAGTGGTATGAGCACTCGCCTGCCAAGCCGGGTTCAATTCCCAGGTCGAGCGAAAACATGTTTCCTACTTTTCAAACATGGCTCGGGTTTGAGACCACGAACCGCTTTCGGCAAGCGTGGTGATTATGCCTAATCCTCCTCACTGTACTGATACCTCCGGTGAGACGGGAGACCTTTGACCATCAGGGGGACATTACAGGCTAATACTTACAAAGAGCAACAAACCTACATCCATACATACATCCATATGTATGGATGTTAGGGGCCAACCCTGGTGACAGTTTTTAGACCGCCTCAAGGCCTCCGATAAAAATATTGCTCAACAAAATTTAATAGAAATACAATTTTGTAAAGAAGTGACACGATATTTTAAACGTAGTAAAATTTTACAAAAATATCACTTTTTGAAAAATCCAAAAGTTAGTTTCGTTCTTATTAAACCCAACGTAGAGGCAATCAATAAAGTTATTGTCAGAGCAACCTTTGGCGATTCAGTGTATAATATTTTCAATAATTTACAGAATACCTAGATAGGTTAACGGATTGGAATTCAGATAAGATTGATAGTGGTAAGTATATTTTAAGGGCCTTATTATTAAACGCTTATAGCATACATTTAGCTATCAAATGGTTTGTCCCTTTCCGACATACGCTATTTGACAAAGAGCGAAAGAGACAAACACTTTAAAACAGTGTTTAAGTTAAATATCGTTTTTTAATAAGGCAGTAAATTTATAATATTACTAGCAGCGCCCCGCGGTTTTACCCGCGTTGTGCCCGTTCCGATGGGAATTTCGGGATGAGAAATAGCCTATAACCTTGCGGTTAAAAGTGGCTATCTAGTACAAAAATAATTATTCAAATCGGACCGGTAATTCCCGAGATTAGCTCGAACATACAAACAAACAAGTTAGAAACTTTACCTCTTTATAATCTATACTAATATTATAAAGAGGTAAAATTTGTAAGTTTGTTTGTTTGGTTTAAATAATTATGTTTTTAACGCATAGCGATATTCGACGGGAATATTTTTCATCCCGAAATTCCCACAGGAACGGGCACAACACCGGTAATGATAATAAATAATCCATTACAAAAAGAATTATTCGAATTGGACTGGTAATTCCCGAGATGAGCCCCAACATACAAATAAACAAACAAACAGAATTTAAAATTTTACCCCTTTATAATATACTAGCAGCGCCCCGCGGTTTTACCCGCTTTGTGTCCATTCCTGTAGGAATTTCGGGATAAAAAATAGCCTATGTTACTCGTGGATAATGTAGCTTTCGAATAGTGAAAGAATTTTTAAAAAAGGTCCAGTAGTTTTTGAGCCTATTCATTACAAACAAACAAAGTTTTCCTCTTTATAATATTAGTGTAGATGTAGAAATGGACATACCTCGTATTTCACAATCTTATTTAGAAGAGAATATTTATATTTATTATTCTTCTCGCATACATAGTTATCAAAATACCCCGTTTTGTCTTCACCGTAGAAATAATAATACTAACCAGTAACATTTATTTATTCGTCCTTCGCAATGCGTTATACTTCTAAGAATATCCACTTGCATAACTGGTTTATTTTTACTTTGATTAATAAAGGTTTCCTTAAAACACTAATGACATCATTTCTTTAAATCGATAAGGAAAAATCAAATGTAACTATACTGTGACCGAAGTCTGGGGCGGGTCGGTTGTATGTGCCGGCGAAGTTCTCTTAGAGGAAAACTTTGATGAACTGAGAGACGATTTGTGGCAAGTTGAAGAGTACATTCCGGTTAAACACCCCGTGAGTATATTTATTACTAGCACGCCAAACGGTTTTAGCCGCGTTGTGTCCATTCCTGTGGGAATTTCGGGATGAAAAATAGCCTATGTTACTCGTGGATAATGTAGCTTTCGAATGGTGAAGAATTTTTAAAAACGGTCCAGTAGTTTTTGAGCCTATTCATTACAAACAAACAAAGTTTTCCTATTTATAATATTAATGTAGAATTGTAGATTTGTATAGATCAGTAGAAGTATTATCACTGACCCGTATTAGGCAAGCATGGTTATGCCTAAACCTCCTCACTGTACTGACCAGTAAGATGAGAGCTTTGCCCAGCAGTGGGACATTACTTACTTTATTTTTATACATATCCACCCCATACAACAAGTTTTACGACTACACCATAACATAGTGAGCGGTATTCAAGTTTTTTTCTAAAAACAAAATGGTTTTCAATACCCCGAGCTTCCATTACTCATTCTACCGATTGGGGCTGTCATAGGCATTCACTTAAACTTTCCAAATCATACTCTAAAGGCCCTGTTTTCCATCATTTTAGGAGCATCCTTTCAACTCATACCAGAAACGAGCAGTGTCTGTAGAAGACGGTTTCCTCCGCATCAGGCCGAGGTTACAGGCGAGTAACAAGACTGGATACACCGCTGAAGACATTAGTTCAGGATCTATAAAGCTTAGTGGGTAAGCATGCTTGATACCAAAGTCTTCCTCTTGTCAAATCAATATGGTAAACAGTGTCTGATTTAATAGTCATTAGTAATGACTATAATCAGATACTAGATTCGACTATTGCTTTCGGTTTTACCGAATTGGCTGACGGATTGGAAACACCAAAATTCAAAAATAATAGTTGACTATCTATGTTACTGTGATAAATATTGATGAACTAATCTATATAATATAGTAAATTCAAAGTCCTGACTGACTGACTGACTGATAATCAACGCACAGCCTCAACCGCTACACCTACAAACATAAAATTTGGCAGAAAGGTTCTTCAAGTGACGTAAGTGCACACTAAGAAAGGATTTTCGAAAATTCCTACGGGAACGGGCTCAACGAGGGCAAAGCCGCGGGGCGCTGCTAATTGAGACATAAGTTATGATTCTGGTTATGAAGATTGGCCCAAACATCCAACCACACCTACATGACTACGAGTACATCTAATTAATGTTTCAAGGTGCACCGCTGAAACCGCCTGCTCGTACCAAGAGTCAGGATTCGTGATCTTTCCACCAGTGATCAGCGGCAGGATCACCAGCAGGGGGTTCGCGTTCACTTACGGCACCGTCCATGTGAGGGCCAAGCTGCCGTTAGGAGACTGGATCTACCCTGGTAACTTAATAACAACTTTATTGGCAACGTATGCAACTATGATTGATAAAAAATAAAGATTGCTCTTTTTTTGTTGTCTTGGCCAATTTTAAACTCAAATATTTTTATTCAATTTTGACCCCAAAAAGATTTTTTAAGGAACAACAACTTTAGCGGTTACAAGGTAAAGTCACTTTAATACTTATACAAGTTTTACTCCTAATAATTATATGAATAGTTGGTATCAAGTTGTTACTCTGATATCTAAGGTATTCTCTCTCTCTCTCTCTCTCTCTCTTATAGTGAGATCGGCCTTCTTAGTTTTTCTCTCGCACTTTGCAGTCTTGAGTATTGAGGGAGTCAATACTACAAAATAAATTGAGTTTCAATTAAGGTTCATTTGGATCGAGATAGTAAACTATGGTCTAAAACCGGTCTAAAACCGTATGAGCTAGACTTCTCTAACCGTCGACTTCCTCACTTGATTATGTGGATTTATAACTAACGTGTATTGTTTTCTAGAAATCCTTTTAGAACCTTTAACAAAAAAATATGGCTTAGAAGATTATGCGTCTGGAATTTTGAAAATAGCATGCGCGAGAGGCAACGAACATCTTAGCAAATACTATGAAAACATTTCAAATAAGGTAGGTTGTACCTGATGGATATTTAAACATAGGCACATAGGTTATAAAACCGGCCAAGAGCGAATTGGACTCGCAGCGAAGGGTTCCGTACCATTATCTATTAAAAACTATTAGTATCGAGCAAGAAACGGTAAAAAAATCACGTTTGTTGTATAGGATCGCACTTTAATATTTGTTTTATTTTATTTTAGTATTTGTTGTTATAGCTGCAGTAGAAATACATCATCTGTGAAAATTTCAACGGTCTAGCTATCACCGTTCTTGAGGTCTCGGATCAATTCCCGGGTCGAGCGAAAACATGTTTCTTATTTTTCAATCATGACTTGGGTTTGCGATCATCAACCCGCATGAGGCAAGCGTGGTTTAAACGCCTAATCCTCCTCACTGTACTAATATCTGTGATTCTAAGTCCTTAGAGAGAATTACAAGTTCTTAGTTATTTAATTACATACTCTTTACAATTTAATAAGTGCTAAACTTGGAATTGGTGATTTTTAGCAACTGTTTGGAGGCCCAATAATGAGTAAACAATGCAGAGACATACTCCTGAAGAGATATGACATGAAAAATGGATTATGGAGTGATGATTTCCATGTGTATTCCTTGAAGTGGACCCCAGGTTATACATCCCTTTTTTAATTTTGCAACAGCAATGCAAAATTCACCCTATGATTTTAAAGATTTTACGAAAAGGGGTTAAAGTCCTATTAACTCGAATTTTTATTAACTATTCTTATTTTTTTATTATCCTTGAAATTAAGGTTACAATTATAGGCATAGGCCTATAATAGCAGCATTTTTATCTGAAAGCTTCAAAGTTTAAGATGGCATGTTAAATTGTGTATTAAGCCTCTCTAGATAAGTGGCAATAGTTTTCAATCATTTTTAGGTGGTCTAAAAACTTTGACGCCACGTTTTTTATTTATCGGTGGTCTAGTCAAGAATTGACTATTTATAGACCTTACAAAAAAAACGCTTCGATGATCTAGTGGTATGTGCACTCTGCCAAGACCGAGATCCCGGGTTCAATTCCGGGTCGAGCGAAAACATATTTCTTTCAAACATGACTCGGGCTTTAAATCTCCAACCCGCATTTAGAAAGCGTGATGATTATGCATAATCCTCCTCGCTGTACTGATATCTTCAGTGAGATGAGATGCCTATGCCTAGTGGCCAGCTGTGGGACATTATGGGCTAGTACTTTTTACTTTAAAAAAAAAAATCACGTTTTCCAGATGAAATATCGCTTTCTGTCGACGGCGTGGAATGGATGCAGATCAGGTCACCGTACATTAACCGGTTCCCTGAAGTCTGTCAATACCCTGACATCGACTCCTGGACCCTAACAGTGCCCTCCAGAACAGAAGCTTTGCCTTTCGATCAGCATGTGAGTTGGTCATAGCAACGAGTTACGACGTACTTAATTCTTTCTTGAGTCTTATATAATTGTAGCTAGTGTGAATCAAATTCCACTCCCATCCTCCTTCCTCCTCAAAATGTCCAAATGTGACAATCCTCCCCAGTGTTGCAGAGATGAAAACATTTTTTGCCCGGTTTTATGGCTATGAAAATTACTAACTTACGGACTCTGGATGGGACTTTTTTCATTAACTATTATTACTTTGGAGAACTTGGCCCTGCACGGGCTTAGCTTATTCATCGCTTAGAGACCCAACCCTCATGCCTTCTTCTTCTTCTTAAACTTAAGAGCTGGGCTCTTGTCGATGGAGTTCTTTCCAATGGAGTGCCTTCTGCTAGTCCCTGACCATTTATGAAGTAGCCCACCCTAAAAACAAGACATCGAACTCTTTGTGGTATACAACCGTTTGTTATTTCCAGTTCTTCATAACCCTGGGGGTGGCAGTGGGCGGTACGGACGAGTTCCCGGACAACATCGGAAACAAGCCCTGGAGGAACCGGGACACGAAGGCGATGCTCAACTTCTGGCGCGACCAGGATAACTGGTATAAGACGTGGAAACGACCTCAGATGCTCATTGACTATGTTAAAGTTGTAGCTTTGTAACTTTAAAATTTTGCCAACATGTGGAGTTTTAGAAAAATAATGAAGAAGAAAAAGTGTTAAAAAAGGGTGTTAATTTTTTTCCTGTTTATACAATTTATATTAATAAAAAGAGATGAATATTAATTAATTATAATAAACGTTATAATCTTAAATTAATTAATGTTGTTTATTCAATAAAATTATGTTAATGTCCGTTTTTCCTGCAAATTGCACTGGAGAATACACCAGTCTCAGATAGTAGGATTGTCAAGGTTACAAGGTTACAAGGTTACTGTTACTTACATCCTACTAATATTATAACTAATAAATAATATTATAAAAGCGAAATTTTGTGAGGATGTATGATGTTGGTACGTATGTTTGTTACTCTGTCACGAAAAAAATACTGGACGAATATTGATGAAAGTTTACAGTAATATAGGTTTATATCAGAATAACACATGGGATATATTTTATCCCGAAATTCCCACGGGAACGGGTACAGCGCGGGTATAATCGCGGGGCGCGGCTAGTCTAGAATGAGATATGCACAAGCTCTATGCGTCCAACATAATATTATATTGCTAGCATCAGTATTACTCGTAATATGGCGTCGTTAAGGTGCAGACCGTTGTTATTATTTTTAATATTCTTTTCCGTGAGTGAATCTGAGTGCCAAGATGAAGACTCATGCAAGATAAAATTGGAAGCTTTCAAGCCAAAAGGGTTTCGAGTGACGGCAGGTACGCTAGCAATATTGATGTTCTAGCAGATACTACTAGATCAGAGATCAGACTAGACTAGATCAAAATAGCGTTTAACCTTTCCGTTGAAAGTGGCTATCTATCATCTTCTTCTTCTTCATCGAGTGGATGGTCAACCTGACCAATCCTGGTGTCAGAGTACGTAGTAGTAGTGGCTATCTATTACAAAAATACTTATTCAAATCTGATTTATAGTTTCTGAGATTATAAACAGATGAGATTTCGGAGATTAAAAAAACAATAAACATGCGACGATAACTATGAACAAGAACTTAGTAATATTTTATTTAAGTGTTTATAGCATGAAAATTGATAACCGGTTGAGCAAAACTTGTCAGACCCGCATCATATTACCAGACCGTGTGTTATGCATGGTCATATTTAAGTGAATATCCTTGACTAGTATCGCCCCGCGGTGCTATCCACTTTATACTTGAATCTGTATATTTTTTGCATAAACCTGGCGAGCCTTATGTCAAAATCCTCATACTACATAGTTGTATAAAATTTTGATATTAGGCTGGCTTTTGAAAATAGTTGGGTTATACGTGAAAACTTCGTCGAAACTACATACACAAAACTCTTTGGTAAGATCTCGCTCGCTCCTGATTGGCCCTACGCGCAGCTGCGCTCTCATTGGTTAGATTTTAATGGCGGCAAGTTCACTGTGACAATACACGTACCTACGCGTGAATTTAATGTTTCGCAATGTGTTTTGTTTTTAAAATTTTGTTTGATTAATTGCATTAAATAGTGAAGATAAAGTAGTGTATGCAACTGCATATAACACGGGTATTAAAACACGAGTGTGAGTTTATGAAACGAGCGCAGCGAGTTTCATAATAGTAACGAGTGTTTTATATGACTTCTTTATATGACGTTGCATAAACTACTATAATTTGTACTGAAATAGTAGTTTAATTAAGACACATAATTGGACCCATGTTGATATAGCATTATTTACTCGTACTGTCGTCACAAATACGTCGTTTAAATCTTTCGGGTTATTAAGGCTCACCGTGTATATAACTAGTACAGACTAGTATAGACTAGAATATACTAGCATAGACTAGCATAGAGTAGCATAGACTAGCATAGAGTAGCATAGACTAGCATAGAGTAGCATAGACTAGCATAGAGTAGCATAGACTAGCATAGACTAGCCTAGACTAGCATAGACTAGCATAGACTAGCATAGACTAGCATAGACTAGCATAGACTAGCATATACTAGCATAGACTAGCATAGACTAGCATAGACTAGCATATACTAGCATAGACTAGCATAGACTAGCATAGACTAGCATAGACTAGCATAGACTAGCATAGACTAGCATAGACTAGCATAGACCAGCATAGAGTAGTATAGATATACTATAGATTAGTATAGATAACTTTTTAAGCGAAGACTTGAAACAGCGGTTTTAAAGGTCGCCGTCTTTAAAATCGGTAGCAAACGGGATCAATTATCAATTCATTCAATTCAGACTTCAATTCTTACCCCATCACTAAAACTTTTTAATCGATACAAAAAAAGATTTTAAGTTTTACCGCCCACTAGATTAGCGTGACTAAAAGATTAACCCATCGTGGATGTTAAGCAACGTTCAACTCGGACATTTGTTGTATGGGTGACCGATAGTGGCAATTTCTATTTGAATTGACTTAACGTGCCCTCCAATTCTCGGTGGCCGTGATTTTGGGCACGAAGTGAAGTCAAATGAGTTTTCATTTACAGATTTCCTAGATCGGGCATCGGATTGGAATGCGCGGGAAAGTGGTAAGATAAAAAGTGTCCTACTTAATATTGTACCTATATGAGACAGTTTGTGAAGATGGATGTATATAAGGATGCATGTTTTTTAGTCATTCACGAAAAAACTACAAAACGGATTTGGATGAAACTTTACAGTATTATAGGTTGTACATCAGGATAAGACATGGGATACATTTTATCCTGAAATTCCCGCAGGAACGGGCACAACGCGGGTAACACCGCGGGGCGCGGCTAGTATTAAATGAACGAATCCCTAACGTATGTTTATTTATATAGAATAAAGAGTGAGTCAAAACACATGTTATAGACATTATTCATATCTTAAGTGCAAGAATTAATATTGTTTTTATAATTGACCTTTTGTGCGTTAGACTTGTTTACAATGTAAATCTACGTTTACAATACATATTAAATTATTATTATATACATGGTAGGTTCAATTCTGAAAGCGTAAACATGCTTCCTACTTTTCAAACATGGCTCGGGTTTTAGATCACCAACCCGCATTAGGCAATCGTTGTGACTACACCTAATCCTCCTCACTGTACTGATATCTTCAGTGAGATGAGAGGCCTTTACCCAGTAGAGGGACATTACAGGCTGATACTTTTATTAATAGAATTTAACAGTATTAAATATATAGGACCTGCATAATGTTTGAGTACTGGGCACCCAATAAATTATCCATATCCAGGTAAAACCACACGATGCGCCTACTCTATGACGAAAGTTTGGGGCAGCACCGTGACATGTTCCGGGGAAACTATTTTCGAAGAGAACTTTAACAACCACAGAGAAGATCTGTGGCAAATTGAAGAGTATGTTCCTATTAAACACCCTGTAAGTTTAATGTGTATTTTTTTACTTAAAGTACAAATTTTGAATTGAAACTATGTTTACAAACGGATACACTTCGCTTTTTTATCTGACGTTTCGGCCCCGTTACAGGAACCTTGGTCAGAGAAGACAGTGTTACATAAGTACTTGCTTGTATCCGTAAACGTAATTTAAATTCAAAATGAGTAGTATTTGGTGAAACTTAAGAAACAAATATTTAAGTACAAAGATAAGCAACGTGCAGCTTGGCCAATACTCGAATGGGTGGCCGATAGCGGAATTACTAATTGAGCGGTACCTTGCTTCGGAAGGCACGTAAAATTGTCGGCCCGGTGGTTTCAAGAGTAAGACGCTCAGTACCATGGGTAGAAAAAACCCCCGGAGTTCTACTAGACTGTTTGGTAGTTAGTTCATTGCGATTGTTAAGCAACGTGCATGTAGCTCGGGCCTCGGATAGGTGGCCGATAGTGGCATTTCTATCTGAGCGCTACCGTGCTTCGGAAGGCACGTTAAGCAGTCCAAGTCCCGATTGTTTCAAGCCTCAGATCATGTCGGAGGCCTTTAGGCGGCCCAATACTCCGACAGCAGTATTGACACATATCTATTCAAACTCGTTGTATGAAGTGAAACTTCTTTAGCAGCGTCGCGCGTCGTGCACTTTTTTGCGATGGGTAAATTTTTTAGGTTAGGCCCATCTCGTAGCCAGATTTGGTAGCTAGCTACGAAATGAGAAAAGTGTTTTCCCATCTTGTAGCTAGCTACTAAATGGGAACGATCTATTCGGTAGGTTAGGGTTATTTTTTTTTTTTACTAGTTAAAATCCTAAATCTTTGACTTTCGAATTCCTATTTCGTAGCCAGCTTCGAATCGGGATTATTTCTCCCATTTGGAAGCTAGCTACCAAATCTGGCTACGAGATGGGCCTAAACCAATTTTTTAAACTCGTGTCAGAATTCGTGACCTGATCGAAAATTCGTAAGACGTTTTGACGTTAATATTCAAGTTTCTTCTGCCGGCACTCCCAGAGTGCAACCCGTTGATTTTTTAAATGAATTTCAGGAGCATCCATTCGTCTCATACCAGAGCCGGACTGTATCGATATCCGACGGGCACCTCCACATCAAACCAGAGTTATTGGAAAACAATATCACTGGGTACACAGCTGACGAAATCATTTCAGGATCTATAAGACTTTATGGGTAAGAAAGATTCGCTTTCGTTAAATCTACGAGGCTATCGAAGTTATTATGTACTTTGATCTAATGACACTTGGTTAGCTGCTGATGGATGCTGGTAGGTTGAAAAATAATCATCACTACATAGTATAAAACAAAGTTTTGTCTGTATGCTTAAATCTTTAAAATTACGCAACGGATTTTGATGCGGTTTTTTGTAATAGGTAGAGTGATTCAAGAGGAAGGTATGTAAAATTCCCGAAATTCCCGAAAGGCACAACGCGGGTAAAACCGCGGGGCGCTGCTAGTAGTAAATATAACCTAAACCAATTTGTTTGTTTGAACGCGCTTATCTTAAAAATTACCAATCCGATTCGAATAATTCTTTTTGTTATGGATAGCCACATTCGAGAGGAAGGTTATATACTATGTTACATCCCAGAATTCCCACGGGAGCGGGTACAACGCGGGCAAAACCGCAGTCGCTACTTTTTTACATATAAATCCTGCTAGAAAAATACTTTAAGAAGTAAGTTTTAGCCTGTAATGTCTCACTGTTGGGCAAAGGCCTCTCATCTCACTGAAGATATCAGTACAGAGAAATACTTAAAATAAATTCAAATAAATACCTTTAGGTGCACCGGCGACTCTGACACCTGCACGTACCAGGCGTCGGGACCGCTCATCCTGCCACCAGTGATCAGCGGCAGGATCACAAGCAGGGGGTTCGCGTTCACTTACGGCACTGTGCATGTGAGGGCCAAGCTGCCACAAGGAGATTGGATCTACCCGGGTGCGTATCTTTTTTCAAGCATCCTACTAATCCGACTAATGTTATAAATGCGAAAGTTTGTGAGGATGGATGTCTATATGTTTGTTACTCTTTCACGAAAAAAGTACTGGATAGATTTAGATGAAACTTTACAGTAATATAAGTTAGACATCAGAATAACATTTGGGATACATTTTATCCCGAAATTCCCACAGGAATGGACACAACGCGGGGCGCTGCTAGTTACGAATAAAATTGAAAATGTTAATGCCTCGTTTGAAATTTCAATGTGTTGTGATTGGTTGACGGCCCAGCTCTGCTCTTTAATGGTCTTTTGTTTGATTGACGACATATTAAATGTCTATCTTCCGATCATATCCAACCTACACGTCAACATACAACTAATCGTCTAGTTTCAACGACATTTCTCTTCTTTGAACGACCAAATTGTATATATTTTTTGTTTCAGAAATCCTATTAGAGCCGTTATTGAAAAAATACGGCATGGAAGACTACGCATCGGGGATCATCAAGATAGCTTGTGCACGAGGCAATGAATACCTCAATGAGTACATTGAAGATCTTTCTATAAGGGTGGGTAGACTATTTAAAGAACACAACAATCAAATCAATTACTAGAGAACCTATTTACGTCCCATTGACGCGACGTGCATAGCGGTGCAGAGCCCGATTTACCAATCAGCTCAATGAGATTGTCAGACAATGCATTGTCAAGATCTTTTCGTAATACATTGTGATGGTCAGTTGCGCTCCGGTCCGCTTTAATGGAGACGCACCCTCAGTGTTAAGTTTAAAGCTAATGAAAAAAATGACGTTTACTTAAAACACTTAGTGTAGCGCCACATCTGCGGAACGTACGGCGCCGAACCTTCCGCTCTATGACACATCAGTCGAAATTACGCTGCGTACTGATGTGTCATAGATAACTTGAAATACACTACGAGCGTATTTAGCGGAAGGTTCGGCGCCGTACGTTCCGCAGATGTGGCCCTACACTTAGACGAACAAGGATAAATAATCTTTATATATAAAAATTACGTGTCACGTTGTTTGATCCACGATGGGCTCCTACTACTGAACCGATTTTAAATTTAATTTGTACACCGTGTGCAATTTAATCCAACTTGAAAGATAGGATAGCTTACAATTTATAGTGATTAGGGTGGTCCACCCCTTAATTTTCATATGGCAAAACAACGTCAGCTAGTAGATTATATGATTTGTTTCAGCAACTCTTCGGAGGGCCAATAATGAACAAAAAATGCCGCAGCCTGCTGATGAAGGGCCGCTATCATCCAGAGGATCGTGGGAAATGGAGCGACGGTTTTCATGTGTATTCCATGAAGTGGACACCAGGTTCAAAACCTTTTTCATAATCAAGCTGACGAGTTTTGATTTTATTATTTTCTTTGCTTGAACACGCTAATCTGAGAAACAACCACAGAGCAAATAATCACCACGCGCCGGTGCGGCGGTGATTTTATGCTCTGTGGAAAGAACCCATCTGATTTGAATAATTATTTTTGAAATGGATCCTATTCAAATGGTTTTTTCGTTCTGCTTACTTACTTTGCTAAGCTAACTTTGGGTGTAATTAACGGTGTGTGAATTATTCGGTGTGTGAATTTTTCCGTGTATATTATTATGATTAAAACTGATTTCCGTCGTTCCAGAGTCGATATCGCTATCCGTAGACGGCAAGGAATATATGGAAGTAACCATACCGTACTTCAAGAAGTTCCCAGACGTTTGCCAGGTGTCCGACCATCACACCGTGTCTCTGACCGTGCCGAACCCCAGCCCAGCTTGGCCTTTCGATCAACATGTAAGTCCATCACTTTTTTGGAAAAGCAGAGCTCTTGGTAGCTGGTTTTTTGAATTAACTTGGTGACATTTTAACATTGATGCAAGGATTGACGTTATTACTAAAGATGAAGTTCAGATCCAGTCTAAGGGTGCGTATCCACTGAAGCAGAACGGAGTTGTGCGGAGACCGATTCAGTGCATTGGGATTGTTAAACAACGCATGACATAAAAATATTTTTCATCCATTCCGTCGGTCCCGGTTACTTTCTTCGGATAGTAGTCGTTACATGAGCCATGTCAGAGGCCTTTGGCGGCTCAATAACTAACCAGTATTGGTCAGGTTGACCATCCACTCGATGAAGAAGAAGAAGATTGCAAGTAGGTTAGTGGTCAACCCTGGTGTCGGAGATTTTAGACCGCCTAAGACCTCCGAAATGGTCTTTTCAAAATATTTTAGAAAAACACAAAAGAAAACTTTTTCCATGTCCAAAAATTTAACATAACCCTGGGGGTGGCAGTGGGCGGCACGGACGAGTTCCCGGACAACATCGGAAACAAGCCCTGGAGGAACAGGGACACGAAGGCGATGCTCAACTTCTGGCGCGACCAGGACAACTGGTACAAGACGTGGAAACAACCTGAACTACTCGTTGACTATGTCAAAGTAGTGGCCTTGTGAACCAGCCCTAATAAAGAAAATAAAGATATTGTTAATGGTCCCAAGCTTAAGGATCTTACCTTCAATCAAAATATTTATAGATCGAAATAGTCGAAATCAACAATAACCAATCCAAAATAGCTAAAGTACGGTCGCAAAGCAGGAAGAATTTCGTTCATTACCCTTTATCTATCCTGTCTCTTTCACTAGTACTCAATTATATTACAGTCTCACTCGCCACAATGCGTTGGCGCCGTTGGCGGCGTGAAACGGCAATACTATTGTGTACGAGAGACAGACAAATAGTTAAAGGTCAATGGACGAACATCTTCCTACTTCGCGACCGCACTTTATCTAGCACTCAGAGACGTCCATTAAAACGACACTTAACTAATTGGCGTCATTTTTCTTACATTACATGTCAAAATCAAGGAAGCATAGCACGACTCTGAGTACGGACGTAAGATATCAGATTTTGACATCATTTCTGTGTTCATAAATGTCATAGTTCAGCGTGTCAAAGAAGGTATTTCAGACATTTATTTACATACATGGTCAAAACTTGATCTGCTATCTGATTATTTACAGTTTCATTTCACAATTAGATGAAGAATTATTATAAAACTTAATAAAAGGTAATCGCATCGTAATCTCGAATATTAGTAAGAAAAACAATCAATATTTGAATACATTTAATCTATTTTACAAAGAGGTGAAAATAGTAATGAATTATTAATTCAGAATACAAAAGTATTAGTGGAGATGCAACAGGTGAAACCTTTCACAAAGAGTTATTACTTATTAAAAACCTTATGCATAAAGGCTTATTGACTAACAGCATTATAGCTATAATGATTATACAAACTACTAATTTATAGTAGTTTTGTCCCATTCTGACACACGCTATTTTCCAAAGAGGAAAAGAGACTTAACACTATATAACACTGTTTTAGTTAACTAGCGTTTATGAATAACGTGGTTAATCTGTATAAGATGGATGGCAAGACAAGCAACTTGCAACAAGCACTTGTTTTACAAGTATGAAACTAAATGACGCAGCTGCGTTTTTAAGTGAATACTTGATATTTAGTCACTTCACCTGGCGTATTGACACACCTTGAAATTCCCCAACGATTTCCTGAAAAAGTCCTGAAAAATTACACCTGTTACATCTCCAAAACATTATAAAACACTAACGCTAGATAGATTTACGCTTTGATCAAATTCACATCAATAAATACATTAGATATTACTCATCTATAAGACAAACGTTTTAAAGACAATTCTAGTTTCATACATTATCATACAACTTTTTTAAAGTACTCGTATATCATACAAGCTTAGACCAAATAAAAATCTCGATTGAACACCGTAACAATAGAGTGAAGCATGAAAGATTATGTCCTGTGTCATAGACCACGTTACAGCCACGTAATTACCATCAAATTACACTTCAGTAAATTTAATGACATTTGGTGCACACTGCACACTATGTTACTAGACTACAAAACCTTCTGTTATTGACTATGATGGATGCACATGTTAACGAACTTAACTTCATTTGACCGTTCAGTGCTCTTGATACACTTTTTATTTGGTCTAAGCATACAATTTTTAAAATGTATTTTATAAGTCACTGCTATTTCCTTTTCTGTGAAGATCTACCGTCCTATCAATAAAAAAGTACTCCCATTTATTTGAAGTTCAAACTACTGACACAAAATCGCTACATATTTTTATTATTTTGACCAGATGGTGTCTATTGAAAACTAGAAGAGAACAATAATTTACGTTAAGTTATTCGTATAAGATTTAAGCAATATTGGTAAGTGATAACGCCATCTAGCGGCATTTGAAGGTAACATTATGAAATTATACTTCCTTTATACAAAGGTTATGTCTGTACGAAAATGCATAAGTACACTCAAGGAAATTGAATGTTAAACATGTATACAACATTCTGAAAGTTGTAGTGTTAACATTTTCCAAAATGATATGATATGACAGGAGTTTCAAACATACGAAATATGACATTAGATAATGTGACATGTCACGACATGGCAAATCGGAAAATAATAACACTTACTTAATTAATTGTGTGAATAAACCAAGAATGTGCTTTAAATCATAAACATTCAATTTCCCGGTTTACCTAATGGTAATAATGTAATTAGATAAGATACTCATTTAATTACGTCTTACTACAACTGTTGTGAAACATTCTAAGGGATACTAATACTATACTTTATCTATAGTTTAATAATTATATCGATAAAATTGATATACTCATAGATATGACTACAAATCCCATTTGGATATTATTATATATTTAAAATTCTTCGAATTACAAAAGAAATCTGTGACATAATATATGATATCAACGTGATGTCACAAACTTGACATAAAGGGTCATCTGTCAATCTAAGGGGTATCGCAGACGACAGACTATTTGTGCGATCGAGTCTGCAGACTATTTGTGCGATCGAGTCTGCGGCGCACAAAAAGTCTGCATGGCGCGCAAAAAGTCGGTCGCGGATTTTTCACACTCAACGCACACGACGCACATCTTCGATCTGTAGGTAGAGACGTAGAGTAGTAGTAGAGCTGTAGGGACGTAGACGCTATGGAAATCGTGCAGAGATCGCGAAGTATTATTATGTACATGAAGTACAGAAAAAAAAGAAGAAACAGAAAATGTTGGGTACATCCTATACTTTCGGAAAGATTACTGAAGGGACAGTTCCATACTAAACATTCAATACTGAAACAACATCCGGAAAACACACACACTTTTTGCGCGGAGCGGCGCGGCGCAGTCTGCCCGAATTCACGGATTTTTTGTGCGCCGGACTTTTTGCGCGTCGTGTGCGTTACTGCATATAATTCCATAGGTTCTATTTTCACAGACAAAAAGTGCGTCACGGATAGTCTGTCGTCTGCGATGGGCCTAATATGTTCCATTTTCAAACCTCGATATGTCCAATCTAAGCTTTAGTGACATTACAATAAGATTTACTGTCAAACCAAGATATCTTTCTCGTCTTAATTTTAGATGAAGTCACAATAACAATGAACCATAGTCATCTAGATACATTGTTAGTTATTTTACAGTAAGAGTTTGAATTACCTTGGAAATGTCATAATAAGTAAAAAAGACAAGTAAGCTACCTAATAGTGTACATATTAATGAATAATTTCGCAATCATTTACAAGCACCATCTTAGACCAAACTTTCCTTACCCGTGTTCTATCATCAAATGTCACTATGACATATGTCAGCTATGACAGCTGACACTTTACAATGGCTTTTAAACGCATGGGTTTACATATCACAGTCAAACACGCATACTTTGAAACGTTACAACAGAACAAAATAAATGTTTTTTTATATATATATTATACACTAATAATACTTTAAATCCAGGAATATGGTCCACACAACTATGGTAGAAAAATCGTGATAATACATTAAAATCGAAGTGATAAGCGCTTATAGACTACTGGTATAACTTTGAACGCACCGACACACTACTATAAGTAATTAGTGTTTAAATATCTTAGATTACCCCCACCCGTAGCAGAACGAACGTGACAGATAGTGACAAGACATGATATGATAAAATACTGTGTGTTGATTGGTGGAATTTTCAAAATTAGAGTTCGCCTCCAATGTGTTACCAATGAAATCACAGTATTTTATCATATCTTATAGGCTTCTATTACGTTCGCTGTGCTAGGGGGCACCACTCTGGTTAAATGCTTTCTATTCAATGCCTACCGAATAATTTAAACTTTTACTTTGACACAAGAGGGTCGCCAAGTGGTAATTTAGGAGGGCAAAACGTATAGTGGTTGACCCCCAGGTATAGGATTTCCAATGCTATTAATTTAACCCCTATAAGTATAGGGGTTAAAAAGTCACATCAATGACTTAACTGTTTTATATAAGTAGTCAAAAAACTGTTTTAGTTCTATTGTAACAGTAGCAGTACACAAGTGACAAATGTCATCTCAGTTCAATTTTGATTTGGGAAGATTGTATTCAGAATTGACAGGTGTCACTTGTCTCAATTTTTTAAATTTTCTATTAACAAGTGTCCGATTATTAGGCCCCGAAAACACACAATTCTAATACGATATACGTAATAAAATAGACGTAACTATTTATTTGGTAGCTTCAGTTGAAAAATACCTTTTCAATAACGAGTTAATGCTTTGCTATAATTTGTTACTAAGCAAGAAAAAAAGAAACTTAGAATGGTACCCATAATGCCCCCTCTAACTTGAATGACTAAGGGTGGCATAAAAAAACTCGAGTATAATTAGTGCCTAAATACGTTATAGAAACAAAAGTTGTTCGTTCAAATGTTTTTATTTGAAATAGAACACTATTTAAAACGAAAGTCATTTGTTTATTTAACATAGTTGGGTGCCAAATAAAATTTGCAATCCGCCCTAAATAGCCGTGTTTTTAACTTTTCTCCGTCAATTAGGCATGATTTAGATCATATAGCTCTAGTTTGCAAACTCATGTATGCCATAATTTTTTTTTCCTTATTTTCAGCATGACAACATCAACTAAAGTCAATTAACATCTACAACGTGTTCAATTCAAATTTACTTAGAAGATTATTTTTATCGATCAAACAAATTACACAAAGAATTGAATTTATTTATACGTATATGTATTTTAAATATGTCAACAACATTAGGTAAAATTGAAAAGAAATGTCAGCTACGAAAAAAAGGTGAAACAAAACAAAAAAATATAGAAAATAAATTTATTACGTCATCTGTCATTCGACTCTTAGACGCTACAATGACATGTGTCAAATTCCCTAAATATATACACACATTGATTCGCTTTCTTCGTGCATTGTTTCCCTCCCTGATTAGTGACAGAAAACTGCACATAAATTAACATCTAGAACAATATTTTTAATGTTGTTTTACAACTATTCGCGAATCTACGCGACAAATGGCTACAATATCTTTTTAAAATATCAATATTGTTACACTTTTGGGCAGAATAACCCGCACAACGACATTATAGAACTATTTTTAGTATTACATTTTAAGTGACATTTAGCTGTGAAAAGCGTGCTCTATATTCAATACATTTTTATTCTAATATTTTTTATAGTAATTTACAATTTCAATTACTAGTGGCGCCTTTTACACAATCAAATTCTTTCCAAAACAACTTTTTATGACACAAACTGATATCACATCCAACTAGCGCCATCTAGTAGCGAAATTTGAGAAACACCTGTACCCTAATGTTATACATACTTAATAAAATAGTAAGGATATTCAGCTTTACAAACAAACTTGATATAAAATTATAATTGGAAAAAACTTTATTTTTTTTATAATTTAAAGTGTCACACAACATTTTCAGTTGACATAATTACAATTTATTTAATTATAAATTTATATTACGTTTTTTTCTGTAAAGCTGTTAAATTTATATACTACATACATAATAATAATAATCTTGAGAGAAATGTCAATTACCTAGCTTAATAACATTGTCAATGTCTTACTAGCCTCGCAAATAACATCTATCAAACATTAAAAGTCATGATTTTAATTTAAAATACAAACAATGCATAAAAACATAAAAAAACTATTCATAATATTCACAAACACGTTACAATTAACACAAAAAAATAATACTTTACTTTACTAATAAGATTCAATAAACATTAAAAAAATATTCACTTGCAGACAATTATACAAAAATAAATTAAGAAAAAACCGTACATTAAAAAAATAAATTAGCTAATGCGAATAGGAATATCAACCTTTCCATCGTAAATGGCAAAGGGTAAATCTGTTTGGGTGCTACACTGGCAATTATCACTGAACTCACATCTATTTGTCAGTTTGGCGCGCACGCGCGGGCTGTCAGGTTGACAGCTGACGTTTGAGAGACTGTCAGAGTGACAGCTACCGTTTAGATAGCTGTCATCACAGTGACGGCCGCTTACTGCTCCTTGGAGTCGGGTTTGTGTCATACAAAGTCCATGGCATCTTGGGCCTTCGACGAGAACTTCTTTCCGAAAGCGCGCTTTTTAAGCGAACGCTCGATAAGCTTCTTGATCTCGCTTACGAAGAACACGCTCGATGTGAGACAGACGAGGAATATTAGATCTGGAAGGTTGAATTTGTGTGTTAGATTCTAGAGCAAAACAAAGATTTTTCGGAAGGTAATAATAGTTAATTAATACTAAACTCTACATAGTTTTTTACTTCTCGTCGACACTAATTATTCGGCTACCGAATCTTAAAAGGAAGCTTACATTGGCCTGTATTAGGCAAACCGTTAAAGGTACTAGGTTGCGAAATAAAAACCGTGGTCTTTAAGCGGTTTTAAAACTCCCACACCAGTTTTACTCAATTATTCATTTAGTTAGAGTATCAAACTTAAAAAAATAAATAGGTAAATAATGAAATGAAAATTAAAAGACAAGTCACTAAAATCTAATGTCTAATATCACAAACGTAAAATACCTTGACCAGTCAACGCCTCAGTTTGAAACACTCTCTGCAACGGAGGGAAGTATATCACCATCATTTGTCCAACCAAGCTCAAAGTGACAGCTGTCAAAAACATTTTATTGGTGAACAGTCCTATTTGGAATATGGACTTGGTTTGCGATCGGCAAGAAAGTGCGTTGAACATATCGAAGAGGACGAAACATGTGAATGTCATTGTTGTGTCGCGCGGAGTTATCTTGTTGTCCGACATCTGGAAAGATATCAAAGAATATCAGTTAGTTGTGATATGGAATTGATGATTAACTTGTCAGAACATCCTTCACAACTGCCAATAGGTATTTTTTTACATTAATCGTATAGAATTCAATATCCCTGCTTTTTTACTAATATTATAAATGCGAAAGTCTTCATTATACTAAATGAAACGGGTCTATATAGCGTTAGAATATATAACGTATAAATACGTTATTAATTTATTAAAATACGTACCCAACGCGACGTTTCGAGCGAATTACAATACGACCACGAGCGTATTTTAATAAATATGTTTACAGAACCCTTTAATTTAGTATAAAGACTGCAAAAGTGAGTTTAAAAAGTGTGTAACTAATAAAAATAACTTGGTTAATATTTACATACCTCTCTATTAAAGAGCCACAGGGTGCCTGCTATAATGACGGCGGCCGCTATGAGCACGTTGAGCAGCACGCCGCGGCTGAGGATGCGGCGCGGGCCGCGCGCCGCGCGACGGACCACGGAGAGGTCTGCCGGCTCCACGCCCAGCGACTGCGCCGGCGGGCCTGGGGCAAGCGGCATACGATCAATAATACAATAAAATATCCTGGACTAATTCACAATTGTATATAGGAGTCAAAACCTACTACATTTTATAAGTAAGAGAGCAATGAAACGACTTTTAATTTATTTTAATCCATTTATTAAATTTTGAATTGAAACCACGTTTACGGATGCACGTTGGACGAGGGCGTTTGAGCTTATTTACAGAAACCGTGATGAGAGACTCAAAGTAGTCCGTAAACTTAGTTTTAATTCAAAATGGCTAGTGTTCGCATAAACTTAAGAAACCAGTATAATTGTTCAACATACCGTCCATAATAATATTGATCCACAGTATCTGCATAGCGTTGAGCGGGTTAGGGATGCCCATGAGCGTAGCGAGAGCGATGAGCGATAACGCGGCGATGGATGTCGACAGTTGGAAGCGGACGAAGTTGCGGATGTTGTAGAATATGCACTTGCCTTCTTCTATAGCAGCACTAGGAAGAAAGAAATGTCAACAGTTATTTGGTAGCTTAGCCATTTCCGATGTACCCTGCGTTGTACCCGTTCCCGTGGGAATTTCGGGATAAAATGTATCCCATGTGTTATTCAGATGTATAACCAAAATTACTGTTAAGTTTCATACAAATCCGGTAAGTAGTTTTTTCGTGAAAGAGTTACAAACATACATACATCCTCACAAACTTTCGCATTTATAATATTACTAGCCGCGCCCCGCGGTTTCACCCGCGTTGTACCCGTTCCCGCGGGAATTTCGCGATAAAAAGTAGCCTATGTCCTTTCTTAGGCTCTGGACTAACTGTGTACCAAATTTCATTCAAATCGGTTAAGTAGTATTGGCGTGAAAGCATAACAGACAGACAGACAGACAGACAGAGTTACTTTCGCATTTATAATATTAGTTAGGATAAGTAGGATTTAAACTCACATAATAGTAGCGAAGTCGTCGTCAACCAGTATCATGTCAGCGGCCTCCTTACACACGTCGGTTCCGTTCCGTCCCATAGCGATGCCAATGTCGGCGCGTTTTAGCGCCACGCCGTCATTTACGCCGTCACCTAGAAAACGTAAATTAATGTCAAATGTCGGACCTTTGTTGATTCTGCTAAATGATGTACGTTCCAATAAAAATATGCACGCAGGAATTTGGTTTTTAAGCTCTTCTTAAGTGTTATTTTGTTATGATGTTGCTGGGATATCTTAATCTATAACCGATAATAAATGAATTGAGTCAAATGAGTTTCAATTGCATTTCTGTAGAATGGTACAGGATACCAAATGTGTCAAACTATTTATTTGAATGCAATTGACGCCCAAATGAGTCATAATCCATTTAGCAGAATTGTCCTGCTGAGTTTTGAATTGTATATATATATAACCATATTTCTTATCATTATCAAACGAAAGAGCTGAGGTCATAATGATGAAACTGTTTCTTTTGAGCATCATTAAAATTCCGAAACCAGAGTTAACATACCATAGGTTTGGTTTTTATAGGATACCAGCAGCGAACATTTATAAATTATTATTATAGATTTCCTCCTCACTGTACTGATATCTTCAGTGAGATGAGAGGCCTTTGCCCAGCAGTGGGATATTACAGGCTAATACTTTACTTTTTATTATAAATAATTGATTACTGCTCACCAGTCATGCCAACAATTTTTCCTTGTCGCTGCAGTGATTTCACTATAGCTAACTTGTGCTTTGGTGACACCCTGTAGAATACGCTCACCTGAAAATTAGATTACAACCAAATTGGGAACCTATTTTTATGAGGTTTGTTAAAATAATATATTAAACTACCCGCGCCCCGCGATGTTACCCGTGTTCTACCCGTTCCCGCGGGAATTTCTGTACAAAGTGTATCCCATGTGTTATTCTGATGTATAACTTATATTACTATATAGTTTCATCCAAATCCGTCATTTTTTTTGCATTTTATGCAAACTGAGTTGCCAGGCCATAAATTATTTCATGATATCCATCTCGCTTGCATTTGAGGCCCTTATGAAGATGCTTAGTGACGGATTTAACAATATTGTCTATAATATCTCTATCTTTTTACCTGACAGCTCAGTTCTTAACGCCCTACTATAGTGATAAAAAAGTGCAAAAAAAATTCAAATTGTCAAATGACATAAAGTGCTAAGATTTCATGGGCTGACTGTACAAATCATTAGTGACAGATTCATCTTACATTTTCAATAATCCGGTCCAATTCGTCATCCGGCATTGTGTCAAGTTGTTCGCCGGATAGAGATTGCGAATGAAGAACGTCCAGGCCGACCATTTGAGCTGAAAACAACATACATTACTAATACAAAGAAATAGGTTTTATGCAATATAACACGGTATGTTAGTACCTACATAAATTTCCAGGAAAAACCGAGAATTTTTTGGTATATCTAAGTAAATATAAAATAACTAAAAAAATAATGATACAACGCTATGTTGGTTTGGTATTGATCTTAACAAACTTGTAATTAACATAGTTTCAATAGGTATATACCCCACATTAATGCAAACTCAATTTTATCGATGTAAGTAAGGTAATCATGATATCTCTATGTAAGGTATTCAGGATATTCTGTAACCTAGTTTTTAGATGTTATGAAACATTATAGAATTTAGCTAATTACATATTCATATACATGAAGGGCAACCTTCCCATCTCGCTCAAGCGAAAATTAATGGACATGTGCATACTTCCTGTACTCACATATGGCGCGCAGGTTTGGTCTTTGACAGATTCTCAAAAGTCCAGTCTCAAGGTTTGCCTGCAAAGGGCGATGGAACGAAGTATCTTGGGTGTCAAGTTAACAGACAGAATCCGAAACACCGAACTACGTTCCCGCATCAAAATCGCCGACGTAGGTCTTAAAGCTGCTGAGCTCTAATGGAGCTGGGCAGGACATGTCTGCCGCAGGCCTGATGAGTCTTGGGCAAAAATTGCCACCATGTGGAACCCAGAGTCTAGCAGAAGACGCCGCGGCAGACCAAAACGGAGATGGCGAGACGAGCTTGACATGTACTTGTCCGGTTGGTGTCAGGAAGCTCTTGACAGAGCTGAATGGAAGAAATGGGGGGAGGCCTTTGCCCAACAATGGGACACTTAGGGCTTTAATAATAAAAAAAAACATATACATATACAAAAAAAAGTTAGAATACATAATTGACACGCCAGACGTGTGCGCATATCGTATATAGACGTGTATCGTAGTGTGATGTACCCCCCGTCCCTACTCACCGACAGCCTGCGCCGTGGGCCGCGCGTCCCCGGTGAGCATGACGACGGCGACGCCGGCGGCCCGCAGCGCCGCCACGTGTAGTGTGATGTACCCCCCGTCCCTACTCACCGACAGCCTGCGCCGTGGGCCGCGCGTCCCCGGTGAGCATGACGACGGCGACGCCGGCGGCCCGCAGCGCCGCCACGTGTAGTGTGATGTACCCCCCGTCCCTACTCACCGACAGCCTGCGCCGTGGGCCGCGCGTCCCCGGTGAGCATGACGACGGCGACGCCGGCGGCCCGCAGCGCCGCCACGGCGGGCGCGGCCGACGCGCGCGGCGGGTCCACCACGCCCGCCACGCCCGCGAACGACATTGAGTCCAGCGCGCGGCCCCGCGCCAGCGCAATGATACGGAGACCTATGGACACATATAAGGTTAAGTTATACTGTGATACCTACATACTCCAGTCAAAATAGACATTACAGTTTGCATTAATTTCCAACAAGCTGGATTTTTGTGCAGGCCTTGAATACATAATTACAAATGTCAAAACTCCCCATCTATCCCGCTTGTGCGTTGTTTTTTATTCGAGGTCAAAGGTCACAAATTCGCGTTTTTTGCGTATATCTCTGAAACAATGAGAGCTACCGAAAAATGGTTCAAACAAAGTTTGTAGATCGTAAAATTATCTACAAAAAAGATCTCAACACTTTTTCTTCTACGGTGCACTGTTCTCGAATTATGGCTATTTTACGGTGCACTGTTCTCGAATTATGGCTATTTTATTCATGATGAGAAGGTCCCATTAGATCCTGTATTATTATTTCAACGCATGAGTATTACGAAGACATTTGACTTTGTCGGAACAGTCATTGATCGATCAAAAACTATATCAGTACATACTGAAGATATTTGTCCAAAATATCCTCAAATGTGTTCTCTCGATCCCACACAACACGAAGTAACAGGTTAATCCGGTCAATTTAAACCAAAAATTGAGGATGAGGTTACATAAAGTCCCAACAAGCAGAAAATCAGGAAAATTGTTCAAAACATAATTATAAACAATGTCTAAAAGTTCCCCATCATTCCCGTGTATGGAATTTTTTTTATTCAAGGTCAAAGGTCAAAAAAATTAGTTTTTCGCGATTTTCAGCAAAACGGTAAGTTTTATCATAAAAGCACCGGAAAAAATAAAAAAGCTTAAAATTCTCTATAACTTTAATTCTATCCACTTCTTCCATATTCCCAACCGTTATTGAACTACACGCTCCAGAAATGTAAAAATTAAGGACCTCGGGCAGGTAACTATGGAGCCTGCCCCAATGCTCAACAGTGATCAGGGTCAACTGCACATACACCCAGTGTCGATCTTCGGTGGTCGAAAACACCGCGTTGGCGGTCGATTTCGATATAACTGTCAAAGAGTGACTTGTACAACTCTTCAAGAGCTTTCAAATGACATAGGTCATGTCACTGTTGAGCATTAGGATCAGCGTCGATACTTCGGTATAGCATAGCCCAACTCCATTCTTCGGTGGTCGAAACACTAAGTGGGACGGCGATTTCGATATAACTATCAAAGAGTGACTTATAATAGTAGTTTATGCAACTGTCATATAATGAAGTGTTTTAATACCCGTGTTATATGCAGTTGCATACACTACTTTATCTTCACTAATGCAATTAATCAAACAACAAGAGTAAAACCTGACAATAGTTTTTCACGCGTACGTGTATTGTCACAGTGAACTTGCCGCCATTAAAATTTAACCAATGAGAGCGCAGCTGCGCGTAGGGCCAATCAGGAGCGAGCGAGATCTTACCAAAGAGTTTTGTGTATGTAGTTTCGACGAAGTTTTCACGTATAACCCAACTGTTTTCAAAAGCCAGCCTAATATCAAAATTTTATACAACTAGTATGAGGATTTTGACATAAGGCTCGCCAGGTTAATTGGTCGCGTTATAATGATGTTATAATGAGATTTTAAAATATCGATGTGGATATTATAACATCATGTGCAATTGCTTAAATTGAGTGTTTTAGTTGTCTGTGCTATAACAGTAGTAATTATAAGTCAAGTATTGGAATCATAAGTAGAATGTTACAACATTAGTGTAGATAAAACTCTTTATGAGCTTTCAAATGATATGTGTCATGTCACTGTTAAGCAATACGATCAGTGTCGATACTTCGGTGGTCGAAAACACCGAGTTGGCCGTCGATTTCGATATAACTGTCAAGGAGTGACTTGTAAGAGCTTTCAAATGACATCAGTCATGTCACTGTTGAGCCCAGGCTCCATAGCACCTCCAGTGGTAATTCTTCGGTGGTCGAAAACACCGAGTTGGCCTTCGAATTCGATACAACTGTCTAGGAGTAACTTGTACAACTCTTCAAGACCTTTCAAATGACATAGGTCATGTCACTGTTGAGCATTGGGGCAGGCTCCATAGTTACCTGCCCGAGGTCCTTAATTTTTACATTTCTGGAGCGTGTAGTTCAATAACGGTTTGGAATATGGAAAAAGTGGATTAATTAAATTAAAGTGGAAGAATTAAAGTTATAGAGAATTTTATAAGCTTTTTTATTTCTCAGGTACTTTTTTGATAAATCTTACCGTTTTGCTGAAAATCGCGAAAAACACTTTTTTTTACCTTTGACCTTGAATAAAAAACATTCCATACACGGGAATGATGGGGAACTTTTACACATTATAATTATGTTTTGAACAATTTTCCTGATTTTCAGCTTGTTGGGACTTTATGTAACCTCGAATGTCTAAATTGACCGGAGTAGGTATCCTCCATCGATGATGTAGGTAGCATTTGCACTTTCGATATCAATGTTCACACATTCAAAGCAATCATAAATGGCTGACTTCTGTCTGTGTCTTACGCATTCCAATTGCATCAAAGAGCGATAAAGGGTGAGGGGCTAATTCGTACTCGAAGACATTTTCAAGCTCATCTTCAAATGTCTTCGTAATACTCATGCGTTGAAATAATAATACAGGATCTAATGGGACCTTCTCATCATGAATAAAATAGCCATAATTCGAGAACAGTGCACCGTAAAATAGCCATAATTCGAGAACAGTGCACCGTAGAAGAAAAAGTGTTGAGATCTTTTTTGTAGATAATTTTACGATCTACAAACTTTGTTTGAACCATTTTTCGGTAGCTCTCATTGTTTCAGAGATATACGCAAAAAACGCGAATTTGTGACCTTTGACCTCGAATAAAAAACAACGCACTAGCGGGATCGATGGGGCCTTTTAGGACATGATATTTGTAATGACGCATCCAAGGCCTACACAAAAATCCAGCTTGTTGGGAATTAATGCAAACTGGAATCATAATTTAGTCTATTTTGACTGGATTGGATACATGTTTCCTACTTTTCAAACATGGCTCGAGTTTGAAATCACCAACCCGCGTTTGGCAAGCGTGGTGATTATGCCTAATCCTCCTCACTGTACTCATCTTCGGTGGGATGAAAGGCCTTTGCCCGGCAGTGGGATATTACAGGCTAAAAAACTTAAACTTAGCTAATAAACTTAAACTTCACTTTTTATTACAGAACGTCTATAATATAAATGCATTTGAATTATACCAAAATAATTATTTGTTCCACCTAATCTCAGATATGGCTGCACCTGTTTTGACGAGACTTTTATTGACAGGTAGCTGATGTAATAAGGAGTAACTTAGGCTACTTTTATTTTAGATAAAATCCCATAGGAACACACTGCGTATTGCTCGGGCCATAACAAAATAAACCTCATTCGAACAGAAAATGCATGCAAGTGTTTAATATAACTCACCCATCCTCCCAATATTGTAAGACTCGGCGATAAATTCGTTTTGCTTCTGTTTCGTCATGGCGGCATAGTTGCCGGTACTGTCAATGTAGTGCGTGCACATCGGCAGAATCTTCTCGATGGCGCCCTTGACGAATACCTCCTCTTTCTTCGTATCACCGAACTTGGGCACGCATTTCACTACCATCATTTTGGTTTCGGAACTGTTGAAAAAAAATTGATATTGGTTAAAAATTACCGCATTTCGTGATGGTTAGAAACATTTACATAATGCAATAATTATTATATGTATCCTTTGTTTAATAGAATATGGGCAATGTGACAGGAATTACAATTGTCACTCGATTCGGTTTAGCTTGTATTTTCTTATAGATTTCAATTCAAATTCGATTGTATGATACACGATAAAATGTTTCTTTTTAGTATCAGTATTTAGTTTAAAACACCCCATGAACATAAGTTACTAAAATTTTGATTTTTTAGAACGCTTTTTTATGAATATCTTATGAAGTTCATCTTACCTGAACGGTATCTCATGCAATCTAGTATAATGTTCACGCAAGTCGTGCATATTATTCTTTAGCGCCGCGGCGAGTAAAGCGCCCTCCGTCGGCGCGCCGAACAACGTATCATCACGAATCACTGCGTTGTTACAGAGTACGCCAATCTGTAATTAATGAACTTATTTGGATGATTGTGTTACATCTGATTGGCGAGGGATGATATACCTACAAACATACATTTCTTGTTTTATACAGGCTTTTAAAATTCAACAAAAAAAGTGGTTTAAAAAGTCCCGGAACCAACAAAATGTACTATGTATTTATAAGACCATTTTTATTATATTTTGTTTTCTAGCAGTAGAGAGAGAGGCAAATACTTTTTAATCTGTATGATCTGAAGACCAGCATAATCCAGCATAATATTAACTCCCCATGTAATTCATTCATTCATGTCGAGTAAGTTAGTGGCCGACCCTGGTGTCGCAGTTTTAGACCGCCCAAAGGCCTCCCGGCATTGTCTTAGGATGTAATAAAATATGGCAGAGAATAATTGCCACGACATGTTTTAAAAAAATCGCATACTGCAAATCGCATGCGTGAAAATTATATATCTTTCTCTATCATATGTAGGCAGAGAGACAGAGATATAAAAACCTTTATTGTTTTATAACCTACCTCGAGCATAGTATTGACCCCCATCACTGCGACATCCAAGTCCCTTCCTTTGTACGCTCTGAGCTGGATGTCTCCGTGCGAGTTGTACCCGGTGCCCGTCACCTCGGCAATATGGCCGCCAGAGGTCGAAATCATGGTCACTGTCATTTCGTTCTTAGTTAGTGTACCTGTTGATGGAAATTAATTATTTAAAATAGGCAATGTGTTTTCAAAAGAGGCAATAAAATGTGTTTTTTACAAAAAAATATTAAAATATTTTTATTTCTTGGCAATATTGCGCATTATCATCTAAATAAACACGCTTAATTGTAACCAACAATGTAACAATGGAAAATAGTTAAAAATTATCATGATTTGATTTTGATTCATTATTTTTTTGACAGGCTGAGATAGGTTTATTAAGTTAAATCGTATTAGCCTATAACGTCCCAATGCTGGGCAAAGACCTATAATCTGATTGAAGTTACAGTACAATGAGGAGGATGTCTTTATTACCAGTCTTACAACGGGAAGATGCTTTTCAACCCGGGATATGTTTGAAAAGTAACTAAAGTATTCACTTTAAGCACCGTGGAATCGAACCTGGGTCTTGGCAGTCGATTGGACATGTCACTATACTATACCATCAATGAAAGCATTAAATAAAAGCCGGTATATAATAAACTAGCAGCGCCCCGCGGTTTTACCCGCTTTGTACCCGTTCCCATGGGAATTTCGATCTGAAAAATAGCCTATAACCTTCCCTAAGTTGAATGTGGCTATCTATTACAAAAAGAATTATTCAAATCGGACGGATAATTCCCGAGATTACCTCGAACATACAAACAAACAAACTTACAAAATTTACCTCTCTATAATATTATTATAGATATCGTTTGTATAGATCTCTCACCAGTTTTATCGCTGCATATAACGTTGACACATCCCAAAGTTTCGACTGTGGGAAGTTTCTTGATGATCGCGTTTCGTTTCGCCATTCGCATTACACCCAAAGCTAGAGTCACCGTCACCACTATAGGAAGACCTGGGGACAAATGAAAAAATGATTATAATTATGAAAAGTAAGTTTGTGATGATGGGTCAAGTTGAAATGGTGCAAAGTTTTTGTATATTTTGAAGTTTTTATCGTTAAAATTTACTAGCGACGCAAAAAAAATCCTCTATAGAATAAATTGTCTTTGATTGAATCGGCCATTCTAGTTTACTTTTAAGGACCCGCAAGAAGATAATATCATATATATTAATAGATATTATATTATGTAACAGTCACAAACCTTCAGGAATCGCAGCCACGGCCAAACTGACGCCAATCGTAAACATATCCTGTATAGCTTTCCCCTGCAACCATCCGGCGACCATAATGAATCCGATGATACAAAACGAGTACATAGACAATTGTGCTCCTAGAGTGTCCATAGATTTCTGTAGAGGAGTTTTTGGTGCCTCTTCCGCTTGCATCATGCGGAAAATGTCTCCGAATTCGGAGCGTTCGCCTGTGCTCACTACGATACCCTGGAGAAAAGACAAATAAAACTGATTATTTTTTTGCTACTAAAAATAAATGTGTACCAAAGATTAGCTTTTAGTGTCGCAATTTTAACTAAACATGTTTGGAGGTTCCATTGAACCTAAAAAATCTTTGTAAGTAGGTATATGGAAACTTTGGCATTGTTTAATAAATTGTTATTGCTTTATGTACTGTACTGATTTTGTAATTTTAGTCAAGAATTTTAGAATAGTGTCACAAGTGAATTTTAGAATAGTGTCAAAAGTACTTGACAACTAATGTCAAAAACGTATGGCACTAAAAGTCTGCTTTCTATAAGACAATGATAATAGTGTTCAGTTGTAAACTCACAATTCTAATAATCTTAACTAACGTCAGCCTTCAATATTCGACAGGACCGTTAATTTCCGACCCTCAAGCAAATTCCACTATCCAACTAAAGTGAACTCTGACCTTGTTCGAAATTATTATTGAACAGATGTTAAATAATGAAATACTTAACACTAACCTTAGCATTCCCACACCTGACCAAAGTGCCCATAAAGGCGATATTATCTTTGTTGACCCGTCCGGCCGTCGCGCTATTAGCCATGACATTTTTGGTCGCCGGTTCCGTCTCGCCAGTGAAAGAGGACTCGTCTATAGCCAAGTCTGTAGACTCGTAGAGACGTAAGTCTGCTGGCACTCTGTCGCCGACGTTCAGATGGACTATGTCTCCGGGGACCAGGTTACGAGCTAGGAAATGTTCGAGACTTCCTTCGCGGAGGCTGAACAAATAGAAATGATTAGAGTTGAAAAATTGAGAATATTTTTCACAATTGTATAGCGTATGGGTGCATGATAAAGATTTAAGAGTGCGATTTTAATGAACAGCCATAAATTTGTGAGATAACTGCAAGGCAAAAGTTAAAACAAAGATGCTGAATTCAAAGCGTATTACTTTGCTGCAGTTTCCCCGCAGCAAATAAGTCATTCAAGAACAAACATATTTTTTTACTTTATACATATTTTAATCTTTGGTAATCATGCTCCCAAATCAAACGTGTTTATAAACAGCTCAATCAGAAATCTAAAAATGGATTATTTTGCAAGAGATACAAGCAGGACTAGGGAACAAAAGAACAAAGGGCATGTAAAAAAATAAAAATATTTTACTGGACAAATTCACACACGGTGCGTTAGACCTAAACTAAGCCGTAAGCTTGTATTATGGGGTCTAAGTAACTTCTTCTTCATCGAGTGGATGGTCCTGACCTGACCAATCCTGGTGTCAGAGTTATTGAGCCGCCGTAGGCCTCAACTAACTGATACCATTAGTAAATACCATTAGTGAATAAAAGTAACTGATACCATTGCATATTCATACACATTTTTTTTAATAAGAAAATATAATTAACACTCAGACATCGTCGCCAACAACTACATCTCCACATATTGTTGACTCCGGGCGGGAATCGAACCCGCAACCCCCGACACAGTAAGCGCTTTCACATCCCACTGTGCCAACAGGCTGTATACATTAAACTACATAAATAAAAACTTGCAACATCATCATACCAGTTACAAGTGGGCGGCACGAGTTTGTTGAGCTCTTCAAGCGACTTCTCCGAGCGGTACTCCTGGACGAAAGCCACGGTAACCACTATCATGATGGCGACGGTGATGGATATGGCGTCGTCGAACTGCTTCATGCATACACTGACGAACGCCGATCCTGGAAGAAAGTGAGAATAATTAATTAAAAAATGTGTGTTGAGAAAGTGCGAAGGTTAGTGGCCTATTCTGGTGTCGGAGTTTTTAGTCCACCTAAAGGCCACCCACATGGTCTGATGATGGAAACCACCGGGACCGACTTTTAAAGGGCCACACGGTAGCGCTCAGATAGAAATGCTACTATAGGCCACCCATACAAGTATGGGGTAATCCTACTATTATAAATGCGAAAGTTTGTGAGGATGGATGCTCTTTCACGAAAAAACTAGTTTGGCTGTACATTACAAAAATAATTATTCAAATCGGATTGGTATTGATATTGGCTCATACAAACAAAAAAACAAAATTCTTCAGTTTATTTATATTAGTATAGAAGAAGAAGAAGAAGAAGTATAGAATCTAAACTATATCTATGTTAGATCTATGGTAGATCTACGGTTCCTGTTAACGGGCCGAAACGTCCGATAAAATCTCTACTTAATATTATAAAAAGCTGCACAGTTTGTTTGTTTGTTAGTATAAAGAAGCTGAAGAGTTTGTTAGATCTATGGTAGATCGATACTATAGACTACTATTAGATACTATTCACTGAACGTAAAAACTTTAAACATATGTAACTCTTAAGTTGAAATATTTTTTTATTTAAATTGAAAATAATTTAACATTATAGGTACAATACATCTCATTCATGTACCTACATTATAATAAAACATAATCGCACATGTTTATTTTCCATACATAAATGATAATTGTGTGAGTAACACGCACTCGCGGGACTTCACATAAAACCATACATTAGGAGGTAATTCACCGTGTCAGATACATTGAATGGTACAGATAGCAAAAAAAATCCACTAATATTATAAACTAACAGCGCACCGCGGTTTCACCCGCGTTGTGCCCGTTCCCGTGGGAATTTCGGGAATTGTTACACATATAAACCTTCCACTTGAATAACTCGTCTCTATTTAAAAAACCGCATCAATATCCGTTGCATAGTTTTAAAGTTTTAAAGATACATAGGTACTGACAGCGGAAAACTACTTTGTTTTATACTATACTAGCAGCGCCCGCGGTATTACCCGCGTTGTGTCCATTCCTGTGGGAATTTCGGGATGAAAAATAGCCTATGTTACTCGTGGATAATGTAGCTTTCGAATTGTGAAAGAATTTTTAAAAACGGTCCAGTAGTTTTTGAGCCTATTCATTACAACCAAACAAACAAAGGTTTGCTCTTTATAATATTAGTGTAGATAGTGATGCGAGAGTTTGTGAGGATGGATTTATGTAGTGTGTTTGTTACTCTTTCACGACAAAACTACTGAACGGATTTGGATGAAACTTTACAGTAATATTAGGTTATACATCAGAATAACACATGGGATACATTTTATCCCAATTCCGCGCCCGCAGTGTTACCCGCGTTGTACCTGTGTCCGTGGTAAACTTTTGCATATACATACATATAATATTAGTAGGATTTATCTAAATTCTAAGAAACATACGAACTTACCAAGTAAAAATAAACATTACCTATTAAAGTGTAGATACTTTGGTTACTGACCGTACTTTATAAATACTATTTTAGAGACGAGTATATTGTTACAATGACAGCTCTATCTAATCGTCGCAGTTTCCAGATGTTTTTTTTTGTTGCGAATACTGGACCAATCTATGGTTTATAAAAACACTGACATTTTGGAAATCCGCGAGGTAAACTCATCTTGATTGTTGAGCAATGTGTAGCTTGACCAATGCTTGGATTGGCGGTCGGTAGTCAAAGTCAAAGTCAAATATTTTTATTCAGTTTTGGCCTCATAGAGGCTCTTTTGAACGTGCCACCGAACGTTGAACGTAGTGGCATTTCTATCTGAGCATTACCGTGCTTCGGAGAGTACGTGAAATTGTCGTTCGCTTTTGTATTAATGGTCATGTTGGAGGCGTTAAGGTCATAGATCTAGAATGAGGGGTTTCTATGTTTATGGTTGGTTTCTATGTTTAGTTGGCGACTAACCTACTCGATCTTACTTACTGCAACAGTTCATAATACTAATGAAAACGCATCTTTACACCACTATATATCTTTCTGTTTCAATTTTTTTTTAAATCAATTATATTACACCAACACAGAATTTTCTGTGCGAGTAATCAATTTCTATATCTCCGCACAATGATCACTTCAGATACACAAGAAAACCTCAAAAGGAATGAATATAAATCACAAATCTTCAAAGATCTCCCGAGATACCGAATCTCTCGTTGGATTGAGCTTAAAGACGGGAAAATCTCCATATTTATTTATTTATTGAAGGACAAGTATTTACAGATTTGCGGAACGCTTTGTAAATAAACCTGTCCATTTATTTGATGCTTAATAATACTGGTAGCAATCTAAAAACAGATTCTAGATGTTTACTTTAGTATATTTCATGGAGTTTTGTTTATAACAGATTAAATAACAAGTTTTAAGCATAAATTACTCGGACAGTAAAATCTCTACTAATTTTTAGTGCCACATACAGAAAGAAAGATATCAGCGCTTGTGGAAATCGATCAGTGTTGGTAGCCAGCGCATATTTCCGAATTTCATTTTGCATATTTATCATTAATACTTCTAAATGCAATGTTCTACTTTTAATAAATTAAAGAGGTAACCATAAGCTACCTGCACTGGTCGGTTCTAGTAACCAGCGCAAAGTAAATCCAAAAGAAGAATTAATAGTTCGTAAAGTCTCTATGAGCTATAATACGCCGATTAAGAGTCTGGATCCGATTGTTTTCATACGTTCATTGTTCATTGACGAACCAACTATGATAAATGATAATAATGTCAGTACAGGAACAGCTAGTATTAACACATAGCGACGACGCCATTCAATTAGGAAAGTAACAAGCATTAATATGGCGCGTGTCTTCAAAGATGGATGCCGCCGATAAGGTCAAACAAGTTAATCAAACTGTATCGATCAAGTCTGAACGCCTACTCAAAGAGCCTACAAACACCCACTAAATACTTACCTATAAACAATCACAAATACAAAGTACTATCCTACTTACGGCTTTCTTAGGTTTAAGCGCACATTACTCATTTTGAATTGAAACTACATTTTCGGTACTTCGATTGTATTTTAAACTAGCAGCGCCCCGCGGTTTTACCCGCGTTGTGCCCGTTCCCGTGGGTATTTCTGGAATTTTTATATATAAACCTTCCTCTTGAATCATTCTATCTATTTTAAAAAACCGCATCAAAATCCGTTGCGTAGTTTTAAAGATCTAAGCATACATAGATATAGACAGACAGCGGAAAGCGACTTTGTTTTATAAAACACACATCACTACGTAGTATACTACGTAGTGATGTTTATCTGACGTTTCGGTCCTTTACAGGAACCGTAGTCACAGAAGACGAGCTATCGTACGTACTGGTCTTTAACTATCTTTCTACCTTTACTAAAATTATAAAGAGGTTTTTTTTTAAATGACAGCTATTTGCTCAGCAATGGGACATTACATTACTTGTTTTTTCCTAGTAAAAAACCAGCTCCAAATAAACCACTGTCCTTGATATTCACGCTCTATTCTCAGGGGGTCATTGTCACGGCGACCTGTACTAAACATTCGGCCACGTTAGAGTATTTTTAAAACAAATACTTCCTTAACTGACTGGTCAGACCGTAAGGTAACTGTATTTACTCGTATATTGGACAGCTCTCTCTTAGGACCTTGTCAAAGTCAAAATTCGGTAATTCGGTATCTCGATTCCATTTCTTTTTACGACAGTGAAAAATTCTAGAATCACCACGCAATGGGTGCCGGAGGGAGTGAGACGTAGAGACTCTGGAAGAGATGGCGTGACGATCTTCACCGCTTTTCAGAGATTGGTCTAATCTAGCCCCGAACAGCGATGCTTGGAAAGTGTTGCCCAGGAGTGGGACACAATAGGTTAATTAAAATAAACCTGAATGACTGATTTTTCAAATAAAGACAACTTCTTCCTTTGCGGTAAAGGATAGTAACAGTAACAATTGAATAAACCGGCCAAGTGCGAGTCGGACTCGCGCACGGAGGGTTCCGTACTACAAAACGGCAAAAAATCACGTTTGTTGTATGGGAGTCCCCCTTGAATATTTGTTTTATTTTATTTTCAAGTGTCTAGCTATCACCGTTCCTGAGATACAGCCGGACAGCGAAGTCTCAGTAATAGGGTCCCGTTTTTACTCTTTGGGTACGGAAACCTAAAAAATCGCTAAACCTTTTTCCTCTTCACAAAGAATCATTTTCGTTTGGAAAATCGTTCACATCAGTCCATAAAAATAGAAGAAAGAGCGAATCTCGTGTCGTACGAACAGCTGAAGAGGATGGCAGAAGATGGAGAAAGATGGAAATAACTCCATCGAAGAGTCCATCTCTTAAGTTTAAGAAGAAAAAATGGAGTAAATTTAGATACGTAAAATTGGTGAACGATTGTCTATAAAAACATCTCCGAAGACCATATTCTAACCTCGTAGTACAAAAACCGGTCCCGAGACATGCGATCAATCAACTTGCACATTTAGCCGGCCAACGAACCGCGTTCATAGCGCGGATAAATAAATAATATGTTATGAACAGAGATAAAAATAGTTATCTGGATATACTCGTATTAAAAAAAGTTTTTTTGTTTACTTAAACGCGCTAATCTCAGAAATTACCAATCCAATTTTAATTATTCTTTATGTAATGGATAGCCACATTCAACGGGAAGGTTATTGGCTATTTTCATCCCGAAATTTTCAAAGTATCGTGCACAACGCGGGGCGCTACTAGAAATTTTAATACAAATAATGTAGAATTACTTATTATCTATGCGATAATCAAAAATTATCAAACGTATATCGCTATCAAGTCTACGCAAAATGTATTCGGCGGGTTAGGCCATTAGGGTTAATTTGCCTAACCGCAGAGTAACATTTGTAAGCGCAACCTGTTTACGAACATCAGCCCACAAATGTTGCGGACTGAGTAGATCTTTAGAGTAGCGCGTAGCGTTCGTGATGTAGTTTGACTGAGCGATGTTAGTTCATTGCGATTATTAAGCAACGTGCAGCTCGACCCTTACTTGGATGGGTGGCCGATAGTGGTATCTGAACGCTACCGTCCTTCGGAGGGCACGTTAAGCAGTCCGTCTGTCCTTCCGTCTGTTTCGATCGTCAAACCTTGTTGAAGGTCTTGAAGATGTCTAAAAACTCCGGCAACAGAGTTGGCCACTAAACTACACGATATACTTTAGTACAGTGCGAAAGATTATACGTGATCTGATCAGTATTGAAATAATAAAAACTCACCCAAGAGCAGCAAAATGAGTGGATTCTGGAACTGCTCGATGTACTTCTTCCAGAGGGGGTCCTGTTCCTTCACCGTGAACTCGTTGGGGCCGACGAAGTTCATGCGATCGTTGGCCTCTCGCCATGATAGACCGCGGCGCACGTCGACGCTCAGACGTTCGGACACCTGGAAAAAAGGGGGTGAATGGAGAAAACAGACAAACAAACTAATATTGTTCTCAATGCTATAACCTTCCCGTTGAATGTGGCTTTCCATAACAAAAAGAACTATTCGAATCGGATCGGTAGTTTCTGATACTATAACGTTCAAACAAACAACAAATAGTTAACTATTCAGCGTTATTATATTACGATACTAGCAGCGCCCCGCGGTTTTACCCGCGTTGTGCCCGTTCCCGTGGGAATTTCGGGATTTTTTTTTTACATAAAATCCTTCCTCTTGAATCACTCTACCTATTACAAAAAACCGCATCAAAATCCGTTGCGTAATTTTAAAGATTTAAGCATACAGACAAACAGACACGAAACAGAGACGACTTTATTTTATACTATGTAGTGAAGTATAGAAATATTTAAACCTGGAAATATTATGATCAACAACAATAAACAGGTTCTCATAAAAACAATAAATTAATAAACAAACAGCGGTAAAACTCACATATCACATATTATTGACAACCGTATCGATCGCGACTTTCCACGATAATTGCCTATAACAGCCAACAATAATTGCTTGTTTATTGCCAACTATTATGAGGCTCATGTGAAACATAATATTTAGAAAGCGTTTGGTAAGGTACACAGAGACAGGGTAGGGGCGTGTAGTAAAAATCACACGTGACAAGATAATATTATGATACGTTTTAACGTATACACCGGACCAATTCACACACATTTAGACCCAGGTTAGGTTAATTAGACCCCAACAAGCTATAAATTTACTGAAACTATCACATATACATACATCATACATAAATACTTTTTATTCAACCAGACATCGTCGCCAACAACTTTGTCTGCGCATATTGTTGACTCCGGGCGGGATGTGAACCCACAACCCCTGACACAGTAAGCACTGTCACATACCACTGTGCCAACAGGCTCGTCTTGTGTACAACACAATTTTGTATTTTGATTTTCTTATAATTGTGGCAATAAATTATTATTTTATTATATGTAGAAAGAAGGTAGAAAGTACGGTATATTCGCTGTTCGTCCCCTCTATAATTTTGTCTACTAATCTATATTCTATTTATCTAACGAGATTTTAAATAAAGACAACTTCTTCCTTTGAGAAAAAGTTTTCAGTGATGGGATAAGAATGGAATTAAATCTTCAAACCTTTTGCATCTTCAGCATGTTATGCAATCCCAAAATAGATGTTCCGACTTTCGTATAAGGCCTGAACTATTTGTAGAGCTCTGCCCCCTTTTTGGTCATTCAAAACTTTCTTTATTTCTTTTTATTCTTCAGCTCTTTTCTTTTACATCTTGTCTCAACAAATGATGCAGTCACCCTGGTGAAGTACTGGGCTTGTTCAATTTAGCACCAACACGAAAAGATGTTAAAAAGTTGTCTTCTTCCGAGAAAACATATGAGCTAGCACAGAAATAAGTCTGTAAATATAGACTGGCTACTTTGTATCCCGAAATTCCCACGGTATACAGCGTGAAAGTAAGTGAAAACGATCGAAACAGGTTTAAAATATTATTAAATAATTGAAATACAATTTCAATCACGTTACACAATATTAATCACACTTCTCGGACATTTTATCACCAGTTCAATTTGTAGTTAACAATTTAATTAGAAATTGATTCGAACAAAGTAAACGGTCTACGTAAATTTTAATCAGAGTCAGTAACAAAATCGCTTTTAATTGAAAAGCTGAATCTGATGGTAATAAGCGGCTATTAATTAAAGGATAATTATTTCCGCCACAGTGCATTATTGTATGGGGCTCGTGGGGTAAGGTTCAATGGTTTAACTCAAATGAATAGATGAACTGTGATGCGTCATGTTGTTAAGCTACGGCCAGCATGGACAATAATCGAATGGGTGAACAATAGTGGTATTTCAAGGTAATACCTTAGTTATGTAAATACTAATATTAATCTTATTTGGAGGTTAACTGCAAGTCCCAATAACCTACGTAAGAAAGTAAAGTTGACATTTTTTAATGTCAAACCTCGCGGAGAAACGGATGCCAATTTGACTTTTTTTTGACAGGCTTCATCTTCTATATTATACTAGCTGCGCCCCGCGGTTTCACCCGCGTTGTTTTTTTTATAAAAATAGACGTTGGCCGATTCTCAGACCTACTCAATATGCTCACAAAATTTCATGAGAATCGGTCGAGCCGTTTCGGAGGAGTACGCGAACGAACACTGTGACACGAGAATTTTATATATAAGATTGCCAAAAGAAATTAATTATTAAGATTCTAAGAGTATGTTTTGTTTCAAACGGTTGATTATCGTAACATACGTTCGTTTACGCTGCTGTATGTCTGTTAAATACAATGGGTTGTTTCATAACTTAAATGACAATCTGTTATTAAAGTTATTTTGGCAACCAGTAGAAAGCTACGATTTTTCATTTTCTTACGTCTGTTGAGACTGACAATTGGTGTTAACGTTTACTGGTATGTGAGCGTAAGCTGAAGCAATCATCCCTTAGTACACTAGACTAACTAATCAAAGGTTCCCGGTTCTATTCCCAGGTGAAGGTAAGCTTGTTTCAAATCACCATATCACATTAGACATACACCGTACTTACGCATAATCCTCCTTACTTAATTAACTACTTCAGTGAGCAACGAATGTCTAGCTCCATGAAGTTTTTGCCTCTGCTGTGGGGTCATAGGTATCGGTAATACAAAACTCCTCTAATTCTCAAACATCATTCAAATTTAGGCTACTAAAGGGACGTAGGCTACTACGTCCCTACAAATTGGACAAATTGTCAAATAGTATTAAATTATCATTTCAAAATCAATTATCATCAAAACGGTCCCGGTAAAAGGGCCGAAACGTCAAATAAAAATGTAAAATAACAGCGAAGCGTATTCGTAAACGTAGTTTTAACATAAGGTTTGTTTTTTCTAAGGCAGGAAAAGTCTTCCAAGAAATCTCGATAAGTTTTAATAATACAATGTATAGTCTCTTATCATTTAATTCGCTGAAGGTCGTCGAAACCAGCTGAGCTCTCAACGCTGAATTAAATGTTTTGTAAACACACCTCGTACGGATTCAGTTTATTTTAATTTAACTGTATCAACTTGGGCACATTGGCTTGTAAAAATAATCTTTCTGAAGACTTTATTTTTAGTTCTGCAGTTGGAAGGTTTATATAGCTGCGCCCCGCGGTGTACTAGCGTTGTGTCCACGTGATTATTTTCAGGATGAAAAATTGCCTACAAAAACGTTACTGTTTACAAAAAGCCTACATAAATCTTACTGAAATTGACTTTCTAAGATGAGATGAGAGTTATTAAGAGTATAATATCTGAAATAGTAAAGTAATAATCCATCGGTTACTATAACATTAAGCACTTCTTTTTTTTTTCTTAACCTATATCGTCTCACTGCTGGGCAAAGGTCTCCCCCAAACGCTTCCATCTCTCCCTGTCCTTCGCGGTCTCCCACCTCTCGCTGTCGAAGCACTTCTATCTATACTAAGGCGTTGTCCTAATAGAACGCGAATGCGCGATGCGAGCGATGCGACCATCGCGTGTTTCAAACATTTGAGACCGCGTCGTGCGATTGTCAGTTAGGACACCTATTAGAGTTCAATATGTTTGATCGCGCGTTCGTACGAGTAAAATTCGCGCGATTCGCATTCTATTAGGACAACGCCTCAGAGTTTGAATTTTTGTTTGTTTCAACGTGCTAATCTTAGAAACTACCAATCCGTTTTGAATAATAAAAAATATGAAATTTTATATGGATAGTCACATTCAACGGGTAGGATATAGGGCAGCGCCTTGCGATTTTACCCGCGTTTAGCTCGTACCCATGAGAATTTAGGGTTAAGAAATTGCCAAATCCAGTAGAAAAAATATTATTTAAATAGGATAGGTCAAACAACAAAAACAAACTCTTCAGCTGTATTATCCTACTAATATTATCTATAAATGCGAAAGTTTGTGAGGATGGATGTACAGTCATGTGCAATGAAATGTATACACGGGCAGATTTGCAAATAAATGTATACTCTGAAAATTTCAAATACATATAGCCACTTAAAAATTCATACTATATAACCACCCGAGTTTCTCACAATAATATATACATTTTTGCCAAAAATATGGACCCAGGTTCTTTTTCAGATATTTGTATACACGATCACATGCAAAAATATGTATCCATTATGAATTACACTATTATGTAAACGATATTATTTCATAACGATGTAAACAATAGTATTTCATTATAATGTATACACTTTAGAAACTGTATCAGTTTTCACTATTTTGACAAATCGGTATTAATTTCAATAATATGTACACAAATGTAATTTTCCAATTCATGTAAACATTCATTTTTGTCTTTTAAATATAGTTAAGAAGGTGCGTTCAAAATAGCCTCTTTGGGGTTGCCTCAAAGAGGCTGAGAAACTGAAAAAAAAAGATGACTTTGATTTTGATAGTTTATAATAATTCTTTTGTTTTTATTGTGAAGGAACTTCGTTCCAATATTGTTTACATGAATTGGAAAATTACATTTGTGTACATATTATTGAAATTAATACCGATTTGTCAAAATAGTGAAAACTGCTACAGTTTCTAAAGTGTATACATTATAATGAAATACTATTGTTTACATCGTTATGAAATAATATCGTTTACATATTATTGTAATTCATAATGGATACATATTTTTGCATGTGATCGTGTATACAAATATCTGAAAAAAGAACCTGTGTCCATATTTTTGCCAAAAATGTATACATTATTGTGAGAAACTCGGGTGGTTATATAGTATGAATTGTTAAGTGGCTATATGTTTTTGATATTTTCAGAGTATACATTTATTTGCAAATCTGTCCGTGTATACATTTCATTGCACATGACTGTATGTATGGATGGATGTATGTTTGTTGCTCTTTCACGCAAAAACTACTGAACAGATTTGGATGAAACTTTACAGTAATATAGGTTAAACATCAGAATAAAACATGGGATACATTTTGTCCCGAAATTCCCGCGGGAACCGATACAACGCGGGTAACACCGCGGGGCGCGGCTATATTAGCATAAATGTAGTAGACGTGTTACATAGCATAAGTAATACACAAACTAAAGACACCCTTACAGATCATTTAACCCTTCAAAGCTTACAGTCTAGCCATTATCCAAAGCAATTCGAATATCATCCGTCCATCAAGAGCCGCCATCACTGAGGATTATAATTGCTAACCCCTGAACGGGGGCTGTATCAATTCAATCGTAAACTAGGTCAGTTAGGTCTGATGTGTAAAGTGGGGATATGTAGAGATGGGTGTCTGTATGTATTTGAAGTAATTATAATTTAAGTGATAGCTGTACGTATTTTTTGTAATTTTCAGTAGGCTATTGGCTATTGGTTATTCTGATGATGATTGGCTATCCCTGGTGTAGGAGTTTTTGGACGGCCTAAAGGCTTTCGACAAGGTATGACTATTACCAACTGGGGATGGCAATTTAACGTACTTTTTGTAGTGCCCAGATAGATGCCACTATCGGTCACCATGCAAGTATAGAGATAGTATCAGCAAAAGATACAGATTTCAAACCCAAAAATATATGAAAATCGCTCCATCCCTTTCGAAGCTATTATGCCACAAACATTGTGGTCAAACATATTATATAGACCCTTTTTGAGTTTGATTAAAAATTATCTCTTATAATTTGAGAACAAGAAATAAAAACTATCTTATTCATAAACGCCTATTAACAACATTTCATGTAGCTATCGAATGGTGTGTCCCTTTCCGCGATACGCAATTTTTCCAAAGAGCAAAAGAGATGAAACACTTTATAATATCATTTTAGTTATACTCGTACAGCTGTGTTTTAGTTTATATATGTATAAAGATAGGTATAAAATTCTCAACATTTACATACAGACATCTCTACGACCTTAGCGAAGACAGTTTGTATAATAATGAAGTATCAATGACGTACCTAGCCTAAGTTCTATAGATCATTGTTATTTGATAGACCGTAGATATATAACAAAAGATAATAAAGTATGTGTCTCAAAATAAAATAAACATTTATACGTGTTTCTACCGGTTTCTTCGGTATAAACTAGCCTGCTCCGCGTTCCCGTGGGAATTTCGGTATAGAAAATAGCCTGTAATCTCTCTCGTGAATGTTATACAGTACAGCTATACAGTATATAAATAACTAGCAGCGCCCCGCGGTTTTACCCGCGTTGTGCCCGTTCCCGTGGGAATTTCGGTATTTTTTTACATAAAAACCTTCCTCTTGAATCACTCTACCTATTACAAAAAACCGCATCAAAATCCGTTGCGTAATTTTAAAGATTTAAGCATACAGACAAACAGACAAACAGACACGAAACAGAGACGACTTTATTTTATACTATGTAGTGATTTATTTGTATCTGACTGGCCGAGACTGACGGATCAGATTACCCGTTTGCCTATTCCCGTTGGAATTTCGGGAATTTTTATACACGTAAACCTTTCTCTTGAATCACTCTATCTATTTAAAAAAAAACCGCGTCAAAATCCGTGCAGGAGTATTTGAGTTTATCGCGAACAGACAGACAGACGCGGCCGCGGACTTTGTTTTATAATATCTAGTGATAAAGCTTTCATATAACAAGTCACCAAGGCTGATTAAAACATTAGAATGGTCTTAAAGTTCGGTGACATAGTATATGTTCTGGTAAAATCGATAGCTGCACGGGGCCTGCGCTTAGCCCACCAATAGTACTTGTCTATTAGATGGAAACATCTAGAATGTTTTAATGATTCTCCACTTAATACGTATGGAAGAATTATATATCTATTTTTATATTCAATGGTAGAGGTCGGAGTTTTACTAAGCGATCTTAATTCATACAGATTGTTAAGCAACGTGCAGCTCAGATGGGTGTCCGATGGTGACATTTCTATCTGAGAGGCGGTCTAAAAACTGTGATATTAAAGTTGGCCACTAATATAGTCGAACTTGATTACTTTGATACCTATAAGATATTTTACTAATAATGGAAGTGTCAAAGTTCGTAAAAATGTATAAGACTTTGACACAAAAAAATGGAATCGCCACATAGGCTATGTGTATCCCGAATTTCCCACGGGAACGGATACACAGTGGGTTTAATCGAAAATTCTTTCATTATAGAAAAGTATATACCTTTTTTAACCAATTACAAAAAAGAGGTAGTTCTCGTAAAAACGTAGCTTAGTTTTCGCTGAAAAAGTTATACCATTACAACACAAACATTTTTTAAATAACTATCTACACACGTACCAAACCTTCTTCTAATCAGCAAATAAATTAAATTATCTTCATAAATATTTCATTGGTAAAGTAAATTGCTTTATCGTAACGATTCGGGGCAATTTGCACAAGTAACGGGCGGGACAGAACAAACCTGATTGTCGTTCGGAATCTATTCGATGAGACACGTTATTTATAAGCTTCCTAACGTGATCTTTATTGCTTCTAAATGCCAAATAATCTCTTTAAATTTGGCTCAGTGGTATGTGAAAGCGCTTACTGTGCTGGGGTCGCGGGGTCGATTCAACGGAGTCAACAATATGTGCAGATGTACTTTTTGGCGATGACGTCTGGGTGTCAATCATATATTTATATAAAATATTTGTGTATGTGTATGTAATTGTATCTGTAAGATAGATTCCATAATATAAGCTTAGAGCTTAGTTTGGATCTAATTAACCGTGAGTGAATTAGTCTGGGTGGAATGAAATCAAAACGAATTATTATTTTTCTTCTAAAGAAGGAATTGGTTGTAAAATCGGCTTTGTTAGTTTAGAATTTAAGAATTTTGTTAGTTTAGAAGTAAATTGTACAATCAATTTTTATTACATTACATACCTTTAAATGTACGAAATTGGAATGTTTAATTATAGAATTAGCATTTAAAGCTATTTCTTATCAATATGTTTGTTATAGTCACAATTCTTATCAATTAAAACTAACAGGTTTTAAAAGTAAAAATACTGACAACGTTATTACCTGCTACTATGTACCTATGTGTGTGATAAGACCTAGTTTTCTGAGATAACTAGTGCTTAAGTGTAGTAAACGAGCAAGTTAGAAATAAATAGAAAAACCTGACGGAAAATATTCTATTGAATTACACGTACTGAGTAGCTAAGAATACCCCAGCTAGAGTTCTGAAGTCTAGCCTAGAATATAGATCAAATGATTTTTTTTTAACAAACACACTAGGTATTCATTTTGAGTAGGTTAGTGGCCAACCCTGGTGTCGGAGTTTTTAGACCGCCTAAAGGCCTCCGACATGGTCTAACGATTGAAACAACCGGGACCGACTGCTTAACGTGCCCTCCGAAGCACGGTAACGCTCAGATAGAAATGCATCTATCTACCACCCATCCAAGTATACCTATCCTATACCTATCCGATCTGAAAGTGGCTTTACAATCGTAACCAAATGACACCGCTTAGTTAAACTTCAAGGAGTAAAACGGGAGGATAACCTTAGTATAAAATAATGTACTAAGTCATCATCATCATAAATTTAAGGGCAAGGCTCTTGTCGTTGGGTCCGGTGCAGACTTCTCCGTCTATACTTGTTCAGTACAAACTTCTTCCCAACTCAATTTACTAAGTATGGCTCTTAATTGTTTTGTTACATCATCTTAGCGTGTTTTTAAACAATTTTCTTTGTAATTACGCTTCAACTATGTCTTCAAATTCACTTAATAGGATAGGATCCTTCTAGAGCAATTAAGCAATTACTAAGCAATTAATGTCGCCTGCGAATCGGTCGATCATAGTCAATTGTTTGCCGTATTCCCACGGCTGTTTAATGGATGACGTTAGAATATGAAGGTTAAACGACATGGTGAGGAAGTTGATTTTATGCAGGTGACGTTGTTTAGTAGAGTGGCTTTTTAGGGTTCCGCACCAAAAGGGTAAAAACGGGACCCTATTACTGAGACTTCGCTGTCCGTCCGTCCGTCTGTCACTAGGCTGTGATCTCAAGAACGGTGATAGCTAGACAGTTGAAATTTTCACAGATGATGTATTTCTATTGCCGCTATACCAACAAATACTAAAAAACAAATATTCATTCGGCTGGTGTTGTATAAATTAAGTGTTATTTCGTCAGTTGAAAATACGCTAGGCACTTTTCTATTGGATAACTAGCTGCGCCCCGCGGTTTCACCCGCGTTGTACCCCTTCCCGCGGGAATTTCGGGATGAAAAATAGATGTTGTTCGATTCTCAGACCTACCCGATATGCACACAAAATTTCATGAGAATCGGTCGAGCCGTTTCAGAGGAATTCAACCACGGTACCCGTTCCCGCGGGAATTCCGGTATGAAAAATAGATGTCCGATTCTCAGGCCTACCCGATATGCACACAAAATTTCATGAGAATCGGTCGAGCCGTTTCAGAGGAGTTCAATTAAGCACCCCGTGACACGAGAATTTTATATATTAGATGACGTGAGACAAAAGTGGACAAGTCTCCACGTACCTCTTCCCAGGAGAGGATGGAACTCTCCACCGCGCTGATCCACATCTCGCCGGCTCCCGTGTTCGCCTCCTCCGCCTTCCCGCCGCCCTCACCCCCTCCCGAATGCTAGAACAAATAAAAGTTTAGGTGAAAAAATGTTCAAAAAACTATCTACACTAATACCTATTATAAAGAGGAAAACTTTTTTTGGTTGTAATGAATAGGCTCAAAAACTACTGGGCCGTTTTTAAAAATTCTTTCACCATTCGAAAGCTACATTATCCACGAGTAACATAGGCTATTTTTCATCCCGAAATTCCCACAGGAATGGACACAACGCGGGTAAAACCGCGGGGCGCTGCTAGTATTCAATAAAAGAGTGGTGTTAAGGTTTGATGTCACAGCGTATTCTACCTATTACGAGTAGGTAGGAAGTACGAGGGCGGGTCAATAAGTCCGTGACTTTTGCAATAAAAGACAGATTTTTTTATTAAAAATATATTTTATTTTTCAACGTAGTCTCCCTTGAGCTCTATACACTTTGTCCAACGCTTCTCCAATTTTTTTATCCCTTCCAAAAAATATGATTTGTCGAGGTCGTCAAAATAAGCCTTTGTTTGCGAGATGACTTCATTATTGGAGTCAAATCTTTTTCCACCAAGCCATTTCTTCAGGTTTGGGAACAAGAAGTAGTCGCTCGGAGCCAAATCTGGAGAATAGGGCGGATGAGGGAGCAATTCATAGCCCAATTCATGGATTTTGGCCATGGCAACTGCACATGTGTGCACCCTTGCATTGTCTTGGTGGAAAAGAACTTTTTTCTTGGCCAAATGAGGTCGGTTTCTTTTTAAATCGTCATTGAATCGGTCCAATAAGTTGGCATAATATTCCCCATTGATTGTTCTTCCCTTTTGAAGGTAGTCAATGTGGATTATCCCGCGTGCATCCCAAAAAACAGTCGCCATAACTTTATTGGCCGACAATCCCACCTTGGCCTTCTTTGGCGCCGATTCACCCTTGGAAACCCACTGTTTTGACTGTTGTTTGGTCTCTGGTGTGTTGTGATGGATCCACGTTTCGTCCACGGTTACAAAACGGCGCAAAAACTCCTCCATATTACGATTAAACAATGCTAAACCTTCCTGTGAAGTTGTTACACGATTGCGTTTGTGGTCGACTGTGAGCAAACGCGGCACCCATCTTGCGGACAGCTTTCTCATGCCTAAGTGATCATTCAAAATTGAAACCACTGAGCCATGCGAGATCCCTACTTCTTCCACAATCTCACGCACTTTCAGTCTTCGGTCGGCCAACACCATATCGTGAATTTTTTCGAATGTTTTGGGTGTAGAGACCTCAACTGGGCGTCCAGGACGCTCGGCATCTTTAGTGCTTGTACGGCCACAACGAAATTCAGTAAACCACTTTTTTACCATGGAAATCGATGGTGCAGAGTCCCCATAGTATTTATCAAGCTTTGCCTTGGTCTCGGTAATGGTTTTTTTTCGCAAGAAATAATGCTTAATAAGCACACGAAATTCACTTTTGTCCATTTTCTCGTCAAATTAGTGAGTAGTCTGATAAAGATAGCTGTAAAACACAAACTAACTGACGCAGCAAGTTCAAATTTTCAGAGGAGTCAACTTACAGATGCCTGTTGACGGGACCAGTATTATTGTTTCAGTAAAGAGGTCGGAAATTCAAAAAGTCACGGACTTATTGACCCGCCCTCGTAATTTCGAGTAGCATAGTAGCCAACCCTAGTGTCGAAATTTTTAGATAGCCTAAAGGCCTCCGACAAGGCATGATGATTGAAACAACCGGGACCGACTGCTTAACGTGCCCTCCGAATCACGGTAGCGCTCAGATAAAATGCTACTATCGGCCACCCTTCTAAGTAGAGATAGAGCTGTACGTTGCTTAACAATCGCAATGATCTTTCTGTCTATTTTAAGATGCTATTCCACCAGAGCTATGCTATGCCACATTTGGTATTGACTATCCACCAATCTGTCGCATCCCTCTACTAGAGCTATGTTGCATTCTTTATTTGTCCAATTTAATTTTAAGAAATTTAAAGCTTTTCCATTGTTTTAAGAATTAGTAACAACAAAACCCTTACAGAAATAAATTCGTATCGTGTTATGTAGATTAAGTAAGGCAATAAAGCCAATTAAGTCACCATTAGTAGAAATATAAATGAAAATAACCCGTATGGGTGCCACCATACCCACTGATAAGACTCACTCAAATAACACCCCTATGATTGCGTCATACATCAATGTTATTGCTATTGATGTTTTTATTACTTTAATACATTAGATTAAAAGGCTTAACTAATTAGAATAAAAATATAATTATAATAAAATAATTATATAATAATTATAATAAATATAAGTAATATTGAGCGAACGCTACTAATTTTGAATTGAAATACATTACGGATACACTTCGCACTTTATTTTACATTTTTATCTGACACTAGCAGCGCCCCGCGGTTTTACCCGCGTTATACCCGTTCCCGTGGGAATTTCGGGATGAAAAATAACCTATAGGTAACCTTCCCGTTGAATGTGGCTATCTATTACAAAAATAATTATTCAAATCGGACTGATAATTCCTGAGATTACCCCGAACATACACACAAACAAACAAACTTACAAATTTTACCTCTTTATAATATTAGTTAGATTCCGGCCCCTTTACAGGAACCGCGGCTTCTGTAACGACGGCCGAAATGTAAGACGAAAATGTAAAATAAAAGAAGTGTATTAAATGTAGTTTCAAATCAAAACATCCATATCATTTCAAGAGCCTAAATAACCTAAATATTAGCGTGTAACATCCCACTGTTCAGCAAAGGCCTCTAATCACTAACGATATCAGTACAGCAAAAGCCTAAATTAATTCCAATTCAAATCCTAAAACCAATAAAACATAATATTTACCAACCTTAAGTAGAACATATTTATATGCTTTCATTTCAATGATACAGTAGGTACGTCAGTACTGAACAATGGCATCGCTAGTCCACCAAAATATCTCGTAGAGCTCACTAATGAATTCTATAAAGACTAGACCACTCCTATCACCATCGAACACATATTTCTATATTCGGAATAAATATAAAACATTGTTCAATACACTATTTACTATTGGCAAAACAATTTATTCTTGATACTCTTTTGGTATCAAAAAACGTAGACCCGAAAATAGCACTATATTGTTTCAAAATATACGACAAAATTAATAACTATAAATTAATCTTGTCGTATAATAAACGAAAAAACTATTATTACAACACAAATAAAAACACCATATTAAATAAAAAAAAGGGTGGAAAAAAACATATGACAAGAGTTAAAAATATGTATGTAGTATATATTTAGAATGTATATTTATATAATAAATAAGTAAACAATAATAGATGTACGCTAAACACACGATAGCTCCGCGAGTGGGACCGGCCAACTGGAAACAATTAGTTTCATAAAATTGAAATGAGACATGTTTTAGGGTACCGTGGGGTTTTTAGCAAACGAACAAATAAAAACTTTTTGTTTTCACTTATACTTATGTCATTTCAACTTTTAAGTAAAAGTAGGTTTTTGTTATCGATGGTAAATAAAAGCTAAAATGTTTTATGAACCTATTCTTACTCAACAAGCTTTGCGTTGGTAAACCAATGGGTACAAAGTCGCATTCATGAAATAATGATTGCAATCATCCATTTTTAATGTAGGAGCAATTATGTGAAAACAAAAATCGCTTTTTGAATATTGTATCTGCAGCAATGACCTTGAATTACCGTAAATATCGCGACTCATGCATCGAAACTTAATTATTTTTTTAACAACATTATAATTTACCATACATAATCAAAATATAATGATCTATACTAATATGTATTATAAAACTGCAGAGTTTGATTGTTTGTTTGAACGCGCTAATCTCGGGAACTACTGGTCCGATTAAAAACAATATTTTTTAATAGATAGCCACATTCAACGGGAAGGTTATAGGCTACTTTCATCCTAAAATTCCCACGGGAACGGTCACAACGCGGGTAAAACCGCGGGGCGTTGCTGGTAAACAATATTCTCGAATAGCCGAAATATCTCACAACAAAACGTCTATTGTTCACCTTGGGAATATTTGAACGGTAACTGAAAATGACAATACATAATAGCATTTTAAAGCGTTTTGGAACCTTATCTTATTAAAATAGCTGTTGGGAATAATTGATATAGAAGATAGATGACAATCAATTGTCTTATATTTGAATAAGTTATTACGTAGGTAAAGTCAATTGATTATAATAGTTTTCAAGTTCTTTCAAGACTTTTCATTTATTTAAAGATTTTTAGAAAACGAAACGGAATTCCACTAATCAAGTCGACATACCTTCTTTTCTAAGATAAAAATACGTCTCAGAAATTAATCGGACCAATAGTTTTTTTAGGAAATTACTATACATACATACTAGTATCCGACAGAACACAGAAAAAGGTATTTTAAACAGAAATATATTTACAAGGGACTCAACATGATGCTTTATACCGCCTTTTTATTAATTAAGACCAAATAACATGACAACACGTCATAACATTGTTTTCGTCAGAAACCAATTATAAAATAAGAAACAATACGCAGAAAATAACTAAGTAATAATTAATTTACAAAAAACACAACATATTCTCATACTGTTTACGGTTCGATGAATTTAAAATATGTATGTTGCATTTTTTATGGTTTTCACCCTTCACAATACACACAGACGTACCTAAATACCTAACATACTCGTAGTATATTATAATAATGTAATGCCAGTGACAATGTTTTGTAAATAATAAGTGTATATATTCGTTTAGACAATAGACTGTTTTGAAATATTTATAAAGTCACTTAATTAGTAATTACATCTCAGAGTTCTTATGTATTTCAGTTTATAATAAACACTATCCGTCCTATTCATAAACGTTATATAACTTCTTCCTTTTCTTAAAAAAAAACACCGGGATCTGTTGCACTTAGGAAAATAGCGTATGTCGGAAAGGCAGAAACGATTTCAATGCTAAAATACCGTTTAGCTATGAAACACTGCAATTTTAATATGGCATTGATTTGACCAGAACAAGTCTAGTCGGCACCTTATAGAAACTTTGGCTTAACTTCTTAGGAAGTAAATTAACACCTCAACACCTCAGTCTTCTGTGACCACGGTTGCTGTAGAGGGGCCGAAACGCCAGATAAAAAAGTAAATTAAAAGCGAAGTGTCCGAAAATGTAGTTTCAATTCAAAATATAAATTGCTTCTCTTGTATGACATTTTATAAATTATTCACAAGGTGCATTATGTTGCGCATGTTGTGGCATATAAAGAGTGCATAATTTACATAGGTGTTAGTTAAGTTCTAAGTTTTATTTATAAGTTTTAATGTATCTTTCACTGGTTGTCCTTAATTAAATATAATAGGTGTAACGATTGGCAATTTATATGTCTAGCTAGACTGAAATCGTCGCCACGCCCCCATTACGACTACTGACTATCCAAAAAAGAAGCATATAAATGTTTCAAATATGTTCGTCTGTTGATTGTAATTCAAGTGTTAATATTACTTATTACCAGCAACTTAATAAAACAAAAACATCGAACACAGAAACTTTTTTTATTCTCTAAAAATATCAATATTGTACGGAACCCAAGTTAGGAAAGTAATTTATTAGCACGCCAAGTTGAACGCACGTTCAATCAACTTAAACGGCGCTGTTTTATTATCAATAATAATTAGCTGACATTTTGTATCAAATGTTTTTTTATGAAGATATTCTAGTGTTTTTTTTTTTGCATACACTGCCTTCTTATAATAGAAATCGATTTTAGTATCACTTCGGATTATACTCGTATTTATTTGGACTATATACATTTAATACATTTAATTAATATTTAACCTTGCTGTTCTCCGTATCATGCTTGCTCCTGTGGGAATTTCGGGATATAAACAAGGTCTATGCTTTTCCCAAAGTCTAATCTATGTCTAAGCAAACCAAAATTCATCAAAATCGGATCAGTAGTTTAAGCATGAAAACAGACAGACAGAAAGAGTTACTTTTGATTTTATTCGATGTTATAAGTCGGGATATTACTTGCTTTACAGATTCTAAATATTCGATTCCAAGCGTAAATAACAATATTTTAAAACTAGCGCCCCGCGGTTTTACCCGCGTTGTGCCCGTCCCCGTAGGAATTTCGGGATGAAAATAGCCTGTAACCTTCCCGTTGAATGTGGCTATCCATCACAAAAAGAATTATTCAAATCGGATTGGTAGTTTCTGAGATTAGCGCGTTTCTTCTTCTTCTTTAAACTTAAGAGCTGGGCTCTTGTCGATGGAATTCTTTCCACTTTTCTCTATCATCTGTCATTCTCTTCAGCTGCTGGTACGACACGACTTTTGCTCTTTCCTTCAGTTGGTCTACATTTGCCCTTCTAGGCCTTCCTCTTCCTCTCCTTGCCTCTATGTGTCCTTCTGTTATAGTTTTTATAAATTCGTCGTGTCGTAAAAGATGTCCAAACATCTTCCCTCTTCTTATTTCTATCGTCTTTAATATCGCTCTCTTCTCCCCTATTAGATTCAGCACTTCCTCGTTGCTTCTCTTTTCTTTCCAGTTTATTCTTCCCATTCGCCTCCAGCGCGTTTAAACAAATAAAAATCAAATTCTTCAGCTTTAAAATCTTATATATAAAATTCTCGTGTCACAATGTTCGTTCCCGTACTCCTCCGAAACGGCTCGACCGATTCTCATGAAATTTTGTGTACATATCGGGTAGGCCTGAGAATCGGACAACATCTATTTTTCATCCCGAAATTCCCGCGGGAACGGGTACCGTGGTTGAACTTCTCTGAAACGGCTCGACCGATTCTCATGAAATTTTGTGTGCATATCGGGTAGGTCTGAGAATCGGACAACATCTATTTTTCATCTTGAAATTCCCGCGGGAACGGGTACAACGCGGGTGAAACCGCGGGGCGCAGCTAGTATTAGTATAGATTTTGATTTTAGTTGTAACTAGCAGCGCCCGCGGTTTCACCCGCGTTGTACCCGTTCCCGCAGAAATTATGCAATAAAATGTAGCCTATGTCCTTTCTCAGGCTCTGGACTAACTGTGTACCAAATTTCATTCAATTCGGTTCAGTAGTTTTGGCCTGAAAGCGTAACAGACAGACAGACAGACAGAGTTACTTTCGCATTTATAATATTAAGTTAGGATTAGGGTTAGGATTAAACCACCACCAAATATAACAGTAAAACACACTAAAAATTATATTGCGTATTCGCTCCACTCAACCCAATACAACGGTCGTAAACGCTAAAAATGTAATAACCCGCAATCCAGACCCCGTCAGCTTCTCACAATTTAAACTCTTCCATAAAGTCGTAAAAGTAAGTCGAAAACCGGCCAAGTGCGAGTCAGCCTGCGCACGGTGAGTTCCGTACTTTTAAGAAGCGCAAAATATCACTTTCATTTATATAATGTTGAATTAACTTTCGAGTAATATAGCTAAAGTAAGTTAGTGTAGGTTTGTGGTCAACCCTAGTGTCGGTGTTTTTAGACCGCCTCCGGTTTCGTTTATCGATTGAAACAACCGGGGGACCGATTTTACGTTCTCTCTGACCCACGGTAGCGTTCAAATAGAAATGTCAATATCGGCCACACATCCAGGTAGACGCCGAGCTGCACGTTTATCACTACATAGTATAAAATAAAGTCGTCTCTGTTTCGTGTCTGTTTGTCTGTTTGTCTGTATGCTTAAATCTTTAAAATTACGCAACGGATTTTGATGCGGTTTTTTGTAATAGGTAGAGTGATTCAAGAGGAAGGTTTTTATGTCAAAAAAATCCCGAAATTCCCACGGGAACGGGCACAACGCGGGTAAAACCGCGGGGCGCTGCTAGTAGCTTATAAAACAGATTACCACATAGGCTTATTTTATGCTGAAATTCCCGGGTAAAGATACCTCGCGGATAAATAGTGGGGCACTACTAATTCTGTAATATTTATCAATTTGGTCCCATCATAGTCATGACCACTCGACCGCCTCTCGTTTAGTGACACGCGGGGTACAATGAGCGCTGTACCTTTATCTCGAAACTTGGTGAAATTCTTACAAAATTTACTTAAGTATTTTTGATAACCGCTCCCAAACTTTATGGACTTGCTCAAGATGAAGCGATTAAATTGCGAGAAGCTTGTTCTTGGCAACTTTGATTGTTTTTATTGAAAATTGTTCATTTCAACTTCACGTTCTTTGAGTTAGTTGATCGACTACAGTAGGGGCTAGAGTAGAGGGGTAGGGGGGGCAGTAGGGTAAACTTCTTTGAAATTTTAATTACTAGCAGCGGGCGTTGGCAGTGCAACCCGCGTTATACTCGTGGGAATTTCAGGATGAAAAATAACCTACAACCTTCCCATTGAATATGACTATCCGTTACAAAAAGTATCATTCAAATCAGATTGGTATTTCCTGAGATAAGCATGTTTAAACAAATGCTTAATTAATATAGATCCATAAGAACCATTTAAACTTCCAGTAAGATAAAGACAGACAAAAACATATCTTATCTGTGTTATTATATAAAGTATTGAGGTTTAAGTAGATATATAATATGTATTTAAAGTGATTTCCATTTCACTGATTACAATGAATATAATCTTTTTAATGTCTAGTATATTATTAGTACAGCATGACATGAATACATGCAATAGGCTATGTTTCTTTGGACAATATATAATTAGTTAAAAGGAAATACTGGCTAAGTACGAGCCAGACTCACATACAAAGAGTTCTTTATTATTCATACCATTATCTAATAAAATGGCAAATTAATGACATTTGTTGTTGTAATACTTATTTATGCCGATTTTAGTGCATCACTGTTTTACTCATATTAAGCCCCTTCCTGTGGGAATTTTGGAATGAAAAACAGCCTATAACTTTACCATTGAATGTGGCTATCGATTACAAAAAGAATTATTCAAATATTATCAGTATTTTTTGTGATTGGGATGTTCTAATTAAGGAAAATCAAACTCTACAGGGTTTTATTAGTAAGATAGCTAAAACAGTCTTTCTACTATAAACCAAGAAATGTTTAAATAACTGTCTGCATTTACTTATTACTGGTCATAATTACAAAAGTACTATCTATGATTGATTTATTGCAGTCCACAAGGGTCATTTGTTTTTAAAATTGTAATGTTTATAGAGATAAGTTGGTTTACTTATAGTTATTAAGAAAATTTAAATATAATAAATTATATTATATGTAGGTTACTTGTTAATCTATAATATTTATTTAAAGAATATCAGATAAATCTGAACATATAAAAGATATTATCTTATATATAAAATTCTCGTGTCACAGTGTTCGCTCGCGTACTCCTCCGAAACGGCTCGACCGATTCTCATGAAATTTTGTGAGCATATTGAGTAGGTCTGAGAATCGGCCAACATCTATTTTTCATCCCGAAATTCCCGCGGGAACGGGTACAACGCGAGTGAAACCGCGGGGCGCAGCTAGTAACTATGTATATCTACTGGATGACTTATTTGGAATCCAGTATAAATTTTACCAATAAAATAAATAACTGTATCTGTGACAAATGGATAACATTCTCATAGAGGTAGAAAAACTAAACAGATTTGAAAATGAATTGTATAATTTTGTAGTAAAATCAGTCAGAGATAAAGAGAAGTAAATATTTAACTTGAAATTCTCAAATAAACATAAAATGTGTTGGGTTTCAATACAACTATGTACATACAACCAATTAACGATTCACCAGCAACATGCGTTACAGTGAAAGTAAGAGAAATGGGTGGATAACGAAAGTGAGAATACTTGTGTTCATCCACTGCATATTCAAATAAACTAGCTTTTTCTGAACTATTTAAATTACAAAATCATACAAGTCTCAATGAACGAAACCATTCAATAATAACAGAGAAAGATCGTCAGCGAAACGTAGGCAATTAGTGAGCAATATCATATCATCAATGAGAACCGTAGAACTTTATAGAAGGAAGGACAGTTATACCTAATAAATAGTATACAATCATACGCCATACAGTCACCTATAAACACCAACACAGCTACTAATCAATAACAGACCAAGAGTACACAAACAAAATCAATAATTTCAACAACTTACCACACTGGCAGTGTCCTGACTGTCTAAAGAATATTTGTCCGTTTCTCTGCCCAGTTGGTCGCTAGAAAAATTCTCATATTTACGCGTGGGGTTACTTTTCATGGTTCACAAAGGCTTAAATTAATATATTTATTTAGGATTCGAATGACATATTGAGGCCGAGAGGATGCGAAACACCGACGAAAGAAATTCTACTGAATTTGTACTGTAATGACAGCATGAAGCTGAATTAAAAAAAACAGTAATTCACTTGACAACGTCCTACGTCAGCAATGATTGATGACAGTAATATAATATGACGTTTGACGTTCGCTAAATTATGCAAAAAAAGAAAGCTGCAAACCTACTCTAACCTCCTTGACATTTGGCCTTTCCAATTTTCTAGGGTCCATAATATGGTAATGCTCCATAACCATAACCATTGAATGGGTAGTTATTGGATATATTTAACCCATTTGTTTACTCGTGCAGGTTAAACAGGCCAATCCTGGTGCGCCGGAGTTGTTCCTGTATGATGTATCTTAATTTTTAGTGTACTTACATAAATAAATTCCTCAGGTCCTTTATCCCACATTTCAATTTTCGTGTATTCACCATAGATTTCTTCATTTTTTAAATTTCTACGAAACATTTGGCTTTGAAACAATCACACCCAAATTTAATATTTTGTTTAAGATATTAACACATCTTTATAACCTTGAGTTTAATTCCACTTAAAATCACACTAAAAAGATTACAGTCGTACCTAACTGAGATCGAAGTATCTTAATTTATTAATATAGCTAATTAGTAAATATTAAACTAAATTCAGCCAAGACTAGTATTTAAAATTGCCCTAACTACTATCAAGAACACGGCACTAAGTCGTTTTATTGTAACTTAAAATAATACTAACGCGTTTCCTTATCTACAAATACAATGAATGACTGGCTACTTTATCTAATAAAATATAATAAGATAACAATAAAAGCCTTATCGTGGCTTGTGAAATTATTAGAATGATTGATTTCACGGAATTATGATATAGTTAAGTAACGACAAACTTTTTTATATTTTTAAAATAATGTAAACTTTTTTATGCTGTTGACATACCTAGTTAGAACCGACCTACTTACTGTAAACTACTGAGGAAAACAAACTGCTTATTGTTAATTTTGTGTTAATTACCTACATGCAGGCACTGTGAAGATAAAGTAAGCAAATTTTAATTTAGCTGGTGTAGTATTAATTATTAAGTCGTTGGTTTTTTATATTTCAATTTAATAAATTGATTAATGGCTTTTCGTTTTGTTTTGTATTATTCAGAGTAGGTAGTAGTAAACATATTAACGAGCAAATTACCTACGATTATTAACTTACTGAACAGATCAACAAGAACTTAGTAACTCATACCTCAATCTATCACATTAATTATAATAAAGGTAATTATGTACAGTACAATAAAATTTATAGTTTTGTAGTTTCAATATTAAGATAGTTTTAGTTATCATTAGTACTTAATGTAATAGAAATAAGGTAACTATCTACTTACTTAAATATGGTGTTCAGTCGTAAAATGTACCGTTACTATACCAATGTAAACTGGGTTTATTTTAACACAAAAATAAAGAATACAAATAATAAACAAATGAATCTAACATGATTTATTTAAATAGTTCTATAAAATAATATTAACAATCAAGTTTACAGTTCTTGTACTCCGAAGCCGGGGCCTTTGGGTTCCTCAGTGAGGCAGGTGAGGCCTCCGATGGGCTCCGAAGCGAAACGACCGTTCCTGTGGAAGTAAGTGCGAGAAGGTTAGCGGCGAACTTTGGTATGGGAGTTTTTAGACCATCAAAAACCTCCGATATCTTCGTACGATTGAAAAATTAAAACAATCGTATTTTTAACCAGTATATTGGGTTACATTACCAACATCGCTCAATTAAACGGCACCGACAATTTAACGTCCTACTAAACAATGTAATACTCAGTCTGTAACAGTCTATGAGTATATGTATGCGTATGTGTGTATAGGTAGAATTTTTCTTTTTTTACTAACTGTATGTAACACTGATAAACACTGTATAATCTATTTCCTGAAGAGGAAAAAGGTTTAGTGATTTTATTTCATTCTTACCCTATCTCTAAACCTTTTTCCTCTTCAGAAGCAATCATCTTCGGCTGGAAAATTGACGACATTGGTCCACATTTTGTGCCAATCCAAAAGAAATAGAGTATAGGTAGAAATATCACTAATAGCCATTTAACCTATGCATACAGTCATGTCTTACCCATAAAACGTCAATGAAATCAAGTGGTATTCCTAGTGTAACAATAAATGTGCATTTATTTACCTGGGACCCGGTTGAGGTTTCTCATCTTTCTTTAATTTTTCGATTATTTCCTTTGTGTCTTCTATAGATAAATCTTCCTGCAAATAAAAAAAAATATTGTTAGTCTATGCATCATTAAAACTATTTTTTTTTTAACTTACTATAACTGACTGGCTTGCAGTGACTACATGATAATATTTGATAAACTAACTGTGCCTCGCGGTTCCACTCGGGTCTAATACACGGCGCCAGAATGTAAGTTAGAACATGCTAACATAATTTTTTTCAGTTTAATCTATCACACAGCACACTCTACATTTTGCTGTCTATGGTCCTTCTGTGTCCATTCACATTTTTTATCCATGTCACATGACAATATGTCACATAGTCACTTCAGTTATTTAAAACTCAAACCACCTTATTCATAACCACTCTTTAACTAAATGACTGTTATAAAGTGGTTTGTCTCTTTTGCTCTTTGAAAAATAGCGTATGTCAGAAAGGAACAAACTATTTGATCGATAAAATTGTGTACATTGTATACTTGTTTATGAATAAGACCCTATATCTTAACATTAAGGTCTTTATTGCAGTACTTACATAGTAGTCATCATTAACCGCAAACATCGGTGCATTGACGCAGGCTCCTAAACATTCAACCTGTAAGAAGAAAAAATATCAAAATTAAACAAAAATTTAAAGATTTTTTTGTAGCCTCAGTAATTTTCACATTGACATTGACATTGTCAAAATCTTTTCATCATGCATTGTGATTGGTCAGTCCGCACAGGTCAGCTCCTCTAGAAACACAAACTAAGGATGTCTGAATACGGATAAAAGATCAGGTGTTAAAACAAAAACAAAATATAACATCACATTACCTCAGACACTGTGAACTTCCCACAAGGGCTGTTCCCTCCGACCTCACAGCCGGTGGCCTCTTTGATAGCGTTCAGCACCTCTGCAGATCCTCGGAGCCAGCACGGGGTTGTTGTGCACACTTGGATATGGTACTTGCCTATTGGTCGTCTGGAAACATGGTTCATAATATTAATGTGTGTTAATAGGTATTGTGAGTGTGTATTGAGCATAGTGCTAGAGGGAAGACGAATATATGTCTATGGTTTTGAGTAAGATCTCAATTTACATTAAAGATGATTTGACTAATCTATTATGTATACTAAACTAAGTTTGCATGAATATTACAGAAAGATAAATCCTATTTGATATCCTTGTATATATGTAAACTAAAATGCTGTTTTCAATACAAGATACTGTATTTGAATTCAGATCATAGTTTGTTTATCCTGTCTGAGACTACACCTAAGGAACTTCTAATCCTGAAATTCCTATTACAATGATCAAGGATTGTTATACCAAGTTCATTCAAAACTTCACAAGACCACTCACCTAATGAACATAGTATAGAATGTGGCAACTTCATACACCCTCATTCTCGGTACTTCAAGCAGGTCGGCAACTTTGTGCATAGCCGAGATCGGCAACCAGCCCCCGCACTGACGCTGAGCCAGATCCAGGAGAGGAATCATGGCACCTCGCTTGTGCCCTTCAGGGTAAATGCCTAATAGGGCATCGATTCTCTGGAAATATTCAATACTTGATTACTTAGATTAAAATTCTGGCAAAGATTTATAGTTATACCCTATATTGATCCATATTAGCTCCCTAGGTAAACAGACCAAGCTTTGAGATTGTTAATTAAAGTCTAATTTTAGTCTGTTTAAAATTTGACGTATAATTACATAAAAGTTGTATCTGATACATTTGATTGTTCCCAGGGATTGAGATTGGCTGACACCTGGCCAATAGTCAGATGTAATGACAATAGACAAAATATAATTATACTTTAATGAATATGATGCAGTAGTCCCTCCATATATAACCAGACCTACTATATTACAGACCATGAAATAATCAATAGCACTAGATGAACACACAAAATAAAAAGAACTGGCTTGGATGTCAATGTTAAATCAGAGTAGAAATAGATATTAGATATGTCATCTTCTATGTTCTATGCTATGCCGTTAATATGTCGGATAGAATGTAGTTATTTATTTTAAAAAACGAACATTTAAATACCTCAAAGAAGTCAGCTGAGAACGATTCAAAAAACAAAAACAAATGAAATTTGTCATTTACTAACCTTTTGGTTAGGCTCGGAAAACTCGAACGGGATGTTAGGGTTGTCTTCAGGGGTGTCTCTGTGGACGAAGAGGCTGTCGCTCTGCAAAGCTGCTGAGGTTTGCAGACTCCTCGAAGACACACGCCACTGAAAACAAACCAATAACCAAATCACGATGGTTTATCACAAACGTCAATCTGATATTATATAACGCAAATAAAACACAATTAGCACATTTTTGGTTCTAATTAGGTCTTATAAGTAAACCTACCAGGCCCTGGATCCCAGATCGCAGGCTGGAAAGCATTGTTATGTTGTTTTTATTTTAATTTACTAAAGTTTATTGCGAATAGAGATGTGTAACTCCGGAGTGATACGTTCAAAAGATATACATCCGTACGAAAGATCGAATCACTCTTTAAATCTTTCTATTTCCAAATACATCTTTAAATCTTTAGAGTTAAGATTCATTTTAGTACTGATGACTGATGGAATGAATGGAACTGGAAACGTCAAAAGATGTAGACCAAGCGAGACGGCTATTGCGGGTTTCGACTCGAAACCCGCAATAGCCGTCTCGCTGTTTGACTCTATATACCTATAGTTACTAGATTGACAGTCCTAAGGTCCTAAGCCTGTGTGAAGTATGAAGGAAAATCAGTCGTATTTACATATATTTTAAATGATTTTTATTAAAACATATATAAATAGTAGATCATAACTTCTAAACACAATGAAGAGAAATACTAACGGCTAATGATTAAGAATTAACAACTAGTTTGATCATCGTAATTATGCTCCTTTCAACGAAAATGTTTCTAAATTTACTTACATTATCTACATTTTAAAATAACTCTAAAGGAATATTGCTTATTTTAAGTAAGTACCGTCATAGATCACTGACTAAGATTGTTAATTATTATAAATATAGATCATACAAAATCACGAAAAATCTAATATCAAATTCAGATCAGATTTAATGTCTTTAAAGATCGATGGTTCGGGTGAAATGAGATTAAAATAACCGAGCTACATCTCTAATTCCTACGAATTATAGATTTAGATTTAAAACTGGCGCAATGATGTATTGAGGATTTAAAGATTTAAAAGAGTGATTTAAATCTTTTGACTGAAAAGATTTATAAATCTCTGTTCCGTTCGAAGATGTATAATGCGCATCTCTAATTGCGAAACCCTGTTCGCGAACAAGTAGATTTTTTGTGATTGAATGAAAGATAAATAAATGAATGAATGAACGAAATATTTATTGCGACGAATGACCGAACTGTAAATTAAAATGCTGTGACTTTGAAAGTTGACAGTGACAACGATAAGCAAAATCTCAATCTTGTTAAAAAATTAATATCGGTCAATTTTCATGATTTATTCCTGCTTTTTCTTTTCTATGACTTACGTGCTTAATATTGCTTAATATTTACTACTTCAAATAATTTTACAACAACACAATTATTTAGTAACATTAAGTCACTAACAGATGGCGTTGTAAGTACCATACCAATAACTTATTTCTTAGATTTTGATCATATTCTGTATTAGATCTACAATAGAACTATTTGCTTATTCCCTTCAACCACGAATGAGAATAATAATGCAAATAAAGTCTCCAAAAAATTAATAATTAAGGATAAATATGCCGTACGATGGCATCTCGCCATCGTACGGCATCATGCTGGTCTATCTGATGCCGCGGCACGAGGGTTAGCTGAGCGATGACCTTTTTACCCATTCTAAAATATTTAACTACATTTACGGACACATTTCATTTTTATTTTGCATTCGTTTTTGGCTCCTTTACTGGAGCCGTGGTCACAGAAGACATTTTACATCCTTATTTGTACCATTGACTGTTCCTGTAAAGGGGCCGAAGCGTCAGATAAATACGGAAAATAAAAGCGAAGCGTATCCGTCATCGTAGTTTCAATTCAAAATTCGCTGAAACCTAAGAAACTAGGACTTTTATACCCAATTATATATTATGTAAGTACCTACATATACCTCCTTTGTAAATACTTACTAAGCAGGATTAAATCAATCTTAATATAGGTATTTTTAGTATTATTATTATTTATTTAAACGGGAACTTACGTACGCGGAGGTTACTGTTGAGTTGTCCCTCAACACGTTTCGGTCACACACGGTGACCTTCATCAGGAGGTGGGTGAAGCGCTCGCGACAGCGTCTCTCCCTCCGCGTACGTAAGTTCCCGTTTAAATAAATAATAATGACATTAACGTACGTTTCAATGAATAGTAAAATTTTTAGTAGGTATTATGTCTATAGGAGTTTTGGGTGGACATTTAAGCCTCCTTAGAAAATACTAAAGATGCTTAGTTCAAAAGTTAGATCTATTCAGCTTACACTAAGAAGGTTTCGCTAGGACGATTCGGCACTTACTTAAAAAACATCCCATCACAAATCTAAACATTTACATTTTCTACAAAGTACTAAAAGCTCTAAATGACTACTAATAAATAGCATACCTAGTTACATATGTATGTCTACCTGGACGTGAACCTATTCATCCTAACGTAGGTACATATATCAAGAAAATCTTTATTGCATAATTTGATCCAATAATTACGAGACAAAACCGTTTCAGTTTTTGGAACGAAGTTCCTTATCGCGCGTTGCGAAAGGGGGCTAGACGGGAAAATGGTAACGACATTTTTTAGGCCAGAGAGGGACAGACAGAGAAACTTGCGCACGCCAGAGAGAGACAGACAGAGAAACATGCGCGAGAGAGACAGTCAGAGAAACTTGCGCACGCCAGAGAGAGACAGACACAGACACATGTTTCTCTGTCTGCCTCTCTCTCTCTCTCTCTTATAGAAAGCAAGCTAGATATTTTCGTTTCGTCTTTCTATTTCGCATTGAACAGTGTGGTGTCGCGACGATTATTTTTGTTGATAATAAATAAACTTCGTTCCATCTGGGTGTCCCTTGATTGACACCTCTCAAGTTTTAATTTGAATGTCGAATATTCATTCCAATACCGCGTCACCATATTGTAATCACATAAATAGACCTAATTACTAGACTAGACATTAGACATCACTATCATAGCTTGGTAATATTCGTAAGTAGCTGTTGGCGTTGCAACCCCCGTAGCTAAGCCAACAAAGTAAATCTGCTCTGTCCCAACATAAAAAGCTCGCTAAAATCGTTATCCACGTTTCCTGTAAAGGCATTGTCTGCCCGCCACGTGCCTATGCCTATATTTCCGTTTAAAAAAATAAACAAAATCAGAATGAATGAATAGACATGGCGCGCGCGATCGGCAAAACAACGACGTCGTTGCCATGGCAACTGCCGCACTTTGTGTGCCTGCACCAAAATTTTGCTACCTTTAAAATATTAGGCGTTATAACTTTGTTGTTTATGGATTTGTAGGCGTTCAATACCGTTTACAGTTGTTGCTTTTATTATATCAGTTGCAATTAGTTACTCGATAGGTTACTTAGGACTTCAACTCTTTCAAGGAAATTTTCTTATGATTTTTCTCGTTTCACTACCTATTACAATTGAACCTACCTACCAAAGTTAAATAAGTAGGTAACCACAGTAGGTAACTGAGAATTAGAAGATTGTCAGTTATATTATAACTGACATTTTCTGCTTAATAGATACAAACAAGGTCCCGTCGCGTCTGTCTGTGTATGAATCTAATCTCAAAAAGTTTTCAAGTGGTTTCTCCATCAGAATTATTCAAGAGAATGGTTAATTGCTATAGTTTATCCCGGAATTACCACCAGAAATCTTATTTCACGAAAGCGCAACGAGGGCGGGTCGCAATAAAAAAAAAAAAAACCTACTTGAACATGACATTCTATCTTGTCTATTGGTCACGGTTCCCGCCAAAACTGTGTTCGCATTTCAAAAATTAAGTAACGGAACATGGCGGTAGCTCTATTGATAACGAATTAAAAACATAATGAATCGCCCCTTCTTATCAACATCTCGAAATTGGTTTTTAGAAAGTACGATGTTCGATATTGTTACATTCTTTTAAGCAAGGTAAGGTGCAGGTACCTACAGTAGTCTGTAGTTTAGTTGGTGTAAATGTGAATTTCATTCGTTCATTCGTTCATACTCTATTATATATAATCAGCGCCCCGCGGTTTTACCCGCGTTGTACCCGTTCCCGTGGGATTTTCGGGATGAAAAATAGCCTATAACCTTCCCGTTGAATGTGGCTATCTATTACAAAAATAATAATTCAAATCGGACTGATAATTCCTGAGATTACCTCGAACATACAAACTAACTTACAAAAAATTTAGCTCTTTATAATATTAGTATAGATATACTCTTCCTTACTCTAAATTGTATTATACCTTGATTAAAAAAAATAACCAGCAGAGTTTCTTGCCCATTCTTCTCTGCTGATGTTCTTCCGAATAGATGGTACGTTCAAAAGAGCCTCTATGGGGCCAAAACTGAATAAAAATATTTGACTTTGACTCTACTTAACTCACTTACTGATACTTTCAATAAATTTTCGAACATAGAGGCTTTTTTATCTGTGCTTTTGTATCGAAATAGGAACTTTTCAGGCTTTCCTACTTAGGCATGCAGCCCTTTCCTAGGCCAAGAAAATTGACCCTGAAATTACCTTAAACCGGTCTGTAGTATTCTTCAACTTAGATCTTGTATGTCAAATTTTAAGTAGGTATTATAATAGGCATCATACCTGTAGGAAGGCTCAAGGTTAGGTACCCTAAACACAGCATTAAAAGCTATAAAAATGATATTTTTTACAACCGACACCGCTGTGGCTGTCTGTCGCCATAACTTCGGTTTAGGGTCATCTGACCTTTAACTTTTTACGGACTTCTAGAAATAACGCCAAACATTTGACCTACAGACGTTCTAAGAAACGCATTCGTTTATATATTATACTAGAAGCGCCCCGCGGTTTTACCCACGTTGTGCCCGTTCCCGTGGGAATTTTGGGAATTTTTATACATACGAGTATAAACCTTCCTCTCGAATCAGTTTATGTATTTTAAAAAACCGCGTCAAAATCCGTGCTATGTAGTATTTGAGTGTATCGCGAACAGACAGACAGACAGACGCGGCCGGGGACTATGTTTTATAATATGTAGTGATTAATGCTTTTGAAATTGACATACTCATTTCGAATGGAAACGCGCGTTTACGGATATTCGGCATTATCAGCATCGGCCGTGGAAGGCAGAGGCAAGTTGGTATGTAGGAAAAGTAAGTATTAATTTTATTGTAAGTTAAACCAGACCACTTACTTTTCTTACATGGCTCGGGTTTGAGATCACCAACCCGCAATACCCCGGTGTTTACCCAAACACCAGGGTTTAGTAAATGCATTTTCTCAGTAAAAAAAAATGTAAGGTAAAGCGTGGTGATTACGCCTCATCCTTCTCACTGTACTGATATCTTCAGTGAGATGAGAGACCTTTGCCCAATAGAAGGACATTACTAGTTAATACTTACTTTAAACCAAGGCCACTAAACAACTGATTTGGAGTAACTTAACATACAGCATAACACCTAACCAGCATCACTACTTCAACCAAATCTTTGCCAAAATCATCGAAAAGTCTATCTTACAAAGCGTTAATTGTCCACGTTTCAGTAGCATCACCGACCGGGAACTGAACCCGCGACAATAGGTGCGAATGTACCGCTAACTGTACAAATCAGAGCGGCGTTACTTGGAGCACTTTTTGTATCAAATTCTTGGACACAAAAAGATTTTGAGTTGGCAGTAGTGTAGTGTCGGGAGGTGGCATTGGCACAAACTTATTTTCTGTCACATGGGATTATAAAACTTCCTCTTTCCTGTGTATTTATGTGCAGCTTGGTCGTTACATGAGCGATGTCAGAGGCCTATGGCGGCTCAATAACTCTGACACCAGGACTGTTCAGGTTGACCATCCACTCGATGAAGAAGAAGATGTGCAGCTTACATTCTCCTTGGAAAGCCAATTCATTAAGTTATACATCTACCTATTAGCATCCATTCCATCTATTCCAAATTTCTGTTATATAGAAAATTAGCAAGACCCCGTGGATTTACTCCCGTTATGCCCTTTCCCGTGGTAATTTTAGGATAAAACATACAAGCATAGCCAAGCTACTCAATACAAAAATAATTATTCCAATCGTAATGGTATTTCCCAAGATTAGCTTGAAAACACAAAGAAACCAAATTACAAATTTTACCTCTAAATATTAGTTTAGAAGTATGTATAACAGTAACTATAATATGTAGATAGACCATGTTAGTACCTTCCTGTCGCTATCCTTACTAATAAATCGAAATAAATGCTGTCGTATCATTAACACATTCACGCATAAGTACGCAATACAGAACCTATTCTGATGAATTTTTGCATAGACATAGAGACGAAACATAGCTTACTTTAAACCCAAAATTCCGAATCCGAATCCGCTGCAGCCGAAACTACAGGATACGGATACTTGTTCAAAAGCGAACAACTTGTAGTTGAAAAGCCACTGGCCTATTTTCATGGACGGAGCTATATCGAGGCGCCACGCGACCGGACAAGTGTTAAATTGAACCAGCGAAAGACGACAGAAAAAAGAGACCCAAAGAAAGGTAAAAATGATAAAAATCGAGGCCCGCGGACCGCAGACACTTTCTAATAGTTTCGCTCTAACAGATAGGAACATCAACTCCTGGTTAGATCTGACTAATCAGTGGTAGTAAACAACACTTAGTACAGATATAACCACTGTAAAGTAAGCAAGTTGGTGTAGGTTAGTGGCTAACCCTGGTGTCGGAGTTTTTAGACCGCCTAAAGGCCTCCGACATGGTCTAACGATTGAAACAACCGGGGCCGACAATTTAACGTGCCCTCCGAAGCACGGTAGCGCTCAGATAGAAATGCAACTATCGGCCACCCATCCAAGTAGGGGTCAGCTGCACGTTGCTTAACAATTGTAATGAACTAACATTGCTTAGTCAACTAACTAACTACGCCATGAGCGCTACCGATGAAAAATCCTACTAATATTATAAATACGAAAGTTTGTGAGGATGGAAGTATGAATGGGTGTATGGATGTATGTTTGTTGCTCTTTCACGCAAAAACTACTGAACGGATTTGGATGAAACTTTACAGTAATATAGGTTATACATCAGAATAACATATGGGATACATTTTATCCCGAAATCCCTGCGGGAACGGGTACAACGCGGGTAACACCGCGGGGCGCAGCTAGTACACTATATTGTCTTAACGTAGTCTTTACGGAATTTAAGACAAAGTCTTCCATTGCGTCTGTCTGTCTAAGCAGTTGTTAGATTAAAACTGGGCTGATCTAACTAATCAACTAATAGTTGGGATGTAACCGCTGGAAAATACACTGTAGGTACCATATTTACGTAGTTTAAGACAAAGTTCCTCACTGCGTCTGTCTGTCAGTATGATCTCGTTAAATTAATAAACTACTGGACGGATTTTCATAAGAATTGATCAAAAATCACCCAAAAAAGTGAGCTTTGAACATTGGATCTGCTAAAACTTGTATTCGTATAAACTTGAATATCAGGTATCTATAATTAATTAATATGGCGAATCCAGCAAATCAATCCTTTTCGAATCAAACTTTACGAGTTTACTCGAGTTTTAAAGAGTTTACTCGCCAATTCCACCGTGCCACCGTCTGCCAACTCGCTTAATCAAAAAGACGCTTTCTATAATGAATAATTCTATTAAATAAGAGTCTTTTTCTATCAAATACTTTTCATTAAACCATTAAAACTTGTGTCTAAAACCGAAAAGATACCAATTCGATTCGTACAAAAGATAAGCAATAAGAAAAGCTGCGATAGTGTTAAAATGGTGTATCTATAATACAAGATCGTGATTCAGGCGCGGTCGCCGCCAATATTACATTTAGTTATCTTATTAACAGTCGCCGACAGGGAAGGTAAGTGGTGCAATTTAATATTAATACATACAATGATAATTGTTTAAAGGTAGGAAAGAAGTCAAGTATTGCCTGATTCTGTCAAATATCTATACTGTATCTATACTAATACTTCGAATTTCGGGATTTTTTTTACATAAAAACCTTCCTCTTGAATCACTCTACCTATTACAAAAAACCGCATCAAAATCCGTTGCGTAATTTTAAAGATTTAAGCATACAGACAAACAGAAGACAAACAGACGCGACTTTGTTTTATACTACGAGTATGTATGTAGTGATAATAAAGCTGAAGAGTTTGTTTGAACACGCTAATCTCTGAAACTACCAATCCAATTTGAATAATTATTTTTGTGATAGATAGCCACATTTAACGGGAAGGTTATAGAATATTTTTCCCATGAGAACAGGTACAACGCGGGTTAAACCGCGAACCACTGCTCGTTTTTTAATTTCCCCGCTTATTTAAGAATAGTAAAGAAGACTAAAGATTATATTTTACAGCGCCATATTTGAAATCCTCTCTAGTCTATGGCAGTCGCTCTATTTCAGTTACAATAAATAAACCAAAAACTTATTCAAAATACATTCCATTTTCAAACACAGAACAAGTTTAGAAAAAAGTTCGTAAGTTCAAGTTGGCACCGACGCGCGTATCAAGTGCCAGTAGTGCAACAATGAATGAAACTCAAAGAAGACCAAAACAGATAATAACTGTTCAACATCTTCACCATTACGTTACAAAAAGCAGAGTGGTTGTGTTGTGATACTCTTACGAGTAACCCCCAACCGGTCCGCGGTGTACGCATAACATAATTGTTAAAAACAAAACCGACCGCGCCGTCAATGGGACCCAACCGGGAAAACGATAAAAACGACGCTCCATATTCGTGAAATGATTAAAAAAGAAAGATGGGAAATAAAAGAAAAGGATCGAGCGAAGTTCGCGGCACGTACCGTCTCGTTTAAAAAGAGAACTATGCTGCCGGAGCGTGAATGAAAAACGCCGCGACTCCGCTTAACCGTAATCTTGTTATTATTTTTATTTTTTATTCCTCCTTTTTTATTATTTTCGTCTTATTATTATGTTACTTTATTCGTTTTTATCGTATGGGCTGTATGTAGGTCAGGAACGAGTGCTTTTTTTTAATTTTTCACGGGCAAGGTCGAACCGTTTGTTCGTTTTGTCAGATGAACACTTGGATGTGGTAATTGGTCAGATGTGGAGCGTTGAACCGGACAAAAACTTAGCGATTCACTTTGTAATTATATTGTGATTAAGTGTACTTGGTCAGGTGTACAGTTAGCTCTTTTATTTTTGACTTCAATTGTACTTGCTTTGCCAAATACGTGGGTAACGTTTGATGTGTGTTTATAACTTCCTAAGGGCCTTTCATAAACGCTTGTTAACAGCACTTTAGCTAATAAATAGTTTGTCCCTTTCAGACATACGCTATTTGCCAAAGAGCGAAAAAGACAAAACACTGTTTAAGTTAAACATCGTTTATGAAAAAGGCGGTTAGTCTCTATTGCTATTCCACCTCTAAACTAGATGATAGATACATAGTTTAAACGTACTCACACGGGTTTTTCGCGTTAGACAGTTAATAAAGCAAGTAATAACTTACTTTTATTTCCCGACGTTTCGAGGGGATTGCACCTCTCGTGGTCGCGGGTGAACTGAAGACATTGGAGTTACCGCTGTGATGGGAGGGTAGGCGTTCCAAGTGTTGGAAGTACCCTCACATGGTCAATGTTAGAGTTTAACGGTGCGTTCACATTAGACGTGTTTAAAAAAGACTATAGATGATAGATAGTAGTACATAAACTTAAAAATAGGCTATTTCATTGCATTCTTTACACCATTGGGCTACATGTCTACATTTAAAGGGTAAATCATTTGCTATATTCGATTTCGTAGAGCGATTCATTTATTCATTTCGAGAAGGTTAGTGGCCAACCCTGGTGTCAAAGACCGCGTTTAGACCGCGTCATAGTCTAACGATTGAAACAACCGGGACCGACTTCTTAACGTGCCCTCCGAAGCACGGTAGCGCTCAGATAGAAATGCCAGTTAATTACTCTATAGTCTATAGTCTAATGGCTTAAAGTTTGACTCTAGCCTGTCTGTGGTCGTAGAGTACATAAACTTCATAAAGGAAGCATGCAATAGACATAACACTCGCTCTATAAAACCGAAATTAGCCCGAACCAAAGCCATACCAAAGCTTTTTTTCTCCAGAAACCAATGAGCAAGACATATAGCTCTGCTGTATACTTCCTACTAACATTACAAATGCATAAGTTTGTGAGGATGGATGTATGTATGTTTGTTAATCTTTCACTTTCAGGACGGATTTGCATGAAACTTTACAGTAATAAAGGTTATCAGATTAACGCATGGAATACAACTTATCCAGAAATTCCCGCGGGAACGGGTACAACGCGGGTAAGACCGCGGGGCGCGACTAGTCTTCTATATTATGGTCTAACAGTTGAAACAGCCGGTACCGACGTTTTAACGTTTAATCATCAAATAATTTAACATGCGCTTCATCTACACATTATAAAAGTCCTCAAAAGCTGTCTGTCTGTGTGTAATTGATTTTCTCACAAACAACTGAACGGATTTTCGTGCGGTTTTCACCAATATACAAGTGATTCAATGGAAAGATCTGCGACTACTTTTCATGAAAAAAATCCTACAGGAACGGGTACAATGCTGGTTAATAGCACGGGGCACTTAGTTATGATAATCAAAATCAATCTTCAATAGCGAAGCCAAATCAATCACTTTGGTAAGCTCTCGATGTTCATTGAAACATCTGAACAGAGAGCCTTCTTTTTTTAAAGTCGGTTAAGAACTAAACTTAGCATAGAACAGTAACCAAGAAAGATTCCAAGTACGAAATACTACAGAAGAAACCGAAAGTAATAATTTAAGGCACGATTTTCCAAAAAACAAACAAAAAATTATAGTAAAAGAGCTACTATGCAACGTCCTTTTAAAAAAAGTTAGTCGATGTCAGTGCATCGTGGCACTGCGGGGTCGTTCCGTCGCCAGCTTTCTCTGAAACTACCAATCTGATTTGTATAATTCTTTTTGTAATAGACAGCTACTTTCAACAGAAATGTTATTGAGTATTTTTCATCCCGAAATTCCCAATGGAACGGGCACACCGCGAGAAAAACCGCGAGAGGCTGCTAGTTTATACATTTTATTATTCCTAAAGTTTAAGCTGAAACGTTATCACTACATAGTACAAAACAAAGTCGCTTTCCGCTGTCTGTCCCTATGTATGCTTAGATCTTTAAAACTACGCAACGGATTTTGATGCAGTCTTTTTAAATAGATAGAGTGATTCAAGAGGAAGGTTTATATGCATAAAAAATCCCAAAATTCCCACGGGAACGGGCACAACGCGGGTAAAACCGAGGGGCGCTGCTAGTTATTACTAAAGTATTCAAGTATTCTCCTCTAGCAGGTAATATTGTGCTTGAAACCGGTAAGACCAATACCTGTGTTTTATTACGTGTAAAGTTAAACAGCCTTTAGGGTTTATAAATAACTTGTTTGGGCCGTAATGAGATTCTTGAGGTATAAACCCTATTCCATCCCAGAGAGGATAATGCGAGAGTTTGCGGGGATTGTAACTTGAAGTTACTTGATGATATGGCTGGATAGATTCGCATGTGGATTTGGATGATGGTTTTAACATAAAAATTGCCATTTTTATCTGTATTTTTATTATACTCTTCCTATATACTCCATATACTATACTCTATATGCAACACAGCTCACGCTATCGCGTATATAATTACAAACGTTGTAAAATTTATTTGTTCTCAAAAAACGATTTTTATTTTTATCTATACTCTACTCTATATACTAAGCTATACTCTATAGTAAAGCGCAATCAAACTATTCACCTTTTTACATTCGTTCAGAATCTATATCTGTACTAATCTATGAAGCTGTAAAATTTTATTCATGTTTTTTGTTTATTTTGTCCCCTAACCCACAGCTGTAATGTAATGTAAACCTTAATGTAGTCCCACAGCTGAGCGCTTTCCTTCGCTTTGCTAACAGCTTGTAAAGTACTCGTAGCTTAATCAAAACGATAACCCTTAAATATATATACCTAAGTATATATAAGGATACATAACATGGTGTACTCTTCATGCCTTATTATACCGCAGTTAAAACCAGTTTATTGTTGATTTATCGAAGATAAAACATTTTTAAGGAATCAGACCTATTCCGATTCAATCGGGTGTGCCAGGTGCAACAGTGATGGCGACTAGCATTTCATTAATTAAGATTATTGAAAACTAGCTTCGCTCCGCGGTCTTACCCGCTTTGTACCCGTTACCTTGGGAATTTTGGGATAAAAGGTATCACATGTGTTATTCTGATGTATAACCTATATTACTGTAAAGTTTCATCCAAATCCGTCTTGTAGTTTTTTCGTGAAAGAGTAACAAACATAATACAACCATCCTCACAAACTTTCGCGTTTAAGTTTTTCAAATTTACTTTGAAAAGTTCTGTCATTGCATTAGGTACAGTTTTGGCATAAAGTAACATTCTACGAGTACCTATAAGGACCCTTGCAAAACAAAAGCTCTCGGCTGTTAATGATTACAGTGGTAACAGCAAAATAACAAAAAAAAAAAAACTAAATGTCTAAAACTAAACAAATTCTGAATAGACAAGCCTAGAATGCAAATATTAATAATTTTTCGATGATATTTTAAATATAATGACAAAAAATCGTTAAAACCTCCGCCAAAATTTAAAAACAAAACAATCAGCAAGATCACCAAATTAGCCGATATCAAACGCAGATTCATTTCAGAATGCCTTAATCAAGATATAAAAGACGATAAAACATAAAATCTCGCAGGAATCATACGAATCCGATAAAGTGTATCATAAACAAAATCATCTAAATCCACTCAGCATCGCGGTACACTGGAGCCCTTCAAAATTAACCGGTTCCCTGCATCCATCCTTGTCACACCCAAGCAAACACATATCCACTATCCCTTTCCACCCTTCGGTCATTTTTGTGTCTCACTCGCGCCCCCGCTGTAACTACCACTTTCCCTTTTCAAAGGACGAAGACATCTAGATTTTGCATCTCTTTCGCTCTCATTGTTTTATGTATGTCTGTTTCGCTGGTCAGGATTTGGCCTTGAGACGAGGCGATGTTATTTTTACTTTTTAGTTGGAACGATGACTAAATGCGTTGGGATGGCGCGCTGGCTCGCTTGTTCGAGGCATGCGTGTAGGTGTTTCACTGCCACTTGTGTTGCGAACAAAGAGTTGGGTACGGCTTAGGAGATGGGTGCCGAATCTGGTGATGGGTGTACAAATAAAAATGACATTAATGTCCATTTAATTCTGCATAGGCATAGACATAGACATAAGGATTGCATAGGCTAGTTATATGACATTGCATAGGATAGAGCGAACTTACAAGCTGTTAAGTGGCGAGTTCCATTGGCGTTCTATTCAACCCGCTACATATGTCACACAATCATATGTCCAATTTCCACCCTTGTCTTCAAAATTCGCCAACTTCCAAAATGTAATCGAAGTATAGAGCTTTTTCATAATGAAACTTCATTTACGATTACACTTTTATTTTTAGTGCCACGGTTTTATTTACAATTCACTTATTCCGGTGGGAATTTCAGGATAAATTGTAATATATGTTCTTATCCAAGATTCCATTCACACAGCCATATCTAAAAAATCATCAAGTTAAGACTTATGTCTTGGAAAAGTTTTAACTAAGTTATTTGCTCTAACTATAGTAAGTAAGTTAGTAAGTTAGCGGTCATCCTTGGTTTCGAAGTTTTTAGACCGCCATAAGACCTCTATATCTTCTATCTATAGTCTAACCATTGAAATAGCCGGTACCGACGTTTTAACGTTTGCTTAACAATATCAAATAATTTAACATCGATTTAAATTTTTTGGTTATATTATAAAATTTTAATAAATCCCGCAATTTTTTTCATTCAAAAAAGAATCAAAAATGAAATTAAAAAGTAATTGAATTCAACAATCCTCTTCTCGAATCTCAAATTGATGCAAAAACATGACATGACGTAACAGTTAAAAGGCTGTCAAGTAGTAATTAATTTTTAACATCAAATGGAATCCGTCATAAGAACATTTGTAATTTGATTTCGGGTCGAGAGGAATGCAATAATTGTTTCTTTGTGATAAGTTGCGCAGAAATAAAATACTTTTCAAAATGAGTACTGTTGGCAGAAACTTGAGAAACCAGTAAAATACCCACTTTAATTATTTTCCACGCCTCACTGTACTGATATCTTCAGTGAGATGATAGACCTATGTCCAGCATTGGGCATTACAGGCTAGTACTTTTTAAAATTTAATTTTCCTCTAGCACCCTCTTAAAAACCCGTTCCTATAGGCAATTTGGAAAAACCTTAATTTTCAAACTGCAAATTGATTGTGTGCATTTTATACAAATTACGCAGATGTTACCGATACGACAGTCACCCAGGTGACTGCGTATCGTACAAAATATAACCCTTACAAATGTGACAAATAATGCACGTGATAGACTAAATGTCCCCAAATGTATGTATTGAAGGTCTTCTACGGTTTTGCGGCTTCTACAATGTCCCCATACAAAAATAACTTTTATGTTATCTAAAAACATATATTTTGACGCTCTAAAGTCTATAGTTTGCGTAGGATATAAAAAAAGACATAAATCACAGTCCTTTTACTTTCAGGATGTCACTAATATGAATCAATTGAAAATAAAACGTTTTTTAAATTCCAAAAAATCATCATTATCAACGTTGCTGCACCATAACAACCCCTTCAAGTAAAAAGCTAACACACTTTTTTAAATAACTTCCCCACACCACCAAGTTTACTGAACAAAGTAAGGTGTCCAATTAGAGGTTGACCGCCGGTCTATTCCTGCAACTGGCTGTGAACAGTGTTACTAAGAAACCGACCGATTCGCAGCATCAGGTCAACCGGACTCAAGGTCACGGGATCACGGATAGAGAAGCAATGGAGTGGGTGTGTGTGAAAAAAAATATTTTGTAGGTTATAGTAAAAACTAAACGTTACTCGAAAACTTAGTAAACCCTGAACAAACCTGAAAACCCCTGACACAATACAGCAAAGTTTTTAAATTGTTGTTTTCTTAAATAGTAATGGATTACTTAACCAGTATAAGTGAGCACGAATTATGAAAAATATGTATTGGTATAATTTGACTTAATGAGCTTTGGTATTCGAAATGTCTTTTGTGAATATAAGCGTAGACTAAACTAACTGACTTTTGTTTTATGTAAACCTATGACTTTGGGGTTCCAGAGACTAGACAAGACGTCTTACCATTTTTACTGATAGCGCAAAAGTCTATCTCATGAATGGTGTGTCTATGGTGTGAGCTAGTCGTTCACTCACTTATAAGTACTAAGGTACTCACTTTTAGGAGTATCTACTAAAATATATAGTAGTGGAATTAACCTCATTTCAATCTACCAAGTAAGCTTTTAACAAAAATAAACTAGATGTCTCGTTGATGTCTTTTGTATGGAGGTAAAGTTTTTTTGCAATAATTAACATTAATATACAAAAAAATATAATTCCAAGTCGTCTCTACACCACAGAATGAACTTTGTTCCTCAGTCAACATTTACCAATATGTATTTGTGGACACGCACACACGCATACCCCTTGATGTTCGCGTGTGTGCGTTACACGTTGCACAAGAATGCACAGCGTTGTTGACACAACCAACGTCGATATTCCTTTATTTATTACTATAAAAACCCTTTCAGATCACTTACAAGCAAAAATAAACCTTAATTAACTCGATATTAAAACCTAACACAGTTTGACATGCAATTTTTTTACTGCATTTCTCGATTAGAAACGTTCTAATCAGATCTAAGCGGGTTAAATATCTATAGACATGAGAATAGAGATGAATTTTGATTGTCAATTTGACGTTGTTTAAGTCTGATTGGCTTTTAAACGGGAAAGGGTATATTTAAATAAGGATTTATGCGTTGCGTCTGGCCTTTTGGCGAGATTCGAGGATTAAGGATGGTAACGTATGAAAAAGAGAGATTTCGCGAAAAGATTGGCGATGTTCAGGACCACAATGGACGTTGGAGACAGCCTTGGGAGGAAGACCTTCACGATGAATTTGGCAACTTTAACATAATTAGAAACGTTATAGGTTTAGTTGGAATATATATATTAAGTAACAGCGCCCCACGAATTTGTCCGACTTATGCCCAGGTCAAGTTCTTTTGTAATAGTTTACAGTACAGACTACTAATATTTACTTAAGAGGATAGGCATGGATAATCTTCTATATAATAAAAATTAATTGCTGTTCGTTAGTCTGCTTAAAACTCGAGAACGGCTGAACCGATTAGGCTAATTTTGGTCTTGAAATATTCATGAAAGTCGATGAAAATGAAAAAAGAATAAATGCAACCGCAGGGCACAGCTAGTGTGAAATAAATAAGGGAATTACAACGCAATAAGTACTAAAACCTCACAGAACCTCTACTAAGTTTACTTCCTACCTAACCACTCAAGGTCTACCTCCTAGACAACAACCAAAAATAAATCTTAAGGTAACGAACGATTTCTTACCATATCTGTACTTGCTGCACGTACGATCAAATTATTAATAACTTCAATAACACAATGTTATTATTACAATCATATTTGAAAGTGAGCTTAATAATAGGTCATTAACCTTTTGCAATCAAGTTTATCTGAATCTAGTTTTTAAGTAAAAATAAAGGACAGCGGCAAATATTAATAAAAATAAATTGAAAAAACACTTTTGTTTTTGCCAAACTAAAGTATATCAGGTAACATAAGTCGTATAATTACGCTCTAATTTCCATGTTGTCACCTTTACATATCACCTTCTTGTTATGTGTACTTGAAATTATAATTAACTAGCAGCACCCCGTGGTTTTACCCGCGTTGTACCCGTTCCCGTGGGAATTTCAGGATGAAAAGTAGCCTATAACCTTCCCGTTGTATGTGGCTATCCATTACAAGAAGAATTATTCAAATCGAACTGCTAGTTTATGAGATTAGCGCGTTTAAACAAACAAAAAACAATAGTAAAAAAAAGTATGACCCTGTAATGTCCCACTGCTGGGCAAAGGCCTCTCATCTCACTGAAGTTATCAGTACAGTGAGGAGGATTAGGCATGATCACCACGCTTGCCAAATGCGGGATGGTGATCTCAAACTCGAGCCATGTTTGAAATGTAGGAAACATGTTTTTCGCTCGACCCGGGAATTGATCCCGGGCGCTCAGTCTTGGCAGGCGAGCGCACATACCACTAGACCACCGAGGCGAAAACAATAATAAAAAAAAACCATTCAACTTTATTATTAGTATAGAAACAACCTGAGTATAACCACAAGTGTTTAGAACCATCACTTTTTACACGCAAACAAATTTTTCAGTTTGTCGTAACAACTATTTTCAGTACAAAATGTTAGTGTTAAAGTGCGTTTAGTGCTTTATGACTATAATGGGCTTAGATTTATTAAAATCATACTATTCACTATTTACGCTTCGGTGGTCTTGAGGTATGTGCACTCGCCTGCTAACACTGAGGAGGTCCTGGGTTCAATTCCCAGGTCGAGCGAAAATATGTTTCCTACTTTTTAGACCTGCGTTAGTCACGCGTGGTGCCTACTCACTTTACTAATGTCTTCAGTGTGATGAGAGGCCTTGCCCAGCTGTGGGACATTACGCTTAGCTACTATAAACACAAAGCAAGAGCTTACACGTACACACTGGGGTCCTGTCTGTCTGTCTGTCCCGCGTCATTAATTAACTACCAGAATCTGACAGTTGTCTTTTATACATAGCTTAAAATAAAATCTTTCTTTAGACTAGTATGAGTTTTTTCTTTTCGTTACCTATCTGAAGTATTCCATGGTTTGAGATTGATTTGAGATAAATAGGTATCTAAATAAGGTCGGGTAGGTTTATGTGTCGGAGTTTTTAGACCGCCTAAGGGCCCCCAACATGGCCTAACGATTCAAATAACTAGGCCACAATTAAAGTGTCCTGGAAAGCACAGTAGCACTCAACACACTTTGTCTAATATGCTATTCCTATCATAATTTGATCTGTGAAAACCAGTGAAAACTATAAAAACATATTTGCTCGGTCCCGGTTTTGAACCTAGGTCCTTGAATATTATATTCAACTGCACATACCACTGTCCTCTCAAGAATTATTTGAGCAGTCTTGTCAAATTTTTGAGCATTTTCCTTAATAAAATTGTATGAAAAACTTCGTGAGACGGCTTATGTCTAGTGTTCGCCTTCATTGGAATCCATAGAGCAAAAACAATCTTAACTCTGTCGTGACATGACTAATATGACAATAGTCTGAGCCTGGCCTAAATAGACCAGAAGTACAAAATATCTACAACAATTAAAACCCAATATCAAAACAAACGGTATTAAAAATAACAAACCATACTTCTTAAACACCATTGTATAATTAGATACACATAAAAACTTATCGAAAAGAGATCGAAAGTAAACTAACGTCGACTTAAACTAAGAACACTTTCATTAAAGCTTTCCCACCAAAAGGATCACAGAAAACAGGTTCCAAACCATCCGAGTAAAAAAAAAACCATATTATATTAATTTGGGTTCTCCACAAAAAAGGACGATAGCCACACGAATAAAAAAAGCTAATGGCCAAAAAAAATAAAAAAGGATTGATCGAAAAAAAGGAAAAATAAAAGATGCCTAAAGAAAGGGTTTTGGTTATACGGGGTGGTTTGAAAACTATTTTGATTAAGAAATTTGATTTTTGCATATTTTTTATTGATGTTGTGTAATGATAGTAATTGCTAATGTAGAGTCACAGGTATATTGAGACTACGAAGAGAATAGGAAAAGACTACGAGGGGTTAAGTTTCCAACTTGTAGAGAGCTTTTTGGAGATCTATTGTTCTATAGAGTACAAATAAAATAAATGTTATTTTATATTGATATTATATACTGATATTTCCAACAAACGAAAAGCTCTGTAGCGAGTTTTTTTCAGGACTTTACTAATAAATATTAAAATAATAGTACGATAGGCTCTGAAGCACATAATACGGCGTAGTTTAAAGTACGTCATTCAAAATAAAAATCAGCCTTCAGAACAAGATGTCTCTCATACATTTACATACAACAATGTTACGACTAAACAGACAAGTTTACAATCCAACAAAAAATACAAAATTACAGCTCATGTAAACATAATTGTTGATCAGGAAGGACCGTTTTAAATACTACTAATATAATGGTAAATGTAAAAGTTTGTTTGTTTGTCTGTTTTTTACTTTTTTTAACTTAAGCACTTTTTAGTCAAACATTACATTAACGAACTTTAGGTAGGTAGTGTATTCCTATACAGGATAATCCAAAAAAATTAGCTTGTTAAGTCCCACTGCTACATATAAATCAAAAAATAAATATTTGGAATTATCATGTTACTAAACTATTAACGAGATAAATTAAAAAGGGCAGAGCTCCTTTTGAAAAAAACACTTCATTGTATACCCATAAAAATACATATTACAAGTATACGTTCTACTTTTTATCCCCCTTTCAAGATCAGAATATAGACAAGTAAAACACGAGAACACAACTAGTAATATACATTAATTTCGGCACGTACAATCGAATTGTACATAAAACAAAATAAAAACAGCATATTGTTGCTACAGGAATGCAGTAAAGATCGAAAGTTGAATAACTATTTTTAGATAACGGGTATTTAACAGACTCTTTGGGAAGTCGGTACTTTAATCCAATGTCAACAGTTATATTTTGATTTTCCATGTTTATTAAAACACTAGCAGCGCCCCGCGGTTTTACCCGCGTTGTGCCCGTGCCCGTAAGAATTTCGGAATGAAAAATAGTCTTGAAAAAAAACCTATTACAAAAAGAATTATTCAAATCCGCCAGGTAATTCCTGAGATTAGCTCGAACATACAAACAAGTAATTCCTGAGATTAGCTCGAACATACAAACAAACAAACAAACTTACAAATTTTACCTCTTTATAATATTAGTATTGATTAATATAGATTACTTTAATATCATCTGTGACCACGGTTCATATGGGCCGAAACGTCAGATAAAAATGTCAAATAAAAGCAAAGTGAACCCGTAGAATGACATTAATGTATTATTATTTTTCGTGATATATATGTTTGGTCATATTTTTGCCTTTCCATGAATATGATATTTTTTGTTGACGAAATCATGAACCAATTATTTGACAGCAGTATACAATTAATTAAAACAATTTTATTTTTTATACCTCAAAAACGGCAAAATAATTTCAACCCTTTTTATATGTATTTCCTAATTTGATATCAACTTGGGAGCACCCTGTATCATCGGGTCAGGTAATTCTCGTATCTAACATAATATATACATTGTCATTGTGTTAGAGGTCACAAATTCCACGGCTGCGTTTATTTTAGGCTGTGTTGCCAGTTGCTAAGGAACTTATGAGAATTGCAGCCCAGGGTTAGTGTTGACTGTCACCCTGGGCAGAATTATGATAGATATATTACTTTAGTAGACAGAGTTCAAAACTATCTGTAATTAAAACATTGAAAATAATTTAACCTTAGGCATTTGCACCCGCATTAGGCAAGCGTGGTGAATACGCCTAATCCTCACTGTACTGGTATCTTCAGTGAGATATGAGGCCTTTGCTGAACAGTGGGAAATTACAGGCCAATACTTTTATTTAGGGTTAATCAACATATCCCTCAGGAAAAGGGGGATAAAACGTAATCTTAATAACGAGACGACAACATGCGACATTATATGACATGTCATGATATGATATGATATTGGTGGATAGCTCGAATTTAAAATATTCTTGTTTGGTCCCATTTTATCAACAACATAGAGCAAAGGGGAAATAAAAACGCGTATAAGGAATTAATTAATTAGTTATTACCTTAATTAAGAGTGGTGGGAGTGGGGGGAGGCCTTTGCCCAGCAGTGGGACATTACGGGCTAACAGTAACAGTAACCTTAATTCGCGAGGAGTTAACATCGCTCACTCAAACTAAAAAGATTCACAGCTTGTATGTTCGGCAATGTTATTTTGAATTGAGACTACATTTACGGATACATTTCGCTTTTATGTTACACTAGCAGCGCTCCGCGGTTTAACCCGCGTTGGGCCCGTTCCCGTGGGAATTTCTGGTTGACAAAATAGCCTATAATCTTCCCGTTGAATGTGGCTATCTATTACAAAAATAATTATTCAAATCGGACTGATAATTCCCGAGATTAGCTCGAACATACAAACAAACTTACAAATTTTACCTCTTTATTAGTATAGATTTTTGTCTGACGTTTCGGCCCCTTTACAGGAACCGTGCTCACAGAAGACTGACCCGCTTAGTGTTCGATTAAACTTAAGATACAAGTATTTCGTCAATGTCTTCAATTACTCTCATAGCTCCACAAACCTCACATCATATCTAGACCAACAAACTTGAACAGTTTATCGTGAAATGATAAATAACTTCCAGCATTTATCTATTAAATCACTGTACATAATCAGCAGGTACAACATCAACTCTATGTACCTGGTAATAAGGGTTACCAGGGATGGGAGTCCCGAATTGCCTTCGGGATGACCGAACAGGTGCTTTCTCATCTTGTAGTCACCGGACGTTGGAGTGTAACACGTTTTGGTACTTGGTATGTATTTTAATGTTTAATATGTTATGAGATTTCAACATGTTTAACCATGCGATGTAAAAGAGGTGTTATATAGAAAGTTATTTATTGGAACGAAGTTCCTTATAACGCGCGTTGCGAAAGGGGGCTAGACGGAAAAAATGGTAACGACATTTTTTAGGCCAGAGAGGGACAGACAGAGAAACTTGCGCACGCCAGAAAGAGACGGACAGAGAAACATGCGCGAGAGAGACAAACAGAGAAACTTGCGCACGCCAGAGAGAGACAGAAACAGAAACATGCGCATGTTTCTGTGTCTGTCTCTCTCTGGCGTGCACATGTTTCTCTGTCTGTCTCTCTCTCTCTCTCTCTCTCTTATAGAAAGCAAGCTAGATATTTTCGTTTCGTCTTTCTACATTGAACAGTGTGGTGTCGCGACGATTATTTTTGTTGATAATAAATAAACTTCGTTCCATCCGGGTGTCCCTTGACACCTCTCAAGTTTTTTTTATTTATTTACTCTAGCCAGACTCCGAATGTGTATTAAGCCACGTGACACAATAAAAAGCACCAATACCCGACCAAAAGTCGGATCCGGAAGCGAGCAAGGGGGTATTGACTTTTAGCCGATAGCAATAATGACATCTATTGTTTCAGTGAGAAGTTTGGTTTCTACAAACTAAAAACGAAGATCATCCAAGATTTTTGGATCAGTTTGTGTATTTAAAAAAGTAGTCACTCACTCGTATTTTCACTTATTTAATAAGTATTATTATTTTATTTTATCAAGTTAATTATACTTTAATTATAAGTATTATTATTTTATTGTATCAAGTATCAAATTAAGGCGAGTGCTGTACACAGACCAACTTCGGATTAAGGCCTAATAACGAATGTGGACGCGCATATCCGTTCAATGGGAGTTTAAACTATTTAATTTCAAGTTATTTTCATAAGTTCATAACCACATGCTCGGTAAATACAACATATTTCAACTATGCAGTACCCATTGATAAAGTTTAAGAGAAAAGACGGTGACATACAGACAGACTGACATGATGAAACTATTAGGGTTCCTTTTTTCCCTTTGGCTACGGAACCCTAAAACCTAGCCCTACGGAGAGTCCATAATCTCAATTTATTTAGCAAATACCTTTTTCTTATACTCATACCCTTTATTAAACCCCCGACGCAGAAAGAGGGGTTATAAGATGAGTGTCAAGCTGAATCATAGATCCTAAACAAATCTATTTTGATTCAGTTTTTTTTGTTTAATAAGCGCTTACCCGGGGAGTCATTTCAGCTATCTATACTCTATCTATAATTTTTGTTTGTTTGAACGCATTAATTTTACATTGGATAGCCACGTTCAACGTTATCATTCAAAGGTAATATATTTTTATATACTATTTTTCATCCCCATTCCTACGGGAATAGGCACAACGCGGTAAAACTGCAGGGTGCTACTAGTGTTTGAATAAAAGTCAAGGTCTCAAAATTTCTATGCGAAAGCCTAAAATATTCATGTCTTAAAAGATACTATTCAACACTTTTTCAAGACCACCAAACTACATTCAAACCACACATGATTGGTTCCTCATTTTGACGTCATTAATCTAAGCTTTAGAATACCCGTGACGTCACGGCTCGCCGGATGCGCCTGAGCATTCGACGCGCTTACCCAAGGGAGTCAATTTGACGGTAGTTCTATATTCATTGTTTATATTGTATTGATGTGAAATTAGATGCTGTGGTTTGAGGCTATGATTTGATCTGGTTGTTTAAAATTTACAAGTTTGTCTATGGGTGGAGCGAGAGAAAGAAAAAATGAGGTTTTATATGTTTAGGTGACGTAAAAGAGAGGTGTTGTATGTAAGGACGTAATATTTACGGTAGGCAGTGGTAGGTTGAAATGTACATAATATATAACAATACTAGCTGCGCCCCGCGGTTTCACCCGCGTTGTACCCGTTCCCGCGGGAATTTCGGGATGAAAAATAGATGTTGTCCGATTCCCAGGCCTACCCGATATGCACACAAAATTTCATGAGAATCGGTCGAGCCGTTTCAGAGGAGTTCAACCACGGTACCCGTTCCCGCGGGAATTTCGGGATGAAAAATAGACGTTGGCCGATTCTCAGACCTACTCAATATGCTCACAAAATTTCATGAGAATCGGTCGAGCCGTTTCGGAGGAGTACGCGAACGAACACTGTGACACGAGAATTTTATATATAAGATTGTAAAAGATAATCTACTAATATTTAATTATAAAACCTAAATTAAACAGAGTAAAAAATTTCGACTACAAAAAATCGAAAACGGTTTCTATAACACACACGAATATAGAGCAAAATAAAACAATTCGAATCCTAACTGAAAAACTTAAAAGAATAAGAAAAAACCTAACCTAAATATCAAAGAGGAATGTATAAAATTTTCACCGTAGACACAGATAGAAAGGTCTGGAAAAAACATACATTTGATGGAGTGTAGTTTATCTTACATCTGGGAAAACACTCTGAAAAAATATCGCGCGCCAAGGAAAATATTCGTAAATGAAAAAACAGCATCCCCAGTTCACCGTATGCCGGCAGGGCTGCCTCGTGTTGTTTTATCATTTGTTGTGACCTTCAAAAATTTTTGAGGGATTTTTATGGATTGTAATTGGGATTAAAGGCTGGTGAACCGGTGGTGTCAATATGGTAATATGGGTAGGAGTAATGTTTAGGCAGTGCGGCCGTAGACAGTGAAATGGTCCTTATATGGCTCTTGTTCAGGCACAGCAGTTTTGTTCAGGCCTTGTTGGTCCTAATTGTGTATACTACATATGTATTTTGAAGTGATGAGAAGGGCTGAGATTTCAAAAATGGTAGACGTACACAGAATAGTCCTACTAATATTACGAGTATAATGCGAAAGTTTTAGATGTATGTACGTATACGTTTGTTACTCTTTCACGAAAAAAATACTGGACGGATTTGGATGAAACTTTACAGGTTATACATAACGTGACCATAATTTTTAAGTGACAGTGTGTCAACCCTGCGGTTGCCAGGCGGGGCTGTCTAAACGGCGCTCTAGCTAGACAGTGACACTCGACACTAAATGAGAGTTAGCAGTCTCGGTCCTACCTGTGGGTAATTAGTTTAAACACAATTTAATTCAACTCATTACGTGTTACACTGAACTGACCTTTTTCTCTTGGGCTTATGTAAATATATGAATCTTGTGTAAAGGTTCTTTAAGAATATATTTTCACATATTTAATATGGTAGTTGTGTAATTTTTGTATCAGTATCTTGGGGTTAAACCTATAATCTTTCCATACAAATTATCTTCACTAACTTCACTCAAAAACCTGATATCATCGTTATAAACGGGAAGGTCATAGGCTATTTTTCTTTCCGAAATTCCTACGGGAACGGGCACAACGTGGGTAAAACTGCGGGGAGCTGTCAGTACATTATATAACTTTCAGATTATTATCCAATGTTCCGAACAGGTAAATCAATACATAGTATAAAACAAAGTCGCTATTTTTGTCTGTTTGTTTGTCTGTATGCTTAAATCTTTAAAATTACGCAACGGATTTTGATGCGGTTTTTTGTAATAGGTAGAGTAATTCAATAGGAAGGTTTTTATGAAAAAAAATTCCCGAAATTCCCACGGGAATGGGCACAACGCGGGTAAAACCGCGGGGCGCTGCTAGTATACTAATATAGTAAAGCAATGAAGAGTTTGATTTATTGTTTTTAACCGACTTCAAACACCGAAAGAGGAGGTTCTCAATTCACTTTGCTTTTTTGTTTGTTTGTTGGCGCTAGTCTCAGAAACTACCTATCCGATTTGAATAATTATTTGTGTAATGGACCGCCACATTCAACAGGAAGGTTATGGGGCTACAATGGGCAAAACGCGGGTAAAACCGCAGGGCGCTGCCAGTGATATATCTAACAGGTATACATGCTATTGCCTAAATTTTCAACAAAAACCTTCATAAAACCTAGTTTCAGAGAGATACGTCGAACTCCGAGGGGTTACTCCGCCACCCCCAACGCTGTTATTCTTCTCTCACCGAGCCTAATATTTTCAGAGGGCCTAAAATAACAAGCGGATGATTTTATACAGTGTTTTTCGTCGCGACACCGCCCACCGCTTCATTTGCTCTCATTATTATCATTGCAATTTCGCGGGGTTGCCAGATGAGAAAATTCTACTTTTTTTACGCTATTCTTTTTATTTGATGGCGTAAAATGGTTTTGAATTAATGGAATTTTGGGTTTAGAAACTTTTTGGTTTTGATTTGATAGTTGTAGAGGAGGGTAAGACTTGTGTGGTGGTTGTGGCGACGCGGAACCATGGGATGTTTTGTATCGGACATCTCTTTTGATATTTAAATATATTTGATACCAGCCGAGCCCGCGGTTTCAGCCGGGTTGTACCCGTTCCCGCGAGAATTTCGGGATAAAATGTATTCCATGTGTTATTCTGATGTATAACCTATGTATTACTGTAAAGTTTCATCTAAATCCGTTCAGTAGTTTTTGCGTGAAAGAGTGACACACATACATACATACATAGATCTTCACAAACTTTCGCATTTATAATATTAGTAGGATTAACAGGAGTGCCGCAGTGTACAAACGATGACGCCGAAACCAAACTATCTGAAAATAAAATTGAACTCTAACACCACTCGTAAAATGCAAAAATAGTGATGTTCTGAACTTTGCGATAATAACTGTCGCAATAAATCGACACATAATTATTTGACGTAATTTTTCATACATTACATGTCAAGATCAGTCATCTGCTAAGAAAGCATTTGACATCTGTGAATACGGGCGTTTGTACTTCAAAACGATACCGGACTGTAGTTAAAGTTTTCTACTTTCCACCGAATAAATGAAATCGATTTTCGCAGGCACGGGTCGCCGGTGGCACGTGGCCAGTCACGCACGTCTGTAACGCGATCACCACTCCATTAGACATCCACTTTTTACGCATTCGATTCTAAAACATCGATACATTTTTTATCGAGTCACAAACTTTTCTCATCATCTTTTTTTTGTGATGTTGGTCCGTTTTTGGCTGGCATCTTCGGACTTATTATTTTTTCGGCTATCTTTTCTAGTTTACCGATTTGACTTGTTTCTACGTCTTACGGAGTTTATGGAGACCGTTCGTTCGTAATGCTTCAGTTCAACATCTACCGACACCGTTAGTAATTTTTCTGTTCTTTTTGCAGTTAAAAATAAAAGATTGCGCTCCATTAAGTGTTAAATAGTTACGGTTTTTATCTTATTTCTATTTGGGAGATTCGCTCGATAACTGTTTTAGTGTAACTGGGAAAATCGATTGACAAAAAGTCGTGACTAAACTTTTTAGTTAAGCTTTGGGTGCAGTTTAAATGAAAAATTATAACTGCCTGCCAGTGGAAAGAAAAAGAATGTTATGGCATTTTCATACAAAAAATCAAGATTTTTAGTTACGGCACTTTCATACAAAGGCACGTTAAGCAGTCGGTCCCGTTTGTTTCAATCGTCTGACCATGTCACCTTGAGGCGGTCTATAAGCTCCGACACCAGGGTTGGCCGCTAACCTTATCGAACTTACTTTAAAAAAAAACAAGTTTTTTTTTTCACGCGCAAATCTTAAATAATATTTATACCTACTCGCAATATTTTGAAGTCGCAGGCTCGCAGCTCATAAACTCGCTCAATCTCAACCATATGAAAAGCACAACAATCACCGAATCCCACGATTAAAATCCAAAACAAACAACAAACCCTTCTCTTTCCGTGATGAAAACATTTCAAAAACAATCGCTACAACTAGCTCCATCTTAATTTCCACATATTTTTATTCCTCTCTCTGTAATTGACTTCCGATCAATTCGCGTAGATGCTACCTGTCCATCATAAGATCACGACTGCCGACAAAAAAGCAGCCTAAACTCCACCTTATTCATTAGGAAACAAAGTTCAATTTAGTACCTTTCTAAATCAGGTGATTAGTTAAAAATTATTTGGTTGTAAGCGCCAGAAATTAGCTTTACTAAAAACTACCTTCATTTCCTTGTTTTAGAGGTAAAAGTTGTTGGTACAGCTATGGTTTTTAGGTCAGATTGTGTGGTATAGTTGGACTGGTATGGAGAATGCTTCTGTTAATAGAATTTTAATGAAGTGCGGGTAGTTTTGTCTTGTCATGCCCATCTCTTTACGCGGTCTGACGCGTGCGTGAGCTCTGTACGGACAGCAGAGGAATGTAGAGCAGACGTACATAAACAATAATAAGACGTACACATTTTATGAGTAACAGGCGTACAATGTATTTAACATGTACCAAGTCGCCAAAATCTATGCTTTGGATTATTTTTATCTCTTCTCTTCATATAGAAAATGAGTGAGAGAGAGAGTGGAGAAGGGAAAAATTTTCAAATGCACAGTCTAATCCAGTAGACTTTTGGATTTGGCGGTTTTTAATGGCTGCGATGTGTTCTTTGACCTTCGCTATTGTTCATTTGGTCTGACCAATATAAGAACTACCGCAACTATAATCTATTTTTTTTGGATTGGCACAAAATGTGGTTAAATGTCGTCAATTTTCCAGCCGAAGACGATTGCTTCTGAAGAGGAAAAAGGTTTAGAGATAGGGTAAGAATGAAATAAAATTACTAAACTTTTTTGTTCTTCAGAAGCAATGCGCCTGGGATAGATAGAGTAAAATAGAAGCCTCACTGAAATTCAAAAAACGGCTGGACCAATTATTGACATTGGCAAAACCACTGCAAAAAATTCAAATGACTGACAAAAATTAAAAAATGCATTAAAATTGGCATTTTCGTTTGAGAGCTATACGGTGCCACACACACAACACACACACCACACTCACACACATAAACACACACAGCCATCGACGTAACTAACGTAATAACGTAACTTAAATAACATAATTAAAATTAAAACACCATTTTTTTGCATCAGAGGTTAAAAATAGCCTCGTCTTTTCTGCGTCCAGTACAAGAGAGCGGTCATCTATATTTGCCGAATCTGTTCCATCAAAGAGATGATAATAATTACGTTACAGTTAGAGATGTAGATATCACGCGAATGATAAGAGCACAATCACAAATGATACAGGAGAGTTGTTCACCATAATGTATAACACTTAGATTTCAAACCAAATAAATGCATTAACGATAATAGGTAAAGAAAAAATCAATTTTCTGAACCGCTTACTTTCGGCTCAACTTTTAAGATCCAATTTTGATGAGATGTAAATACGTGTAAAAGTCTTATCTACATAAAATTAAGTACATAAGTACACTATCTAAAAAGAAATGAAAGCAATCTTTTCGGTGTACTTATTTGCCTTTCATTTAATACAGGTTGTATTAGAATGGTATCTGTCATGATGGGCGTGATGGTATATTTTTTGCCATATATAATTTTTCTTTAAATACTAAAGAAACCTAAAGGCTAAAGTCTAGGCACCAATTCTTTAAGTCGTTAGCTCTGACATCAGGGTTGGCCTAGCCGCGGCCCGCGGTGTTACCTGCGTTGAACCCGTTCCCGCGGGAATTTCGGGATAAAATGTATCCCATAGGTTATTCTGATGTATAAACTATCTTAAATATAAAATTCTCGTGTCACAGTGTTCGTTCGCGTACTCCTCCGAAACGGCTTGACCGATTCTCATGAAATTTTGTGAGCATATTGAGTAGGTCTGAGAATCGGCCAACATCTATTTTTCATCCCGAAATTCCCGCGGGAACGGGTACAACGCGGGTGAAACCGCAGGGCGCAGCTAGTATTTATGTAAAATTTCATCCAAATCCGTCCAGTAGTTTTTTCGTGAAAGAGTAACAAACATACATACATGTATACATCCTCACAAACTTTCGCATTTATAATATTAGTAGGACAGGATGTTCTACCTAGCTATGTGTTCTAAGCGGTTGTTTCAACCGCGATCCAGTAGATGGCGCTAGTATAAAATTTTCATAGATAGCCCTTACGTAATTTTTTCAGATTTAGTGAGACCGCGCCCATACTTTTTGTTAGGAAGGAATATTTAAAGTTTCGATAACATTAAGTGAATTTACAACAGAAGATTTTATGAACACTAAGTTTTTACTGACTATCTAGTGTATAAAAGGTCTATGCATTTTTCAACAAAAGGCAACAAACTTAAATCACACAGTTTTCTTTTAAAAACAACGAAGACCTGGAAACAAATTGTTTTGAGAAATTTATAGACAATCTTTAAAAACATACTACTTGAAAACAGGACCTTCTTTTACGAAATCGGTCAAAAAATCACATCTTTCAAGTTCATATCCAACCAAATTATATAAGCTACCAATAAAAACTAACATCATCAAAAATGGTTTAACCACAGAACAGTTGGATAACCAAATATAATCGTGACGAGACGAAGTCTTCGGTCCCGGAGACATTTTGTGGTCACTCGATAATGTTATTGTGTAACATAGATTTTATGATAATGGCCTAACCCTCATTGTACTGATATCTTCAGTGAGATGAGGCTGCTGATGCCTTTGCTCAGCAGTGAGACATTACATCTATACTAATATAATAAAGATGAGTTTTTTCATGTTTGTTTGATCGCGTTTATCTCAGAAACTACCAATCCAATTTGAATAATTAATTTTGTAATAGATTAGTAGGTAGCGCCTTTCAGCTATGTATACGAGTATTACAAGCAGCGCCCCGCGGTTTTACCCACGTTGTGTAATAGATAATTACATAAAAAATATTCAAATTGTTTTGGTAGTTGCTGAGGTTAGCGCGTCCAAATAAACAACAATTAAAACACTTCAGCTTCTATTGAACCGATTTCAAATTTGATTTGCACACCATGTGCAATTTGATCCAACTTGAAAGATAGCTTCCGTCTCAAATTAAACTGATAAGGGTGGTCCACACCTTAATTTTTATATGGCAAAACAACGATTGCCGGGTCAACTAGTATTAATATAGATTCTACGTACTATCACATGCATAGGTTAACTACGATGAATACATTATACACTACTTTATATTTGAGTGAAGCCGCAAGCGTGCCTAATAACCGGCCGGGCGGCAAACGACTGGCCTTAATGACTGTCTGCAGACTGATCTAGACTTCAAACTGGTCTAGGTTTGACAATAAGAGTTCTTTTTTTGAATTGAAACTACGATACAGATATGGAAGACTGTCACCAGTCGTCTGTGACCACGGTTCCAGTAAAGGGGCCGAAACGTCAGATAAAAATCACTACATAGTATAAAATAAAGTCGTCTCTGTTTCGTGTCTGTTTGTCTGTTTGTCTGTATGCTTAGATTTCTAAAACTACGCAACGGATTTTGATGCAGTTTTTTTTAAGAGACAGAGTGATTCAAGAGGAAGCTTTATATGTATAAAAATTCCCGAAATTCCCACGGGAACGGGCACAACGCGGGTAAAACCGCGGGGCGCTGCTAGTGTATAATAAAAGCGAAGTGTATCTGTAAACGTAGTTTCAATTCAAAATGAGTAGTGTTCGCTTAAACTTAAGAAACCAGGAAATAAGAATCTGATAGACGTTTTGGGTTAATAAGTTGTCTATGCAGCGAGATGGGTTAGTTAGAATCGCTACGCAATGGGTGCCGGAGAGAGTGAGGCGTAGAGGCAGACCCCGGAAGAGATGGCGTGACGAGTAAGATAACCTCGATAAGGATTGTCCATATTAAGCACGGGATAGGGAGGCTTGGAGGATGATGAGGGTACTTTGCTCAAAAAGGGGACAGTATAGATTGAAAAAAGTTTCCTTTAGGTTTATCTGAGCGCTACCGTGCTTCGGAGAACATGTTAAGCAGTCGGTCCCACCCGGTTGTCTTAATCGTTAAACTAGCGGTCTAAAAATTCCGACACTTGGATGTATGAAGGAAAAGTACCTTAATGAAGAAACATTAGAAATATTATTCAAACATTTTTTACATTCTACAACCGTAACTGGAATTGGATTTAGGTATCCAAGTGTTAGTGAATTACGGTTTCGAAAACATTAACTTTTTGACTCAATTAAAAAAGAATTCAACTGAAAACAATTGATTTTAAAAAAATCTCTACAAACACTGTTTGATTCAAATTTATATATTACGTTCGGAATCAGCAACTGTAGTTAACTGGCTACTTCTTAACGAACTTAAATGAGCTACATTCATATTCAAAATCCATTTTCACACAATCGAATGTCAATGACCTATATCATAAGTTTTTTTGAATCGATGCTCTAGATGCGATGTTAACATTTCAATCGAGATGTTTAGAATCGATTAGATATTCGGATAGAGCGTGTATCATTCGATTCAGCGGTCACGGAGGGAACGACGATTATGTGAATGTTCTGTGTTGTTTACCGGTAGCGAGAGAGTTAGGCTTGCTATCCACCTTTGGATATGTGCTAAGAAGCTATGATATCTATTCTAATATGATAACGAGGTAAGGATTCTAATTTTGTTTGTTGGTATGAAAGGGCTAATCTTAAAAACTACCACTCCTATTTTAATAATTCTTTTTGCAATGGATAGCCACATTCAACGGACAGGTTATAAGCTGTTTATTCTCCCGAAATTCCGACGGGAACTGGCACAACGCGAGTAAAACTGCGGGCGCTGTTAATCCGATATGAAGTGATATAATCATATCAGTGAAATTAAAGACAAATAATTATGATCGCTTGTAAATTGATTTGAAGGTTTCTAGTTTTAGTTCCTGCAAAACAAAACTTTCAAACAACATATCTCCAATCTTTAACACACTCACTGGTAAACAAGCCTACTCAAATCACGTTTTTCAAAAGTGGTAGCTGCTCAGTCAAATGTCAGAGGGAATGCTGATGTTAAGTGGTTCTAATATAAAACTGACGACCTCATGATGGAGTGACCTTCAAAGAGTCAGCACGATCATGGGAACAGTGGGTGAAAGAAGTTATGGAAAAGAAAGACTGCTTAATTACTTTAGATAGCGATCGAATGAGTATGAGGAAAACGTCGTATTTATGTAGATTAAGGTACACTAGGCACAGTGGTCTAGTGGTATGTGCACTCGCCTGCCAAGCCGAAGGACCCATGTTCAATTCCCGGGTCGGGCGAAAACATGTTTCCTTTCAAACATGGCTCGAGTTTGACCTTTTATTTTACATTTTCATCTGACGTTTCGGCCCCTTTACAGGAACCGTGGTCACATAAGTCTTCTGGTACCACTGTTCTTTCCGGGAATTGAACCCGGGACAGTCTCGGCAGGCGAGTGCACATTAGACACTCGAGGTAAGATCAAAAAACGAATTAAATTGTAAAACAAATCATCAACTGACAGTTCCTACAAACGCCATTCAAACGCCAATTACGCGACCACAAATGAATTAAACACAAAAATTCGTTTCGCAACTAAAAGCTCCCAATCAATATGAAATACACAGCCGATGACAGCCTTTCTAATAAAATTACTCACGTATACAATTTAATACACACGTACAAAACACTTTATCGTTTAACTTTATGCAACCTTGTCGCAGTGATACGTTCAACTGATCTACGCGCGCGACTCTGTGTCGATAAACTTTTCTTCGTAAAGAAATTGGGATAAGAATTTAGTATGTTCCTGAAAAAATGAATAATTACAAAGGTACGCAAAGATGCGTTGGATTTTGTTATAACTATTTTATCAGGTACTAGCAATACCCTGTAGATTTACCCGGTTTATACCCGTATTTGCAAAACATTCGGGTAAAAAAAATTCACAAAAATCTTCCTCGTGAATCGGACTGTACTTTGGTGGAAATTGCATGAAAATGTATTGAGTCGTTTTAGAGTTTTTCATCAACTTGAATGCAGTCAAATCTTGTTTGTTATCAAGTAAAATTCGACAGAGTTCTAAACTATAATAGTTTGTATAGAAGTAATAATTCCGAACCTATTCTGAAGATAGAAAAAAAAATGAACTCGAAAGAAAGGCAATTTATTCAATCAATTACATTTTATAGTGTACAAATTAATGTTTTGTAGTTTATGATTAGGTTTGAGGTATTAATTATTTTGTAAGATATGTTTGAAAGATTTAAACAGACGGAAGGTTGAGACAGTTAAGAAAAGTTTAATTCATCAGAATAAATATATGTGGACAATATTCAAAGGTTTGTTTTCGCAACTTTGTTCGGACTAATATTAATTTAAAATAAGTTATTAAAATAATAACTTATCAGAATAGGTACTCCATCCATCATTAATCCGAACAGTAGTTAAGTTGCGAAAACAAAAAATGAATCATCACTTAGGATGTTACTAATTACGACATTAGCGGTTACAACTACAGTTAGTGGGCGGTTCACAAATAATAGTCGACTTCACTGTAATTGGTGCATTATCGTAAATATTGGTTAATGTAATTGTATGTTTTGGGAAGTTTAACCAACTTTGAATTAAGAGGAAGTTTTCACTTCGGATGCTATTATTTTTTGGACTTTATAACTTCGTAACTTTTGGTCGGATTCAACTTTTTTACAATTGTCCCAAAAACATGATTTATTTAAGTTTAGCCTGTGTCCCAATGCTGGGCCGTGCCTAAAAAACTGTAAAGTTTTTTATTTTAGAAAGTGTTAAAATCTTCCGCCTCTTAACACTAAAATAAAATAAAAGTAGATTAATACAACAATCTATACAAAACACAAACCAACATAACTAAAACATTCTTTCCAAAACAGACAGAACTTTAAACAAAAGCTTGTAAACTGTACAATTAGCTACCTGTATTGCCTGGACGAAGCATGGCGGATCGCGTGTCTCATGAGCCAGGTGCCTCCTAAACCCTCGGGCGTGATGTCTGCCCAATCAACAGTAACCACTCTGAAACAACATTCCGACAAATGTTTCCATGATTTTTAATTTAACTCATTTTTGGGGGTTGTGTAAGAAATTGTATGATCATACTATCAGCGCCCCGCGGTTTTACCCGCGTTGTGCTCATTCCCGTGGGAATTTCGGGAAATTTGATACTCATAAACCTTCCCCTTGAATCATTCTAACTATTTAAATAACCGCGTCTAAATCCGTTGCGTAGTTTTAAAGATCTAAGCATACATAGGGACAGACAAACAGCGGAAAGCGACTTTGTTTTATACTCGTACTAGCAGCGCCCCGCGGTTTTACCCGCGTTGTGCCCGTTCCCGTGGGAATTTCGGGAATTTTTTTTACATAAAAACCTTCCTCTTAAATCACTCTACCTATTACAAAAAACCGCATCAAAATCCCTTGCGTAATTTTAAAGATTTAAGCATACAGACAAACAAACAGACAAAAATAGCGACTTTGTTTTATACTATGTAGTGACTATGTAGTGATATAGCGTTTTAATGGATTGTAATCTGATTCACGATAAGTTAAGTAAACTAAAAAGCTATAGAAAAGTATAATATAGAAAAGTATATTACACTTATGCATAAACGCTTACTAGCAGCATTTAAGCTCTCAAATGTTTTGTCCCTTTCTGACATACGCTATTTTCCAAAGAGCAAAAGAGACAAAATACTTTTTAACAGTGTTTTAGTTATAGAGCGTAATGAATAAGGCGATTAGTATTTAATGTCCTACTGCTGGGCATAGGCTCTTCTCACTGAAGATATCAGTACAGTGAGAAGGAAACACTAAAGCAAAGTAAAGTAAAAGTAAAGTATCGACCACCTCAGAGCAAAGTAAAAGTGTCTGCCTGTGAGATAAAGATTATTTACTTTGCTGCCAATATCCTCATTAGTAAAGTGAGGACGGTAAGACCTTGTTTGCGGAGACGCGGGGCGATGAGCGGGGCGTGTAGCGTCGCGGAATGAACCGAAGAAAGTATGAAACAAACCGCGCGTGATCACACTTCTACATAAACGCTTTCATAAATTATCAAATCTTTAAACGCGTGATGTATAGTTCCACTCATCGCTTATCACTCCGTCTCCTTAATATGAATCGGTTAGTTTCGCTATGCTCGATTCCCGCTATGCACTGATCATAAAATACCTACCAAAAAGTGCCGCTATGCACGGAATCAGATTTTTGGACTGTCGAAAGGAAAATGCTTATGTTTAAATAAATAAAAATTTAAATAAATACTCTCTTACTAGTTCCACTAACTATAATTAATAATCAGTATTTGTGTTAATCAACTCATAGCTTAAACCGTCAACACCAAAACAACGAGTTTTTTGGGTTACCTCTTCCGGGAATTTGTACCTGGGTGTTAACTTTTGTCCTTGAATAGAAAGAGACAGTAGGATTGCGGTTTTGGTGCATCTTTATTTTACCGATAAGCGTAATTAGGTTAGTTCGTTAGTACGTCTGCAATCATGTCGGACGCAAGTTCTTCCCGTGGTCCGGTTAAAAATTATACAATAATTGATAGTAGACGTGGTGGAAATACCCTGTTATATACCGGACACAATTACCATTTTGTAAGACAAAATAAAAGAACTGTTTTCTGGCAATGTGTAAATAAAAGAAGTGATCTTAAATGCAGTGGAAGTGTAACTTTGGAATCTGAAAATATATATTTTCTTGGCTTGTTTTTGAGTTGATTTATGTTTCATAGTGTTTTTATATTTTTAATCGAAATATACGCAATTCTTAAATTTAAATTAGATTTTTATTTACTAAAACAATTTTCCTCAAACTATGCAGTCCCAGGCTAGCTTTAAGAGTATACTTTAGAAACACTTTTCTATCGAATTGTACCTTCCATTGTTTAAGGTAGCACTGAGAAATTCAGAGCAAAGCGGCACTTTTTGGTAGGTATTTTATGATCAGTGCATAGCGGGAATCGAGCATAGCGAAACTAACCGATATGAATACACAAACAAATAAATTATTTAAAATCATTTGGGTAAGTATTAATTATCACTCTTGTAAGATGGTGTAAAGAGGCCTTAGAGTGTGTTTCCATTGAAGCATAGAGCCGAAGCTGTGCAGAACTCAATTAACCAAGCACAACGCATTACGCAAAGATTTGACAAGCCCGTTGGCACAGTGGCAGTGAGAGCGCTTACTGTGTCGGGGGTTGCGGGTTCGATTCAACGGAGTCAACAATACGTGAAGACATAGTTGTTGGCGACGACGTCTGGGTGTCAATTATATATTCTTATTAAATATTTGTGTATGTATATGTAGTAGTATATCAGTGAGTTAGATTCCATATTACAAGCTTGGAGCTTAGTTTGGGTCTAATTAACCGTGAGTGAATTTGTCCGAGTATATTTATATTATTTATTTTGACAATGTCCCTTGTTTGTCAATTTCAATGCGTTTTGATTGGTAGAGTGAGCTCCAATTTGCTTTAATCAAAACACACCCTTAATCACAATGGCCATGCATGCTTATCTAGTCCGACACAAGTTGGTAATCTGCAGTCGCGATGCTACACGCTTCCGCTCACCGCTACGCGTCTCCCAAAACAAGGCCTAGACACAATCGCCATTCATGCTTGTCAAGACCAACGCGAATTAGTGATCTCAAACAGAAGCTTTATTCAAAAACAACTTGCAAGCTTCATGATTTGAACCCGGAACCTCTTTGGCAGACAAGTTCATATGTCGTTCATATTCTACTTTTTTCAAACGAGATTTAAAATTCGAACTATCACGACTGATGTTTCAACCAAAGGCAACTTCTGCGAGGAAAAGGATTCAGTGAAGAGGAGAATAAGATTGAATAAGAACAGAACAGAATTTCTAAACCTTTTGCCTCTTCAAAAGGAATCTTAAGCTGGGAAATCGACCACATGAGTCCACTTTTTAACTTAAAAAATGAAGTGTATACTTATAGGGGTTGACTTTGGCTACAAAATGCTAAGAGAAATCTTAGTACAGTCTCGTAAATCCATGTCACATGTGTCGTGAGATTCCCGGATTTGTCGGGAGGTTTCGGTATTGTTGGCAGGACACGATGTTAACGAATGCACTAGTTACGTAGGTGGGTAACCGGTCTGTTAAGATAACTAGGGTTAGATGTGACTGGAATGGCTGATAGTTCGATTTTTGGTACTTTTTGAGGCAGATTATATTCTTATCTCTACTTCTATACTAGTACAAAGAGTTTGTTTTGCGTTTATCTCAGAGACTACCAATCCGATTTGAATAATTCTTTTTGTAATCGATAGCTACATTCAACGTAAACGTTATAGGCGTTATTTCATCCCCAATTTCCTACGGGAACGGACACAGAGCGAGTAAAAACGTAGGTTCCTGCTAATAGAATATATGTATATAGCCGCTCTTAAACTAAGTTAGGACAATTAATTTGTTCTTTGACGATATGAAGCTGCGTTTTTACTTAATGATGATAATTATAATACTATACCCGGACAAATTCACTCACGGTTAATTAGACCCAAAATAAGCTCTAAGCATGTATTATGGAATCTAACTCACTGATACTACTACATATACATACACAAATACTTTATAAGACACCCATAAAGACACCCAGCCGTCGTCACCACCAACTATGTCTTCACGTATTGTTGACTCCGTTGAATCGAACCCGCAACCCCCGACACAGGAAGCGCTCTCACATGCCACTGTGCCAACAGGCTTGCTTGATGCAAAATACATATTACTAAAGACCATAAATAATTAATTTTAGTTTGCATTTGCATATTATTAAGCATTATAATTTCCTTTGCATTTCATCGGATCACATTAATTAAATTCTACTTACCTCCTTTTAAACTCTTTTCAACCAGTCTTAAAATGACGTAAAACTATTGACGTCAATAGATTTACCCACCTACGTGGGTAAATAAACCAATATCATCCTACCTTATTTTCCTCAATTCTCCGTGTATTTCCCTCATCCCCGACCTTGAGACCCTTCTGTCATTACTCCCAAACATGGACGTACTCAGGATCTGAACTAGCGGGCCAATCTGGTTTGATTCTGGGCCAGAAGCCATTCTGATTTGGGGCCAATTATGGGCGAGAATGATTATTATTCTAGATTTAATGTATGTTGTGTATGTGTGCAACTGTACCCACCGTTGTGCCTTATAAATACCAGCCAGTACGCTAATAACAAGAATTCACTTGTGGCCAACCCTGGTGTCTGAGTTTTCAGACCGCCCAAAGGTTTTTAGAAAAAATGTTCATTATTTAGATATACACAGTGCCCCAACCTACCCCCTAGATACGCCCCTGTCCCGGTCTATTAATACCAGTGCATGCGTAGGCGCAGTAAAAACTAATAGACGGAGCTGGTTTGTGAAATCCTGGGTTAGTAGTGCCAAGCAGTAGTGCCATCCGACCGGTTCGCATGCATCATAATTACTACACCACTCTTGCTCTTGTTTTTTGTTTAAAAACGCATTTGTTTTACAAATCAGTTTGTAAAGCTATACCTAATGATAAATATTAAAGTTATCTTTACTGTAAAGTTGCTTGAACTTAAGAGCTGGACTCTTGTCGATGGAGTTCTTTTCATTTTTCTCTATCTTCTGCTATCCTGAGACTGATAAACAACTGCCTGTTACTTTCCAATATATGCTATGTTATACTCCATATTCAAACGGCAATCTTACTTAAGAGTCTTTTGAACAAACTTTCTGACAGATAGTAATCTGAAACCACCTGGACTTTAACAGCAGTACGGTAGCGCTCAGATAAAACTGTCACTATCGACCACCCATCCAAGTAATGGCCGAGCTGTACGTTGCTTAACAATTTTAATGAACAACGCTTAGTCAAACAAAAGCGCTTCAAGCTTCAATATAAGGAAACCATTCTCTTTTCATAAACGGTACAGGCCACTCTCGTAAACATTAGGTATTCCCAGTCATGAAACATTAACTTACCATTTCAAAGACAATAAAACTATGTAATTGCTTCAAAAGGGTCCGATTCTGTTGTGTACATTCGCTATCTATACTAATATTATAGACAGGTAAAATTTGTATGTTTGTTTGTATGTTCGAGCTTTCGAAATTGTCGGTCCAATTTGAGTAATTGTTATTGTTAAGCCAAATTCAACGGGAAGGTTATAGGGTATTTTTTATCCCGAAATTCCCACGGGAACGGGTACAACGCGGGGCGCGGCTAGTCTACAATGTTTTATGCTATGATTATGTATACGGATAATGCTATGGTATGGATGAAGAGGAATGTTGATGAACGTTTTCAAAATGAGCAACTTCAAGCGCCCACTGCTGGGATTAGAGCTCACAAACTTTAATTATTACTAGAAGCGCCCCGCGGTTTTACCAGCTTTGTACCCGTTCTTATAGGAATTTCGAGATGAAAATAGTCTATAGCCTTCCCGTTGAATATGGCTATCTATTACAAAAATAATTAATCAAATAGAATTGGCAATTTCTGAGATTAGCGCGTTAAAATAAACAAAAACAAACACTTCAGCTTTATTATAAAGTACTAGCTGCGCCCCCGGTTTCACCCGCTTTGTACCCGTTCCCGCGGGAATTTCGGGTTCAAAAATAGATGTAGTCCGATTCTCAGACCTACTCGATATGCACACAAAATTTCATGAGAATCGGTCGAGCCGTTTCAGAGGAGTTCAACCGCGCACCCCGTGACACGAGAATTTTATATATTAGATAGATACATACATCAACACGACAATTAACACAAGCTCTAAACATACTACATTATTTTAAGATAGTATTATTACACATTGAGTATACGAATCTTTTTATGTTTATAGTAATCTGGGACTCAACTGAATAGGAACGTTTTTAAGGCAATGAAGACATTAAAATATAATTTTCAATGAAAGTGAATTTGTATTATACATATGTATATTGTACATTTACATAGTGAGAATGATGGATGGATGGATGTTTATAAGTGTTTACATACCTAAATAAATAGAACACTGTGGGAAACACTTGAATTTTAAGTGAACACATTTTGATAAATATCTACACTAATATTATAAAGAGGAAAACTTTGTTTGTTTGGTTGTAATGAATAGGCTCAAAAACTACAGGACCGTTTTAAAAAATTCTTTCACCATTCGAAAGCTACATTTTCCACGAGTAACAAGGGCTATTTTTCATCCCGAAATTCCCACAGGAATGTACACAACGCGGGCAAAACCGCGGGGCGCTGCTATCTTCTACTATATAAAAATAAGTCGGGTTTTCCTCCCTGACGCTATAACTCCAGAACGCACGAACCGATTTCCACAGTTTTGCATTCGTTGGAAAGGTCTCGGGCTCCGTGAGGTTTATAGGGAATAAAAATCTCAAAATTCCCACGGGAACTTGGGCGCTGCGGGTGAAACCGCGGGGCACAGCTAGTGTTAAATAAAAGCGAAGTGTATCCGTACCTATCTATAATAAATCAATTTATTACCACATAAAGAAGTACTTACATACAAAAAACTTAATATCTATCTAGATAAATCTAACTCCAGATGAACCCCAAACTTGCTGCTCTAGATACTAGCTCAGTTTTTGTGTGTGTCATTAATTCGCGATTACGTCCCACAGCGTCGAGGCACAGTTAGTCGTTTATACGCGACGTCACGCCGCGGCGCAGCCCCGAATCACAGACAGACACAATAATAATTGGTCTAGAAAACTGTCTAGCTAGACAAACAGTGTAGACAAACAGTATTAGCTAAAGAAACAGTCATTGAATAAAATAAACCGAACTTTAACTAATAGTATAAATGCGAAAGTCTGTCTGTTTCCTTTGTCACGGCTTAACTACTCAATTGATTTTGATGAAATTTGGTACAGAGGTAAGTTAAACTTTGGGAAAGGTTAAAGGTTAATAAAATATAGGCTTTTTAACCCAAAATTCCGTTGGCGCAGCTTGTATTGTCATCGTAGCGTCAGAGTTTAGGGATATTAGCACTCTAACATTCGGACGTTTTAAGACAAAGGTCATTTAGTTATTTAAACTTTCTGCCATTTGGACATTTATACCCTTAATAAGTCCAGAGACTGCAAAGTGTCCCTCAACTATGGTTTTTTTTAATTTTGAGGGATGATTAGACAGATCCACAAATTCACAGCTATTATCACATCATCATAAACTTATAATAACATTCAATAGCAACACTTCCTTTTTTAAAAACAAAATATTCCAAGAAAGTATTTAAATCTCGAACATCTGCGTACACGCATCGTAATCGACATTTCCCGCCATTGTAGAACAATCCGCACTACGTCATTGGATGACATTCCCGCGCTGTCTTCTCATTGGTCAAAACGCATCCCGCTTAAGGCGAGTTACATCTTAAACTAAATGTGTTAAGGGTAGGTCGCGATTTACGATTGAAATAATTAGGGAGTGTATGAATGCAAGTAATAATTTTAATAGCCACTAACCTATACGATGTAATTTTACTTACATACTTTATTAATAATGGCCCTACGCGATGTAATTACTACTTGTAGGGCCATATTAAAAAGCGTGAAGAACATTTTAGCTATCAAATGTTTCTCACTTTCTTTCATACGCAATTTTCCGAAGAGCAAAAGAGACGAAACACTTTATAACAGTGATTTAGTTCCACAGCGTTTTTGATAAGGCGGATAAAGTATGTATTTAAATAATAGTAGATAATAGTCTTGGGGTTTACCCGTGTTGATCACTGTCTTAGAAACATTAAGTTGCAAAATGTAAGTATTAATTTTTTTTAATTCATTCCTGTTTCTGTGAATAGTATAAAACATATGTTTCAGATTTCTTATGCACCTAAAATACCTAACATTTTTGAAGTTTAGCATAGCTTAGCTGTTCTTACCTACTCGTAGTCTATGAGGCCTCATACACATCCTACTAATCTTATAATGCGAAAGTTTGCGAGGATGTATGTATGTATATTTGTTACTCTTTCACGAAAAAACTACTGGACGGATTTGGATGAAACTTTACAGTAAAATAGATTCTACATCAGAATAACACATGCGATACATTTTATCCCGAAATTCCCGCGGGAAGGGTACAACGCGGGGCGTGGCTAGTGGTCAATAATTGTTAGACCATTAAATAAACAATCTCACACGTAAACGACTTTAACCAACCGAATGAAAGTGTAAATTATTTTATAACAACATTGAGTATATTGACTGGAACACGTTAATAATGGTCTAGTTGGACGGACGGTAAGAAGGAGTCGATTTTTAGGGAAGGGTTCCGTATATTTTAAATTAGGTAGGTAATAGTAGTAGTTTTAGCCTGCAATGTCTCACTGCTGGGCAAAGGCCTCTCATCTCACTGAAGATATCAATACAGTGAGGATTAAGTGTAATTACCACGCTTGCCTAAGGTAACTAAGACAAAATGACTTTAAAGGGGTATCAGATGTTGTGATATTATATACCTAACGAAAAATTCAAGAAATTTTTGGAAAATAAATTCTCAAATTCGCACGGTAGCGCTCAGATAGAAATGCCACTATCGGTCACCCATCCAAGTAGAGGTCGAAATGCACGTTGCTTAACAATCGCAATGAACTAACATCGTTTAGACAAACTACGCCACGGGCAGTTCAAAGCTTTTATTAGTTTCTCGATAGATATTTAGAAATAAACCATGTAAAGGGTTTTCTAAAGAAGAACGGATCTCCAAAACTAGTCATCGAAATACCCGTTACACATTGGGCGTTCCTCATTTGAAAATTAGTTCCGGTACAGCTATTTGTTGATTCATTCTATTTTTAAATAGCTTTAGCGAATTTTTCACGATGGCCGAGAGGTGCTTCGATAATACTTGCTTTTAATTTTAGAACTTGATTGGATTTTAAACTATTTACGTTATCGAACTGGATACTGATCTAGTTATTTATTTATTTATCAAAAGTTAGCCACAAGATTAGTCATTCACTTAGCTTGGGCCCAATATAGTAAAAACAGTCTTTACATTGACTTGTTCAAAGACCAGTGAGCTTAAAATGCTCACTAAAGGACATTAATAGGTGTAAACTAAACACAATTATCTCTTCTACCTTCTATCTCTTTTCTTCATATAAAGAATACGAGTGAGAAAGATGTCTTTAGAGAAGAGAACAACGAAGACTGAACCTTTGTTTTATTTATCTTAGACCTGCTGAAGATTACCTAACTACAGTCTTATCTATAATGGGGTCTGGCTCAAACAAACGAACAGTTTTTGTTAAATATAAAAGTTTATGACAACCATAGGTATATTATTATTAGCATCAGGTATCCCATTGTTGGGCAAAAGCCTCCCCCATCGTTTACATTTTAATCTATTAAGAGTTTCATTCATATAGCGATGAAATTTAAAAAATATCTATATAAACAAAAATGAATTGCTGTTCGTTAGTCTGCTTAAAACTCTAGAACGGCTGAACCGATTTGGCTAATTTTGGTTTTGAAATATTCATGAAAGTCCAGGGAAGGTTTAAACGGTAAGCAGTGACGGAATAAATGCGGGTGAAACCGCAGGGCACAGCTGGTTTTAAAAAAAAAATCTTGCTAATATGAAAATGCGTTTTTTTTTAAAGATATACGGATAGATGTTTTTATATTAAGGTGTTATTAACAAAACATATTTCCGAATGACTTTACAAACTAGTACAATATATATGTATAAAATAGATGATTGTTTTCAGTAATCCAGTTTAACAAAGGACACACGCTCATAAATTCATCAGCGCCGCTGGATGGCTTCCAACGGCCGGCCCTCGCGCCAATAAATAGATTTATTCCTTATTCATATAACAATCACTAGCTTACAGACTTACGAGTATACTATACGCTAGCAGCGCCCCGTTTTGTGGCCATACCCGTGGGAATTTCGGGATGAAAAATAGCCTGTAACTTTCCCGTTGAATGTAGTTATATATAACAAAAAGAATTATTCAAATCTGTTTGGTAGTTACTGAGATTAACGCGTTCAAACAAATAAAAACAAATAAAAACTTTACCTTTTTATAAAATGTTGTATAGATGAATACAGTATACATGTATAAGGTATACATGTATAATATATAACAAAAACGAAATGTAAGCTAAGTAATTCCGAACCGAATCTAAGTAAATATAATAAATTAATGGTTGAAGCTCAATAGCTTGAAAAATCACTATCCTCAACTTTTTCATACCACTTCACTACATATTATATAACAAACTCCCCGGCCGCGTCAGTCTGTCTGTCTGTTCGCGACTAACTCAAATCCTACTACACGGTTTTTTTAAATAGATAGATAGAGTGATTCACTAGGAAGGTTTATATGTATAAAATTCCCGAAATTCCCACGGGAACGGGCACAACGCGGGTAACCGCGGGGTGCTGTTAGTTAACTATAAACGGAAAGTCAGACAGACAGGCAACAAAGTATTATGGGAAAACAATGTAATGTTTTACTGAAAAAATCCCTGAAAATCAGGAACCATGTCACCTTACTGACAAATTCTAACAGTAACCAAGTCCGTAACTGAATATAAAACCTCTTTAATAGAACATCGTAAGTCATAGCGTGGAGTATAAATCAGTCAACAGTGAGCTGGCAAAACGCCAGTGCGCGCCGAACCTAACTAACGCCTTACGCACACATGCAGTCAAATAACTATTTAAGTATATATCGGTGACTTTTCAATTACTGTTAATGCGAATACTCGTAGATGACTAACGCTGGTTTATTTAAGTAATTATTAGTATTAACTGTCGCTCTCAGAGAAGGCAAATGATTCCTTAGGAGAGGATGAGTGATATGTGACTTTTTATAAAAATAATTACGTCAATCAGCTTCTTCTTCTTTGAGTAGATGGCCAACCTGACCAATCCTGGTGTCAGAGTTATTGAGCCGCCAAAGGCCTCTGACATGGCTCAAGTAACGACCTACTATCCGTAGAAAGTAACCGGGACCGACGGCTTAACGTGCCCTCCGAAGCACGGAATCATCTTACTTTTCGAGCAATCAGGTGATTCAGCCTGCAATGCCCTAACCAAACTGAGGAAAGTCTCACAAAGACATTTTTGTGAGATATCCCCACCGGGAATCGAACCCGGAACCTCCGGGTCGTGAGCCGGGCGCTCAAACCATAAGACCACGGAGGCTGCTTTCAATCAGCTAATTTCTTAATTGATGTCTCAGAGTATGATAATAGGAATTTGTTTTACGTTAGCTTTTAATTAGCTATACGGTGAATATTTAAGCGTTCGTTATTTTTTGATACTTTACATACATTTGTAACTTATTTTTTTCAAAAACGAAATATTCAATAAAACTTTTTATGCAATTTCATGTCAAATGACAATGAAATACTTATTTGATCCTTCTCGAGTAATAATGTCTTCTGTAACATATACATAGTATAATAGCAGACCCGGCAAACATTGTCCTGCCATATGAAAATTAAGGGATGGACCACTCTAATCACTATAAATTGAGATGTGAAGCTATCCTGTCTTTCAAGTTGGATCAAATTGCACACGGTATGCAAATCAAATTTGAAATCGGTTCAGTAGTTTAGGAGTCCATCGCGGACAAATAACGTGACACGTAATATATGAATATTTGACATATGTATAACTTTACTCCAAACAAATTCATTAGAATAAAACTTCCAGTAGGGTTACCATAAATAACGTCCCGTTTCGCGCGTCACTCGCCATAGACTTTTCTTCTTCCTGCCACTTTCTGTTGTCTCTGAATATTTCTTTTCTCTATGAAAGTGCAGCGTAAGTAGGAGTATGGAAACAATATATATCTTAATGTTGGTCCGGGCGCTAACTCCGGGCTGGCGGGTTGCCAGTGACGAATTTATGGACAACTAGTGTTGCCATGTTTGAAGATCTATTTAGATTATAAGAAACTTACTATCCGCGATAGCTTTGTAAATGTTAAGAAAAAAACTGTGAGTAAAAAGAAATAAAACGTCATACACACCTGTACACAATGTCTTCTCAGTATCAATACAAGATTTTTTTTAATTCTGATGAAAAGATTCCAAAATTTTCGGCTTAATTTAAATTAGTTAGATTCTGATGATAACACTTTTCTCCAAAAATAAAAAGTAAAAAGATGTTAATTGAATAACATTTTGCTACAACATATTATTTTTCAAAATATCCCAAAACGCTTCACCCCGTGGTAACCCTACATGTGTGTATCGACTCATACTGCGTTACTCGCACATGAATTAGGTCGAAAATAGAACTTTAAGAAAATTAGAGCGCTAATGGTATCTATTATATATTTGGAGAATCATCAGATTTTGTAATTGAAACTACGTTTACGGATACTCTTCAGTGTTACCCGCGTTGTATCGGTTTCCGCGGGAATTTCGGGATGAAATGTATCCCATGTGTTATTCTGATGTATAACCTATATTACTGTAAAGTTTCATTCAAATCCGTCCTGTAGTTTTTGCGTGAAAGAGCAACAAACATACATCCATACATACATCCATCCTCACTAACTTTCGCATTTATAATATTACTAGCTGTGCCCTGCGGTTTCACTTGCATTTTTTTCCTCACTGCTTACCGTTTAAACCTTTCCTGGACTTTCATGAATATTTCAACACCAAAATTAGCCAAATCGGTTCAGCCGTTCTCGAGTTTTTTTAAGCAGACTTACGAACAGCAATTCATTTTTAGGGTTCCGTAGCCAAATGGCAAAAACGGAACCCTTATAGATTCGTCATGTCTGTCTGTCTGTCTGTCTGTCCGTCCGTCTGTCTGTCTGTCTGTCCGTATGTCACAGCCTTATTTCTCCGAAACTATAAGAGCTATGTTGTTGAAACTTAGTGTGTAGATGTATTCTGTGAACCGCATTAATATTTTCACACTAAAATAGAAAAAAAATAAAATTTTAGGGGGGTCTCCCATACTTAGAAATGAAAAAAAAATTTTTTTTCATCAAACCCATACGTGTGGGGTATCTATGGATAGGTCTTCAAAAATGGTATTGAGGTTTCTAATATCATTTTTTTCTAAACTGAATAGTTTGCGCGAGAGACTCTTCCAAAGTGGTAAAATGTGTGTCCCCCCCCCCCTGTAACTTCTAAAATAAGAGAATGATAAAACTAAAAAAAATATATGATGTACATAACAATGTAATCTAACACCGAAAATTGGTTTGAACGAGGTCTAGTTAGTAGTTTTTTTTTACGACATAAATCGTAAACCGCAAAAAAATACTGATTATTCATTCAATAACTCAAATGTAAATAAAAAAACATTTATTTCAAGAATTTCTTTATTATGTTACTCGCTGCTACGGAACCCTTCATGGGCGAGTCCGACTCGCACTTGGCCGCTTTTATTTATATAGATTAGGAAGTAGGATAGGATAGGATTTTTATCTGACGTTTCGGCTCCTTCAAAGTACCGTGGTCACAGAAGACTTCGTCTCAATTCTAAATGAGTAGTGTTCACTTAAATTTAAGAAGCCATTTTATCCGATTTAAAAAAGGCGATGAATGCTCTTAATTCATGTATAATGAAGGTATCATTGGCAGTAAGTTATTAATTTAAAGTTATTACTAAGGAAATAATAATTTTCCACTAAGGCAGAACAAAATGTGTTGTAAAAAGGTTTCAAGTATCATTAGTCAACTTCAACTTCACTCTGCGCCTCAGTGGAAGCGCACCCTAAGGCTAACTTTTCCATTTAGGGCGCGTTTCCATAGAAGCGAAGCGGCACTCAATTAACCAATCACAACACATTGAAATTGTCAAAACTTTCGTAATGAATTGTGATTGGTTAGTTAGGCAGGTCGCTAACAGCAAAGGCGAGGCGGCGCGGCGGGGCGGCGGCGAGGCGGCGGCGCGGCGCGGGCAAAGGGGCGAATTTCGAAGCGTTTAGGCAGCGGCGTTTATGTCTCGTTTGAATGTATTCAACATGTCTTCGGAAGATGAAGACGTGCTTGCGCTTATACAAATAGCGGCTGTGCGTTTAGATGGACACGCGAATTGCAATTATATCCAATTAAGATTACCATTAAAACTTATAACTAACTACTTTTTATCTTCTGTTCACGGCTTCGCTCGCGTAGTACCTACTCGGATAAAATCTACCTACTTATGGTAAGTACTTATTTACCAAGTTATGAGAGAGTATTCTATCGAAATACCAAATTTCATAAAAAACCGGGCGAGTGCGAGTCGGTGTAAACGCTCCTCTGATAGAAACAAAATGGCGGACGGGCGACCAAGCGTGGAGGCGCGGGCGCGCGCCGCGCCCGCGCCCCGCCGCCGCCACGCCGACGCACCCCCGCCGCCCCGCCGCCGCCGCCTCGACTCTTGTTCTGTTAGCGCAGTTACATAAAACACAATGGAAAACAAAGAGATCCTTAGAAGAGGCGCGCGAGCGTTGCGCCCGCGCCGCGCCCGCGCCCCGCCGCCGCCTCGACTCTTGTTCTGTTAGCGACGCGCCTTAGGCTACGCACGGCTTAGCTCTGCTGCTATGGAAGCGTACTCTAACTCTACTGACGCAAACTAGGCTTAATACTAGTAGTTACACAAATAGTTATTGTTTTACGGAATGGTTATACTAGAAAGTAAACTAAAGTATTAGCCTGTAATGTCCCACTACTGGGCAAAGACCTCTCATCTCACTGATGATATCAGTACAGTGAGGAGGATTAGGCATAAACACTAAACTTGCCTAATGCAGGTTGGTGATCTGAAACCCGAGTCATGTTTGAAAAGGTTATACTAATCTGTATAAAACTTCATTTAACAAATTTCAAATACTTTTGTTCCTTCAAATTACAAGTATTTACAGAACTACTGAACCTTACTTTTAGATATCGGTCAAAATGTTCAAATAAAGTTCAGTTCGCCATATAGTTCGTCCGGTAAAAAAAATCAAACAGTTTTCGTCGTATAGTTAGTCTCTACTCAATTTTTTTGCAAATTCAATAATACTTTGGATCCATCAAGTCGGAGGTCCAGCCCTTCATCCGAACGCCAATCAAACGACCAACAAACAAATCAATACGTAATAGGATTGCTGTGCCACATCAATTAGGAGCGGGTCAGCATCTATCGCGTCAAAGTTGACCCCCTACCCCCGGGGTGGTGCATTTTTTTAGAGGGTAACCCCCCGGGGGTAGAACACTGACGGTTGCACCTCTACAGTGAGGTGCGTGGAGATTGGCCGGTGGTTTAAAATTTTGTTTAAAGGTTTTGGTCGGCTTTTGTTTTTGGGGTGTTGAAAAATAGGTTCTTTTTGTCAAAAGGTTTGACAGGCTGCAAAGAAGTTAAAGTTCGTAAGAGATTCAAAAGAAAAGCTTTTTTTTTCATCAAGACTAACTTTTGATAACGCGTTATGTCCGTAAAGATAAATCTATGTTCACATAGACCATGCTGGTGCGGTTGCGGGTACAGGTGCGGGAGCATTGTATTATTATAGAAAAAGCACAAAAAAAAATCCCAATATTATAAAATGGACAACCCAAACCCCAAGTTGTACAAGAACCGTGGTCACAGAAGACATCTATGTTCTACGACCCCGATTCTGAATGTACTTTTAATTCTTAACAAGTAGTGTTCGGTTAATCCAAAATACCCTGGACAAGTTCAGTCAAAATCTGCCTCCATTACCGACATTGAGACTTTCCTTGTTTCAAGTTTCCTAGAACAAATGTTTCACAGCAAGTTTTCTTGAACAAACGATTTTTGTTTAAGTTATGTATAACGTAAATTGTTAATTTTAAGATTAAAATGTTATTTAAGTTTTCCACATTAAAATTACATATCTATTGTCACAAACGAAAAAAATAAAACCATAAAGGCCAATCCCTATCCCCGGTGCTACCACCGCGTCCATTTTGACGCGCGATTTTTTCCCGCCGGTGCGGTGTTTTCGTTTATTTCGGCGCACACATACGAGCAATGCGACCGATCGATCTCGCGTCCGTCACGATGCATACAGCATCCCATTTAACAATATTATCAATACATTTTACAGTACCGAATTTCTGATAGCGTTGGCAATATCCTGTGTAAATTTGGAGTATGGTAACGGGTTCTGTATCTGTAGGTTGAAAATAATTCTACCTGGCGTATTTTGACTAAGCGATGTTATCTTGAAGATAGTTAAGCAACGTGCAGCTCGGCCCCTACTTGGATGGGTGGCCGATAGTGGCATTTCTATCAGAGCGCTACCGTGCTTTGGAGGCTACGTTACATTGTCGGTTCCGATTGTTTCAAACATCAGTCGGAGGCTTTTAGGCGGTAAGATAATAGGTAAGTAAGTAAGTGCGAGTTGGCTAGTGACCGACCCTGATGTCACAGTTTTTAGACCGCCTAGAGACCCCACATGGTCTAACGATTGAAACAACCGGGACCGACAATTCAACGTGCCCTCCGAACCACGGTAGCGCTCAAATGGAAATGCCACTATCCACCCGACCGTCGGGTGTCATGAATATAACGTACCTACTCATATATTATAAAGTTGTCAAACAAATAAGTATGCACAGTCGACGGATAACCTAGTGTTAGCATGACGTTTGACGACCAATGACATTGACACAAGATTGGCGATCGAACTAGGCGAACGAGGTAGTGTACTTGATGCTTAAATATCCTAACTAATATTATAAACTAGCAGCGCCCCGCGGTTTTACCCGCGTTGTGCCCATTCCCGTGGGAATTTCGGGATAAAATGTAGCCTATAGCCTTCCTCGATAAATAGACTATCTAACAGTGAAAGAATTATTCAAATCGGTTCAGTAGTTTCTGAGATTAGCGCGTTTAAACAAACAAACAAACAAACAAACAAACAAACAAACAAACAAAACAAACTCTTCAGCTTTATAATATTAGTATAGATGCGAAAGTAACTCTGTCTGTCTGTCTGTTACGCTTTCACGCCAAAACTTCTGAACCGATTTGAATGAAATTTGGTACCCAGTTAGTCCAGAGCCTGAGAAAGGGCATAGGCGAAATTCCTGCGGTAACGGGTACAACGCGGGTGAAACTGCGGGGCGCTGCTAGTAATTTATATATTAAAAATAAGAGGAAGAACCTACAGTTACATCCCGCAACCGAAACCAGTGAACCGAATGACATTAGAGGCCACGATAGTTTAGTTTAGTGTCAGAAAAAGACACAACACATACTTAGGTAACATTTTATACTGTGGGTGATGTAAAGTTTTACTATTAAGCAATAAAGTAACTAAGATCGAGTAGGTTAGTGGCCAACCCTGGTATTGGAGTTTTTAGACCGCCCAAAGGCCTCCGACATGGTCTAACGATTGAAACAACTGGGACCGACTGCTTAACGTGCCCTCCTATGGTATGAACGGTAGTCAGCCGCACTCGAAGAGCGTTAAGTGGCGGGAATAACAATTAAATACGTAAAGTCCGTAAGCGCCCCGTTGACTTTGAACTAGTTTACAAGCGGCAACTAGCAACAGCAAGTGGTTCACAAACAGCGAATTTAACAGACAAAGTTTGTTAAAAACGTGTGACGCTCACATTGACACGAATAACTGTCAAAAAGTTGTACCCGAAGAGACTTTGCCATCCGAAATGTAGCCTGCAAGTAATTTCAAACCAGAATTTTGAACAGCCCACAATCATACAAAAGTATAAAAAAGAAAACTTCAACAAAATAAAAAAGGAACCCAATACATCACATGTCATTTTATTTACATAATTCACGTGGAACCTGATAAAAAATTCGCATGCAGGGGGGTGGGTGGCCCCGAAAAATTACCCCCCTTATAAAAAAACTATTTGATTACTAGGCAATGCATGTATGTGTTCGTATATCCCACGATACATTTCGTGAGCGATCTGTAAATTAGCAATTAATGAATGCAGGGATGGAGTAGCCACCCTAGGGGGAGGATGTTGGCATTTTTTTGCAGCTCCCTATATAGGAAGCCTGCATCGGACTAACATAGTACACACGGCGCCGGAATGCGGCGGATAAATCCGGAAATATTTTGTTGGCGTAAACGTTGGGGGATGAATTTTAATAAATGCGTTTCGTTTTTTTTTTTACAAGAATAAAGTCTTTATATTACCTTATCAAATATACTGTTGATTTCCCATCATTTTTTTTTTAATTTTAAAACTAAGTTACAATTAAAGTTGCATAAAATGTAAACGTGAAATTATATTTTTTTACTAAAGAAACTATACATACATTGAAATTGTTCAGCTAAAACATTCAAAACAATAATAAAATGCATACAAAAAATATTTAGCATAAATTTTTTATACCCCAAATTCTAAAATCGATAAATAAAAAAAGAAGTGAGTGCGGGCCTTCCTTACCCCCTGTGTACCGGTCATTTTCAGCTTTTTTCGCATCGAGCCACAGCATTCGTTTTTCCCCCCCAGAGGGTGGGGGGGTGACCCACCCCGATACCACCGTGCGCGGAATTTGATTAATGCAATGTTCGCTATAATTATTCCTGTTACTATTTTTGACAGGATAAAGTTTTTTCTCGTTCGACGTTGATTTTTGAATGTATTTTTTTCGGCGTGTACCGTGATGCGTGCCCCCGATGCCCCCCTGCTCTCTCGCGGATGAATTTTTAATATTCCTCTGTGTTATTAAAGTTTTTAGTGTTGTATGATTGATTTTTCCTTTTTGATACTCTGTTTACTTAATGCTGTTTATCGTTTGTTACTCTGATTATGGTGATACCTTAGCGAGTGGAAAAAACGAAACGACATTCCTACACCTTCTGACGGCAACGGAAAATAGGTGGCACAGTACAGCGAAGGCCGGTAACTGGCGGCTACCAGTGAAGTTTTCGAAAAACAACATTTAACATGTACACTATAATTTGTCTTTTTATGAAAAATATAATCGTAAGTCGCCGACGCCGTTTACATCCGTGGCACAGTCAAAAGCCCAGAGTTACATTATAGAATTTGTCATTAAAAGCCTGACTTTGATTATAATTATCGTACAACACAGCAAAGCTTACATTTTTATATCAATGTAACAATCCATCGAAAATACAAAAATAAAATTCCAATCATAACGTACAAAAATCTCCATTTAAACTCGAACCAAAGACATTAAAATTCATGGCTCCTCTAGGACAATCAAAGGAGTGGTGTAAAACCATAAAGAAGACATCTATTCGTCAATAACTATCATTGTCTCTGGCTAGATGCCAAACAAAGACAATGTTACAGAGGGTTTGGATTTAAGAGATATTTTGGCGATTGATGAATTACTTCAAATACATTCAAAAACGCCTCGGGCTTGGAATTCCAAAAATAGGCTTTATGTCATAAAACGTACCTAAATCCTAAAATAGTCTGGCCTATTTTTTAACCAAAGACTAACTAAGAATAATTCCTTGCTTATGTAGGTGAAGAAGACGTACACCCGCACTCAGAGACGTCAAATGGACCAATCACAATGCATACGAACAAATTTTGACAATAAATAAATAAATATACCCGGACACACGGTTAATTAGACCCAAAGTAAGCTCTAAGCTTGTGTTAAGGAATCTAATTAACTGATACTACTACTTAAAGATACATAAATACTTTATAAGAATATATAATTGACACCCAGACGTCGTCGCCAACAACTAATGTCTGCACATATTGTTGATTCCGAGCGGGAATCGAGCCCGCAACCCCCGACACGCGCTAAGCGCTCTCACTGTCACTATGCCAACGGGCTTGTCAATGTCTGTCAATGCCTTGTTTGACAATTTCAATGCATTGTGGCAGGTTATTGAGCTCAGCTTCGCTTGGAAAAGGCCTTTTTCTAGCTATAGGATCTCACAGAATATTACTTTTCAGTTAATAGATAATGAAACAAACTATCTATAAAAAATATAAAAATCTTTCAATAATATTTTTTCAGTTCATTCAAAAACACACAAACATTCACGCCCAACACAGTGGACACAGCAAATAAAAGCAAACCAAACTGAATTCGTATAAAAATAGGTATTAAAAAGGAAATCGTAGAAGAATAACTCGTTAAGTATAGTTAATTTAAAATAAAACACGCTACCTGGCTGAACTACAAGTGCTATCTAAAACAATCTCCGCAGACAATATCCGGGCTTCGCGAGTGGTTCGGGAGACACCGCACCGCTTATTTATTTATTTAAACACATTTTGAAACTTATATTAAAAATCTTTAAAAAAAACTAATTTCAAACATTGATACGTTTTCTGTGGGTGCCATGTAGGATAGTATATTGTTACTTTACATTGTGCTCCAGTTTGAGATCACCAACCCACATTAGGCAAGTCTGGTGATTAAGCCTAATCCTCCTCACTGCATTGATATCTTCGGTGAGACGAGGGGCCTTTGCAGGCTAATACTTTGGACATTACAGGCTAATACTTCACTTTTTATATAGGGAAAGCTTGTTCCTTTTGTAATATTTCTTACTTATCTTTGTATGTTTTTTTTTAAATTATACTTGATTGATTGAGAAACTTCGAAGCATATAAGTAACCAAGCTTTCAAGTTTACAAACAGTTTGATTAGAGAGACCTTAATGATTCCTAATAACATAATTGAAAGACAATGCCACTACAATCAGTATTGTATTCTTTGCTATCAAGATAATTATTATAAATTTACAGCTTAACTTATCTTACTTATTAGATTTGGAGGTTGTTTATTCCGTTACAGGCTCCCGGACTATGCGGCGTGGAGTGCTTAAAAACTTTTCCAACGTTTTGTCGAGTTCAACATTTGATGCGATATGCTAACTTCCAATTTATGACTTTGAACAAAAGGATACTACTTTACTTTCTACGGATAGTAGTCGTTACATGGGCCATGTCAGAGGCCTTTGGCGGCTCAATAACTCTGACACCAGGATTGGTCAGGTTGACCATCCACTCGATGAAGAACAAACAAAAACGTTGGTGCTATCGAAAGTTTTACTTAAAGTTCTAGCAACTAATTTTAAATTTTATTGTGACATTAACAGCTTATATGTCACGTCGATTAGCAAGGCAAGAAGGGTGTAAAAATGTATGAACGTGTCATATTATTACACAAAATTTATGAAATTACAGCAATGCTCTGTGGTTCCCAAAATATAACGTCACTATAAATAAATAAATAATAATCGTAAGTTTGGGTGTCTAATCGTCAATTAGCTGTGCGTGGAATTGTCTGGCTGCATTTATTTTTTTTATTTTACCGAAATTTGTAAGAACAAAAAACGGATGCATCATCCATTTCAAAATAAAAAAATTAAATACAGTCTGCATAACCTCTCAAATATAAAAATAATCATCTCCGAAAATTGTAATTATTTTTAATTGCAACACCGGCGGGTGTTAAAAGTTGCAATCTGCCAAAATTGAAGGAAAAATGTGAAAATGAAAGGAACTTTTTATTATCTTGAAGGGGTAGCCATTGTGCCGCGTGTCATTGTCTTGGTGGCCATTACTGGGTCCTGGTAATTACTTCGGCCAGAGGTCTTGCTAACGCAGCCTTTATGCAGATATTAAATATTAAACATGAAATCATAAATAAGTACAAACAGTTACCACAAACTAGTGTTACAGATTAGACGAATTTTGTCTCCTCAACTACTCGAGAAGACCAAATTCGCTTAAAAATTCGACAAGGTATGCTTAAAAGTTCAAGTACATCAAGGATTTTTGAAACCCTTCAAAATATACATCATATATCAATTGTCAATTAACATTCTAGAAAGACTAAAATCCCCTGCACAAAGAGCTATTTTTTTGGGAGTGCGCTGAAATTACGGATTACTTTCAAAATCTACGAAAATTTTCTGCCATTATTGCTATTTGATATTTTTAGACAGTTATTAATTTTTGACATCTCAAAACTAAACCTAGACAAAATCTAGACTCTACAAGTAAACTAAACCACCATCTTATCAATACAACAAAAATTCCTTAAGGAATAAGCCACAGAAACGTTAACAAATTGCATCAAAGTACCAGGGCAGCATAGATGCTAGGCGTTGCACAAGATTGATGGCTCGGGGCGAGGGGAAGGGGTGCGGGGAGGGTGATGGATGATCCCGGCTATTATACCAGGAGGCCATGCGACCGCATGGGAACGATACCATGCCATTTGTCTGGAGAATATGTTATGAGATTGTGCGTAAATTAGAAATTGAACTTTATAGTATAAGGCTTCGGTCAAGGAGTCGTGGCGTGTAGGATAGAGAGAGAGAGAGAGAGTTGAAAGTATGAAACAGAGAGAGAGGGTATAAAGTATGACAGAGAGAGAGAGAGGGTTTAAAATATGAAAACGATACGCTTAATTACTTCCAGTACAATACTGGTTTCTGAACTCGTATAGCATAACACGTGATAACACCTCAATCTCTTGTGACCACGGTTCCTGTATAGGAGCCCAAACGTCAGATAAACATATTAAAAAAAAGCGAAGTGTATCCGTAAAAGTAGTTTCATTTAAAAATACTTCTAATAGAACTATTTCGTAAAAGACTTCAAACCAAATTAGGAGAACTAACACTTTTTGATAACGGTTAAAAATGAGACCAAGTTTACTTAAGTTATTCCATATACCGAAATATTTTCAAAATTGATAAGTTTTACCAAATCAAACCAGGCCATTGAAGAGCATTATAAACATATTTATCTACACTAATGTTGTAACATTCTACTTATGTTTCCAATACTTGACTTATAATTACTACTGTTATAGCGCAGGCAACTAAAACACTCAATTTAAGCAATTGCACATGATGTTATAATATCATTATAATTTAACATTATAACATCATTATAACGCGACCAATTAACCTGGCGAGCCTTATGTCAAAATCCTCATACTAGTTGTATAAAATTTTGATATTAGGCTGGCTTTTGAAAATAGTTGGGTTATACGTGAAAACTTCGTCGAAACTACATACACAAAACTCTTTGGTAAGATCTCGCTCGCTCCTGATTGGCCCTACGCGCAGCTGCGCTCTCATTGGTTAGATTTTAATGGCGGCAAGTTCACTGTGACAATACACGTACCTACGCGTGAATTTAATGTTTCGCAATGTGTTTTGTTTTTAAAATTTTGTTTGATTAATTGCATTAAATAGTGAAGATAAAGTAGTGTATGCAACTGCATATAACACGGGTATTAAAACACTCGTTACTATTATGAAACTCGCTGCGCTCGTTTCATAAACTCACACTCGTGTTTTAATACCCTTCTTTATATGACGTTGCATAAACTACTATTTTTTACCACATTCTAGTTTTATAAACGAATTTGAAAGCTTTGTAAACACTCGTATAACCTTTACATTTATGAATATTAAAAAAAGAAAAAAAGACCTCCTCCATTTTTTAAATCGGTTAATTAAAATATGGTGCTTAGTTTTTACTGGGGTACCACAGTACAGGCAAAAACAAAATATCATTGTAAGTACTTTAATAAATAATTAATTTGTATTTTATTAAATCGCCGTCTCTCAGTTGCACCGGTACACCGTGGTCGGTCCCGGTTGTTTCAACGATCAGACCACACGGTGGCCTTTAGGCGGCCTAAAAACTCCGACACCAGGGTTGACCACTAACCTACTCGAACTTATAATAACTTTATGTTTATAGGTTACATAATCTAACGACGCTTACGCGAAAAAAAAGGTTGTAGTACTACTGGACGTATTTGGATGAAACTTTACACTAATATAGGTTACACATCAGAATAACACATGGGATACATTTTATCCCGATATTCCCGCGAAAACGTACAACGCGGGTAACACCGCGAGCTATTATAATATAATAATAATTACGTTAAAACAACATCTAACTGAACTGCATATTAACTATTCCAAGCTATTTGTATATAAAAAGCGACATTAACCCTCGTAATGAGGAGCTGCGTCGCTCAACAAGTGGTTGTGGGTTAGAGATCCTTAGAGTACCGCGTGCAGAGGTTGTCCTAGGTTAGTTTTTTGATACACTTGTTTTATTTCTCGAGCGCCTTTGAAACGCACTAGTAGTTGTATTCTTGACTAGCAGCGCCCCGCGGTTTTGCCCGCGTTGTACCCGTTCCCGTGGGAATTCCAGGATGAATCGTAGCCTATAACCTTTCCGTTGAATGTGGCTATCCATTACAAAAAGAATTTTTCAAATCGGACCAGTAGTTCCTGAGATTAGCACGTTCAAACAAACAAACTCTGCAGCTTTATAATATTAGTATAGATAATAAATAATACTACGGCGCTAAATTATATTAAGAATGCTTGTGCAATCCACCTTTAATGAAAAAAATAATAAATTTATTTGTACTTCCTACAGAACCCAACTAACCCATTAACCAACTGTTCACTAATTCACATGTCATTTTCAAACGACATTTGTTTTTTAAAAAGAAATCGTTAATGTAATTTTGACAGGACGGGTGTTAAGGTTATTAGGACAATTATTTAAACATTATTTATTAAATTCCATGAACTCGTAATATTTTTAAGAAAAAACACTTTATAAAATTAAAATCCTTCTTCCTATACTTACATTATTATCACTACATAGTATAAAACAAAGTCGCTTTCCGCTCTCTGTTCCTATGTATGCCTAGATCTTTAAAACTACGCAACGGATTTTGATGCGAGTTTTTTTACAAGATAAAGTGAATCAAGAGGCAGTTTTTTATGTATAAGATTTCCCAAAATTCCCACGGGAACGGGCACAACGCGGGTAAAACCGTGGGGCACTGCTAGTATAATATAAAACAAAGTTGCAAATCCGTGTTAGTTACACCATTTATAACTCAAGATTGGTTGGTCTGATTTTCGTGACATTTGGCTATAACCGACTTTAAAAAGGACGTTCTCAATTTATTTGTTATTTGCTTTGGAGGTCCCAATAGCAGGGTAAATATTATATATCTAGAAAATCTAACGCAGGTATACTCACGGAGAACATCTAGTATTTTACAAACTAGGTATATAACAAGTATACTAATATCATAAAGAGGTTTTTTTATTATTATTTTGTTTGTTTGTATCTCAGGAACTACCAGGCTGATTTGAATAATTCTTTTTGGAAAGGATAGCCACATTCAACTGAAATGTTATAGGTTATTTTTCATCCAGCAATTCCCACGGGAACGGGTACAACGCGTTTAAAACCACGGGGCGCTGCTAGTCTAAAATAATAATCAGCGAAACAATTCGATCATCTGTACATTCTCAGGACATCTCAGGTCATAGTGCCGATACAATCTCGGCTATCCATCAAATACCACACAAGGCATTACCGACCCAATTATTAAAACAATAGAACACAAAATCGATCACACCCTTCCGATATCCTTACGATAATCCTTAGGTTTACGTCGTGACTGATGAATAGAAGCTAGAAAAGTATTTGGGAGCAATAAAATACTTTTTAAAAACTAAAGTGAAAAGTTTTATTCACTAGGGACTGTTATAAACGTCCAAACTACGCTAAGGTTACTTAATTAATAATTAGTGAAAAGTTTTATTCACTAAGGACTGACGTCCGAACTAAACTAGGGTTACTTAACTAATAATGAATTATATTCTTAAAACTAAAGTCATATTTCTTATCTCTAACTTATAGTCTAAACATCCTTTCTGGTCATGCGCCCACGCATTCCCGCTAGAGCTATGCACGGTCAGCATTATGTACTATGCGGCCCGGTGGGTGCATAACTCCTCCCTCATCAAGAGCGAAATTATCGGGTTCTACAATTACTGGATTCCGATGATTTCGCTTAAAATAATATGAATGGAAATAATACTTATAACTATGAAAAATCCATATAGAAAAATCGTGGCTAAACTAACACTTTTGATATTCACTATATTGCCCATTTCACTATCACTTTCACTGAATGTGTCGCTAATTTTCAGGATGCGGGAAATGTGCTTCATTTCTTCCAGATCGATGTTCTTTATATTGATTACAGGTAAGGATGTCGGATTTTCAATTTTCATTTGAGGTAAGGTTGTAACGGCTGCAATTCTGAACTGAAGTTTTTCAGTAAAGGTGCGTTCATAGGTAAGTTCAATCTCATTCAGGTGTAAAGCACAGTTTTCAGATGTTGAAACAACGTATGTGCCCTGTAGTAATACTTTGTTACTCTCGTTTTCACATTTTTCAGTCATTATGGTTGAATTTCGCGTGAATATGATCCAACTTTCCATGCTAATACGCTGTACCTTGATGTCTTCAACTTCAACAGCATATGGTGAGCAAAACGTGAGGTTAGTCTGAAACTTCAGAAGCTGTTCAGCACATGTGGGAGGCTGAAACTGCGCTACGTTGTCGTCGGTACACAGGAAAGTGGCTGCGTCGATTTTCTCGCACGGCTGGGATACTGGCAAGTATTTGGAGTCTTTTCGCCAAAAGGTACGGAAAATCGGGAAATAATAACAATTTTCTCGTAGGAAATTGGTAAATGGGAAGAGGATATAATTTGTAATAATCGAAAACTATTTTATCTGTTAACGGTACTTCCATTATAGATGTTATTTGACTTTCCTTTACATATAGTAAGGAACCAGCTTTATTTCAAAGAAGATCTAATAAAAACTCTATATCGCCCCAAAGGATACCATCAGAGAATTCTAAAGAGGTGAAATCACAATCTAAACGTGGTTATACTAGAGTCTTGGTGTCAACTGAAAACTAGTCAGAGACCGAAAGAAATCATCTAAAAATCCCAACCCTGAATTTGGATCCGATGATAAGAAACAAGAAAAATAAGAATAGTAACTTTAATTCCGTAAATATAAAATATAACCATGATCCTATAAAAGAACTTCAATCAGTTAAGTTCCTCGGTATCCATATAGATGCAGAACTAACATGGAAAACACATGTAGAACAATCATGTATTAAAATAAATAAATTTGCATATGCGTTATATATGTTACAAAAAGTAAACGCCATATTAACAAAATAATATTTCCACATTGCAGAACAAATAAATTTAATAATAGCTTATTTTTTCTAGGCATCAAAATCTATAATTCTATTCCACTTTCAATTAGAAAAATAGACAGGACAGACAAGTTTAAACTAAAACTAAAAGAGTATCTTTTACTAAAAGCATACTACTCATTAGAAGAATTTTTTTTTTGCAGATAAACACATATAATAATTAATAATGTAACTAGGTCTAAGATGTTAAGTTTTACTCTATAGTTTATTGATTTGATTTTCTTACCTAGAGCTCTTTCTTTCGACTCTATCATGGATATTTCCTTATCATAACGTAAAGCATCTGTATAATCTAAATTTCCTGAAAAGGGGCTTCCTGCGTTTGCGTTGACTGTAAGGGTGGTTTCAGGGGTTTCCTGTCATACTTAAGCTTCTTACAAACTTCACAACTATTTATAACTAAAGATATTATTTCTTGCATATTATTCCAAAAATAGTTCCTTTTTATTCTAAACTAAGTTTATTTTATTTAATAACAATAAAATCTACTTAATACATTAAATTAAATGGTCTACCGATTTTTAGGTAAGTCAAATAAAAGTTATAAAGGAAAAAGTTCGATTCCTACTATAACAAAGAATAGTGGGGAAAGGATGGCGAAAAATCTCACTCACCTGCCAGTCACCACCATGCTTAGGTATTGTCTCCAAGGTCCTTTTCAAATTTATCTGGTTCGCGGATCGCCACGGGCTGAAGACCGAACGCGCTTTTCACGCTTTTTAATCGTTTTTTCGCGCACGAATCAGCAGCACACAGTAGTGCGATCCTACCGGCTGCGCCAGAAAAGTATTTGGGAGCAATAAAATACTTTTTAAAAACTAAAGTGAAAAGTTTTATTCACTAGGGACTGTTATAAACGTCCAAACTACGCTAAGGTTACTTAATTAATAATTAGTGAAAAGTTTTATTCACTAAGGACTGACGTCCGAACTAAACTAGGGTTACTTAACTAATAATGAATTATATTCTTAAAACTAAAGTCATATTTCTTATCTCTAACTTATAGTCTAAACATCCTTTCTGGTCATGCGCCCACGCATTCCCGCTAGAGCTATGCACGGTCAGCATTATGTACTATGCGGCCCGGTGGGTGCATAACTAGCTTGCTATTGTGTAATGAGGTTTATTTTTGTTATGTTAAAGTTTGTTTTTGTCTGTGTTTTGTGGTGAGGTCGTCTGTAGAGGGTGGAAGAACACAAAAAGCGGTCAGACCGGTCCAGGAGTAGACGTGTTGTTCAAGAACCAAATTGTCCAATATTGTTATAATTTTTAGAATATTATCTAAAGATATTTAAGACTATTTAATATATTTTTTTAACTTCGTCCAATCCTGTAGTCCGAATTTTAAAGCCTCTGACATGGCCTAATTGAAAACAAGCGGGACCGACAATTTAACGAGCATTGCGAAGAATACTTGTAACATACCTACTTAAGGAGAGCCTACCTTTAGCCTGCAGTATAACTACATATCCTAACAGGCTTTCTACGATACTCATCGTATTTTTTTAAAAAGGTTAATAAACACAGAGTTTGTATATATGTACATATGATCGCGAATCTTAAGCAACCAAACAGATATTCTTGACGGTTTCACAGACAGGAGCGATTCAAGAATAAAATTAAGACTGAATAAAAACTTGAGAGGCGTCAAGGGACACCCGGATGGAACGAAGTTTATTTAATATCAACAAAAATAATCGTCGCGACACCACAATGTTCAATGCGAAATAGAAAGACGAAACGAAAATATCTAGCTTGCTTTCTATAAGAGAGAGAGAGACACACAGACAGAGAAACATGCGCGGCGCATGCGCATGTTTCTCTGTCTGTCTCTCTCTGGCGTGCACATATTTCTCTGTCTGTCTCTCTCGCGCATGTTTCTCCGTCTGTCTCTCTCGCGCATGTTTCTCTGTCTGTCTCTCTCTGGCGTGCGCAAGTTTCTCTGTCTGTTCCTCTCTGGCCTAAAAAATGTCGTTACCATTTTTTCCGTCTAGCCCCCTTTCGCAACGCGCGATAAGGAACTTCGTTCCAAAAAATACATAGAAACCTATTAATTACCAATCTATACAAAGATAATAAAGCTGAAGAGTTTGATTTTTGTTTGTTTGTACGCGCTAATCTCAGAAACTACCAATCCGATTTTAATAATTTTCTATGTAACGGATAGCCACATTCAACGGGAAGGTTATAGGCAAGTTTTCGCCCCGAAATCGCCCCAAAAACGGGCACAACTCAGGTAAAACCTCGAGACGGTGCTAGTATATAAATATTTGTAAAAGCACACATTGAAAGTTTGAACTCATTAAAGCCGCAATAACATTAATTGCATAGTCCTATAATAAGGTATTATAACTTGTAGTGATTGTGCTCAATCAGGGCCGAGTTGAACGTATCGCCTTGGTAATGACCGCGCGAAGGCCGGCCTCTGTCGGATTGGGTTGCTAACTAGCTTCTGGTTTTACTTACATATAGTAGTGGTAGTACAATATTATAAAGAGGTAACATTTGTAAGTATGTTTGTTTGTATGTTGGAGCTACTCTCGGGAATTATCACCGGGAACCAGCCTCATGAAAAAATATTTTTGTAGTAGATACCCAACGGGAACATTCAACGGGAAGATTGTAGGCTATTTTACACCCTACGGGGACCGGCACAACGCGGGCAAAACCGTGGAAAGCTGCTAGTTTTGACATTAGATGTTCAAGACATAAAAGTTAGTCAGGAGAGGAAAATTTTTTCAATGATCAAAATCACAAACAACATACTTTCAATTCCGTATTTACAATATAGGGACTAGGTATTACGTATAAAAATAAATAAAAGGGCCAAGTAGGAAATGTAAAGTTATTTTGATAATTAATTCGATAGTAGTTCTTGTGACGGCGTGTTTGATTCGTCAGTAAAGTTTCAGGAAATTATATCGGACTTTCCGTTATTAAAATAGTTTAATAACTTATTAAGTATATCTTTTACCTTGTAAAAACTTGTAGGTATGTATGTCTCGTTAGCTTAAATAAATAAATATTTACAACACAAATTCATCCCACTTTTGGACAAAGATATTCTCAAATTATTTTGATAAATATACCTGGACAAATTCACACTCGGTTTATTAGACCCAAACTAAGCTCTGAGTTTATAATAAAATAAAAAAAATAAAAAAAAGATAGAAGAAAAGAATAGAAATATAGAAGATAGAAGATATACTCGTAAGTGACAACCAGACGTCGTCGCCAACAACCATGTCTTTTCTCTTTTTTTATTTTTGTCTGAAGTCTGTTTTAAATCAGATAATATCATAAAAATGATTAATTATAACACGTTTCCTACTTTTCACCCGCATTAGGCAAGCGTGGTGATTACGCCTAATTCTCCTCACTGTACTGATATCTTCAGTGAGATGAGAGGCGAAGGCCCAGCAGTGGGATATTAAAGACTTTCTCTTTTTACAAAAAATATGTAATAAATTCCTTTCTAAAAACCAACCAACGCAAACAAAGCCGGAATTTATATAAAGCAAAGAAAATATTGGACAAAACGAATAGAATGCAAACGACCAATAAAATATATATTTTATAATAATTATTAAAATTAGACTATTTTCGGCGTCGACTTGTTGCAATGTTGCGGTAGGTCAGGCAAGGTGACTTACGAATTCAAGCTTACGTGATACAACCATGTCGTTTTAAAAGCTTATTCTAAAGTCGATGATCTGCCTTGGATTTGAAGTTGAATATAAGTGCGACAGAGTTCTAAACAGGCTTGGATATAAGATAACTTAATTAGGCATACTTGATAGGACTTTATCGTAGTAAACATACTTCGAAATTATATTTTTACTAGCAGCGCCCCGCGGTTTTACCCGCGTTGTGCCCGTTCCCGTGGGAATTTCGGGAATTTTTTTACATAAAAACCTTCCTCTTGAATCACTCTACCTATTACAAAAAACCGCATCAAAATCCGTTGCGTAATTTTAAAGATTTAAGCATACAGACAGACAAACAGTGTGACTGACACGAAAAAGAGACGACTTTATTTTATACTATGTAGTGATTATTTTGACGAACATGTTTCCTACTTTTCAAACATGGCTCGGGTTTGACCAAACTACCAACCCCTATTAGGCAAGCGTGGTGATTACGCCTAATCCTCCTCACTGTACTGATATCTTCAGTGAGATGAGAGGCCTTTGCCCAGCATAGGGACATTACAGGTTAATAATTTAAATTTTTTTATTATCTTGACAAAGTATTACGTTGACATTATAAATTATTAAGTCATGTAGTAAGAATGACGTAAGTTTTTGCTTTTTTGTGTTTGTATACCAAATGCGATTATTCAATTATAATTCGTATGCATTTGATTTTTATCTCCGAGCACCTAATATAGTCGTCCTATTTGTATACAACATGCGACTTTATGTTAAGATGTCCGATTCATTTGTGTAAATATGACCCTTGTTTTTATTAGTTATTGCGATGACCTTCAAAATCATATTTATTTGTAACTAGCAGCGCCCTGCGGTTTTATCCGCGTTGTGCCCGTTCCCGTGGGAATTTCGAGATGAAAAATAGCTAGCCTTCCTCGATAAGTGGACTATCCAACACTGAAAGAATTTTTCAAATCGGACCAGTAGGTCCTGAGATTAGCGCGTTCAAACAAACAAACAAACTCTGCAGCTTTATAATATAGATTTAAATGTCAATATTAGATAATTTTATATGAGAAATATGCTCCAAAAATCTAAGGGCCTATAGACAAGTGGCAATCGCATTCTATTTTATTAGTCATGGTGGTCTAGTGGTATGTGCAATCGCCTGCCAAGACTGAGGTCTCTGGTTCAATTCCCGGGTCGAGCGAAAATATGTTTCCTAGTTTTCAAACCACACCAACCCGCATTATACCTTCACCAGCGGGTTTTAACTGGAGGTATTAAATCTAAGCGGGTACACTGCGGTGAATTCATTCGGTACGGGTACATTGCGAGTAAAACCCCACAAACAGCTAGTTACTTATCAAAGTAAACGTAAAACTACAAACACAGTCTTTCTTATCAACTTCAACACATACTAGCGCTCGTGCTCGGGTTCACCCGCTCGCTCCGTATAAGTATTCCCAGTCACGGGGTACTTCCAGAGGTTTTCCATAAATTAACGGCCGTCGGTGGCGTGACGTTGCTCCTACCACGTTTACAGTGGTGGACGAAATAATTGGCATAGCGGTTTAGAATATAAAGGACTTTTAACGAACATAATATAGTAGTAAGTACTGAATTAAGTTTGTATTGTCATCACATGATGTATATTAAAATATTATGATAGACAATATATTATATCTCTAAAGTTTTCTAGTTTTTCGAAATGTGTATTATACCTAAAAGAAGATATTATCTTGTTAAATATTTAACGCTTAATAAATAAAAGGATCCTATGCCACATTTTTTAATATCAAAATTCCTTCTTGTCCATTAATTCTTTTAAACACTTCAAATACTAAGATGTAAAGGGTAATAAGGGTAAGATGAAGATGAGGTTGAAAGTAAGATTTAAAGGGGCCGTAACGTCAGATAAAAACGTACAATAAAAGTGTATCTGTAAACAAGATACAAATACATAATTGAATATGTAGAGTATCTAATCCAATACCCCTATTAAATCGTCAAGCAGTGTACCCATCTGTCAGTAACTTTTCCCATGCATCGCGCGAAGACGGATGACAGAAGTTAGGGCGCCACAAAAACTGCACCAACTTAGTCCCGATGTAAAAATCCTTTTCTTTACAACACCTACATTTTATTTTAAATGCACGCAAAGTTTTTTAAATGCTGTTTCTTGTGGATATTCATTTTTTGAACGTGAAATTGGAGTGTTTTGTCGATTACCGCTTAGAATAGAAGAAGAAGACTAGTGGTATTTTGTGCGAGCGACAGTAGCTAGCGAAGAAATCTGAAAAGTCACTGTCTCTCGCCTGACTGTGACACCTTCTATAAAACTATCAATTTTGATTGTAATTAAAGAACATTTTTTAGGTTTTTCATTTTCAAAAAAATCTATAGATAGCCACATTCAACGGCAACATTACAGGCTATTTTTCATCCCTAAATTCCCATGGGAACGGGCACAACACGGGTAAAGTTGCATAGCGGTGCTAGTTTACTTGTAAATGAATAGTAATAGTAGTTTATGCAACGTCATATAAAGAAGGGTATTAAAACACGAGTGCGAGTTTATGAAACGAGCGCAGCGAGTTTCATAATAGTAACGAGTGTTTTAATACCCGTGTTATATGCAGTTGCATACACTACTTTATCTTCACTATTTAATGCAATTAATCAAACAAAATTTTAAAAACAAAACACATTGCGAAACATTAAATTCACGCGTAGGTACGTGTATTGTCACAGTGAACTTGCCGCCATTAAAATCTAACCAATGAGAGCGCAGCTGCGCGTAGGGCCAATCAGGAGCGAGCGAGATCTTACCAAAGAGTTTTGTGTATGTAGTTTCGACGAAGTTTTCACGTATAACCCAACTGTTTTCAAAAGCCAGCCTAATATCAAAATTTTATACAACTAGTATGAGGATTTTGACATAAGGCTCGCCAGGTTAATTGGTCGCGTTATAATGATGTTATAATGCTATATTATAATGATATTATATCATCATGTGCAATTGCTTAAATTGAGTGTTTTAGTTGTCTGTGCTATAACAGTAGTAATTATAAGTCAAGTATTGGAATCATAAGTAGAATGTTACAACATTAGTGTAGATAAACTATATATAAAGCACTCATCTCTGTCCGCATTAACAAAGAGTCGGACAATTGTCCGCCGGACATAAATTGGTGAGCCTCATCACAAATTCAATCTGAATTCATTTGCTTTATTTGCGAGAGCCAATCAATTGACGAAAAAAATTTATTGGAGCGATGAACTGGATGGGAAACGATTGGGTTCCGTAGGTTGTTGAAGGATGTAAAGTTAAAGGATCTCCAATTATAAGGATTATTGTAATTTTGCTGTAAGTTAGAGTAGGTAAGTAGCCAACACTAGTTTCAGAGTTTTTAGACTGCCTAAAGGCCTCCGACATGGTCTAACGATTGATAGAACCGGGACCGACTGCTTTACGTGTACTCCAAAGCACGGTAATGCTCAGACAGAAATGCCACTATCGGCCACCCATCCTAGTAGGGGCTGAGCTGCACGTTGCTTAACAATCGTAATGAACTAACACAACTTAGTCATCTTTGCAACGAGCATTACCGAGTTAAGTAACTGTTTAATAGATGTACCAATTTGAACATCAAATATTGAAAAAAATGCAATTCTGCGAATAAAATTTTCTTCCGCCATTTTAAACTCTATTTTTTTAAACGAAAACATGAACATGAATAAATGAACAATAAACACAGTAGAAATAAATAAAGCCAATTTTCAATTGACACTACGTTTACGAGTACGGATACACTTCGCTTTTATTTTACATTTTTATCTGACGTTTCGGCCCCCTTTACAGGAACCGATCACAGAAGTCTTCTGTGACCGGTTCCGGTTCTGTTCATGTCCTGTAATAGAAGCGAAGTGTGTGTTGTTTCAATCCAAAATGAGTAGTGTTCGCTTTAACTTAAGGAGCCAATTAAATTGTCAAAAAATTGTTGTGACTATAATGGGCTCAGATTATAAAACGTCAATCTTTTGACATCTCACATTGAGTAAAACATTGGGTAAAACAATATTCCCCACGGAACCCCAAAAACAAAATAGTCGGACTATCTGCAATGCGCTTAATCGGAAAAATCAACATAGGTACGTAGGTACCCCACAGCGGGGATGGGAGAACGTGACCATACATATCACACAATATGTACGTCAGTTTGTATGTAGGGGCCTGTTTATAACTGAAGCAAGGACTTTGATCTAACCCTGACGGGATTAAAGCTGAAAATTCTGGACCCATGACTGAAAATATTTTGGTAGAAAAATAAGTTCGAGTGGGTTAGGGAACACTCTGGTGGTGGAGTTTTCAGGCCGCTGAAAGATGAAAGGACTTGATCATAGTGTAATGATTGTACCGACTTAAATCCTAAACCTGAAATGAATCGGGAAATTGTATTACAAATCCTCTATTGAGGTAAATCTCATCTATACTAATTACTAGCCGCACCCCGCGGTATTACCCGCATTGTACCCATACCCGTGGGAATTTCGGGATAAAATGTATCCCTTATGTTATTCTGATGTATAAATAACCTATGTTACTGTAAAGTTTCATCCAAATCCGTCCAGTAGTTTCTTCGTGAAAGAGTAACAAATATACATACATACATCCTCACAAACTTTCGAATTTATAATATTAGTAGGATAGGTTAGAAAGAGGTTTTTTAGACCAATTAAATGTATGAGCGCATCTCCACTAAATCTGAACGTAAGCTCAATCTACTGCACTACATTTTCACACTGACGAAATCTATTGGATCGCGGTTGGAACCTTTGTGAACAGCTAGTATTGTATATTTATAGCTAGTATCCAACTATTTTTAATATTAGATGCCTCCTCACTGTACTGATATCTTCAGTGAGATGAGAGGACTTTGCCCAGCAGTGGGACATTACAGGCTAATACTTTACTTTACTCGGATGGGTAGCATTTATGCAGTAGCATTTATGTCTGCGCGCTACCGTACTTCGGAGGGCACGTCAAATCGGTGCCGGTTTTCAATCGTCAGACCATGTCGGAGGCCTTTAGGCGGTCTAAAAACTCCGATAACTCTCTGTCCGACTCGAAGTGAATCAATGAATCTTTAATATTAGGTAAGTACCATATATTTTGTAAACAACATTACAAATGGAAAATGTTTAAGGTGGGGGACACAACAGAAGGTCATTTATCAGATCAAGTGCACGGCGACACGTCAACGAATTATTACATGACTAAGTAGCTACATACAGTTGGAAATTATACAGGGTGCTGTTATAGGTAGCTGTTGGAAATTATACAGGGTGGATTTTTTGCAATGCCACCTGAAGGGACAGTACTTTATACTGTACTAGCTGCGCCTCACGGTGTTGCCCGCGTAGTACCCGTTCCCGCGGGAATGTCGGGATAAAATGTATCCCATGTGTTATTCTGATTTATAATCTATATTACTGTAAAGTTGAATCCAAATCCGTTCAGTACTTTTTCTAATATTGTTTTGTTTATAAAATGAAAGCAAACTGCATGTATTTTATTTTATATTCATTATTTTCAGTGATTTTCTACCAGGTGGTACTGAAACACCAGTAAACTCTGTAAATCAATAACAAAAAGTACAGTCAGCAAATTAATTTTTTCCATACTTTATCATGTAATTATAAATTGAAATTTTTCATTGACATGTTAATAGTTATAGGAGTAGAATATGTCATGATTCTTATTTTACTCTCAACTAAAATGTGTATTTGATTTTCCGACCGTACTTATATATATTTAAATGATATTATAACGAGAACTCTCGTCATTTTTTATCGAATATTTATGTACTATATAATATTATTAAGAGGTAATATTTGTTTGTTTGTATGTTCGAGATAATCTTAGGAATTACCATTCCGGGTTGGATAATTCTTTTTGTAATAGATAACCACGTTCAACAGGAAGGTTACAGGCTATTTTTATCCCGAAATTTCCAAGGGAAAGGGCCCAACGCGGGTAAAACCGCGGAGCGCTGCTAGTAGAATATAATTTGACGGTAATAAAAACAGAGGCACGTTGTAAAGACGTAGGGGACACAGCATTGTCCTTTCAAAGAGACGCGCACTATGATATACCGGTTTACAATACATGTTTGTGATAAGTAATTATATGCTTTAATAATATACGGCAATATAATATTCATCAGTCGTTAAATTTCAATCAGTGCTTCAGAAAGTACTAAGGTAACCCTTCTGATGCTTACAGTCATATGTTTAATCGATTTCACCTACGTTTACGGATACACTTTGCTTTTGTCTTACATTTGTATCTGACGTTTCTTGTCCTTTCTAGGAATCGTGTCACAGAAGTGAGTAAGAAACCAGTAAGGTAGTAAGTAGCTCTTATAAAAATCTAGTAAGTAGCCATTTTGAAAACTACAAATTACTGAATAGAAATTTAATTTTTAATTAAAATCCGGTAAAAACAAATCTGTTTAATAAATGAGGTAGAATAGAGTGTAGATGATCGGTGGTGTGACGGGGAGTCGAACCTGGAACCATATATTAGGCATCCGTCTCAAGGGAACAGGGATTAATGCATCCAGTGGGATAGGGCGGGGCCTTACGGATAAGCGGAAGCGATATCCTATCCAACTTATAAATGCGATAGTTTGTGAGGATGGATGTATGTATGGATGTACGTATGCTTGTTACTCTTTCACGAAAAAACTACTGAACGGATTTTGAATAAACTTTACAGTAATATAAGTTATGCATCAGAATAACACATCACTACATAGTATAAAATAAAGTCGTCTCTTTTTCGTGTCTGTCTGTTTGTCTGTCTGTATGCTTAAATCTTTAAAATTACGCAACGGATTTTGATGCGGTTTTTTGTAATAGGTAGAGTGATTCAAGAGGAAGGTTTTTATGTAAAAAAATTCCCGAAATTCCCACGGGAACGGGCACAACGCGGGTAATACCGCGGGGCGCGGCTAGTACTACATAAAAGAGTACCTTTCCTGCAGAACTATGATATGCTACGTTTCATCTGAAAAAAAAACAGAACCATAGTATAATTTTTATGTTCATCCTCACAAAAACCTCTCACTTTTTTCGCTTATACCCCTCACTAGGACCACACCACATTGTGAAGTAGATGGATTACTCCAGCCTTTGTACCTCACTGCTACACATCTTGGATAGGTCAGCACCGACAAATTGAAATTATTACTCATAATGATTGGTTTCAAGACGCCATCTTAAAAAAGTTATTAAAAAATCTGACTGCGATACAAAATCAAAAATATTTGTTTAACTAACTTAAAAGCTACTGAAATTTTAAAGAATTTTGTAAGAAAATTGGCAAAAATGTCTAATTATAACAACAAAAAGTTTTACCCTGTAATGTCCCACTGCTGGGCAAAGGCCTCTCATCTCACTGAATCAGTACAGTGAGGATATTTAGGCGTAATTATCACGCTTGCTTGAAGGAAACATGTTTCGCTCGAACCGGGAATTGAACCCGGGACCTCTGTCTGTGCAGGCGAGTGCACATACCACTGAACCACCGAGATGGCTAAATATTTCCTTATTAAAAAAGTCCTTAAATATAAAATATAAACTTTAAATTAGGGATAACTATTGATTGGTAAGACTATCAGTTTTTGTTTATCTACGTGTGTTATTCCAGAGTTCTATAATAAAAAGTACTTAGGTTTAAAAACGATATTTTTAAAACCCCCGCCATCTTTGAAAAATATCCGTTTATTAAACCGCGTTTTAATGAGTAAACTAAAGGGTGAAGATTTCTTTGTGTAATTAAGAATATTCCCCGTTATTAGAGAGGAAAAACTAAGCTTTTGTTGTAGTTGGGAAATAGAGTGAAGTTTATTACTAAGTAGTAAGATAATAAATGTTTGACAGATTTCTGATGATTCCTACTTTTTAGAAATGCGATTAAATGTCTCTGTCTGTCTACCTGTATTTAATTCAACCTGTTCGTATGTCTACCTGGCTGTATGTCTACCTATCTGTATGTCTACCTGGCTGTATGTCTACCTGTCTGTATGTCTCCCTCCCTCTCTCTCTCCCTCCCTCCCTAGCTCCCTCCCTATCTCTCTCCCTTTCGTGAAGTTCCAACGGGTACGGGAACGGGTAATAAAACATAAGAATAAATTAATAGTTATTAACTACATACTTATAATGGGCCAAGTACCGATCCTTTTTTTTGAAATGGTTAAAAAACTAGCTGTACAGATCTATAATAGAAACTTATTTTTAAATCCGTTGAAAGTCAACAAAATTACCAACAATTTAACAACAAACTAATCAACAATTTTAACTCAACAATTAAACAAACCAATTCATAAAGAAGCGTCAAACGCTATCAGACTCAAACGAGCGCAAGAAAAGATTGTAGCTCACTACTAACACTCAACACTCCAAACAAAAAAGCACCTTCACCCACTAAAAATACAGTTCAAAATCACTTTAAATCGCAATATATCTTCCATCAGGATATTTTGCTGATTCACCCAGTTTAGAAAGAGAAGGCTTACGTTTTTCTTCTTTAAGTTGTGTGGGTGCGAAAGGGATGGACTGTGGTTAGTGTTGGGATGTCTGGCTAATGTGCAGGCTGATGTTGACGAAGATGGATGGTTCCAAAAGCTGGTGCATACCGATTGTAAGAAATGGGTTCCTTTATTATGTTCAGCATGGAAATGTTAATTGTAATAGGTCTCGTTGTTTTGACTAGTCTCATGACTACTGTGGTCGTGATTACGTATTAATTACTAGCCCCGCGGTTTCACCCGCGTTATACCCGTTCCCGCGGGAATTTCGGGATTAAAAGTAGCCTATGTCCTTTCTCAGGCTCTGGACTAACTGAGTACCAAATTTCATTTAAATCGGTTCAGTAGTTTTGGCGTGAAAGCGTAACAGACAGACAGACAGAGTTACTTTTGCATTTATAATATTATATTACTAGCAGCGCCCCGCGGTTTTACCCGCGTTGTGCCCGTTCCCGTGGGAATTTCGGGAATTTTTTTACATAAAAATCTTCCTCTTGAATCACTCTACCTATTACAAAAAACCGCATCAAAATCCGTTGCGTAATTTTAAAGATTTAAGCATACAGACAAACAGACAGACAAAAATAGCGACTTTGTTTTATACTATGTAGTGATTAGTTAGGATGTTGTAGGGCTCGAGGCGTAATTTGACTAAGCGATGTTAGCTCATTCCGATTGTTAAGCAACGTGCAGCTTACTTCGCTTATAGTGGCATTTCTATATGACCGCTACCGTGCGGAGGGCTCGTAAAATTGTCGGTCCCGGTTGTTTCAATCGTCAAACCATGGCGGAGGCCTTGAGGCGGTCTAAAAACTCCGACACCAGGGTTGGCCACTAACCTACCTATGAACAATAGTCTATAAACTTCCCGTTGAAATTGGCTATCTATTACATAAATATGTAATTATTCAAAGAGGTAAAGGGTCTAACTTTGTCTGTTTGTTTGTAAGAGCTAATATCAGAAACTGCCAATACGATGTGAATAATTATTTATGTAATAGATAGCCACATTCTACGGATATAGATACATTCAACAGGAAGCTTATAAGCTAATTTCATCCTGAAATACCCGCGGAATCCGACACAGAGCGGGTAAAACCGCTAGTAACATTAGTATTATTATTTTCTATAAAATTAACTACTTATTAAGACTGTTCAAACTGAACCTCCCTCTTGCCAGTCGGGTAACAGCTACAACTACCAGCTAGTTCAGTAGGTCGGGCGAGGTATGAAAAAGTTACACTTAACCGCGTCCAGTCTCCAGAGCACAGAATGTGGTCCACGAACAGAGGAGGAGCGGCCCGAGGGATGGGGGGTAGCGGGGTGAAACATTACAGGCCTTATTCATAACTAGCAGCATCTTAGCTAGGTATCAAATGTTTTGTCCCTTTCTGACATACGCTATTTTCTAAAGAGCATAAGAGACAAAACACTCACTAACAGTGTTTTAATTAGAGAGCGTTTTTGAATAAGGCAGTACGTAGTTATTACAATCGTTTAATCCAAAATGGAATTATTATTATTAAAGGTTTTGACGTCTCTGAGTACCTCAGTTTGGTTACTAATTTGATCGAACTTATTTTTAAGCTATTGCATAGCTTCTATCGCGGGCCTTGAGCGCGGGGACCGAATCCAGAAATTCCGTAATGAAAAAACCTCACGCTCCCCACTAACGCCATCTAGTGATACAAAAAATAACTATGCAATAGCTTTACCGCGGCAGTCCCCGAGTGCCTCACGTCTTTTTTAATTTCGAGCTTGTAATCGTAATGAACCTCGATTTAATCTGTTGTTCTTTAATGCATCAAAAACATAATTTATAAGTCCTGCAACAAAGTCTAAATGACCGATTGTTATACTACCGTCTAGCTAGCGCTTGTGTCCAAGTTTAAAGACAGCCTTAATGGTCTAAGACTACCTCCGACTTGGTATGACAATAAAATAAATGAGCCCACAAATTGTAGTACAGAACTAATGAGGTTTTTTGAAATGACACCCACTAGGCGGCAGCATTGAGACGTGAGGTCCAGAAATCTGTCAAAAGTATCATTTTCGTGAAAACCCTCATTTACACAGGGTTTAATGGGCCCAAACGCTCTCCTAACTTGTATTAGGGAATCTAACTAACTGATACTATTTTACAAAAACATTATCAAAATGTCATCTCTCAATAACCTGTAGATATTCATCATTGACACTCAAAAAACTTTATCATCCCTTCTTCTTCTTCATCGAGTGGATGGTCAACCTGCCCAATCCTGTTGTCAGAGTTATAGAGCCGCCAAAGGCCTCTGACATGGCTCATGTAACGACTACTATCCGTAGAAAGTAACCGGGACCGACGGCTTAACGTGCCCTCCGAAGCACGGAATCATCTTAATTTTCGGACAATCAGGTGATTCAGCCTGCAATGCCCTAACCAAAGATATCAACTCAATACTATTTCATAAAAAAAAAAAACTTAAAACTCCATCATCTTGTACCTCACACCACCGAGACATAGGGTCCAACTGGTTGTCCTTGAAGACCACTTTCCGTTTCCACCGCGACCATCGGTAATACAGACCTCCCCTTTAATTGTCGATGGTTTTGTGCGCTGCTATTCTTATTTCAATGCCTACTGAACCTCTTTTGTTGATGGTTCAATCTATACTCGTTTAACACCCTCGCTGATAAGTTTTTACGAAAAACTGCTTTCAAATAAGGGTTGTACAACCAACTTTTTTTAAATCGGTTAGAAAGGAGACTTTTCCGTAAACCTTTTCGTATATAAAAATAATTTTTGAAATTAGTTCATATTTTAGAGATAAAGATATTGGATTAAGAATCTCTTCCTTCGATTTTTTTAGTCGGCTAAAAAAACAATACTTTTAATATGTATCGAATTTGCATCAAATATGATACACTAGACGTGAAAGGTTGGTTAAAAATAAGGCTGGTTGGCGTTCACTAATCCGTAGCAGGCACACGTTATGTTTACGCCTAATCCTACTCACTGTACTGATAATTTCAGTGATGTTTAGAAGCCTTTATGAGAATAAATGTTTATGAGAAAATCTATTTTTATTTTAGGCTACTAAAACACAATCTGTATTATGCTGTAAATAACTTTTATTCAGTTAAGTTCATTAGTTAATCGCTAACATTCAAACATAACCATTGAAATACATGTTTAAAAATAACTGTAGTTTCTTAGTTATGATTAACTCTGAACGTAGCTTAATACAAACTAACTGAATCCTACAATAGTCCACTAGCTTTACAACTACTAGTAAATTATGTAAGTTCTTGTAGGTTAGTGTCCAACCGAGAGTCGGAGTTTTTAGACCGCCTAAAGGCCTCCGACATGGTCTAACGATTGAAACAACTGGGACCGACAATTTCACGTGCTCTCCGAAGCACGGTAGCGCTCAGATAATAATGCCACTATCGGCTACCCATCCAGGTAAGGGACGAGCTGCACGTTGCTTAACAATCGCAATGGACTAACATCGCTTAGTCCAACTATACGTCACGAGCGTTCAACTAAACATTACTACATAAACACGACTCCTAAAACACGTGTTTCGAAGCGAGTATTTCTAAACGCATTACTCGCGAGCGACCGAGTAACAGGTGAGCTAATCGACTTCGTACCAACTAATTGAAGACGCGACGATAATTGCGCTTTTTGGGAGCGTCTGACGACGTAATTACATCTCGGATCGCGACGAAAGAGTGGAGTGGATGTTACTTGTATAATATAAATGTTTTTGTAACTTACTTGCTGTGCCTAACAGTTTTACTGTTGTCGAGGGAATTTTCGGATCAAAAAGCTCAAAATTTGAGAGAGAGAGAGAGAGGGGGAGAGAGAAAGAGAAAGGGAGAGAAAAAGAGACGGAGAGAGAGAAAGAGATAGAGTCAATCAATCTGATCTGTTGGTGAAAGAAATGAAATCTATTGAGAATTTGAGTCGCAAAAAGACTTACAGCCTGTTTTATAATATGTAATGAAATTAAAAAGAGACAATAAATAGTTATTATATTTCCAAATAATATTAATATTAATTTTGTGCCATGTATTCTAGAGAAGAAGAAAGGATATAGGCATTGAACATTTATACAACGTATATCTGTATGGCCCTATAAGTACTCAGCCGGTTTGTTTCGATAAAGCATGTAAATTGTTTTACGTGTGCAAAGGTAGAATACATCGTATTTAAAATTCCCATACAAAAGTAAAAATATTTTAATCTTAGAAATTTGCGACAACCCTAAATGTTTATTACCTACTATCGTACTGCACGTGTGTACGCAGAAATGTTAGATGGTTTATGAAAATACCTCTAGGTAGGTACGTACCATTTTATACTTGGTAGCACTGGTAGGTAAGTAGAACCACGGCCAATCCATTGTTAGGTTTATTATTTCAATCACATACCTAAACTTTGAAATTACCGATTATATCACTGGTTTAACAACTGAATATTGACACGATTTTGTTATTATTGATTAAGTTTACACAACACTAGGTACACAACAGACAAGACACTCCACAGTCTCCACACATCACTTCATAAGAAGACAATATTTAAATCCTACAAACAAATTTATCAGCTTAAAAATAGTTGTTTACATATTGACAGCTTTAAAGAGAATAATAAGGTTATAAACTTTACCCATAAATAATCATATGTCGATTGCCAACCTCATTTCATAGCGTATCTAAAGGGCCCCATACACGGCACGATTCGTCTATACGATCGATCTGATGAAAATCGTGACGATTGATCGCATCAAAAATGACGCTCATACTCGAAACGACTGGTCGTAACGATCGATCATTTACTTGTTTGAAGCTGAATGTTAAGGACGTGTTCAAATAAATGTTTTGGTTGCGATTTCCGACATCATTTTCGATTAAGTAAATCGTTAACGATCTTGACATACACCATCGATTCGTCGTTTCGATCGGTTTGACGCGACGGATCGTACAGTTAAATCTCACCGTGTATGGGCCTCTTAAGAGCTACTGTTGATGACGGCCTCTTTAAATAATACTCTTTGAAATGTCAATACTTTACTTTTCTACCTATGTTTTGTCTATTTTTGATTTCAAGGTCAAATAAACAGCTGTTGTAGGGTTGCCTCATCCTTTTGATAGTGTATTTCTGAAGGAAACTTTAAAAGTAAATACATGAATGAAAAACTTGGAAATATCAATTAGGGAAGAATAAACGTAGTTCGCCATGACGAGTAGAATGCCCTGCCTCGGTACTTATAGGGGTATTATGTTACACATTGTATAACTGGCAAAAAAATATACAAAAAATCTTTTGCATAACTTTTAAAAGTAACAAATAAACTATTTAAAGCGTCGTATCCACTGTACGACCAATTGCCTCCTATTGTTCACGTCTTGATCTGTGTTTACATATGTGGAGCATTTCGAGTACACGTACACACGCTGGAAGTACTGGAATTAGATTAAACACTGAACATTTTGAGATCTTCGGCTTAGTAGCCGCTACGAGATGGCATGAAAAATCTACCTGCCAAAGTGTTAGTTAGGTCAAAGTTGTTAGTCAGACTTGTGAGCTCTCTCTGTAGGTGTAGAACAAAGAACAGTAGTACAGTGGAGAAGGACAAGGCGTAATAATCACCGTTGTAACCTTTTTGAAACCCTAGAAAGGTTATATTGGCAGTGGAATTAACCAAAGTTACCATCACAGGTCACCATAGTAGACATTACAAACTATTCAAATTTTCACAAAAAAGTGTGCATTATTTAAGAAAAATGACATAAAACTTCAAGTTCCGTAGTAACTGTCAAATAACGTTAGCGTAGATGTCATTTTAATCAAAATTTCAGTAAATCATAAAAATTGCAAGCAAAATGCATATCTGTCAGTTCCGACTTCTTTCTCTTATTATTATATACTGTGTGTTGATTTTACTGTGTTTTAAGAAAAACAATATTATTTGCACAAAACCCACCACCATCTAATTCCACTATCCCCATCACCTATGCCAATACAAAACGCTACCGTGCGATCCAGTTACTGACCTCTTTCGTCATCTCTTTCCATCATCTCCCTTCTCTTTCACTCCTAACATTCGCTACATTAATACACTCACTATAATGCATATCATTACATGGAGAGGTTTTCGAAAACTGAAGGAGTCATTCGGTAGTAAGTGTTGGGTAATCTACAACTGATTTTTGTGGTTCATTTTGGTTGTGTGGTATGCAAAAGTGACGGGTGATTATCCGCCTTATTCATAAACGCTATTTAACTAAAACACTGTTAAATAGTGTTATGACAAGCCCGTTGGCACAGTGGCAGTGAGAGCTTACTGTGTCGGGGGTTGCGGGTTCGATTCCCGCCCGGAGTCAACAATATGTGCAGACATAGTTGTTGGCGACGACGTCTGGGTGTCAATTATATATCCTTATAAAGTATTTGTGTATGTATATGTAGTAGTATCAGTTAATTAGATTCCGTAACACAAGCTTAGAGCTTACTTTGGGTCTAATTAACCGTGTGTGAATTTGTCCAGGTATATTTATTTATGTCTCTTTTGCTCTTCGGAAAATAGCGTGTGTCAGAAAGCGACAAACCATTGGACAACTAAAATGCTGTTAATAAGTATTTATGAATATGTCTATGTCTTTTATAAGCTTGTCTATGCCCTATGTCTTTTATAAGCTTGGATAATAGTTTCGATACTAGGATCTAGGAGAAGGGATTGAAGCTTCCCTGAAATCGTCTGAGATCAACGAGATTCCCTTGATAAAACCTAGCATAACCAAACCAAAAACCTCTACAAGAGTCTAGCCTCCGAAACTGTTACTGTGGCTACTGTGGCTGATGGTCAATAGAGGCATTTCTCATCTGAGCGCTACCGTGTACGTAAAATTTCGTCCCGGTGGTTTCCATAAAGACCAAATCGGAGACCTATAGGCGGTCTAAAAACTCAGACACCGCGGTTGACCACGATGACCACTAACCTCCTCGAACTTACTTACTCACTTACCAGCAATCTATAGAAACTTTAGGGCATAAGTATTAGTAATGTCCCACTGCTGGGCAAATGCTGTCATCACACTGAAGATATCAGTACAGTGAGAAAGAAATAGGCATAATCACCACGCTTGCCAAACGCCGAAAAGTTGGAAACATATTTTCTCTCGACTCGGGAATTGAACCCGGGACCTCAGTCTTGGCAGGCGAGCGCACATACCACTAGACCACCGAGGCGCTCGATTAAGTTCGTTGTTAGGGGTATACTATACACAAACAATTTTCCTCACTTCCAACGTACCGGAAGCGATTTCTTTAGGTGTTTACGTCCGGTTCTTATCGGCTTGCATTATCCTTATCATACAATGGAAACTTAGATTTAACACAAACTCTACTACAGTAGAGTTCTGTGATAGATTTCGATGGTCTTCAGAATAGGGCTCTATCATCGCTGCATAGTAATAAAAAAGTCGCTTTCTGCTATCTGTCCCTATGTATGCTTAGATCTTTAAAACTACGCAATTTTGACGCGGTTTTATAAATAGATAAAGTGATTAAAAAGGAAGGTTTATAAGTATAAAAATTCCCGAAATTCCTACGTGAACGGGCACAACGCGGGTAAAACCGCGGGGCGCTGCTAGTTTGTTCACCATTTTCAGTACAACTGCATTGAAACACGTCACACATATTATAATCGAACTTTCAAACTTTTTTGAATAGATTTGGAGCTTATGGCTACCCCAGACATAAATAAAATAAAAACTACAACTTTATGGTCATTTAGTGGTTTTAGATTTAAACAGTTATGTCTAGGAAATGCTGGTCTGTCTATATATAAATTAGAAAGTAACTACCGGACACAGGTCTGGAGGAAAAATTATAAAATTTAGGGCTAGATTATGGAAATATTGCATTTTAGTCATATTGTCAATAAGTTTTGAACATGGTTTAACTTAACTTTCTACTATTTTCGGGTGTTATTTCCTCCTTGAATTTTCCGTATGTTACTAAGGTTTATGATTTTGCGCCATTGACTCGAAAGAAGAAGAAGACTAAGGTTTATCACATTATTATTATGCTAGGCATTAACTTTACTTCGTAGAATATTGGGGTTCCCATCCCATATTACCAAAAAGACAAAAGTCTAGCAAAAAGTAGTAGTAAAAAACCATCCCAAAAGCGTTATTAAAAGAAAATCCATTTTTAAATTCGAAAATAATTGAAAACGTACCAGCGCATTCGATATTCAAAAATCAAAGATGGCGAATACAAAATGGATGTACAATAAAACATTTGCGAAATTCAAATCCCACATCAGATTTTAGAGGCGAACGCGATGTATGCAGAAGGAGCGAGGAACACTCGTATCTATCATTCATTAGTGCAGCTAGAATCCAATACGACATTTTTTACAATCCCCAGGCACAAAGAACGGGCGTCCACCCCCACACACGCGGACCCCCGTCCAAACACGCTCTTCCTTGTGTGCGTAATAAAAACTTGAAAAAAATCACACTGACCCGCACACAGAGGCAACACTCCGCGAAAAAAATCACGGACACAAAGAAAGTCCACCGAAAACTTCTATACGAACTTTTGTACTCACACCAAGGCAAACACGCACACAGGCGCTTATACAAGGAAGTCGCACATGTGTGCGTGAGTGCACCGTTGTCCGTACAGAGGCTAAACTTAGCTTAGTTCACATGTTTGCGTGACACACAGACTTAACAGTCCAAAACTTAACTTGTAATGAAACAGGAATCGCGGCATATCCTTGAAAGGGTTACGGCAAAAAAAGCTTTATTGTAAAGGTGGTAGAGTTAAAGCTGTGAGCAGGTTTATGAGAAGTTGTATCGTTTGTTCCGCGTGTGGAAGCTGCGCATAGCGGGTAGTTTTCGTATGGAGTCCGGAGGCGCGAGATGCAGCGAGCGGGACGCAGCTACGTGTCGTGTCGCCGTCTCTGTCGCACGCCACCCGCTGCCCGGGGCGAGGGTGGGGGGCGCGGGGCACGGGGGGGCCGTGTCGCGTTGATGAACATTTTTCTCATTTTTTCTTTATTTTAACGCGAATCGTTTTTAAAAAGGGTTTCGTCATAATTACGTCGCTGCACCCGATTATGTTGGCACGAACGATAAGCCAATCCTTAACAATAATGCCAATAAAACACTTTCCTTGTTCAAATTAGTCACCTTGTATAATAGATAAGATCATAAAAAACTAATAAAATTGCTAGACCGACCGCCGAGCATTTTGCATGCATTATAATTATGCTAATTAATAATTAGCATTTCAGTTAGTCTGCACGTGAAGTAGTTATTGCACTTTAATTACAATGAATACGAAAAACTTAACAATGAGAACAAATTCCTTATTTAAAATGTAGCGTTTTTAAACGAGGTCGTATTATCATAATGCCAATAAACTAAGAACCATAGACCTAGTTAAACCAATAAAAAGGTGGCAAAGAGTAGAGCAATAAGATAAAGAAGTTCAAAATAAGGAGCAAAAAAGCGTTAGGTAAACATTGCGTTACGTACGCATGTCTCGAGTCGACCGTCTCGGCGGGAAACTTATTTTCCCGCGTTTTCTCCAACGCCGCCATATTTGTTATTGTTATTTTTTTATCCTAAACAAACATTTTACTTACGTCCGTTTTTTTTCTTTAAACTTTATTGTTCCTAATTCGAATCTAATTGGATAACATCAGAATCTTATTTGCGAACCTAAGAAATGTCTTATCATATTTAACTAACACGCTTATTACAATTAAACTACAATGAAATGTTAATTACTTTTCTTTTATATCGTCTAAGTAACAAGACGATGATACGAACAAATGATAACAAAATAAGTAGTTACCTGTTGAACCATAAAAGTATTAATGGACAATAGAACGGGAATTGTTTTAAAAATGGTTTTAATAAGAACTTTTTCAGCTGCATCCTCCTCGCACGGGAGGGAATAAAAAAACTGTGAGGCCGAGTCAGTCTGAACGCAGTCGCGGCGCGCGCCGGCCGCCTCAACACACATTTTATATTATTTTACATTACGTGTTTCATTTCGCGTAGTCTTTTGGACGGCGGTAGTTAACGCGACATGTGTACTAAATTGTGATTATTAGGACATTACAAACAAACAACACACAAAACAATGGAACACTCAAACGATTCGGCTAAATGCAAAAAAATACATTTTTCGGCAAACAAAATTTAACCGCAACTAAACGCAGTTCAAATAGTTTCTTTTTAATTTGTATTATTTTCGAAAAGTTGAATAAGTTAGAGTTTTGTTATGTTGTTTTTTATTTTATAAACAATCGTATAATTTTTTTTGGTTTCGACAAACGTAAGCGACAGACGTAGAGTATACGGAAAATTTGAAGGAAGAACTTGAAAAATGGCGCTCGCATCTTCTGTCAGTCTTTACTACTCGATAGTGCAGCGAGCAGCGCGGCATTATTTAGAAGATTACTGTCATACAGGTGAGAAAAAAACATTTTTTTTTATTTATCTCCGTTTTTCTCCTCGCCCCGCTCGGCGCTACCCGGCGACTTAACCTCTATGCGTCGGAGCCGGCGTATTAAAACGAGTTCCTTTTTCAAATTATTAGCAGTTTTTTGTTTTCACTTTTAGCATTTACCTGCTGATTAATTTATTTGTTTTATTCTTAGACCAACTATAGATAAATCATTAAATCTTTTTTTATGAAACTAAAAAAAATAGACAAAAAATGAAAGCTTAGTTTTTTTAGATAATTTATAATTTCGCCAGTTTAATATTTTTTTTGTGATTGCTTACTTTTAATAGCTTAATTACGTTTAAGCACAAAGCGCTCGAAATAGTTATAACCAATGCACTAAGATAAAAAAAAATATGGGTATTTTTTTTTCCGAAATCTAACAGAAACATCAGCCGAAAATTAAAAGTCTCTGAAACTAATAATACTTACCGTTTATTTATTTTCAATGAAGCTGGTCCGCTAAAAGCTATTACTTAGATGCAATCTTTTGATTGTATTGTACCGGCAACTGCAAGACGGAAACACAATTTCATTTCCGAAAACTATTTTATAATTATTTTATGAAAAGAAAACATATTCCCTCGTCCTTATACTGAATTAGACCAAATAAAAAAAACTTATCCAGCTCACTGTACTGAATAAATCTCATTAAAATTTAAAAATATTTTTCCTCATTGTACTGAAAAAAATACAATTCTAATTTCCTCAATTAAGTGAATTATTAAAAAAACTTTTCATCCTCACTGTCATCAAATAATTAAATAATAATAAAAAATCATTTTTCCTCCTCCCTGTATCTCAGTGAGTGGAGAGGCCTTTACCCTGCAGTAGGATATTACAGGGTTACTCTTCTCTTTTGTTTTTTCACCTGCGGTTTGAGACTAGTCCAACCAGTTCGCGTCTAAAAAACTAGTAGAGCCCCGCGGTTTTACCCGCGTTGTAACCGTCAGTAAACTACCTAGTTATTGTGTTAAAAGTCTAACTTGGTGTGTTTGACTTGTTCCCAAAATACAATTTTAAACAATTGTCATGACTACTTATTAACAAGTTTCAATATACTGGTTTCTTAAGTTTAAGCGAACACTACTCATTTTGAATTGAAACTACGTTTTCCGAAGAGCAAAAGAGACAAAACATATTATAACATTGTTTAGTTACACAGCGTTTATTTATAAGGCGGTTAGTTTAATATTAACTAGCAGCGCCCCGCGGTTTTACCCGCGTTGTGCCCGTTCCCGTGGGAATTTTGGGAATTTTTTTACATAAAAACCTTCCTCTTGAATCACTCTACCTATTACAAAAAACCGCATCAAAATCCGTTGCGTAATTTTAAAGATTTAAGCATACAGACAGACAAACAGACAGACACGAAAAAGAGACGACTTTATTTTATACTATGTAGTGAAGTGACGGGACTCTACTTGTCGATGTCGAAGCTCTCTTCCTTGACATTTTAATCTAATTATCTGATGGTTAATCGATCATGTAAAGATATCTATCGCGGGAAGTCGGAATATTAAAAAGAGTTTAATATAAAAATAAGCTTCGAAGTTTAAACGTTAACTACGAAGCATATTTAAACTTTTTTTAAATTGAAATTACGTTTACGGATACACTTCGCTTCTATTTTACATTTTTATCTGACGTTTCGGCCCCTTTACAGGACCCGTGGCCAAATCACTACATAGTATAAAATAAAGTCGTCTCTGTTTCGTGTCTGTTTGTCTGTTTGTCTGTATGCTTAAATCTTTAAAATTACGCAACGGATTTTGATGCGGTTTTTTGTAATAGGTAGAGTGATTCAAGAGAAAGGTTTTTATGTAAAAAAATTCCCGAAATTCCTACGGGAACGGGCATAACGCGGGTAAAACCGCGGGGCGCTGCTAGTGTAAAATAAAAGCGAAGTGCATCCGTAAGCGTAGTTTAAATTCAAGATGTGTGTTTGAGCCAATAGGAGGACATGAGGACTTTATCTATTTTTATAGAAGTTATAATTAATTGAAATTTTTGAAGACAAGTTTGCTTTTTCCGATGTCTTATAGTTAACTAGCATTCTAATTAAAACACGATCCGAGCTTCCGATTAAAAACACCAACCCTTATATACTTAAAAAGTAAGTTAGTATTTGCCTGTAACGTCCCACTGCTGGGCAAAGGCCTCTTCTCACTGAAGATATCAGTATTATCAGTACAGTGAGCAAAACTAAACATACTTATCTTTTTAATATTTAATTAACTTACTTAATAAACAAAACATTAAACAAGGAACTGAATTTACCATTTTTAATGTGTTTCTGTATTAAGATACTATCTATTTTGTTAAATTTATATAAACGCTGCATTAACCTTGTGAGGTGCAGCGGGTAATCATAATTATTACTTAGTGCAAATGTTGCAATTTAATGTAATGTTAATTAAGGTAAAACGTACGTAATCAACATGGTTAAATTTGGATTTAAATGGAAATAAATTAAATTACGATAAGACGATAAAAATAAGAAGAGGGAAGATGTTTGGACATCTTTTACGACACGACGAATTTATAAAAACTATAACAGAAGGACACATAGAGGCAAGGAGAGGAAGAGGAAGGCCAAGAAGGGCATATGTAGACCAACTGAAGGAAAGAACAAAAGTCGTGTCGTACCAGCAGCTGAAGAGAATGATGGATGATAAGATGACGGATGGAAAGAACTCCATCGACAAGAGCCAGCTCTTAAGTTTAAAGAAGAGAAATTAAATTAATAACTTTCTTAAAGAATATTAACTGCCTTATTCATAAACGCTCTCTAACTAAAACACTGTTAGTGAGTGTTTTGTCTCTTTTGCTCTTTTGGAAAATAGCGTATGTCAGAAAGGGACAAACCATTTGATAGCTAAAATGCTGCTAGTAAGCGTTTATGAAAAAGGCCTTTAGACTCGACGGCGGAAAGAGCTGGACGATTTTGATAAGGATTGGAAGGAGTTGACTATGGAAAGATATACATGGAAAGAATTGGGGGAGACCTTTGCCCAGCAGTGGGAAGGAGGTTACGTAAAAAAAGGAATGTTTGAATTTGAATACATACAATAAATAAATAAATATACCCGGACAAATTCACAAACGGTTAATTAGGCCCAAAGTAAGCTCTAAGCTTGTGTTATGGAATTTAATTCACTGATACTATTACTTATACATACACAAATACTTTATAAGAATATATAATTGGCACCCAGACATCGGGTGTAGACTTCATACAATGTAGTCATCTTCTCAACTTGAGATGGTTGTTTTAATTTCATATTTGTTTAAGCCAGAATTTTTCCACCTCTATAGCATTGTACTTTGCTTTAACATAGAAAAAATAACGCGATATAAAAATATCCTCCTCATTTTGAATTGAAACTACGTTTTCAGATACACTTCGCTTTTATGTTACATTTTTATCTGACGTTTCGGCCCCTTTACAAGAACCGTGCTCACAGAAGACATCCTTCTGATTTTTAATTGGATGTCAATACTTTTCTATTCACTTAGACGATAGGTATTTTTATCCAGTCAACCCTCATTAAAATTCCGAATAATACCAAGCAATATGATGGGAAAATTAAATTGAAAGTAAACTTTAATTTTAACATATTTAATTACTAACATAAAATTAATAAAATAATAGTCAAGGCTGAATAAATAAAAATAATTAACTATAGAACAATGATTACATGAAATACAGTTTTAAACTGAAAATGTGTAAATTTTTAATAACCTTTAGGTACTAGTATCATAAATCTGAATATCTGTTTTGGTTTGTTTAATGATTTGAGAAATTACTGTTATTGTATAAGAAAGCCACATTCAAGATTAAAGTTATATGCTTCTTTCTATCCAGAAATTCCCACGGGAACAGGTACAGACCGGATAACATTCATCAGTCAAAAGTAAACTATCACAAAAACTACTATATGAAAATAAACATATATTATAAATACAGTAACTCCCTATTCGTACAAAGAAACGTTAATACTAATGTCGCATTAAATGCTAATCTACAATTAAAACTAAATGTTTTAAATAAATTAGCGCTTCTCAAATCACTATATTAAATTCTGAAGACGACTGCACGTTGTCCTAATACGAACAAAGATGTGGGCGTTAATTAGTCATTAAACTGATGCAATCATTAAAAGTGTCCATTATAAATTAATAAATAATCCAAATTACTTATCGGAGTTTTTGTAAAGTTGATATTTTAAGGAATTTAAGTACTGTTCAGTGGAAAAGAGGAAAACTAAATACTAAACGGGGAATAAGTTAATTATCTAGACTAGTATAAAAAAACCGAAGAGTTAGACTATTAGTTTGTTTGAACGCGCTAATGTTAGAAACCACTAGTCCGATTTTTATAATATTTTTTAACGGATAGCCACATTCAACGGGTAGGGGCACAACGTGGGCAAAACCGCGGGGCAAGTATACCGTCGGAAAAAAAGCAAAACTGTGACTATTCAATAGAAAAATAATTATTCAAATTGGATTGCCAATTTCTGAGATTAACGCGTTCGGACAAACAAAACATCAAACTCTTCAGCATTACTATATTAATATAAATAAAAGAAAGAGAAACAAATAAAAAATACACAGGAAACTAGTATAAATTATTAAAACTTCTTATGTCAGTCTTCTGTGACCACGGTACCTGTAAAGGGGCCGAAGCGTCAGATAAAAATGTAAAATAAAAACGAAGTGTATCCGCAAACGTAGTCTCAAAATCTTATGTCAAGTACAAACCAACCAATAGATCAAACCTAGCTTAAAACTCGCCAACCAACCTGACCTAGCTTAAACACGATGAAATCACTCTTGCCGTCGAATGTATCTTGGTAAACAGGTTCTATGCCCGGTCCGGAGCATTATATAGCGAGTGTGTATGCAAATGTGATGCATCTTGAAGTTCAAGGACGAATTAACTAGTTTCTAGTGCATCGGCAGCTCGTTGTATTAATTTATTGATTGGAATTAGTAATCTTATTGTGGTATTGAAGTGGGATTCAAGTAACAAGGATTTATTAAATACTAGCAGCGGTTCGAGGTTCTACCCGCGTTATGTCCGTTCCTTAGGGAATTTCGGGATGGAAAATAGCCTATAACATTCCCATTGAATCAAGCTATCCACTACAAAAAGAATTTTTCATTACGGATTGGTAGTTTCTGAGGTTAGTCCTTACAAACAAACAAAAAAAGTGAGAAACTTTACCTCTTTATAATATTAGTAAAGATTAGATAAGTTCCAGATAAAATAAATCTTAAGATAGTTTAAATGTAGATTAATGTGGTCCATATTACGAAGACGATTCCTTCAGAAGAGGAAAGAGGTTTAGTGTTTTAATTCCATTCTTACATCACTGAAACGTTTTTTCTCAGTGGAAGTTTTTTTAGTTGAAAAATTAGTTACGATAGTTCAAATTTAAACTCGCGTAAGAAATAACAGAATATATTATTTTAATGTTTTGTTGTATATAGCAGATAGTACTAAAATACTAAACTCTACCAGTTAGCGATCACAATTACCCAAAAAACTTTCAAACAAGCTTCAAATTACAATTTGTACAACAATGTCAAATTTTAATCGATTCTCTAATCGATTTAACGGAACATTCGATTAATTAACTGTTTTAACAAGACGTCGCTAATTTATTGGTTTCAAAATAAGCCGTCATTTTAAAGGGAAATAAAAATTAAAAAATAAGGAGGAACTTATTCGATCTTACAGCGTAAGATTTTAATAAAAAAAGACTATGTATTAAGATTTATTAAGAAGAACAAAGTAATCATTTATTTCGAATAGGTTAGTGGGTAACCCTGGTGTCGGAGATTTTAGACCACCTAAAGGCCACCGACATGATCTGACGGTTGAAACAACCGGGACTGACTGCGTAACGCGCCCTTCGTAGCACGGTAGTAGTAGTAACAACGTAGTAGGTATGAACCGTAAGATTCCAGTAAAGGATAAAGGCTTTCAAGAAAGACTAGTGAGATCTAGCCTTCTTTTTTTTTTAAGCAAAAGGCCGCTTATCCTTGAATTAGTCGAATCTTAAGTACTCATAGTGATATGATTAAATTGTATGGGCTGCTTGATTTTAATTAGTCTTAAATGTCATAAGCTACTTAAGCGTTATAAGCGTCATAAGCGCCTGAACCGTAGATATACAGTAAATACTACTAAATTAATGTTGTATCAATTGAGATAATTATTACCAAACTAATTGAGTTTTTCCTCCATCTTTTAAACATTGGTAAATCCATCTAACCATCACAGCTTCACTTACAACAGCCACTTTACTTCGAAAGCATTAAAAACTTAGTCAATGAACCTTTTGGCGGCAAAAAGTTAATTTTCCCGTCGTCCATCGCACGCCCAATTACGACGCCGCAAAAGCGCGAGTCATCTGCGCCGGCGCACTGATTCACACACAGTTTAACAGTAAAGTTTTATATCGATTTAAGGAAGCATAGCTTTATAGATAACTTACTTACTATTTTGGAGCATACATTATTGTTTGATATCACAAACTAGCTGTGCCCCGCGGCTTCACGCCGGATCAGAATGGCAGATGGGATAAAATGCTGATGTTGTATAACCAATATTACTGTAAAGTTTCATCGAAATCCGTCCTGTAGTTTTTACGTGAAAGAGTAACAAACATACATACATACGAGTGCATCAATACATACATCCAGCCTCACAAACTTTGAAATTTATTATATTATAGTAAGATTACTACGGAATTTTTCGCGACACAGAAGGTTGTTTTATATAAGTAAAATATACTTCTTCTTCTTCATCGAGTGGACGGTCAACCTGACCAATCCTGGTGACAAAGTTATTGAGCCGCCAAAGGCCTCTGACATGGCTCATGTAATGACTACTATCCGTAGAAACTAACCGGGACCGACGGCTTAACGTGCCCTCTGAATACTTTGGTTTCCCCACGTTTCGAGTGGGTTGCACCTCAATAGTCACTCCACTAGGTATCCCGATATTGCACAAACTAATTCTAATTTCCCTCAATGATAAACCTCAAACAGTTAACAGCTACTTAGTTCAAGTAACCAATTATCAAGTTATAAAAAAGTAAGTTATTTCAAGTTATCTTTCAATCTTTCCGTCCAGTCAAGCGATGAAGTCTAATAAGGCGTTCCGCGGTCAACTGCCTATTTGCAAATTTTATATAAATTGGTTCAGCAATTGAAGTCTAGCGGTTCTAGTGCTTATTGTTAGGTTTTTGGGTATTAAGATGACTGTAGACTTTAATTTTATGAATAACTAACAGCGCCCCGCGGTTTTACCCGTGTTGTACCCGTTCCCATGGGAATTTCGAGATGAAAAATAGCCTATGACCTTCCCGTTGAATGTGGCTATCTTACAAAAAGAATTATTCAAATCGGACGGTAATTCCCGAGATTAGTTCGAACATACAAATATATTATAGGCTATTTTTCATCCCGAAATTCCTACTGGAACGGGCAAAAGTCGGGTAAAACCGCCGGGCGCTTCTAGTTGTTGTTTCTCACTGTTGCGGTTAAGATCACCAGATAATGGCTTTTAACTCCACAGTTAACTGAGTATAACTATCTCTTACTGTTGAATATAAAAAGAAAGGGACAGAATGTATCGGTTTGGGCTTTAATTTCTTAGTAGTTTTAGTGGTATAGAAACAAAACCAAAATTAGGTGTTAATGAGGTGATATGTTTTAACAAACTTTTAATAGCATACATTTCTAAACTAATATTTTAAAAAAGAAAGATTTGTTTGTATTTTTATATCACTACATAGTATAAAACAAAGTCGCTATTTTTGTCTGTTTGTTTGTCTGTATGCTTAAATCTTTAAAATTACGCAACGGATTTTGATGCGGTTTTTAGTAATAGGTAGAGTGATTCAAGAGGAAGGTTTTTATGTAAAAAAAATCCCGAAATTCGCACGGGAACGGGCACAACGCGGGTAAAACCGCGGGGCGCTGCTAGTGTTGTAATAAGTAAACTTAAAAACTACTGAGTCGATTTTGATGAAATTAAATACAGACATAGATTAGACTTTGAAAAGGATATGAGGTGAATTTTATCCCGATATTTCTATTTCTAAAGGGTACGAAGCGAGTTAAACCGCGGGAAGAAGTGTTTATTATAATGTGGTAAATGTTAAACTAGCAACCCGTCTCCGCTCGCTTCGGTTAATCAAGATTGCGTAATGTTCCCGTCGGAATTCCGCGACGAAACCTTCCTATTGAATCACTCTTTCAACTTAAAACCGCATTTAGAAGTTACAAAGATTATCGCAAACGTACAGACAGATACGGGAGGGAACTGTTTTTATTTACTTTACTAGCAGTTTTACAGCAGTTCCCGTGGGAATTTCGGGATACAAAATAGCTTATAACCTACCTATTGAATGTGGCTATCCATTACAAAAATAATTACTTAAATCGGAATGGTACTTTCTGAAATTAGCCCCAGCTAACAAACAAAGAAACTTTACCTCTTTATAATATACTAGCAGCGCCCCGCGGTTTTACCCGCGTTGTGCCCGTTCCCGTGGGAATGTCGGGAATTTTTTTACATAAAAACCTTCCTCTTGAATCACTCTACCTATTACAAAAAACCGCATCAAAATCCGTTGCGTAATTTTAAAGATTTAAGCATACAGACAAACAAACAGACTAAAATAGCGACTTTGTTTTATACTATGTAAGGATGTATAGATAGTATAGATGACGTTAAGATAGGTTAGTATACCTAATCTTTTATAACCCTTTTTAAAATCATATCTCTGTTAAACTCACAAAATATATCTAAATATTAACTTAATAACAACGAATTAAAACTTCTATTAAGACTTACTTTTCTACTAAAATCAAAAGTCATAGCTACGAACTTTTCATTTCCATAGAAACTTTCCTAGCCCTACCTACGGCGTAGCGCAGTGCTACGGCGTAGGCCTACGTGAACCGTTAGCTAAGTCACTTTACGGTCACGTGCGAGTTCACGCTTTGCAGTTTATAAACAAAGATATCTTGCGTCCGGTGAACGATTAAATTTATTGCTCTTTATCATTGTTTTGTACAATTGTTTGACTTAAATATTCATGTTTTGTGATTAGAAATTTAGAAATCCTTTTTGTATGTGTAACAACGGGTTTTGTAATCTAATTGATTAGAGGCTGGGCGATAACAATTTTTTTTCTAATGTTTGTCATAAGAAAGCTTAGAAAGACAAACTTAGGTATGTATATAGGAAGAGATTGACATAAACGTAACAACGGCCAATCAAATTACTTAATTAATAATATTGCATAATTATTCTACATAGGCCAAGTTTAAGAACCTCTTGAATTTAATAAGACTTTAATAAACTTAAATCATTATTAAATAACATACCTAATTTGTTTTTATTTCAAACGATTCGAAAAAAGAACACACCACATAATTCGTACACCAGGAAAGAAAATTTAAAAATAGAACACAGTATTCATAAGGGGCATGCACACGCGAATAGAAGAAACGAAACAAGTTATAGAACGAACGTTTTTATCACCGACATCAAAGTTACTGAGGAAAAAAGTATGTTATAAGTGATTTGTTCCACCTGTAGGTTGTGCAGAAAGTTGCGTAAGGGTCGGTCTCACCCCCGCCCTTGAACTTGCTTCGGCCTTGAGACCCCGCACCCGGGTCAATACTCGACGTTATTATTATTTGACATCGTGTGTGCACACCCTTTTAGTACGCGCCATTTTTAGGTCAGGGTTTTTGTGTGCATAATGTAATATAATTTTGAATTTTGAATTAGTGATGTTATTATTAACTTAGAAATAGTTTTGTTCGAAAAAGTATTCGTCTGTAAAGACCCACTGCTGGACAAAGGCCTCTCATCCTTTTCTAAAATATTCTCTATGGTCATGATTTTGGAAATGAAGACTATAATTAGTTAACTAAACATATTTTTCCAACCTATTTCCAAAGACTATACAATCAAATTACGCACGGACATCCGTGAAAGCTCAACAGTCACATTATATATGATTAAATATGCCAAAATCCAACCCTCTCAACATCTATTCTTATCCTAGCAAATCATCCCTAATTAAGTTTAAAAATCATTCTTCAATCTTGACAGATTTTGATAACAAACATAATTGGATCTATTGTATTGATGTTCAGCGACCATAGAGAATAGAGTGACCGCGGGTGTCGCCGGACATATGTCGGCAAGCATAGACAAATAGACTCCCCTAGACCCTCTGTTGGGGTTGTTGGGTAATAGATTAATAGAGCTACGTGTTTTTTAATTTGTTGGGCGTAGGGTAATTTTATTTCTATATCTATAGTATGTAATAAAATATAACTTTGATTTCATTAAAGCTGTTTCGTTTGTTAAAAAAACTGTAATTTTTTTTATTTACTTGTTTCTTAAGTTTGAGCGAACACTAATAATGTTGAATTGAAACTACTTTCACGGGTACACTTCTCTTTTATTTTACATTTTTATCTGACGTTTCGGTCCTTTTACAGGAACCGTATCACAGAAGACTTCTTTTATTTATTTATTAGATACTTACCGTACTTAACCAAGAATGAAGTTTGAAAGCCAAAAGAAAAAAGGGTTGTAAAAATAAACACATGCATTATTATCTAATAGAATAAAATAAAGAAACATAAATAATTACAATATCACACCATACATAATACACTGAGGTCCCGGGTACAATTCCCGGGTCGAGCGAAAATAAGTTTCCGCATTTGGCAAGCGTGGTGATTATGCCTAATCCTCCTTACTGTACTGATATCTCCAGTGAGATGAGAGACCTTTGACCAGCAGTGGGACATTACATGGTCATACTTTACAAAACTTTACCATACACATTACAAAAACAATTCATTTCCCAGCCAATCACTATTCCGTCTAAGAAAACTTCAACATACTGCCAAAACAGAACCTCAACAGAATTAAATTCGTAAATAGAACGGTAAAACCTCATCAGATAATAGATTTGTCTATGTTCAACCGTAAGGGCGTTTCCACACGAATTCCGCGCGGTTACCCTGGCCGGATAAACAAAGGGTAGTCTAGAGGGGTAGTGTAGACGCCACTTAATCCGCACCTACTGTACGAGTAATGTTATTAAAAGTGTATTCAGTTTTACAGACCGTTTGACGCGTTATTAGTAGCTAGATTCTTATTTTTAATGGCATACCGTTATGAGTTTTAACATAACTATCGTAAGATATATATTTCATTGTATATCCGAATTGTATTTAAAGTATTGGATCACTTTAAGTAGTGCAAATGAATTTGATGAATGACAAATGGGCTCTATGCGAACAAAACCACGAAAGGTACTAGTTTATCATATAACGATATATGTTTGCTGCCATGCCATAGACAAGTAAAAGATACAACTACTCTATTTTTGAGTCGGGAGTTAAAATCATGTTCAATACCACACCACATCACAATACACTTTTGTGTAAATTTATGCTAATATATAAAGCTGAAAAGTTTGATTTTTTGTTTGATTGAACTCTTAGCAAATACTAGCCCGATTTAAATAATTCTTTTTCCAATAGATAGCCACATTCAAGAAAAAGCTTATAGAATATTGTTTATCCCGGAATTCCCACGGGAACGGGCTCAAAGCGAGTAAAACTGCGAGGTACTGCTAGTTTAACATACATATCCGTTTTAAATTGAAACCGTTCAGTAAAACGATGCAGTAAGAAGACGCGTCTTGAAATGCATTGAACTTGCGAGACTCAATTGGAGTCAAGTGACGTTACGTATGGCGGGTCAATGTCGGGATGTCTGTCTAGACCTGACTTGAGACCTAAATTGAGACCTAAGTAGAGCCTATGAGAAATGTAGGCTTATTTGAACTTGCATAAGTATGTATGTATGTTTGTTACTCTTTCACGAAAAAACTACTTGACAGATTTGGATGAAACTTTACAGTAATATAGGTTATACATCAAAATAACACATGGGATACATTATATCCCTAAATTCCCGTAGGAAAGGATACAACGCGGGAAACACTGCGGGGCACAGCTAGTATAATATACAGCCGTTACATAAAAATACGTAATATTTACGAACAGATATACTTTATCTAATAACGAACACAAAGAGAAAACATTAGTTTTATTATATTTGTTTACCTATTTTGTTTTACAAAAAGATACCCTCTAGCGAATAATATTTCATAGTCCTTGTTTTGTGTAACACTAGTAGCGATTCGCAGTTTTACCCGGTTGTCCTTGTTCCAGCGGGAATTCCGGGATGAAATGTATCCCATGTGTTATTCTGATGTATAACCTATATTACTGTAAAGTTTAATCCAAATCCGTTCGATTTTGCGTGAAAGAGTAACAAACATACGTCCTAAAAAACATTCGCATCTTTCTTATATATAAAAGAAAGTCGTGTTTGTTACACTATTTATAACTCGAGAACGGCTGAACCGATTTAGCTGAAAATTGGTGGGGAGGTAGCTTAGAACCAGGAGACTGATATAGGATACTATTTATCCCGTATTTCCTACGGGAACGGGTGCGCTGTGGGTGAAACCGCGGGGCACAGCTAGTTTATAATATAAACTAGCCGTGTCCCGCGGCATAGATGGCACTAGGACGCAAGGTAGAACTCCCTGTTACTATTAATTCAGATATTGGATTAGGTTAGGTTATTCAGTTTGGTCACGCCCATACATACCCATACACTAGCCAGGAAAAACATTTCCACAGCTGTACTAATATTATAAAGAGATAAAATTGAGTAATTTTGTTAGTTTGTATTTTCGGGCTAATCTCAGGAATTACCGGTCCGATTCGAATAATTCCTGGTTATAGGTTATAGGTTAGGCAGGTTATAGGTTATTTTTATCCCTAAATTCCTACGGGAACGGGTACAACGCGGGTAAAACCCCGGGGCGCAGCGTGTTAATAATATTAGTATATATTCAACAAAATCCTGACATTAATCCAAGCCAGTCAGTAATTGATACGCGTCCGATGCGAGGACATCCGGCTGCGCAGACGTCGCCAATTAGCGCGGGAAACGTGACGTCACATCCGGGCACTTGGACCAATTGCGGAGGTCATGGCGACGCGGCCGATTTACACCCTTGCGTTCGAAGGGAGCTGTTTAACTGAATGGAATTACTTAAGAACTTACGTTATCACTACATATTATAAAACAAAGTCCCCGGCCGCGTCTGTCTGTCTATCTGTTCGAGATAAACTCAAATACTCCTGCACGGATTTTGACGCGGTTTTTTTTATAGATAGAGTAATTCAAGAGGAAGGTTTATATGTATAAAAATTCCCGTTATTCCCACGGGAAAGGGCACAACGCGAGTAAAATCGCGGGGCGCTGCTAGTTATATACATACATCTATATATTATAAAAGAAAGTCGTGTTATTTACACCATTTATCTATTATTCCTCCGTGGCTAGAAAGCTTCAGTTTTTAGTACAACTTCCTCTTTTTTTGAAGTCGGCTAAATAGATTCTTTCTCATACTGAGTTTTTAGGCGAACCTCTTTATCATCATCATCATCATCATTTCACGTAGGTTAGTGGCCAACCCTGGTGTCGCAGTTTTTAGACCGCCTCAAGGCCTCCGACATGGTCTGACGATTGAAACAACAAGACCGACTGCTTAACATGCCCTCCGAAGCACGGTAGCGCTCAGATAGAAATGCCAATGGCCACCCATCCAAGTACCGAGCTGCACGTTGCATAACAATCGCAATGAACTAACATCACTAAAGAAGCGTTTCCATTATGCAAGTGCTTGCATGCATGTATGACGTCACACTTGTGTTTTGCCTACAACCTAATTGCATACAAGTTGCAACTTGTTTGCAAGTTGTGGTTTACACTATACAATTTGCATGCAACTTGCAACTTGTATGCAAGTCACTTGCATAATGGAAACGCGGCTTTAGTCACTACAACCTCCTACAACGTCACGAACGCTACTACCTCCTTATTGAAATCTATACTAATATTATAAAGAGGTAAAATTTGTAAGTTTGTTTGTTTGCATGTTCGAGGTAATCTCATGAATTATCCGTCCGATTTGAATAATTCTTTTTGTAATAGACAGCCACATTCAACGGGAAGGTTATTGGCTATTTTTCATCCCGAAATTCCCACGGGAACGGGTACAATGCGGGTAAAACCGCGGGGCGCTGCTAGTCGGTTAATAAATTGGTGTCATCTCACTTATCTCATTACACAAATACAAGTAGTTTAATGTTCACGGCGCCAATAACTCTCTTAGCTATAACTTTGTACTAACTGAGCGGTCCCCGGAAATCCGCAGCCAAAAATATAATTAACCTTCATACTTCGCGTTTAAACTTCAAGTTAAATTCGACATAGTCCAATATGAAGTTTATGGCAAATAATAATTATACTAACAATTCTGTAACATCACGAAAAACAGCGAGTACTATTGTAATCAAATTAATGTCAAACAAGTAAAGTGTCATTTCCGTGTTCTCTCTTTTAAAAGCATGGCTCTTGATAATACAGTAATTAACATTAGTTACTACTCGTAATTAGGATTCTACCTAGCTTGCGAGCAATCGAGAGATCCTTGTACCCGAGCGCGGCCTACGTGATTACAACATAAACACGAACAAGTACTCCCAAACACTTTAAAACTTAAAAATGTTCACCGCCCGCTTGGCAACACTGAAATATGCATTCGTTAGACAAAAGAAGGCTATTACGTCCCAGGATTAGCCCTATTGACACTACGTTACCAATTAAAAAGGGAGGGGTACTTTTTCGTCTCGGTTTTTTTCAGCAGACGGTTTTTCAGGCCGCGGGCGAACCACCCCACCCCTCCCCCGTGGCTCTACAGAAAAATCAATAACGCAGCACTTTTTTCCGCGCGTAAAGCATGCACCGACACGGCGAGCGGCTGTGTGTGTGCCGCACGCACACACGCGAGCTCTGCATCGGGTTGCCACCATTTTTTCCTTTCGCATTAAAATTTGCTCACAGAGACGGGACGTCTCTTTGATTAGTTGAATACACCTGCAGGGCTTACGCAACGCTCCTATTATGTATCATACTTTTTATTAAGCTCACGTGACAGATGTCAGAGGCAGCTCTCGTGTCTCAATGACCTATAGGATACCTATACAATCTGTTAAGTACTCGCCGAATAAGGAAACAATTGAAAAATATTTTATTATCAGTCTTTTGTTAGACCACAGACTCTTTGCTTTTAAAAGGATTAAGATGAAAAGAGTACGAGAGAGCGATCGGAGTGCTCGTCTTACAAGTGTGCATGTAAGGTATATCTATGAGGTATATATAGCTGTAGGGCAGTGTTTTTTATTGTATAGAGCATGGCAGAAACCAGGCGACCTTGAGCCGAGTTGAATGGAGCTTCCGCGATCCTTACAGGCCATCCAATAATATTATTGAACGAGCAATAAAAGCTTTTAGGAACCCAGTTGATCCCGTCGCTGGCATATCATTTGCATACTCTAATGCTCGGTGCGATGCGCGACAACCGCACAACACTAATTGCGAACTCAGACTAACGTAAAAAAAGCATCACATTTAAAAAAAGAACGGTTTGCACATTTTTATTTCGCTATAGCAGTGACAGAAGTGGCTCCATCCCGCTTACTCGGTATTGTTCCAACGAGCTCGTCATCACTCCATCTTTGTCTGCCACGTTCTTTTTTTGAATGTGCAAAAATATAAAAACGCCGATTCGGGGGTGGGGTCTGTTTACTGCACTTGTGTGCGTCGCGATAATGCTTGCTTTAGGGCTTTGCCCCGATCATAAGTCAATACGGGCAGAGCGTCGGAGAGTCGGATCCTTCCCGTAAACATTAACACGCCGACACAAACCATGAGGCATTAACTTAATTACGCCACCCGCTTCAATAATGTAACGATCACAAACATAGACCAAACGCCGAATCTATTTGTTGCACAAAAAACACCTTTCTCTACACCTTTCACTTGATACAATTAGCGCTCTGTTAATCATAAAGTTAACAAGTGGTCCAGTTAAACTATCATTTGAACTTAAACTAATTGCAGTGGTGACCAATTGGTGTAATGTGGTCATTGCAATCATATTGGATACAAAGTCGCTTCATAATTAATTATATTATCGATGTTAAATTCGGTTTCAATCCTAATCGATCCCTATCCTAACAAACTGTTGTTTTATCTGTTCAAAAAAGTATCTAATCTGTGAAAAGAAGAACGATTTACGTAATTCCATTTTCAAATTCACCAAACAAGACATTACAGAACTGGAAACATTCATAACATTTCGAATGTAATCAACAAGGAGGTAGTATCTACAGCCCGAGTCGTTGCCCTGTTTGAATTAAGAATAAAAAAGAACGAAGTCGCCGTCTACTCCCGACCTTACGCAGCCATCGTTTTATTGCTGTGTCCGTGGCCTTTCTTACCTCATAACACAGTTTCTCTTGCCTATTTCTTTTTTTTCATCCCCAACCACCCTACGCTACGAGGGTGTGTGTAGAAAAACTTTGCAGAGTCCACCTCTTGTACGTTCAAACTTACGCCTTCTCTTTAGATACCCCTGTTCTTTTCTTTTTTCGGCCTTTGAACTGAGTTCGGTCGAGTTTAAAACCTCCTTTTAAGTGTTACAGATTAATCATAGACTATTGTTATGACTTTTTATAGTTACCGTGTTGTATGAAGCTTTATATAGACAAGATGGCTTCTGTAATTATTTTATTTGATGTTTGAGCTGTTATTAGGTCTCCTATAATTAAGTCCGGTGAAACATTTCTCCATGAAACTTAAATGAAAGGTATTTCATTAAATGTTAAAAAAGAAGTTCTTTGAGAATTATAATTACGGCTTCGTTAAACTCTACTTTGCTGAATATCTCAAGTAAAAAGCGCTTTCAAAGAAAGTATTAACAACACTAAAAACGGATCTTTTTTAAATGTTTTATAAAGTGACTTAGCGATTAAATATTTTAAAACATACTCACTGATTTAGTTATTGTATTTTAAGGCCAGTAGTGAATAGTTTAAATATTAACTGAAAAAAATAGTACTTAATCTATGGATTAAAAAGAAAATATAGTTTGACAGAAGACGAATGACAGAACTATAAAAGAAATGAACATCAAAAAATTATATACATGTTCCAATTGTGAAACGAAAACAATCGAACGTTCGAATTTTAAACTGTACGTGATACATGACATCGGAGGGTCCCGCATTCCGTGTTATCTAACTACCCCTCTACACCCGACCGGTGTAAAAAGACCCATCGCAATGTACTCGGATTAGTTTTATTTTGCGGGCGATGGGGGGCCACTGTTGGTTGGTATGTAATGCATTTTTGCATGGCGCTTTGCACGCGATCAAGCTTAGCTCGAGCTCGACTCTGCAAACTGAGCCTATAGTTTTATAATGACTGCGAGGATCATAATGGAATGGTATAGTAGTCTTTCTTCATATTTATTTTGTTGTAAAGCAATTTACGATACGTATTATTTGTTCAATATAGTTTTATAGTTTTGGAATGAGCACTTAAAACAATGTGTTATGTGTGAAATATTAAGGTACAAAGTTGCATATCAAACCGAAATCCAATACTCATGCAAAAACAATCATCAAAATTATTGTACCTTTCACATAATGTACGTATGCATATAATGGAAAACTCGTAATCGAGAGTGACGCTCGAAAAATCACAACCCCCTGACGCAGACGGGGGTGGCAGGGGGAGGGGGGCACAGGTGGGGTGGCCAGTGTTTTTATTTTTCACGATTGGTGGATTGCAGCGGGAGTAATGATCGATGGAATTAACGTGCGCGCTGACCACCTACCAAGAGCACCGAACACCGACCCACCCAACTCCAATTTGAATTTCGAACGTTGCTAAGGTTTCCAAAAAAGTCTAACACCACAGAGGACGTACTAGTGTACTAGCACTACCTCCATGGCAGTGTAAAGAGGTTGTCCTTTGACAAGCCTTTACTACCCCGATGTTTGCACCTTTTATTTATTTCTTTTGACTGTGTAATTGAATGCAATTGGTGCTGGTTGTGACTTTATACATTTTGATATTGAGATAAGCTAGCCAATGATAGATTTCTAACTAAAGAGATGGAATTTTTCAAATGCCCCTCGATAGCTTCCAAAGTGATAAAACTCATTATTCCGATAGCGGTAACCAAATGCATCTCGACAAAAGACAAAGGAAAACAATCACTATACACAATAAAACTTTTTAATTGTTCGTTCGTTGAAAACTGCGCCACATAAACATCGTATACATAATATAATAAGTGCTCAAAGCATCGCACTCGACCACACGATATCCGAATTTCAATAGCATACCAGCGTTCCAATCCATAAACCATTCGCCATAAAAATATCCGAACGCATAAAATCTTTCCTACGTTGCAATATTTTTTTTATAGCATGCATCCCTGCCGAGCCTCATATTGGAAAAGCTATGTAATATAAATATACGTCTGTATTCGTATCCGTTTACAAATTAAACACGGGGTGTGCTTACATTACTCCCCCAATGTACGTACAAATATATTACATAAACATATATGATTTATACGCAATACACATTTGGCATAATTGAAAAATGGCGGGCGTGTTAATGGACGCGAGGTGGACAATAATCAGCTTTTGATATCGATTTATAAGTTTAATTCGTTCGGGATTCGAACTGAATTGTTATTGATACTCCAATTAGTATTATTGCACGTTTTGATAGCATCGTTTTTGTTTTAATCATATTTACGGGTAGAAGTTTTAAGAATACGTTAATGCAATAGTATTTAAGTGACTAGAGCCAACATATAAAATGTGCAACCTCCGTAGTCAAACCGTAGACGTCTCAATACAATTCCAATTTCAAAAACCGCCGTCAATACAACAAAACAAGTAAAGCAAACATTTCCCGCCAACTACTTACCACAGAGTACAAGCCGAACGAAAGCGAACTCAAGCACAGATTAAAATAAGTGTGTGAGTGAACATAATGAACAGTTTGCGTTGCGGCCGACATTGTAAAGTTAGGACTACACTTTGCATCCCGAAAGCGAAAGTTGTTCGCGGCGCACTTACAAGGATTTCAGTGTATTAAGCGCATAGGGTTGGCTGCGATACATGGGGATTACGATAATGCAAAATAGAGTTGTTTTTCTTTGTTTATTGAAGAGTTTAAAGCCATAAGCTTTCTTATTTTACCACCTTGACGACGACAGAAACAAGAAAACAAACACCTAAAACATCTTTAAGTAGTAAGTTGGTGTAGGTTAGTGACCAAACCTGGTATCGGTTCTTTAGGCCAACTAAAGGCCTCCCAGTCTAATGATTAAACGTGCCTGAAGCACGGTAGCGCATCTTATAAGAAACGTACAAATATCTACTACAAAGGCGATACATCTTATAAAAAACTAGCAGCGCTCCGCGGTCTTACCCGCGTTGTGCCCGTTCCTGTGGGAATATCGGGATGAAAAGTATAACCTTGCCGTTGAATGTATCTATCCATTACAAAAAGAATTATTCTAATCGGATTGGTTGTTGCTGCGCGTTCAAACAAACAAACAAACTCTGCAGCTTTATAATATTAGTATAGATGTTTATTCAAGTCAAAACCCGCTATTACTGCATAATTTCACTGAACAAACACAAGTAATCGTTGTAATCGTCGCTGATGTCATAATTAAACTAAATAACGCCCTCATTCGTCTCGTCCACATTAAAAGTGCAACAGCCAACCCTTCAGGAAGCTATGTCGTGTCAAACTTTTAGAAAACGCTTTCAGAGTTCATTCACCGGCATTCAGCATCCCGACGTCCGTATTTCAATATTAATAGAGGCCCTTTTGCTTTAACACGTCGAGCGGGGTTCTTTTAATGACTTATGTGCTTGTCTCGACCTTTCTTTACAATATTTTTTTCTATTTTGACGTTTCAAGACGCGAATGTGTTACGCTTGAGAGTCCGTAGAGCGAAAAATATGAATATTTCAGACTCTAAATGTGGATGAAATATTTTGGAATTTGACGTGTTTTAATGAATGTTCAAAATTTCTAAAAACTATTTTAATGACGTTTAAAAGAAAATGGAAAACGTATTCGTTTAATGCAAACCTTCTAACGAAATTTTCCGGTTTTTCCGTTAATGCAAACTCTGCATATTTTCTATACCAATTAAAATCAGCTAAAGTACAAATAATCAAAATAACACCAAGTAATTAAACTGCACTTAAAACAGTAACATTGTTTGAGAAACACAAACAATAAATTCTTTTACCGAAATTATCGAGACGATTGCGTGTTCTTAGCCCTTGTGGCGAAGAAAAAAAAGTTCATTGATCCCGCTCCTTTATTTATGACTTTTACTTTTTAATTTAATGGTTGTAAGCTAACACGCGAACAGTGGAATTAGCGACAAAGATTACTACCTGAATTTTATTTTATTTAAATCCTTTTTGGAGATCAAATCGAATTGATTTAATACTCGTTTTTAGTCACTCCTTAAGTTAATCTTATTATTCCTAAATCAACAATAAAGTTTCAAAAATTACTCTTCCAAAAAAATATATTTTAAAAACAAACATTTTCTCTATGAACCCCAATTTTCCCGCTCAATTCCCAACCACAGAACTTACAAGAAAAAAGGATGTAACAAAAAAAAATACAACGTAAACATGATTTTATTCTTGTAAAGTTTAAAAAAAGAATATCTCTTACCTTCACGTTGTTAAGATTTAATTAAGTGTAGGCTGCACGAAGGCTGCACGCTTGGGGTGATGCTTGCGGTGCATAATCTTGGTAAAAATAGACCACTTGTCTATGGTTGAGAGCAATCTCGGACCCTCGGAGTACTCCTTGTCTACTGCAATGTAATGTCTCAATTGTTATGTGAAACTTAGTTTGTAATCTAATGGGGAAACTATTGAAGTGTTATTCAAAAGTAGATTTTGTTTTTTAATAAATAGAAAAGTTTTTAGTTTTGTATGTTGATAGAAAACTTTGATGTACAGTTTTAGAAATATTATTCATTAATTTTTTTTTATCTGTTGTTAAAGATCATTTTTTATATAGGTAATACAGATTAGGTGGCATAATGTCCTAATGTCATAAATCGAGTCGACTGTCAATTTTAAATGCCCGAATGTTCTAATGCCACTAATTAGTAGGTACCTAAACAAACTTATTTACATTTACCTTTACTTAAGACATGAAGCCTTCTCTATTGCTTTCAATTATTATTACTTTTACATAAGACATAAGCATAACTTATGTAATTTTGTGTACTTAATTTTTTTTTTTTATCTAATTAATTTACTTTTCTAATACTATCCGCAGTTGAATCTCATTCAATACACCATTTAGGTTTATGTACTAACGTACAGTACATATAACTCAAATGCAATAAACAACCTATTGCTCACAGAAGAAAACTTATTACTAAGTTATTATATATGATTCCCGAGTCCCAAAGATCGCACGCGATTAAAAAACAATTTATTTAAATGAATAGCTACTTCCTTCGCGCATAAATAATTATAATAACGTTTTATCCTTCTCCGAAGTGCGCTTGACCCTGAGCGTCATTTAGAAGGAATTATGAATCATTGGACGAGTGAGATAGTCTTTGTGGACCGCGGTTTGGACAAAAAAGTGCTGTAGTATTGATTGGTGTTGTGGTTTGTAGGAGGTTCGAAACTAGACGACTTTTTAATCAATATTACAAGCATTTTTTTTTAAACCGATTGCTATTGAAATGATATTGATATGGCCATTTCATGTAAAAATACGAATATAATAGTCTCTTTAATATAATAATGAACCACTTCCTTTTTTAAAATTCCCATAAAAAAAAGTATGTATTAGCCTGTAATGTCCCACTGCTGGGCAAAGGCCTCTCATCTCACTGAAGTTATCAGTACAGTGAGGAGGATTAGGCATAATCACCACGCTTGCCAAATGCGGGTTGGTGATCTCAAACTCAAGCCATGTTTGAAAAGGAAACATGTTTTCGCTCGACCCGGGAATTGAACCCGGGACCTCAGTCTTGGCAGGCGAGCGCACATACCACTAGACCACCGAGGCGTTATATATTAAATAAAAATAAACCAATCAAAAAACACATCTCTCTTATTTTTAAATTGGGAAAAAACAACAAACTTTTTACCAATACTAACATTTTAGCGACGGTACAATAAAAAGTATAAATTAATAGTGGTAACTAAACATTTCGGCTTCAATTTAAAAATCCTTTACTTATTTCCTTCTCACGATACTGATATCTTCATTGAGCGTAAGGGCCTTTGTCCAGCAATATGACATTAAGAAAGAAGAAAGAAAAACATTTATTCAGACGATCACACAACAAGGAACAAAAAAAAAAAACAAAGCAAAGACAGAAAGAAAACAACAGATATTACATATAGAACAATTACACGGACAGAACTACTGTGTGAGGTCTGAATAGGCCTCGTCTCAGCGTAATGCCCCCACGATCGTGTGACCCTGGCAGCGCTGATTTTCAGACGAGGCCTAGAGGTACGCCACTATTAAAAAACAATACATATACCTACATATAAAAACATAATAATAAATACATCAATATACTACATACAAATACCCCAAAGTAATCCCATTACATATACATACATAAATACACAATGTAAAGTGTAAACTAAACATAAACCTAATCGTCATTCATTCATTCATCGTATCAAGCACCTAACAGCTATCTGTGGTCATCTGTCACGCCATTCACCAATCACTCAGGTCGCTCACTCACTCGAATCGAATCAAACACGCAGCCATCCACCATCCATCCATCCACCCAACAAGAAACAAAGGAAAAAATACCACGTGACAGGTTATGCCACTAAGAAGAAACGACATACATTATTAATAGACATTCAGAATCTACGAACATTAAGAATCAACAAACGTTGAGATTCGGCAAACATTACAAGGCTAATACTTCACTACATAGTATAAAATAAAGTCGTCTCTTTTTCGTGTCTGTCACACTGCTTGTCAGTCTGTATGCTTAAATCTTTAAAATTACGCAACGGATTTTGATGCGGTTTTTTGTAATAGGTAGAGTGATTCAAGAGGAAGGTTTTTATGTAAAAAAATTCCCGAAATTCCCACGGGAACGGGCACAACGCGGGTAAAACCGCGGGGCGCTGCTAGTCTTCTATACTCTTAATCAGAAGGAATATTATATGCTGATGTTCTATAATACTTAATTCTGTTACCCTTATTAACGGATACAAAAATTAAGCTACCTATGTGGCAATAAGTTAATTTCTTTTTCAAATCAAAACAATTACCTTGCATATAATTTTATAACCTGGTTTTCCCAAAACACAACTATTATTACATTGAAAATGATAATCTGATCTAGACTTTACCTAACACTGTTCACATTGACTTGACATTGGTGCTGACATTTACATGCAACGAATAATAGGAAAGTAACCTTTTCCACCTTATAATATTAAATTATATTCATAGATGACGCACGAAGCGACCGGGAATGTTACAGTATTTAGACTCTATCCTAGTAAATGCGAAAGTTTGTGAGGATGTATGGATGTTTGTTACTCTTTCACGAAAAAACTGCTCAACGGATTTAGATGAACCTTTACAGTAATACATTAGAATAACACATGGCTACATTTTATCCTAAACTTCCCACGGGATAGGACACAACACGGGTAACACCGTGGGGCGCGGCTAGTATGTATATATAGCAAAGTGCAATCCGGTTTTCATGGCTTCTGTACAAATATATGTAATACAACTAAAGTTTGTTTAAACCCGCTGCACTAAGCTTCGCGATACTATAGAATTATTTTTTAGGTTATATACGTTACTTTCATCCCAAAATTCCCACGGGAATAAGTGCAACCCGAAAAAACCCAACGCTATTAAAGTCGTATATTTCAGGACATAATTTCACCGTATTTTTTCATAAATCTTGGTAATTTTATAGAGTTAAAAAGATATCAAATTTTACTTATTAGTACCATACAATTTATACTAAATGAAACGGGTCTGTATCGTGTTAGATATTTAACGTATTTACTAAAATACCTGTCTGGTGTCTTCCCGTGACCACGAGCGGTGTAATCCACTCGAAACGTCGGGTACGTATTTTAGTAAATACGTTAAATATCTAACACGATACAGACCCGTTTCATTTAGTATAATGAGTGCAAATCGTGTGAGTTTAAAAAGTTTAGTACCATACAAATACCTCTAAACATGCAAATTCTAAAGAGCAAATATATCAATTTTCCCATTCCATAAAATTGCTACCACGGCAGAAAATCCTGCATTCGAAAACATATCTGATGGGTACAGCAAAACAAAAGAGTAACGCCTGTGATATATGGACCGTGTTGTAATGGACACCATGTTGGCTGCATGAGCGACATGACAGGCGGGTATCCTCGGGAGCCCTAGGCCATTAGCATGCGAGGGGAGCACTGAAATAGCATACCCGACGTCACCAATGCGCTGCGTTTGCTTTACGACCATGGCAATAGCTTTTAATTACAACTTCACGCTATTAGGTACCAAGATTTGCGACATGACACTTTTTAGATGCGTATTAGTTGTTCCTTGTGGTTTTATTAGCATTTCTGATGGGAATTTTTCAATGTTCATTTTGCTGAGGTAACATATAAGCCTGTAATGTCCCTCTGCTTGACAAAGGCCTCTCATTTCACTGAAGATATCAGTACAGTGAGGAGGAAACTGTACTAAAGTAAACAAAAATAATAAAAAAGTATTAGCCTGTAATGCCATCTGAGATGCAAAAGCTTTTCAAAAGCATCTTCCAAGATACCAGTAGAGTTATAACCAGAAAACGAAATACATATCATGAAAATCAATCCAATCGATCTTGAGTTATATCTAACAAGATTTGCGACTTTGTTCCATTTATATAGACATTTGTTTACAGTTTCCTTGAGCTTCTTGTCCGATGTTAACATTGAACTCGTTTAATTAACATACTCGGAACTTAGTTTCAAGCCCAAAGACCAAAGTCCGCTTATTTCAGGAATAAAGTGCGCCACTTACATCGGCTGTATTAAACTTTTATTGCCTTCAGTGCCATTCTTTAGTGGATGCGAGTGTGCGAACATGCCATTAATTACGCCCGAAACCATTTACAAGATTTATGGTATTTATTTTGAAAATGTAAAGAACATAAAACTGTACAGTTTATTTTGTGACATACGACAGACGTCGTGTCCAAACAATGCGTCGGGATGTTAGATGGGACATGTGTTTTCAGGTGTCGGGTTGCAAAGACTTCAGGAGTAGGTATCAGTCGAGATTCGAAGTCACTACTGCAGGACATTCATTACCCAATACGCCTCAAGTGCCCGAGGCACACGTCAACTAATTTTAACAGCCTTGATTTGTCGCCGTCTGCGTCACATTCTTTTTGTTCGGTTTCATGTTTACTCTCGTTTATTCGTCGCGGATCTCAGGGCTGCGTGCTAAGTGCATTGCCCCGAACCGAAATAAATTGTCGCGGCTGCGGGATGAGTCGCGTGGTCGCGTACAACCGGCAACGTATGGAGCCAATGCCAGACAGGCGAGGTGCACTCCCGCCAAAACGACCTGTCATTCGCTTACTCACTTCGCACTTGCTTGCTGCACTTGCGCGGGCGCAACACCGCTCGCTCCTTCAAAACCCAGCAATGCATATCACATGCCCCTTTTTATACGATAGTTGCAATTCGTAAGTGCCGAAATGTGAATGTCGGTCGTCAACTTTTTGCGAGGTAGTTGACACGTGCGTTTAACGTCTTCATTCAGTTTTTCCGTGTTCAAGAGTTAAGATCAAGAGATTACGTTGTTTGAGATAATTATGTGCTTCACTCTTATTTTCGTTAACTTATTCTTAATTATTCGTTAATCCAATACTTCCAATGTAATTGCTTGACACTAGTCTGCCATTTGATTTAGATCGGGTACTACTAGGTTATGCCGTCATAAAAAAGTAGGTAATAAACTAAGTATCATAGTAGGATGTGACAAACAGATAGACAGAAAACCAAGTTATATAAGAATTCCGTATTTTTATTATACCTCGGAATCCTAAATATGCAAATAAAAAATATATAAAATCACTTTCTAAAATAACCTAAATCCCCAGAATTCATCATAACTTACTTAATATAAATAAACATAGATATAACAACCAGCCACTTGGTTGACAACAGTTAAGAAAGACCTGAAGGAGATGGACATCAATGCTGTAACAGCAAAAGATAGCGAAACATAGAATAGACAGACAAGGAGAGCCGATCTCAGATGATGGAACAAGGCTAAGGAGAGAGAGAGATAGATATAACAAAAATCCTTCTTACATTGAATACCTCAACTCGTCTATGTAACCCATGTCCCCTGACCTTACGCGGCGTCGAGAGTAGACCTACCACAACATTACCTGAACAACTAGTTTAGTTAATCGTCGGTAACCGACTGACTCACTCGCTAAACATAACATTAGCTAGTCATATTCCTCTTCGTAAACTAGCTAGTTTTATCTTCGTTCTCACTTAGACGTCAGAGCCTAAGTTATTTTAGAGCATATGTTCGCTGTTCTGCCGATGTATGTTCATTGTTCAATTTAACAACCACATTAAGAGAAAGGAAATAAAAATACATTAATTTTTAAACTACATTAGGAATAAACCACATTGTTCAGCTATCCCCAACCGATCATCAAATCGCGAACACGTTCGCTCGCTCAAGTATTTTCTTTTACCGCGAATGCTCGCTCAGAACTGTTCATTACACTAAGTGTAGTCGCTAGTCGCAGCGATTGAAGATTTACCCAAAAGCTCTTACATATAATATACAACATACTATAAATCAAATTCCCGCCGCGTTTGTCTGTCTAGTGCGATAAACTTCAAAACTACTGAACGGATTTTCATGTAGTTTTTACTAATATTTGACTATTTATTTATTTACTAGCTGTGCCCTGTGGTTTCATCCGCATTTATTTCGTCACTGCTAACCGCTAAAATAAACAATACAATTTAAAAGAAAAAACTGACTTTATTAGAACTACCACTTTTTTTAAAATCGGTTAACAACAAATATTTTTTTAAGAATACAAAAAGTATTACTGCCATAAATAGAAATACACTTTTAAGCAATCAATTAATGCCCTTTTAGACATTTTCAGCAAGTCCTTTCATATAGTGAAAAAATTACGAATTCGGTTCCTAAACTCGTATAAAAAGTTACAATACATACAACAAAACATTCACACAAATTGACACCTTCCTCCATTTTGAAGTCGATTAAAAACTGTTCGAAATGAATTTGAAAGTAATGTAAGCTCTAATTCATGACTAACATAATTATTACAGCTCATATTTTCAAAGCATGTCCGGTGAGCTTCAAAGCTCAAAACTCTCCATCCATGAGTCAGAAGCTCAAAGCATTGTTGATCCAGCACTAACTCATGAGTCATACATACAAAGTAATACTCATTTGCGGTATTGTTTTAGAACAAAAAGTGAAGAAAAAGTTACATGTTTAAGTTTAAGTTGTTCTAATTATATTGTAAAAAGAAGGATATTGAAAATGCGTATGATTTTAAGAATAGTTTGTTGGCTGTACGGAAATTGGGATAATTAATTGGGAATGATAGTTTGAAATCTAGTTTAAAAGTAGTTAAAGCATTGAAATATTTACTACCAGCAGCGCCCCGCGGTTTTACCCGCGTTGTGCCTGTTCCCGGGGGAATTTCGGGAATTTTATACATATAAACCTTCCTCTTGAATCACTCTATCTATTTAAAAAAACCGCGTCAAAATCCGTAGCTTAGTTTTAAAGATCTAAGCATACATAGGGACAGACAGAGAGACAGCGGAAAGCGACTTTGTTTTATACATTGTAGTTTTGATACCCAATTGAAGATATTCAATTTCACTATAGAGTTTACAATGCATTATCAATAAATAAATACTCTGTTTGATTTGTTAGTGAGCAAATTTCAATAAACGCGTTGAAGTCTTTTAGTCCAATAGAAAATAATATAATATAATAGATGAATATAGAATCTATATTCCATAATCTATAGTATAGAAAGATATAGTCATTATTGTTATTTAATTTTTAAAAGACTTCTTTCATTTCTAAAAGAGTACCGTAAACCTTTTCTCTAGAAGCGAGACTTTACAAGCGAATACTACAACTACTAGCTAGGTTATTTTATTAATTTTATTTAAATTAATTCAAATACCTGTAGAAGACGTTCATCAACCAATATTCAAATCTCAAAGAACCTCAATCATAAATAATTGTCCGAAATTCTTAGGGACAACCACAAAAAATGATGTAGATTATCTTACTCGTTCGATTTCGTTCTACCATCTTAAATCAATACTTGTAAAATCGATTTTGGACCTTATGTCGTTACAATAAGGATGGGTAGTAGTTTTGTGTGTGCGGTGTAATTTTGTGGTGTAATAATCCAGTGGCTGGTGGCGGGGTCGGTCATCCGTGAACACTGTACGGTGCGCAAGCGCATCTTAATATTATTTATGTGGGGTTAATAACTTATTGGGCGATTTTGAAAAAAGTTACGGGAAATTGTGGTATTTCAAAGTAGTAAGTAAAGTTTTAATGTAGTTAATAATATAATTATCTATTTTTTCATAGAATGACTGAAAAAGTCTGGAATTCGCGTTAAATACGTTTTTTAACCGGGTACCTAGTATTACTCAAAATAATTTTGACTATTTTTTTTACCTAGTCACTGCACTGATATCTTCAGTGAGGCGACAATCCTTTGCTCAACAGTTGAACATAACACTCATACTTTACTCGGCCCAAGAGCTTAACCTATTGCCTCTACTATCTGTACTAGAATCTTCGTTAAGGGGCGGTCTGGTTGGACCAGTCTGCGTACGCGCAACTTTTCGATCATCCTACACCCTACCCCACTAACTTATATTGATATGCATTCACTTATGAACTTGGAATGTAGGAACATGTAACTTGTAAGATGGTTTTTCAGTTAGACGATGCTATGAATTCATTTTTATTCTTATTTCGATATTTAGCACGTAATTTTTATATGTATAAGTTATTATATATATTATTGCATAATATACTCCTCCTCACTGTACTGATATCTTCGGTGAGGCGAGAGGCCTTTGCCCAGCAGTGGGATATCACAGGATAATACTACTACTACTACTACTACTACTTCTTCTACAAAATATATTGTTAACTCTTGTACGCCAAGTATAGTTAACCTAAGTATGTATATATATCTATTTTATTACATACTAGCAGCGCCCCGCGGTTTTACCCGCGTTGTGCCCGTTCCCGTGGGAATTTCGGGAATTTTTTTACATAAAAACCTTCCTCTTGAATCACTCTACCTATTACAAAAAACCGCATCAAAATCCGTTGCGTAATTTTAAAGATTTAAGCATACAGACAAACAGACAAACAGACACGAAACAGAGACGACTTTATTTTATACTATGTAGTGATAATAAAGCTGAAGAGATTTGACATAATCTTCTTGTAGATTGTATGATAGGACCATTCAAGAGTAAGGTTACGTTAACTTAATATCCCGAAATTCTTACGTCCGAAGATCGGACTTCGGACTTCTCCATCTATTCCTATTCAGTGCAAGTTCTTTCACATCTCTATAAGACATGACAGACACTTTTTCTTTAATCTGATTCATGTAACTGATTCTAGGCCTTCCCCTACCTCGCCTACGGGCCCTCCTACGTAGTATAATACAATAACTTTTAAGATACTGGTTAAAACAAACTAAATCAATACAAATAACCTACCATTCATATTTTATTTCTTACACAACTCACTACTACAAACCAATAATAATTCACAACAAACTTCATTTAATTTATAATTAAGACTCGTAATTAAATCCCCCATCCATCCACCCTCAGTAATACCAGTACAAAAATAAATAATTACAATAATCCCACACAACTTTCTCATGAGTGTTGCCATGTGCATCTGTCAAAAAGACGTAGTGACGCCATGACAGTATGACGTCAAAGACAGGTTAAAATCGTTATAAAAACTCTTTATTCCCATAGTGTAACGTCACAGGTCTATAATTTAAAAAGGGTTTATATAAAAAAACGTTGATTCGAAATGACACCCATCTGGGTTCAACTAAGCGGGATGATATAAATATTAAACGAGAATAAATGGTACGGGTTGACGTCTTTACTCCTCTGTTACCGACTGAAAAATAACGTGTGTTGTGTTTTAGTTATTTGAGAGATGATTAATTACTTTTAAGATATTATGTTCACGTAAAAGTTGATATTGTTAACCGAAATTAATAATAGGCGGTTTTCAATTTGGCACGTTAAGCCGTCGGTTCCGGTTACTTTCTACGGATAGTAGTCGTTACATGAGTCATGTCAGAGGCCTTTGGCGGCTCAATAACTCTGACACCAGGATTGGTCAGGTTGACCATCCACTCGATGAAGAAGAAGAAGAAGAAGAATTTGAATGTTTTAACATTATGTTATATAACTCCACATTTACGATCAGATTTTCAAAAAAAAGTAAAACAAAAAAAAAATTGCGAATAATTCACGGGAACACAAAAACTAAATTATTTACATGAATTTAACTTTTTTTTTACATAAAACATACAAAAAAAAGATGAACTCAACAATTTAACGAAACAATACCAAAAACTTTCTTCCTCTACGAATATAAAAGTATCACGACCATTAAACCGAAGCCGTCAAACGAATCGGCTCAGACAAGTCGTTTCCTCCATAATTCCCACTCGATTAAAAACAGATGTTATTTCACCCATAAATCTTTGTCCCGCATATGAAAGGATTTAGGTATAGGATGCAGCACAATACATAATACTCGAGACATTTTAATTTAGTGCCTCGCCAAAATATCTCGAAATATGTTGGATTGGACGAATGAATGGGTATTTTGTTCACTAATGCGTTTGTATGTAGTGTTCGGTTGGTTCGGTCACGGTTTTTGGACACAGACTTGTTTAATTTAGCTGTGATTTTATCGAAAATATATAAAGTAAGGCACTTAATACACATGTCCTTGACATGAAAGTAGGCAAGCGTGGTATAAAGCATAAAAACCCCCACACTGTCTGGAGAGATCACACCTCTTCAAGACTAGAAAGGTCTTTACCGTGTGGGACATTACAGGGTAATACTTTACTAAGTACATTCATATACGTGACTGTATTGTATTTTTAAGAATCTTCAATCTTTACAAACTTTGGTTGAGAAATCGAAATAGCGTAGAAAATAATAAAAACAAATTACGCATATAAAATTTACTACGTTTACAGATACACTTCGATTTAATTTTAAATTTTTATCTGACGTTTCGGCCCCTTTACAGGAACCGTGCTCACGGAAGACACAGTCTTCTGTGTATAACGTAAACGTAGGAAAAACGTTACGTAAACGTAGCTTCAATTCAAAATGAAGTGTTTGCTTAAACTTAAGAAACCCGTATACATATACAACATCTTAGTTCTTCAATGAAAGATCCACAATCATCTTTGAATTCATCGATACATCCAACTTCAAATCGCATTATAATAAAAGTAGTGCGTTTCAATAAATTAATGAAGCTTTACATTTTTAACTACCGCAACTAAACACGGCTCCGATCACCGACAAATGGTGAAAGATTGATCTTAAAAAATCCTCATTTGACTCTTTAACGAGTTTCTAACGATCGCCATGATTGATTCGAAGGAAGCTTTGTTTCGCTGCGTTATTTACATTTTAGTCTACGCTAGTAATCTGAACTAATATTTATGAAAAAAGTTTATTACCTTTGTCTATTCCTTTAATACTATTAATCTTCGGAAATGGTTTTCATTTCATATATATTTCACCATTAACTACTGGAGATTGATGGAGAATATTGTCTTTAGTAGTTTTATAGTAGGTAATGAATGCATTTATTTCAAATTCAAATCGCAATTTATGCAAATAAAGACATGCAAATCAAGTTTTGTTTTAAAAATATCAAGCCAAAAGCACCGACATCATTAAGTTAAGCCCTTGACTAAAACCACTGTAAATGTCCTGTAAGATTCACTACAGGACAAAGGTCTAACAACGGCTTCAAAGATATCACTTCAAAGAAGCCTAAAAAACAGTTAAAAACAAACACATTTTCATAGAATATCATCATACGAGTTCCGCGACCTTCAGACGCGGTTGTTAATTCACTGCCGTTTGAATTTCCCTTCTCGGAGGAAAAAGAAAACGGCGCATTTCCCGCCCGCCGCGAACTAAATGCTACGAGAAAGTAAATCATTAGAAACTAATCATTTTGTCAATTCAGTCTGTTAATGACTGCACCTTAATGCTTCATTTCAATATTCATTATCATGTCTGTTTTCTAACTGGACTTGCACAAAGCTGTTCGTGTGTACAGTAGACCAATAAATTACTTTTTCTACTTGATCAGTGTCATATTTACGACAATAACCCCCTAAAATATAACCTCACATCACCTCGTACTTTTAGCACGAGAAAGACGCTTTTTATTTAACAACTCGGTAATAAAATACAGGGAGCTGAAGCGGTAACCACCGAAAACAGTCTGGTCGTGAACAAAATGTGACATTTTATTAAATTCTTATTCGTTTGGCGCAGCGAGTGTCGGCCACGCGACACGCGACCGCGCGCACGCCACCGACTTGCACACGATTTATGTACCGCCCGATGGATGTATTGACACGATGAATTACACAACAGACACGTTACCGACTGCTTGCCTAAACACTCCCTATGACTCAATAAAATGTTTATCCAATTTACTGCTGAAAGTATTCGTAGGGGCTGAAAACTTGCTCGTACAGTAGCATTATATGTGTGATGTTGTTTCAGACACGACAGCGCCGTACGTCCTGTACAAGGATGGCGTGGAGCGCGCGCCGCCCGGCACGCAGTGGGGCGGCGCCGTGCTGGACGGCGGCTACCAGCCCATGCAGCACCAGAGCCCGGGCGGGCCGTCGCCGCAGCCCGAGCCGCAGCTGGCCTCGCCCGCGCCCTCGCCCTACCCGCCCGCTCCGCCACCCGACCCTGCCGCCGACGACGCCGCCCACCAACTCGCCCAACAACAAGCCCAACAGCAAGTCCAACAGCAGCAGCAGCAGCAGACCTCCCCCGAACACATGCAGGTGGAACAGCAACTGCAGCCGCCGCCGCAAACGTCCCAGGAGCACCTGGAGCGCGCGCCGTGCTTCGTACCGCAGCCCGAGCTGCAGCAGCAGTACACGCCCTACTTCAAGGAGACGCGGCCCGCGAGCCACATGCTGAGCTCAGGCGGGTTCCCGCTGCACTACCTCAAGCAGAACGGCGGCGTGCTATCGCTGGAGGCGCCACTGGAACAGTACGCGACGCCCGACCTGCGGCACCTGCCCGACATCGTACAGCCCGAGCCGCCCAAGCCCCGCAAGCACAACCCCAACTCGGAGCTGCGCCTCTTCAAGTGTCTCACCTGCGGCAAGGATTTCAAGCAGAAGTCGACGCTGCTGCAGCACGAGCGCATCCACACGGACTCGCGGCCCTACGGCTGCCCCGAGTGCGGCAAGCGCTTCCGCCAGCAGTCCCACCTGACGCAGCACCTGCGCATCCACGCCAACGAGAAGCCGTACGCGTGCGTGTACTGCCCGCGCTCCTTCCGCCAGCGCGCCATCCTCAACCAGCACCTGCGCATCCATTCCGGTGAGAAGCCATATACGTGCGGCGAATGCGGCAAACATTTCCGCCAGAAGGCCATCCTGAACCAGCACGTCCGCACACACCAAGGCGAGCGCTATTCACACATATATGCCCCTCCCCGCGCGCGCCGCCCGCACTGCCCCGGCACTGCCGGCGCCGCCCGCGTCCCGCCGCCCCCGCACGGTAGATTCGGTCTCGCATCCATTGGCCTTCCTATAAGACAAATTCTCGTCCCCCCGGCGCCCGCCCCCGCCGGGCCCCGCGAGACGCGGAACCGACCGCCGGACGATCCCGTAACCGTCCCCCGTTCGATTAACCCCATCGTCGGTGTCCCCACGCGGCGCGCCGACCCGCGCTAACGTGTCCCCTCTTGTTGCAGACGTGTCCCCGCACCTGATCTTCAAGAACGGCACCACCCCGACGCTGTGGCCGCAGGACGTGCCCTACCCGCCGGACGAGAACAAGGAGGAGATCCAGTCGACGTTCGGCGACGCCGAGGGGCAGGGCGGCGAGCAGCGCGGCTCGTGCTTCTCGCCGGGCGACACGGCGCAGTACCCCGCCTACTTCAAGGACACCAAGGGGCTGAACCACACGGTGTTCGGCTCGGGCCTGTCGCTGCAGTACCTCAAGGGCGGCAAGCTGCCCGACGTGCTGGGCGGCCGCGCCATGCCACTTTACGTGCGCTGCCCCATCTGCCAGAAGGAGTTCAAGCAGAAGTCCACGCTGCTGCAGCACGGCTGCATCCACATCGAGTCGCGGCCCTACCCGTGCCCCGAGTGCGGCAAGCGCTTCCGCCAGCAGTCGCATCTCACACAGCACCTGCGCATCCACACCAACGAGAAGCCGTACGGCTGCGTGTACTGCCCGCGCTTCTTCCGCCAGCGGACCATCCTGAACCAGCACCTGCGCATCCACACCGGCGAGAAGCCGTACAAGTGCACCCAGTGCGGCAAGGACTTCCGGCAGAAGGCCATCCTGGACCAGCACACGCGCACGCACCAGGGCGACCGCCCCTTCTGCTGCCCGATGCCCAACTGCCGGCGGCGATTCGCCACCGAGCCAGAGGTGAAGAAGCACATCGACAACCACATGAACCCGCACGCGGGCAAGGCGCGCGCGCGGCAGGACAACAAGAGCCCGCGGCCGCTGCCGCCCGCCACGGCCGTGGTGAAGCCGGAGCTGTACTTCCCGCAGTGCTACGCGCCGCCGTTCCAGCAGTTCGGCGGCGAGTTCAAGCCGGTGGGCGGCGCGGCGTGCCTGCCGGCGCAGTGACCGCCGCCGCCGGCGCCGCGCTGGCCGCCCGCGCCGCCCCACGACCTCTACCCGGTCGCCGACCGCCTCTACTGAACACTCAACAGTATACGATACGATACGCGACCATTCACTGGCTCCGTTATCTTAATCATTAGATGTAAACTCCGGATCGCTGTAAAACGAGCTTCGATCTGTAAATAAGCGTGATTATACTTCTGTCGCGATGTGCGTGAGCGTCGCGCCGCGCGCCCGGCGGGCGAGCGCGGCCGCGTGGCGCGACTAGTGTTACCGTCGAGGACCGACGCCGACGTACCGTTAGCGTTTTTGCCCCGTAATTATTAAGTTACCACTTAAGAGTTAGGTCGCTCGGCGAATCCCGACGTGGAAGTTTTGGAAGCCGAACGCCGAGCGGATCGAACCACAGATTAGAATTTAAAAAACTTCGTTGAAATATAAAATAAGAATTGAACTTTTACCGAGTAAACGATATTTCGCGATGAATGTCTTCGGTGCGTTATTGCGCCCGCTTTATATTGAATATATATTATGGTGTCGTGTAGACGCCTCGATTAAGTTTATTGTCGAGTATGTAAGGGATGTGATCTGGCTGCAAGTTGAATAGTGAAATCGTGCTCAAAGTATAACGCGTAAGCTTTAGGTGAGAATGTGCGAGGATTGTCGAGGAACGTTTATAAACGGGTGTCGTCAGCGAGAAGTAACGAGGGAGACCAAAAACGTGGGTTACCTTTTGCCATCACCATTGTTTCGTTTGTTATCGCTTACAAAGGTTCTAGTAACGCAGGTCGTACGTAGGTGCCAAATCAAATAGGACGTAGTATACTAATGTTTTGTACCCGCTTGTATTGTATAGTTGGCCTAGTTTAGTTTGTTACCAGTTTATTGAACGGGACGTGACGATTCGAGATGCATTTAAGTGGAAAGGGTCAGACTGAGAAAGGACTGTGATAGCTAAGTAGGTTAGGTCTATTCGCTCATTTAGCGTTAAAACTTAATATTTCGAAACGATCGACCAATGTCATCGAGTGAACGATATACTTTACTTTAAATCATTGTTTCGCTTTTGTGTCCACTTGAAATTGCCAAACTTTTTGTTCCTAAAATTTTGTTAAAAACGTATGAGCTCGTCTTTGAAGGCGGGTCGTTCTTGACTGATCGATGTAGTTGAGTAGAGTAATGTAACGAGTGAGATTAGGGTTGGGACGAGCCGGGCCGTACGCCAGACGGTATTGTTTGTAGAGTAACTGATTCGAATACCAAACGATTCGATCATTCATCGCGAAATACATAGACGTAGGAGATTAAAGATTATATGTGAGTGAGGTGGGAGTGTCGCGGAGCCGCAACAAGTCCCGACAGATCGCGTCCACTCTCGTAGACATACAAATTGCTAGTTCCAACAGAGAGATATATCAAATATATCCACTTTGTTACATTTCAGTAAATGCCAGTCTTTCAGACTATAAACCGAACGGCGCCGCGATATTCCCACACGTTTTTTTAACGTTTCAACATCTCTGTTTGTATCTATAGACTTATATAGCTTATTTTACGATTGTGATCGTTTCGTTTTCCTACTGCGTAATGAAATGTTAATTGATAGTATTAGGAAGGGGGTGGGAGTCACAGCCAAGACACACTTGGGTACCATATTATGTTGAGCTGCGTTCACACAGGTTCAGTTGGTTCCGTTCGTACAATATGGTTTTCAGAGAAATTCAGCGCATTGGACAGTTATAACAAAATTGAACGCGAGCGCGCCGCTTGCGTTCGTATCTGTACTTCGATGCGCGCTAAAGGCAATATATGTTCTATATTTTATCTCTGCATAGAAGTAGATAGAGAAGGAGATATGTTTTCAGAGAACAGGAAAATTAAGACCTTTGTCTCGCCGAGCATCTAAACCCCACAGGACAGAACCAAGCGGCGTCTCGCTATCCCGATACTATAATTTCCCATATTAATTTTCCTATCAAACTTTTGGAGGTTTACAAACGCAAAAACACATCATTATCGAAGGTATATTAGATGATTAATCTTCCGCGAGTGATCTCCTCTGCCGGCGCCCGCGCGCCGCTGCGCCGCACTAACTCTACAATAATCTAGATTCAGTTAACAATATTATATTTTTACATATACACACAGATGCAGCCTTATACAGCCAATAGTTAATAAGTATTTTTATACAGTAAACGTTGAATGTTTTATATAGCGGCGCGGCGGCGCGGCGGCGCGGCGGCGCGGCGGGCGATTCAAAGTTTGACATATATACAATATAGTGCCATAGCTACACAAACCTCAGATTTATACTTATTAGATTTTTATACCGATACAAATGGATTTAATTTTTAAATATAAACAAAGGTGATTAAGTATACAGAGATTACAGATGATATTTTATACATTTATTACAAACAATATTAATTATTAAAATGGTAAATGTGTAATAGTAATAATATTAGTGTTGTATTGCAGTGTTTAAGTATTAACTATATCACAGATCGGTGTGCATGTTACGTGGACGAAATCTCGGCGGATTTCAAAATCAAAATGTTCAATGAAAACCGTTTGCAATAATTATTACGAATGTTAATTATTGTAAATACATATCAGTGGGTTAGGGCAGTGTCGCGAGGTGGGAATTAGCGGGTAACCGAAAATATACCGGATAACCGAATGTCCGGATAACCGAATATCCGGATAACCGTACTCATCCGATCTTGAAACCACGTTACCGTTTCTAATTACCGTATAGTTATACGTTTCAGTGTTAAATAAACAAACAATATAGAAGCAAAGAATGCAGTGTTTTTATTAAATTTTAATTTACTAGCGGCTGGTTGTAATCATTTGTCAAATAGAAATATAATTTGACAAATCAAAACAATAATTTGTCAAATCTAAATAATAATTTGTCAAATCTAAATAATAATTTGTCAAATCAAAGACACAATTTGTCAAATCTAAATAATAATTTGTCAAATCAAAATAAGATTTGTCAATAAGTTGTCAAATCTCTCACCAGGCTGTATAGTTTAAATTGCTCATTGTTTCGTTAAGTTTGCTCAACTATTGTATTTAACTAACTAAAGTTAAAATTTTAGTTTTACCATTAAACTAGTATGAACGATGTTTTGTAAAATATATTATAGAGAGCACGGTTGCTGTTTTCGATAACTATGTTTAATTTTTAACCGTTTTCGCGATGGGTATTGTTGAAATAACCGTCCGTTATTCTCAGTAATATTCTATTAATTTGCAGTTTTTTTATTATAAGTTATTCATGTTCCTAGCTGATTGAGTGACGTTTAGTTTTGTCTATGTATCGTCTTGCCGTCTCTTGTCTATTATTTTTGGAATTAAATTCCAAACGTTTAGAACCACTTGGTTTGGCTCTTATTTGTTAATATTAACAAGATAGAGAGAGATATTTTAATCGGTTAACCCTTGACTAACATGGTTTTGAAATTGCTTAAGATACGGTACTAGCAAAATACCTCCGGTTTTGCTGTCAATAAAAGGGTTACACGCAAAATATTTACTTTTGGACACTTAATAAATTTTACATATGACAAATAACCGAAATAACCGTAACCGAAAAAAACTAAGAAGTTCTAAACGAAAAAAAAAACTGCAATATTATACTCTCAACTCCTTATTAAACTATCCTTATTAAACAACTTCATATATTTGCGTTAAGTATTTTAGTTTTTTAGAGGAGAGAAAAAGATTGCATCTTGTGAGCGTTTGCGTAATTAAATAAACTTAGTAAAACATAACAAGTCAATTGTATTGAATACAATTAAATCTTTACATTTAAATAAATCTGACGCAATGTAAGTGAAACTGTTGCATTGCTTTTTAATATTATGATATTTGACAAATATAAAATGTCATATACTTGTCAAATGTTTGTCAAATATTTACAAATATTATTTGATTGTACTTTACGTCTTGATCATTGCGTTGTTTAGTTTTCTTTTACAATTTTATGACATTTTTTTCACTCGGTACAGCATAAAAAAATGCTAAGTTAATTATGCCGAGCAATATAATGTCAATGTATGAGTACAATACAGCCTGGCATTTTTAATAATTTGAAAAAACGACGTAAATTAAATGACGAATCGTACAACAAATTAGTGTTTAAGAAAATATCACAATTTTGTTTTCAAATAATGCATTTAGTTGTGATCTCATTGTGACGCAAAACGAAATCGTTAGATTTATATTAAAAATTAAAATATTTGTAAGCATTTTGGTCAGAATCTCGTACTTAATTGTCATTTATATTATAATATAATAAAACTTAAGCTAAAATAGTCTAAAAATACTCTAAAAAATAATATTATGGTATGGTCAAATCTAACGATTTTCATTTTGCATGTAATTTTGGCATATCTACCCTGTATTTAGATAAAACGCTGTAAAATTCAGTTTCGCTTAATAATCCATATAAAAATAGATTTCTTTATCGTAAAATATTGGAATAAACATTTTTATATTCATTTTGTATAATTAGATGGGCGCTAGAATCGATTATTAGTGTAAACGTGTAAACATGATTATGCGACACGATTAATGTGAACTGAGTTTTGGCGCATTTGATTTATGATACGTAATTTTTTGGTGTAATATTACGTTTATGAATAATCTTATTGTTTCCGTATACGATACTCCCGTACGTACGATTATGAGCTTATGTTTAGTTTATAGAACGTTGGCTACAAATTATTTCGACGTCTTCCATTTTGTCGTAGACATGACAGCGTTCTATATTAAATGTTTTATTTCACATAATTATAACGCAAGTGTATACCGTAGATAGTGCGGTCCTAGTGCAATAACACTAACAAAATAATTTGGCGAAATTATTTGTATAATTTATTTAATATAAAAAACACATTATTTTGTAATAATAGATGTTAATGATAGATGTAACAATAATTGGTGGCCAACATACGATGGCCTATAATATTCATTTAATTAGGTACTTGGATAGAACACTGCCAATCGCCAACCGCTGTACATCAAACAGTAATCACACACACAAATGTAAATTATAATTTTCTATTCCCATAGAGACTTGTTACAAGCCGCGGTAAACGTAAGTGTTGTTGACTTTTTTATAAAAGATAAAACAATATTAGATAGACGATCTTGTAATCTGGATTGATGTTTTTACAGATTTTATTGTACGCAAGTTTTCTGTGAGTTACGACCGCGCGCCGCCTGGTTGGAACTACAAATAATAAATAAATAATTATTATTTCACACACACCATAATAGTACAATAGTTATAAATATATTATATATTAATTGAACAGAATTTATATACAAAGTGATACATAGATGTTAACTGAGACTTATTTTAAAACGAGGCGGCGCGCCCGGTTGTTTACAAAGGTGCTCTTATTATTAATTGTACATATTTATTGTAATATACAAACAATAGACTGGTACTTTTACACTGTTATTAGGTTTCTACAGAGTTATCCAACGCTGGTGCCATAGAGAATTTGTATTTTTTTCTTTTACTACAATTTATTGAATACTTTTTTAACAGTAACTTTTGAATTCTGAAACGCTTCGAAATTTAACCATTATACGCTTAAAGCTGACTATTTGAACTGAAATCGCTTTAAAGAAGTATAAAATATTTGACAAGTGTTTGTCAAATAAATAATTGACAAAATATTAATTGTGTCCAATTTGTCAATTAATTCCCATCTGGGTAAATTGTAAGTTATGTCAAATTAATACTGATAAAAATTCAGACCATAATTTACATAGCGTCACTGGTCTCAGATCTTTTTGTAGTCATAAATCTACAAAGGCGACTACATTTACATATGAACTCACTTTTGACCAAAAACTCATATTGACAAAAACTCAGTTATGACAACAAACTCAATTTTTGACAAATAAATTACTTTTTCAGGCATGTTTCAGTGTTCAGAGGTTAATATTTGCCGTTACGCGTTTTTTTTCCGACAGTATATTAAAGATAAGCAATGCAGTGCCATTATAAAGTTCCTTACAGATCGCTACGTTTATTAAATATAATGATAAGGTCCTATCCTCTATGGCATCAGTCAAAACAATAGATATTGTATATTTTCCTACATAATACAGACAGAAATAGCTATACAGAAATTCATTTTAGACAATACCAGAATACAAGATCTTAATTTTTACAGACGACTCACATTTTATTTACAAAATAAATAATTCAAAATAGTTTAATTTTTAATTTTTGTATTCGTTTTTTATTTGACTAAAACAGTTGGTTGCGACATGGTCACAGATCTCGGCGATAAATTAAAAGTTGGCGTTTAATAAAAATAAATTAAAATTGTAAATATATTTTCTAGTTCTTCCAAAATTATATCAGTATTAAATACAAAATTCGAGTTTGGTTAGATCAAAAGTGTATGTGTGATCTATAGGAAATTCTTTCATTAGATTGTGTAATTTTAATTCATAAGTACATTATTATCATTATTTTTTGTGTAATATTTTAGTTTTTAAAGCATTTTACCTATTTTATTTTAGATATTTTAATTAAGTTGACTTTTTGAACTTGCCTATATTTGCATTTACGTTAGTTATATATACCATTGTATTTATATATATTATTATTATTGTATTAAGGGTTTTGTTTGTTTTTGTCATTTAGAAGTTGTAAAAAGTAAGCTCGTTGTATTTTATCAAATAAACACTTTTTAGTCCAACTGAAACGATACATATGGGCCGTTTTATTTTAGACTAGCAGCGCCCCGTGGTTTTACCCGCGTTGTGCCCGTTCCCGTGGGAATTTCGGGATTTTTTTTACATAAAAACCTTCCTCTTGAATCACTCTACCTATTACAAAAAAACCGCATCAAAATCCGTTGCGTAATTTTAAAGATTTAAGCATACAGACAAACAGACGACAAACAGACGCGACTTTGTTTTATACTATGTAATGATCTAAAAGGCTTTTTATACAGGACGCGTACTATCAGCCTGTACGGTACAGTGCATAAGTTAACATACTTTATAAACTCACACGATTTGCACTCATAATACTAAATGAAACGGGAAGGTATCGCGTTAGAATATAAAACGTATTTTACAATGAACATTACTCAATGCCCTTGTTAATTAGCATGCTATAGAGCTATATCTTACGCGTTCTGTGTACAATCCTTATAAACAACTTCCCTTTTGATAACTACCCTACTGGTTTTATAAGGCCGAGTTTGTAAATATGGATGGATGGATGTTTGATACTCTTTCGAGGAGTTGGAAGGATTTTGATGGTCTCAACGCTCACTGAAGTTATCAGTACACTGAGAAGGATTAGGCGTAATCACCACGCTTGCGCCAAGTATGAAGGTTTAAACTTAATTTAATAATTTAAAGACAATTTTTGTAACAAAAACAATATATTTACTAAGAACATTAAAACTAATATTTACAGATATAATTATGTAATTAAATTTAAACCTTATTAACCGTGTAAATAAGGTTTAAGATTGATAGAAAAAATATTTAAAAATACATACCAGTCTTTTCCTATCCCAACAATTTGGCAATCTTTTCATGATTCTTATAAACGCATAGGTCCATAAAAGTCAGACTTAGTAACAGACAGTGACCTAGCATGTCTCTTTCTAGGTCTCTTTGTGACCTGAACATGGTTTTCAAGTCTTCAGATATTTTACAATTGGAGTTATTCGAGCTCTCTGATTGGCTAATACTTTGTAGTAACATTTCTACTGTTTGATCTGTGGTCACTTTTTCGTTGCCCACTAGAGTGCCGTATAGTCTGTGGAATAATAAAAAAAAATTACATAGTCTGTTTTACAACTGGGCAATATCCTACTAATATTATAAATGCGAAAGTTTGTGAGTATGTATATATGTTTGTATTTATGTCTGTTACTCTTCACGAAAAAACTACTTGACAGATTTGGATGAAATTTAACAGTAATATAGATTTAGACATCAGAATAACATATGGGATGCATTTTATCCTGAAATTCCCGAAAGGGTACATCGCAGGCAGCACCGCGAGGCGCGACTTGTTTTACTTACGTCGACAAACACCCACAATAAAAATCCTTTATTAAATATCAATAATTAAGGCATTTACAGTATCATGGGTAATTAGGCATTTAACAGCACATGTCTTGCTATACAGGGCGACTTCAAATTGGTAATACAAAATCAAAGTTTTGCACACGTTTGCCCTACACTAAGCACCTCCATTAGGTCTCATGCTTTTAAAATAACCAGACGTATTTTTTTTGTTAATTTTAAATTATCCCATTTTCTTTGGCTTCATATGGCTACCTTACCATTAATTATTATCTTACGTTGATAACATCGAGTGACAGGTCTGGCAGTTGACAGTTAGGTATTGAATGTGGGGTAAACACACTTCGGGACTGTAATTAAATATTATATCAGAAAATTATCAATTATTAAAGACAGCTAATTTTAACATCGGAGTTAATTAATTACAATACTTAGCATTAATGAAGCCAAAATCAAGTGTTTTGTATTACCAATTTGAAGTCGCCCTGTATAACAAAATATGATCCTGTCTTTAATGCCCACAACTGGGCAAAGGCTAGCATCTCACTGAAGATATCTATAGAATAGAAATGAGAAATGCTTTGATCGTTAATTTCAAAGAGATTTCTAGAGATTATCTAGATCTAATTTGAAATATTTCTGATGCATAATAAATGAGTTTACTTTCAGGGTATATTTCTATCCCAAAATTCCCAGAATAAAATCAAAAGTTAGAGAAAATTAAGACTACTAACGCCATCTAGCTATTTTATAGCTAACTTAAGGGACATTAAAGTTTTCACTAAGCTACTACTAGATGGCTCTGTTATAAGTAAGTAAGTATGTTTATTTGCCTCAAATATAAACAAGACATATTTTAATCTATACTTCTATACTAATATTATAAAGAGGAAAGGTTTGATTTTTTGTTTGTTTGTTTCGAATAGGCTTTGAAACTACTGCACCGAATTAAAAAATTCTTTCACCATTCGAAAGCTACACTATCCCTGAGTGACATAGGCTATATTTAGTTTTAAAAAAAAATTTATTATAGTTTTGTGACAATAAGCGATTTTTTATATTAAAAAAAGACGTGTGGCACTCGGGGACTGCCGCGGTGAAGCTATTGCATAGCATTTTGTATCAACTTATGCAATTATACTATATATATATTTTTTTAAATTATTTTATTCATGCAGTATTGCTTATTGTGGGTTCACCCCTCCCGCCTCCTCTCTCTCTCTCCCCTCCCGCCTCCTCTCTCACCGCTCCCGCCTCTTCTCTCTCACCCCGCCCGCCTCCTCTCTCGCTCTCACCCCTCCCGCCTCCTCTCTCTCTCACCCCTCCCGCCTTCTCTCTCTCTCTCACCCATCTCTCTCACCCCTCTCTCTCACCCCTCTCTCTCACCTCTCACTCTCACCCCTCTCTCATCCCTCTCTCTCATCCCTCTCTCTCACCCCCCTCTATCAGCCCTCTCTCCCACCCCTCTCTCTCACCCCTCTCTCTCACCCCTATCTCTCACCCCTCTCTCTCACCTCTCTCTCTCACCTCTCACTCTCACCCCTCTCTCACCCCCCTCTCTCACCCCTCTCTCACCCCCCTCTCTCACCCCTCTCTCTCATCCCTCTCTCTCATCCCTCTCTCTCATCCCTCTCTCTCACCCCCCTCTATCACCCCTCTCTCTCACCCTCACTCACTCACCCCCCTCTCTCACCCCTCTCTCTCACCCTCTCTCTCACCCCTCTCTCTCACCCCCCTCTCTCACCCCCCTCTCTCACCCTATCTCTCACCCCTCTCTCTCACCCCCCTCTCTCACCCCCCTCTCTCACCCCTCTCTCTTTCCCCTCTCTCTCACACCTCTCTCTCATACCTCTCTCTCACCCCTCTCTCTCACCCCTCTCTCTCACACCTATCTCTCACCCCTCTCTCCCACCCCTCTCTCTCACCCCTCTCTCTCACCCCTCTCTCTCACACCCCTCTCTCCCTCCCCTCTCTCTCACCCCTCCCTCTCACCCCTCTCTCTCACCCCTCTCTCACCCCTCTCTCTCACCCCTATCACTCACCCATCTCTCCCACCCCTATCTCTCACCCCTCTCTCCCACCCCTCTCTCTCACCCCTCTCTCCCACCCCTATCTCTCACCCCTCTCTCTCACCCCTCTCTCTCACCCCTCTCACTCACCCCCCTCTCTCACCCCCCGTCTCATCTCTCTCTCTCACCCCCAACGCACAATCGCACACAACGCCGTGTCGAAGACTGCCGAACTAAAACGACGTTAGACGATGCACGGCCTTCAAGCCACACCTCCTTGCCCGTCGGAGTGGGGAGCGTGAGGTTTTTTCGTTACGGAATTTCTGGATTCGGTCCCCGCGCTCAAGGCCCGCGATAGAAGCTATGCAATAGCCAACTCGCCAGCTCGCCAGCTCGCCAACTCGCCAACTCGCCAGCTAGCCAACTCGCCAACTCGCCAGCTCGCCAGCTCGCCAACTCGCCAGGTCACCAACTCGCCAGCTCGCCAGCTCACAATCTCGCCAGATCACCAACTCGCCAGCTCGCCAACTCGCCAGCTCGCCAACTCGCCAGCTCGCCAGCTCACAAACTCGCCAGATCGCCAACTCGCCAATTCGCCAACTCGCCAGCTCGCCAGCTCGCCAACTTGCCAGTTCGCAAACTCGCCAACTCGCCAGCTCGCCAACTCGCCAACTTGCCAACTCGCCAGCTCGCCAACTCGCCAACTCGCCAACGCGCCAACTCGCCAACTTTTTAACCAATCAAAGTACATAATATCATTGCAAACAAATAAGTTCGCGAGGGCATATGTCTTAACTACTCGTATTATAGTTAAGCCACAATAACCGTTTTTAGTTAAAATTAATTAGTTAAAAAAGGAGTGTAATTTTAAGTTGATGATATTCATATAATGATATGAATCTACATCAAAATAAATGACTCTACAATCAAGGTTAATTATGTTTCTTTGTATACCTTTTTAAATTATTAAAATCGGACAGTTAGTTTCAGAGTTATGATGAGAAATATCACTACATAGTATAAAATAAAGTCGTCTCTGTTTGTCTGTTTGTCTGTATGCTTAAATCTTTAAAATTACGCAACGGATTTTGATGTGGTTTTTTGTAATAGGTAGAGTGATTCAAGAGGAAGGTTTTTATGTAAAAAAAATCCCGAAATTCCCACGGGAACGGGCACAACGCGGGTAAAACCGCGGGGCGCTGCTTACAAAATAATAATGCTCAATGGCGGGTCTCTTATGGCTACTTACTGTTTCGTGCGGTCAAAGCGCGCGGGGATATACCTATCTACCTACGAACTACGAACGACGAAGACGCGCTATGTAGGTATTATCCCGAAATCTTGATTGTGTATACATATATACTCGCGCGAGACATGTAATATTTTAGCCCCAATTTCCCACTTTAAATTTTGATTGTGTATATTCCTGCGGGAGACACGCAATGTTTTATCCCGATTTTCCTACGTGAAATCTTGATTACCCGAAGCGAAGCGAGGGCGGGTCGCTAGTATCTATTATAAACATAATATAACTTACCTAAATGGTAATGTCGGCCTTAAGAAATACACTTTATGATTCAATGGTTTGATTGATTCTTCTTGTTGAGAACTGCAACAAAATAAATTTAGTACTTAAATAAAACAACAGTCGAATGGACACAAGATTCAGCTCAACCGGCATTTAACGTAAGTGGAAACTAGCAGGAGAAACACGAGTCATACGAGATATATGTCAAACAAGCAGATCGAAACGAGATTCAAATCAATTAACTCGAAATTAAAATCTAGTGACACGAGATTCAAATCTAGTGACACGAAATTCAAATCAATTAACTCGAAATTCCAATCTAGTGACACGAAATTCAAATCAATTAACTCGAAATTCAAATCTAGTGACACGAGATTCAAATCAATTAACTCGAAATTAAAATCCAGTGACAAGTCATTTTAAGTGATACATGATACCGATCAAGTAACATGACATTCAAATTAAGTTACACAAGATTCAAATCGAGCGACACAAGTGTCAAATAAATGACATTATGGTTCTAATAAAAGATCATACCTTTTAGAATCCCTTGCATTGATAAGCGCTACTATCATAGCCACCATCTGTGCCTTCTGCAAGTTGACCGCCATAACTTTAGGGTTGTTCGGATCGCTACCGGCGGCGCGGAGGGTGGTGGCTTCCGCTTTCATCACGTATATGTCGGCTGGAGGAAGTAGGTTCACTATGTTCCATGACTGAAAGTGAAGTAAGACCCATAACTTAGAAAAGTTAAGTTTACATGATTGCAGAAAGTAGATGAAAAAAAATGAAGTTTGAGAAGTTTTATTAGTAACTAGCAGCACCCCGCGATTTTACCCGAGTTGTGCCCGCTCCTGTGGGAATTTCGGGATAAAAAATAGCCTATAACCTTACCGTTGAATGTGACTATAATTCTTTTTGTAATGGATAGCCACATTTAACGGGAAGGCTATAGGCTATTTTTCATCCCGAAATTCCCACGGGAACGGGTATAACGCGGGAGAAACCGTGATGCGCGGCAAAAAAAATTGATAAATAAGGAAAAGACATTAACTTCATCTTACAATAGTCAATATATCACTGATCTGCAGTTTCTTGGTGTCCGGGATCCCGATGCTGTGGTACTTCCACTCCATCACCTGGTACGTGGCTTTGTCTATTAAAGTCCAGCTCACTGAGTTCGCTGTTATGTATAATGATAACACCGTTTTACAGTTCTGAAATTAAATATGTTATTATGTAGGTTTATGTAATTAGAATTGTGTCAAATGCTACTAATATTATAAATGCGAAAGTTTGTGAGGATGGATGTATGTATGGATGTTTGTAACTCTTTCACGTAAAAACTATTCAACGGATTTTTATGAAACTTTACAGTAATATAGGTAGGTTATACATCAGAATAACATATGGGGTCCGTACATTTTATCCCGAAATTCCTGTGAGAACAGGTACAACGTAGGTGAAACTGCGGGGCGCGGCTAGTTACATATATTTTAATGATTTATGTTTTACAAGCAGTGTCCTGCAGTTTTACCCACACTATAACCATACCCTTGAATTAGGTTTTATTATGCCAAAATAAATTATCAAATCTCTACAAGTTCCAGAGATTAACAAATAGAAATAAAAATCTATTGATCTTGATACATAAATTATGTTAATATATAAATTTCAGATTCATTAAATATTACTTTGTATGGTATATTCAATTTCTGGGGTTAACATATTTCCTACTTTTTACACATGGCTCAGGTCACCAACCCACAGTAGGCAAGTGTGGTTTTCGCCATATCCTTCTCAGTGTACTGATCTATTCAGTGAAAGGAGAGGCATTTGCCCAGCAGTGGGATAAAACAGGTAGTGAAGACCAATAGATTAATGGATGAATGACTCTGTTCTACAAGAATGAGTATATATTATACAATTTTATCCAAAAATTACTGAACTATCATCTATCAATTACTAGCTAAAAAACACACAAAAATACGAAAACATTCAATTACTTTAACAGCGTTAGCACTCAAAGGCGGCTGCAACACTTGTCCCTTTATTTTACTGACACCACTCTTCTCTGTCACCACCGGGCCGCTCAGTATACTGTCAAACAGTTTGCCAGCAGTTTTCACAGTAAAACTCTCGACAGAACCAATGTCGGACAGCTTATTTAATACTCCATTATTCTTCTTCCATACAGAAAAGCTTTTTAATCTTGCTTTTGTTATCTCGTAGCTGTGGATGGAACAAAATAGGATAGTTTGTCTTAAGTTATGATTTTTCTCTTTGTTATAGGAATTGTTAGGGAAGCAGCATACTATGGTTTTAGCTGTGTTATGCCTGTTCGCATGGAAATTTCGGGATGAAAAATAGCTTATAACAGTCCCGTTGAATGTGGCTATCTATTACAAAAAGATTTTTCTAAATCGGATCACTAGTTTCTGAGATTAGTGCAGTCAAACAATCAAAATAAACTCTTAAGCTTTATTATGTTAGTATACAATTCTTAGGATCTGTTGAGGAGTATTATTAAATTACACTTAAAATAACCAAAAAAGCAATAAAGTAAATGGCGTTCAGCTTATATTTTAAAGTAAAATTCAATTAGAAATCAATATTCAAAAGATGCAGCATAAGAATACAACTGCGCCAGCTCACAGATTATAAGTACAGAAGCAGCTGAAGTAGCTAAAGTCTAAGTACACTAATGTCAGACGACTAATGCTCTCCATAGAGAGTTAAACTAAGATACAGAGACTTATGGTGACAGTCCGAGAGCGACCGCAGACCTTAACCGCAAGGAATTCACAAACATCCGTGGTGACATGAATGGTGGAACAAAGTTTGCGGTCGCGGCTTGCGGCTACTGCAGACTAATGTTCGTGAAACACGGTTACAGTCTGCTGTGTTGCTTGTTGCGGAAGAAAAACTCACCGTGAGAGAGCTTCGGCATCCGACTCGTTTATAACCTTCAATATCTTATCTTTCTCCACTTCACTGTATTTACTATCCAGATTCACACTAGCGAACCGTCGTGAAAGTCTCGCCAAATTACATAAACGGTGCAAACCCTAGAAACCATTTGAATTAAGAATACACAAAGTTAGAGGTTAGTTTCTTTTATATAAGATATATTAATGTAATTTATATACCAGTACTCTGATAGAGGGATACACAACAGTAAGCCACATTTTGATGAAATTTGTTCATAAAATATGTCGTAGAGTTTCTTACTAATCGTAAATCAATATATTATTTCAAACTTATCAATGACGTAAAATGTAAACAAAAACAAAAGAGCAAGCGAGCGGCAGAAATGCCACTTTGACATTAACAGATAAAATATATTATAAGTATTTTTAATAAGTTAAGCACGCTGTGGCGCCTAAAAAAAGTGCATTTATATTTTAATTTTGTGTTATGTATAGTATAGTATGTGTATAGTGTAACTTTTACTGGCTGTCCTAAATAAATAAATAAATAAATAAATATATTGACGGATAAATGCAAATGACATTGACATTATCACATTATTACAAGTGTTTTTTTTTGCATACACCAAAGATGAAGGAATATTATTACCTACTCCATTAACATAGACCATTCTCTGTGTGGTGGTAAGTATACCATACAAAATTATCACCCTCCTCGTCAACTTTGCGACAGTCTTTGATCTTGTGAAAAGTAAAGTAAAAATATTTACCTGCATGTTATATTCAATAACTGGGTCAACCTATAATATATATAATAAACCTCTAATTAGAAACATGAAGCGCCATCTATGTTCATCTCTATGAACTATTTTAAACATATTAGTACACTTTGTATAAAGTACTAAATTGTTCTAAGAGTTCAATATAGATGTCATTGTTGCTTCCCGTCAATGAGTAAACACGATGAGGTACAGGCACAGAAAAAAACAATAACTTAAAATATAATTTTCCCTTCAATTTCAGGTCGCTTATAATCATTTTCCAGTATTCACTACAATACAATGTTGTGGTCTGCTGTGTGAGACATAGTAATTAAAAATATTATGCCGAAGTTTCCGAAATAACCTACGTATTTTCCATGACCTTTTTGTGCTTAGATGTATCGTGAAGACAAGAAGTCATTATTTTGTCAAATCTGTCAAACAAATATTATTTTCCAAAGTATTTTTTCAATAAATCTCACTAGTTCAAACTATTGTTTACTTATTTGTTATTTGATGGCATTATTTCATTATGTGAGCATTACTTTTTCTGTCGAGTCTGCGAAACGCATGCGAAACCGGAACCTCTTACTACCTCTTGCTACTTAAGTTTAAATTCACATAGAATAATTAAGAAGAAATCTACCAAAGAAGAAATACAATACCTACTACACAGAAGTAAGGTAGAAGATTACAAGTTATTATTATTACCCATACATAAGTCGACTAGAGCGACAAAGTACGCAATCAGTCGATAAGTCGACGCATCTATCTCGCTCTTACTCACGCCGCAATCGTCGATTGTGCACAAAATGGCCGACACTGCCACTTCCGAAGTCGGAGCTACGCGCGTCGAAAGTCGCATTCTATAAACAGATTTGTTTGAAGACTGTTCTGCAGAATTTACGGCTAGAAGTTTAAATTCCAGCTGTTCCCTACATCATACTCCGGGGATAGGTGAGTGATTTAATAACTGAGTATCGATTTTTTCCAGGTCATGTTTATTGGACCGCGCCAGTTTTGTCCTCCGCCTCGGGTGCTGTCAAATGAATGACTAATCTTAGTTGACAATCGATCATAATATCATAAGTTGGTGTCATGAATAATTAATGACCTCGATTTCGGTTTCCATGACCTTCTTCGTTCTGGTTCTGTCTTCTCTTATTTGACTTAACTATTTCTAATACCTAACCTAATTAGTTAGTGATTCATATCATACCTAGGTATTAAGTATATTTCTATTTTTAGATTTTGACAGCATTTAGCAGGCAGACTGTCTAGTAGGTTGTTTATAGCATTGAATTAATGCCAATTCTTGCATGTCAATAATAGTTTATCGGCATTATTAAAACGTCAATCAGTAATGCCGAGTGACCTTGATAAACTTTTAGTGCCATTTTGACTAAAAACCAATTCTCATTTCAAAATGAAAATCACAGAATAACCTCAAAAACGTTAACAGTTAGGTACTTCTATGGAATGGTTTAGGTACAAAAATGTCTATACATATACAATAATGCTGTAGATTGATGACGTATGTACGCTTATACGTCTATCTATTTAGCGATATGGCACGAAACGGCAACGTCGCAACACCGGTTTGTTGCCGCTTATAATGCCCGCTCAGTTGGAGCTCGGAACAGCATAGTATGTATTTGAGTATAAAATGCTACATTTTTGTTTTCGCCAGCTCCAATCAAGTTGTTTATTTCATTCTTTGCCTTCATCATGGAGATATTCTTCATTTTAAGAACTTCATAATGTTTCGATGGAGTTATTTAAGAGTTGTTACTAGAATTTTGATCTGATTTCTAGTCCAACTCGAAGGGAATGCGTTATTTAACTTCTTTACTTCTAGTTTTTTTCTTTTTTAACGTTTTGTTTTGATGGCCTCTTTGGATCATTTTAGGCGCTCTATATTAACACTAGCAGCGCCCCGCGGTTTTACCCGCGTTGTGCCCGTTCCCGTAGGAAATCCGGGATAAAATGTAGCCTATAGCCTTCCTCGATAAATAGACTATCTAACAGTGAAAGAATTATTCAAATCGGTTCAGTAGTTTCTGAGATTAGCGCGTTTAAACAAACAAACAAACAAACAAACAAACAAACAAACAAACAAACAAAACAAACTCTTCAGCTTTATAATATTAGTATAGATTAAATAGGTTAATTTTAGAGCAATACGTATTGGTCCTAAAAGTAACGCCTATTTTAGAAATCACTAAAATAAAATGCCAATATTTTAAAAGAGATCCCTTCAAATGAACCCATTCGTTGTGGTTGTGGCTTTTGCTGCAATATCGTTCGCCATTTTGGTTTTAAACAAGGTCATCGCTGCATTTGAGTTGATGTGATAAATCCTTTAGTCTCTGGCCAAATGCTAAATTATTCCAACGAAAATAAACATCATTTTCATCAAACGGTATAAGTTTAATCGTCTAAAGTTAATTTTCACCTATCGAACACTTGACTCTCCTACTCTAAACCACAAAAAAACAAAAAAAAATCTCATAAAATTTTACCCATCTATAACATCATCCACATACAAAAGGCTAAACATTCTAGACAAATGCCAAACGATTTCCAGAAGTGACGGGAACTCTGGGTCTCTCAAGAGAGAGCTAATCGATACGAGTCTAAAGCGATCTCGGGTCTGGCCCACTTCACTGTTACGTTTACACCACGAAGTAATGCCATTTTGGTTACTGCTATTTCAATTAATCTTCTTAATTTTTCAGTAGTTGTAAGATAGGGTAAATAAATAAAAATTACTTAATATGTAGACATTTCTTATGTATTCAGTCCTGAATCAATAAAAATATTTTTTATAAAAATTCACAAGAGTAATTTTACCCGTTGTCATTTAAGATTCACTCATTTGTATCTTGTTTAAAAAATCCAATATTTAGACACCCTTTCTTACGTAGGGGTTAACATTTTCGTGTCGCAGTTAACCCTTATTTTTACGTAACTCCTGTTTTTACGCCCGGCCCCCTCCCCCCTCCAAAGTCCGAACGAAACTCTGATCGTAGAGTTAGCGAGGTAGCAAACTGTGCTGGGAAATAGTTACTCGATTTAAAGGTTACAAGACTTACTTACTTAGGTAGGTACTTTTACTTACTTTACATACTTTTTATTTCCTTTATTTACTAGGTTACTTTATTTATTTATGCTATAAAACATATAAAGTGGTGATAGACACAGAAGGTCAATTACTTAAGGACATCACGTATAGAAATGGATAATACAAGCATAAAAAAAATGTTAGCATCCTTAACCTAAGTAGTCAATAATTGTTATATGACAAACAGGTTGACAAATAGCAATACGAATTATAAGACACATAATATCAAGTTTAATCCAAATAAGACTTTTTATTTAATAATCACATATCTATTTATGCTGACTGTACCGGCTAAGGGTTTGCCAGAAGGTCGATAACAAAAAACATATAAAAATAAATAAATATCCTCCCATTATAATTGTCAGCCTGTAATGTCACTGCTGGGCAAATGCCTCGCATATCCACCGAAGATATCAGTACAGTGAGGAGGATTAGGCGCAATCACCACACTTGCCTACTGCGGGCTGGTGATCTCAAACCCGAGCCATGTTTGAAAAGAAGAAAATACGTATGCAATCGCTCAACCCCATCTTTCCTAATCTAATCAAAACTTGTAATAAACTTGGTTAGGTACTTCCTACGTACTTAATGTTTTTTTATAGCGTCGTCGAATAATTCTGTATAGCTAAGAATATTATTTCTGGCCATAAGTCGCACATTTCATTATTTCCAACTTGAATTTACCAGCAAATTACACTCGCAGTGTTAGCGATATCCGTGTCCCAAGTACCGTGACCATCAGCTTATAAACTCTACTGATTACTTAGATTGACAACAAACAATTTGAATTGAAACTGGCTTTATTTCACATTGCTCTGGTAGATACAGCAAAAAATAGCTTTTTCCCTGCGACCACGATTTCCGTAAAGAGATCAAAATGTCAGATAAAACGTGGAATTCATAAATAGATTACTACGTTAATCCAAATCAAAACAGTTTGAATAACTCTGGCATAATAATGGTTTACCGCGAAACACAATAGAGAATATGTAGTAGCGTTAGTAGCACAAAACAGAGATGCTAAAATATTATTCTAGAAGATCAGCATTATAATCAAATGTTCCGATTTTGTATGACTTTGTATTATTATTCTTCTTTTATCTAATTCTGATTAGATTAGCCGTGGAATCTCGATGTATGACCTTGACATAAGAGTCTTGGCTCTGATCTTGCTGTTTTAAATGCTCTATAATTTGCTTTGGTCATGGTAACAGATATTTCCATTATCTATCTTATTTTCTTTATCTTTACGTAGGCTGGGTAGAATAAATAAACAAATATTAGGCGTATTACGTATGTGCATTAATGTTATATTTCTTTGACATTCATCTTGTTCTTTGTGGTTTTTTTAGGTTAAACGAGGATGTTGATAATACATATTATTATGTGTCTTTATTGTAGGGTATGCTAAAAAAAGCTTAACTGGCTAAATCGTATGATGGCCCTGAGCCTTGCTTATTCAGCTGCCATCAGTTTGTTCTAGATTCTAGACTTTGTCGAGTCAAAATTCTCGGCTTATTAGATGTTAATAATTTTATTAATGTAGGTAACATCTCCGTTATATAGTGGTTAGATTTATTAAATGTACGGCTATTTTGTTATGACGTAACAACATTTCGTTCACCATCGGGAATGTTCGGATGTTTTCGGTATTTCACTCAACCATCGTGGTCCGTTGACTCGCCGAGCGGAGTGCACATAGCGGCAACGCCCGACCCATCGCGCTGGCAACGTCGCATGTTCCAATTTAATTCTCTCTCACTCAACAATATTTTGTTAAGATATTTTCTCTGTTATCTTACTTCCATTTTTTGATTTCTGAACAATATTATCGTCCCCGTAGAGCGAAAAGTCATTAAGTCGAAAAATCGTGTTTTGAGATAATGAGAGTTAAAGTTTTTTTTAATTAAAATCGTTATAACTTTGGCTTGCCTTTACATTACTTTATGTTTTTCACTTTAATTGGAAGAAAATAAAATAAACTTTATATTATATGAGATAAAACACGTGAAAACCCTCCTATAATTGAGAAAAGTTAAAAACATCAAACTAATTAATTGTTCTCTATGAAATCTCTGACCTAATTGTGAATTAGTTAATTGTCGAACGTAGTTAGTGATTTTTCTCTCGGTTCTAAATAATTTTGAAGAAAAACAACTAGACTTAAGTAAAGTGGAACTAACTGTTAGATGTACAAAATGTGTATTGTAAATACTACATAACTGAATATTTGAAAGTTGTGTGGTGAGTTTTGTTTCAAATAAGACATGAATAAGAAATTACACTATTGTAATAAATTCAGTCAAGTTTTATTGAAGGAATTGTTCGAAAAAATCAACAAAATACTATTAGTTTTAAGCAAAAACAAAAAAAGTGCAACAACCTCATGCACACAAACAAACTGAAAAATTATAAAAGGAATAGAACATTGCTATTAAAAAAAACGATTCAGTCCACTACTTCTTCTTCTCCTTCCTCTATGACGTCTGGCTCCAAATTTCTGTCTACTACGTCTTTACTTGTTGGTAAAGACTGGTACCACAAGTGCAGCTCTTGTGGGATTATCCCCTTTGCACATAAATTATTGAGGTCCTTCTTTTTTGCTTCTGATATAGGCAGTGGCGAGGAGTAAGCTACTGGTATTTTATAATTTTTCAATTCTTGTGTCAGTTCTTCTGTCCCTTGTCCATCCGTTAGTTTTTCTTGTTTCCTCCTCTTTCTAGTAATAAGTGTAGTTTTTGTCGTACATTCTAAAATATTAAATTCTAGGTAGGGACCATCGTGTTCATATCTAAACTTAATGAGACCCGGGCATTTTCTCTCGAAACGAAGACACTTAATTTTTAGCCATTTAATTTTATTGCCTTCTTTATCTCTGCTTGTATTTTTTGCTGTTTTTTCATTAAGAGCTCTTACATCAACCATTTCCGTGTATTTTAATTCCTTAACAATATAAGGCGGTACTGAATCTCTGTTTCTTTTAGAGCGAGCACGTTCCATGATCGACTTCCAATCAATCATGGAATAAACTGGCGTATGTGTTTGCTGTCTTTCTATAGCACTATGCATGGAGTCCACTTCCATATGAGTATGACCACTCTCTAAGTACTTTTGCTCAATAACTTCCAGCTGGACATCTGATCTTTGAATTAAATGAACCAAAAATGCCATGATAAATTGGTTTCTATTTTGCCCAACGCATGTGTCGCTATACATGGTGACTTCTTTAATATTGGTTGGTATCTGACTAATCCACCAGTTCATTGCACTGGCAATTTCCACACTGCCCCTTTTACCATTCATCTCATTCCAAGTTATAAAAAATGCTTCGTGAGGTGGTTTAGACGTGTGAATCGTATAATTTTGAACGTTTAATTTTCTGGTGTAATATAAAATACCAACACCACTGACCGGTATATGCAAGGTAGACTGCATGTCTGCCGTTACGACTAGGTAATTGTCATCAATAATAGACCGCTGCTTGTCCGATTCTTTCGCTTGCTGTGCTGCATTTTTTCTTGCAATATGCGAATCATATTCTTCCTTCAAATGTTTTGGACGTCCGGCACTATCATATCGAGTGCATGTTATGCATTTTGTATAACTTGGAATGAGATTAATGGTAAAAGGGGCAGTGTGGAAATTGCCAGTGCAATGAACTGGTGGATTAGTCAGATACCAACCAATATTAAAGAAGTCACCATGTATAGCGACACATGCGCTGGGCAAAATAGAAACCAATTTATCATGGCATTTTTGGTTCATTTAATTCAAAGATCAGATGTCCAGCTGGAAGTTATTGAGCAAAAGTACTTAGAGAATGGTCATACTCATATGGAAGTGGACTCCATGCATAGTGCTATAGAAAGACTGCAAACACATACGCCAGTTTATTCCATGATTGATTGGAAGTCGATCATGGAACGTGCTCGCTCTAAAAGAAACAGAGATTCAGCGACGCCTTATATTATTAAGGAATTAAAATACACGGAAATGGTTGATGTAAGAGCTCTTAATGAAAAAACAGCAAAAAATACAAGCAGAGATAAAGAAAGCAATAAAATTAAATGGCTAAAAATTAAGTGTCTTCGTTTCGAGACAAAATGGGTCTCATTAAGTTTAGATATGAACACGATGGTCCCTACCTAGAATTTAATATTTTAGAATGTACGACAAAAACTACACTTATTACTAGAAAGAGGAGGAAACATGAAAAACTAACGGATGGACAAGGGACAGAAGAACTGATACAAGAATTGAAAAATTATAAAATACCAGTAGCTTACTCCTCGCCACTGCCTATATCAGAAGCAAAAAAGAAGGGCCTCAATAATTTATGTGCAAAGGGGATAATCCCACAAGAGCTGCACTTGTGGTACCAGTCTTTACCAACAAGTAAAGACGTAGTAGACAGAAATTTGGAGCCAGACGTCATAGAGGAAGGAGGAGAAGAAGTAGTGGACTGAATCGTTTTTTTTAATAGCAATGTTCTATTCCTTTTATAATTTTTCAGTTTGTTTGTGTGCATGAGGTTGTTGCACTTTTTTTGTTTTTGCTTAAAACTAATAGTATTTTGTTGATTTTTTCGAACAATTCCTTCAATAAAACTTGACTGAATTTATTACAATAGTTTAATTTCTTATTCATGTAATGTCTGTGTCGGTCGACTTCAACTCCGCGAATGAGTCAGTAGTCACCACGCGCCGCGCTCGTCACTATAACCGCGACAAAATCACTAACTCGCGGGCGAAATGTACCTTAATTGTAACAATGTACGTCGAAGTTGTATAAATAATAATTAAAGGACTTTAACAATTATTTGCAATAGATCATATGTTCCACCTTTAAAATAAAAAAAATCATTAAAATGGGTTGAAGATTTTTCGTTTTTGTAGTATTGTACAAATTATTTAAAAATAAATAGTGAGTAGTCACTAAGTCGAGTAAGTTAATTTTCGCTTTTTTGTGATTTAGCAAACTACTGACTTTAAAAACTCACTAAATCATTTTAGTGATTTTTAAACTACCTAAAGGCGCATGTATGCATTGATAATTCAAGAGAAAAAGTAATTAAATCGTTTTAATTTCGGGTGATGTAAATTTTTGATAAACGTATATTAATTTACTAAATTAGTTATTTCTCCCATTACGCTGTGGGGTGCAAAGGGTAGACTTACTTACTTTTCACATTTCGTAAAACAAAAGCCAGGGCAGCTACAAAAATGACGGTTAGACAGATATTTAGAGAAGAAAATATTGTTTTTAGTGACATTGATAAGTAATTTTGGCCATTTTTCGACTTAGTGACTTTTCGCTCTACGGGGACGTTATGTTCTAAGACTTCGTTCACAGTATTGTCACATTAAGCTGGTGGTGATTATTTGCTTCAATGTCAGCATATCTTGTTACAATAAACATTTTATTATTTCTTGCGCGGCCATTTTGTTTGCGTAACTTTCCGGAATGATTATTACAATAGTAGACTAGGTATTCGGAACAGTTTAGAAGTTGGCAGAATATTATTGATTGTTCATGTTAACTATATAAGTAATTTTTGTTTTCTCCTTGTTCCGCTTGTATATTTTTAGGAAATTGTAGGTAGTAAATGAATTTTAATTAATGAGTACGATATGTATGTAGTTCTTGTATTCGTTACTAAAACATAGTTGGGTTGTTTACATTTTTATGTCTGGATAAGAGTACCCGTCGGAGAAGCAGAATAGAAAGCAAGAGAACGAGGTGTTTCTGTCATAACGTGACCTCGGATGACGGGGTATCCGCGCAATGTCCAATAATGTAGACCGCCTACTCAGACATGTTGCTTGCTCTTTCGCTCGCGTGTTGATCCGCAGCGTTAGAGCAGCTGTTGTCCCTTTCATTGGACGTCGGTTACCTCATTTCGCTGTGCTTCGCGGTTTTTATAATGGAAACAACTTTGGCGCCACGTTTGCGGCGGCCATTTTCTTCTCACTCGGTCTTCTGTCAGTTTCGGTTTGAGCGTGTCGGCGAATGCCCGTCGAACAATATTCCGATTATCTTCTCGATCACTCTTCTTTTACTTCTGGATTTTTAATTGAGTGGCAGCAGGTAATGAATAACTGTTATTGTTATTTGTCATTGTAGTTATTGTATAACAATAGATTTTATTTATGTTATTATATTATTGAGCGGTTTTTTCGTGATTAATTTTTGTTGTTTTTTCCTTGCTTTGTTTTGACGTTTGTTGACATTCACATTGACATAACCTAAAAATACTCAGTTTTCGTTTTAGAGTTCCGCGCTTCATAAACTTTTTATGAGTTCCGTGGTTTTCAAATTAAAACTGTTTGTCGAGTTTTTGGGGTTCCTTGGGACTTTATAGTAACTTTGATGGGTTCCATAGGTATTTATATTTTATTTTTACTTAATTGGCAGCCAACATAGTAACGAAGTATAATGTTAATTATTTTACTATAAATGTCAATAAGAATAACTTGTTTTGGTTATAAAACAATCTAGTCATACTTATTGATTCTCATCCATTTATTAGAATGTTCAGATTCATAATTTAAATGAATCAAATTAGGTATGACGTATAGGTACATACATACTTACTTTTGTTGAATTGTAATATATAATAATAAACCAATATTATACGGAACCCACTTGCATAATTGTACATATTCGCCTAACCTTTCTATTCGCGCCTGGTTTTTTTTTTATTTCACTGATGTTTTGTTTTTGCTATGTTTTATACTATTATTCGGCCATGTTTTTTTTATGTCACGTGTTCTCTCTTGTGTCTGTGTGTGCAGGTGTATTATGGGTGGAATGTCCTTTTGGTTGTTCTTTCTTTGTAAATAGTGACATGGTATTTATTTATCATAATATTTTTTATTTAAGCTTGTATTTATTTTGCGACATTGTGTGTGCGTAGATTTTTGAGTGAGTCTAGGAGCCTTTTTCGTAATTGGTACTGTCTATTATTATTGGGTTAATTATTAAATTTTACTTAATCAGCCCTTTGCTTGATTTCTTATCAATCATAGTTTAATTTTTGACTCTTTTTCATTTGACTTATTTACGTAGGTATTTATTTCATTCAGAAATAAATTTAGCAGACTCATTTTCGTATAAAAAAATAATCGTTTGCAGCGGTTAACATGAGTTTAAATTCAATTTTACAGCATTTAGTCATTTGAATTTCGAATCGCACACTTTCATAAACAGCTGACATGTCTGCGGTATACCCGTCTCTTTCACTCTTGCGGTGAACCGCAGGTTCATAGAGTAGTGTAGCGAATATCCAGCGGTAGAGCTTCGATGTTGGAAGTAGAGTTCTAAATTCAAGCGGGGATTAGTCAGTGGTTCCGAGTGTAGAATGAACCAATTAAGTCTGCGTATAAGAGGGCGCCAGTATCGCCGTTTGTATAACGTTGTAAAATAATATTAATGCTCTTATTATGATCACGCGAAAATGCTTAGAATAGAATAGTAATTTTACCTGTTGTATTATAAGCTCTGTTTTGGTTATCAAATAATTGTTAAGCTACGTTTAACTCGGATGCTTTTTGATTGGTTACCAATTCTTTTATCTGAGTTCTGCGCTCTGCCTTGCGCTGAGCGGTATATTATATGATTTCCTGTCCAAGATATCTTAATTAAGATAAAAAACGTATTGGATTATATTTTATTTACTTCCGATGGCTATTAGTTCCGGTTTTAGTCACGTGCAGACTTATCTGGCTCGTTTCCCCTCACTTTAGTCGAAGCTGACGCAGACAGCTCGCCATCTTGTTTTTCATGCAACTTTGACATTCTGCATCAACTCTTGATTCATTATTTATTATGATTTGAATGGTTTTGAATGGTTTTAACATGATGGCTAAATTAGCGAAAATTAAAAAATTGACCCTAAAAATAATGTATTAAATTAATTAATTTAGGTTTCTTGATTTTTTTATCGATCAATCTTATTTTCGCTTTCTGGAAATTATGTTGGTTTTCTCTGCATGTTGCCGTGATTTTCCAGAATCTTCAGAGCTGTTAGCGTGTATGTTTCGAACCAACATTATGAAAATACGATAGCAAAATAATTAAATTACATGTTTTATCATGTTTGTCAGTTTAAAAAAAATTGTGGCCTCATAATTGTTTTGCCAAAAGATTCTTTACTCATAGCAGATTTTAGCTAACCATTTCACTACACAATAAAACATTTGGTATCGGATTTGCAGTATTTCCCTCCTACAAATTGTTTCCTTACGTGACCGATAGATGGCGTTGTTCATAGTCTCGAGAACTGTATTATCGTAATTGACATAAAGCCGGGCAGAAATGTATATTTATTTAAATGTTCTCTATATTGGTAATTAGCTTAGTTTAGTGTAGTTTTATCTCTGAATATCTGTTCAAAACACCCTCAAATTCTGCCACTCTTTTCCCAACTACAGTTAACTCTGCGAGTAAGGTTCTTTGTAAGGGTTGCGTGGAGCTCTTGATTGATTGAACCTAGGTTTCTATTGGACGAACCCTTATATCCTAGCTTTATAACCTATCCTAGTAAAATAGCCTACCTAATGGCATATCCCAATTTACTTTTCTTTCGGCAGATTTCAATTTCTATCCTCTTTAAATACCAGATAGATTTGAACATTTGTTTAAGATCGTCACTAAATATTATAAAACAAAGTCGCTTTCCGCTGTCTGTCTGTCCCTATGTATGCTTAGATCTTTAAAACTACGAGTGATTCAAGAGGAAGGTTTATATGTAAAAAATTCTGAAATTCCCACGGGAACGGGAAAATAACACGGGAAAAACCGCGGGGCGCTGCTAGTAAATAATAATTCTTTAAAATAAATTATTTATTTCCAAAACAGACATGTCACAATACTCATATTCGTTTTCATATAGTTAGTAAGCTTACTTATTTATTTAGTAGAAAGACATTGTCTTCAGATTTTGTACCGAAATTAATGTGCAAAAATGAGAGTAAATGTGAAACTGAGTATGCAATAATGTTCGGGATATATAAAACATTTGAGAACCTCTGAGTTAGTTCGTTTTACATCACATGTGTTTGAATTCTATTGCTCTCATCACCTTAAATTCGAATTCGTTATTAATTTACCGGAACCGGGCTAATATTTGACCATTATTCGGTTTAATTGCTTTTTAATTTGCATTTCAATTATTTCAACTATTACAAATCTGTATCTTTTCTGAGCAAACTTCCGTTTTATTCATTGTTGAAATACTTATTCCGCCATAACCATTTTTTTAAGCACATGATACCTGCGCGTAGTGTTGGGTGCAACGTTATAGATAAACTACTTACAACACAAGTGATGTGCTTTGATGATATCGATAAAATATGTATCGTTCCAATTCCGATCAAGCTTACTTTTCTAACCCTTTGTTTTATACATATATATTAAGACCAAGAAGCTTTAAATAGCGTTAATTAATAGTAACTTTTGTTATGAGGACACTTGCAAACAAATATTATTTAAGCATTATAATTGTATTGTATTAAATAATATTGAGTGGCCACGATAAATCATAGAAATAAAAGATCTCAAAGTTTGTATGTTTTGCCTTTTACCAGTAATTATTATTATTCATATTTTATATTCTGTTTTTATTATTATGATTTGTTTTAAAAAATATTATTGTGATTTGATGCTTGTAGTTTGTAAGTTTTTCAATTGATGTAATTGGGTTCCCGTTTTAATTGAAATAAATAAATAAAAAGAAATAAATGTTCGACTTGATGTTGATTTAAAAATATATAACGATATTATTTTTTTGGTTTCAGGTTTGGTGTTGGATTTGAAATGAATAAACAATGCAACTGATTCTCGATGATCCAACTATAGGAATAGTCAAAATGTCGGTGGTGGAAGAATCGCATTCACCGGACGTCGTTACTAAACTTTGCACAGAAAACAATATAGACTCAAAAAACAACTCAAACATATCAAAGACAGGTGACAATGGAGTAGCTACAGAAGGCGAAGAGAAAGGAAACAATGTTACAAAAGCTAGTATTAAAGAAACCAGTGAAAATTTAGAATCAAATACATTAGTTCTTGAAATAACAGTCAAAGAAAGTAATAGTGGCGCTAGTAGTGAAGGAATTGAAGGTCACAAGCCTAATTGCATTTTGGATGATGCAGAAACCGCAGCTGAAATCTCGAATGAAACAACAAATGAAGAAGCAATTGCTTCGGATAGTAGAGAAACACGAGAGAAAACGGTTACTGATGATAACAAAGAAGAAAGGCCAAGTTCGTCTAATGTAAATGAATCCAACAATGATAAAATAGATAAAACTAGTCAAGATTTTGTAATGGACGAAATAAAAGCAGTACAAGATACAGAAATAGAGACAGTAGAAAATAAAATGGAAGATTCCGTGGAAGAAGTCAATGTTTTAGATAATGTAGAAAGTAATACTGAAACTGATACTCCAGTTATGAAAATGGATGATTCAGTTGACGATTCGTTAGAAAAGAATGAAAATAATGACGTTAATGATGTTGATCATGTGAAGTCAAATGACACAGACAGTTCAACAAAAGAAGTACAGGAAACTGAAAGGATAGATAATAAATTAGATGATAGTGTAGTTATGGAAAATGAAGCTAATTTAAGTTTAAATGAAAAAGCGAATAAACAAGTAGATGCTGATCTCACAGACGCTAAAATAGCAAAAACAATAGCTTCAGAAACTTCTATAGATAGTATCGAAGCTAATGAAACTCCTGTTGCTGAAATGGATGAAACTGCAGAAATCCCAGTTTCAGAAATAGCCGAAACTTTAGTAACTCCTTCTGAAGACACAATTAGACCTGAAAATGTAACGAAAACTGTCGATTCACAAAATGTTGATGAATTATCAACAGATGCTGTAAATGAAGATGTTTCTATGAATGAGGAAGCAGATTCAAACCAAACGGATACTGTTGAGGTTAAAGTAGAAAAAGCAATTGCTTCTTTAGAGAATGACAGTTATATGGAAACAGATGTTGTTGAAAATAAAGATACAGATACTGCCAAATGTGCTGAAATCAAAGATAGTGAAATAAGAGAATGTATTTTATCACAAACAGCTGATGAAATGATAGTAAATGATAAAGAGCCTTCTCAAATGGAAGTTGAAGATAATACTACAGCTATTAAAGATATTACTGACCCTACTGATAGTGAAAAACTAACAGAATCCAAAAATGATATTAATGAAAGTGTTCCGCAAACAAACACAAAGAAACAACTAGCTAATGAAGATAATGTCATTGAAATTATGGATAATGAACCTGAAAAAGCTGAAAATGGAAGCACTGAAGCAAAAACAGAAACAACTGCAATCACAAAAGATAAAGACAATAACAAAGTCACAGAAAATAACGATAACATAGAGATAATAGACGAAGATGATATTAAAATAGTTGAAGAAAAGACTGAAGAAGCATCGGCTGAAAAGCCTCCTGTAATCAAACTGTCTAATACACTAAATATCCTGTCTGATGATGAGGATGAAGAGCCTCCTTTGATAAGCAAGTCACCAGCGCCTACCGCCAATGAAACTAAAGAACCAGTTAAAACAGATGATAAAGAAAATTCAGATAAATGTATTAACATTGACGATGATGACGATATAATGCTCATTGAAGATACGAAAGAGAAAAATGATGCGATTGAAGAAAATGCGAAAGTAGATGGTGAAAAGAAAAGCAGTACAATAGTTATTGAAGTACCACCGGATAAGCCTATTTTCTCAGGTATGTTACGTTTTAATTGACATCTTAAAGTTGGATTATTCTACTAAAGGAGGTTATAATTTCTGATAAATGCTTTACTTTAGTAAATTATGGCAATAACAACCTATTGCAACTACAATAATCTCAAAATTTAATTCCTTGCGGCCTTCCGCCCGAAATTGTTTCTCAATTAAAACTTTGTACCCGAAATATAATCCCAAAAACTTAAATTAGACATAGCCAAGCAACGTTACGTTTTACAATAAACCTAAAATACATATTTTTATATAACTTTCCTTTGTTCTGCTTACAGATCCAAACATAATGGACGTCGAGGCAGCTCCTGAAATAAATGAAAAGGAAACAAAACAAGACGAGGTGGTTAAAAAAGAAGAACCTAAACCTTTATTACCGCTAGATTTCCTGAAATCGGCCAAAAAGAACTTAGCAGATATGACTCGAGACGAACTAGAAGAATTTTGCATACTGAAACTCGTTGAGAGCATTGTAGACAGAAGTAGTCTCAACGATATCAAAACCAAAATGAAGACGATGGAAAGCACCATAGAAGAATACAAGAAGAAAGCGGGCCTCTTGAACAAGCAGAACCGAGATCTGCAAGTAGTCTTAAAATCAGTGCAAGAGGAAATGAAAAAACGGCCCGCAAGCGCAATAACTCCTTTAAAAATCACACGATCTGTGGGCATGCAAGTGTTGATGACTGATAAAATTTATCGTAAAATACTGCCTCAGCCTACCAGGCCAGTTATAACTCCGATAAAGAATGTTGGTGCACAAAAACAGAAACCCGCGAATGCTGCCCCGCAGATCCCCGTGCCTCGATTAGTTCCCGCCAGTCCTGCGAAAACGCCTGTGAACTCTCCCATTGCGCCCAAACCACCGACCCCTAATGGCATAAAAATGACTACTCCGCCTACAAAACCTGTTGAAAAGAGGCCAGTGACCAGGCAGTCCTCTATGACGGTGGATCTGACTGACGACGAGCCTCCGGCTAAAGCTGCCAAGACGATGCCAGTGCCTCCCGTCAGGCTGATACCTTCCAGCAGTCTACTAGCGCCTCGAATGATGCATCCTACTGCTAATGCCAATAACCCTAATCCTAGAAAAGTGTGCATTCCTATATCCGCTCAGAAGAACGTGAGACCTGTGTTTAAAACAGTTCCTGCCGCCCCAGGTAAGTTGTACAAATATTTATGCACTATGAGTTCTTTCACACGCAATTTTCAACAATCATCTTCAATTTTATTATTCTTTTTTAGGGCCAAGACCAAGAGCAATACTGTCGAGAATGCCTCAATCCACAGCGGTGAGACTGCCTAAAAACATGGCGATAAGCCGACATCCCGCGCCGCTACCTGAACTTCTAAAGCAGTATCAGTCACCAACGTGGAAATCTTTGCCTCCTGCGCCAGACCTGAAGTTGTCCAAAGTGGAAAATGGAATCGTGATCTCTTGGAAAATTGAGGGTTATCAGGAGGATAGCTACGAGAAGATTGCGAGTTACCAGCTTTACGCGTATCAGGAGACCAGCGTGCCTCCGAGCACTACCTTGTGGAAGAAAATTGGTGATGTTAAGGCACTTCCCCTTCCTATGGCCTGCACTCTCACACAATTCATCGCAGGGTACAAATACTACTTCGCAGTAAGAGCAGTGGATGTGAAATCTCGAGTGGGACCTTTTAGTTTGCCTGGAAGTATACTCCTTCTCAACAAAATGTAAGACTGATTATTTTATGTTACGACCTATTGACTCTACAATCAATGTCATACATTGTGAATGTGAGTGAAAACGTGATAGTGTTAATTTGTATATTTATGTCTTAGTAATGTCTGTTGCAAGACTTGCAAGTATTTTTTATTATGATTAAGAACTGTATAAATTCTTTGTTGAAAAGGAAAAAAGTATGGTGTAAGATTTGATAGTTTCTATATTCACTGAGATAGGGGCCGGTCCCAATAACCGATCTTAATACAAAATCTGGAGATTTTAGATTAGTTACGTGACATTAAAATACATTGACAGTGTCAAATATGCCATCTAAGATAGCAGATATAGATTGAAGATCGGTTAATTAGTACCGGCTGCTAAAGCAAAATTAATTTGATTATTAGTCAATGCCGATATTAATCTTATGAATATGGTCATGTCAAATTAAATAATAGTTGTAATTTGTTGTGTACATTGCCGGTTTTTTTAGTAAAATTTAATAAAATACAATGCTTGGCAATTTTAAAAACTGTATCCACGACGACGTTATTAGTGCTAATATGATAACTTAGTTTTGCCATTTATTATGTGAATATATAATAATATCTTCAGAAATATATTGTTTTATTGAAATCCTTACTTATCCGATTAAATATTTTTATTAAAGTATCGATATATTGCAGGGCTACTCTAGAAGCTAAATGTATTCAACAATAATTTACAAAATCAGCGCCATCTATATTACTATTGCGAACTAAATGTTAAGAAAATATTACCAGTAAAATGAAATAAATATACTACCTACTGGCAGTCTTCTACACATTAAATTACTACCATTGGTTGGATTCATTTATAATATTGCTAAGCGCGGTTTATTATACATCTTTATATTTTTTACTTTGTGTTATTACATCACAGATTGTCGTAAAGTATCAAAACCAACACTAACTTAATTTTTCAGTACATTGTTAATTTACTCGTTTAAAGTGGCTTGACTGATATTTATTTGGTGCTGAAAAAGATAGCCTACATATTGACAAAGTAATTTGCCAGATATTACGTTACCTATAAACTGAAAATGATTTAATAAAATTTACTACTTTTCCCATTGGCATGAAGAGCAAATTGAAATGAAATTAGAATTTGTAATTAGTAGAATTTATATTCATTTTATGGTAACTTTGATGCCTGTCTTGTCATGTCAGTCATGCTGCTGTCAGATGTCATTGTCAGTAATGTCAGACATGTCAGTCAGCTGTAATTTTTTGACTGGCAATTTGTTTTGTAGAAGACCAGTTTTCCGTAGAATTCGCGAAGTGCAAGTCCTCTGCTGAATTTCAATGTTTTTTACATTCAATTAGACCGTGCAAAACGAAGATTTGCTAGTTTTTACGAATACCTCGCCGCATTAAGTGTGTTTTGATCTCCATCCGCGTTCATTTCATTATAGAATCCGTTAACTTTGGTACGTGTGATAATTTTACGTACGTAGTTGACATATCGTTTCGCAAGTAATTTCCATTTCCACAGAGGTGTTTTATTTGTGTACATTGTGTTGAAAATATCCGCAGTGATTTCTGTGAATCGTGTTGTGTGTGATTGCCGTGGGTTTAATAGTGTGATCGATATTCGGTGGTTTATGTGTGCGTGAATTAATCTCGGTGTTGAATCGGTGTGTACTCTTGGCTATTTCGAAGCGTCGAGCTATGCTGGCTCTTCTCAAAACAAGTTTGAACGTTCGTCGCTAAATGGTGAGTGTCTTCGATCACAACAACACGACTTGAACGAATACAATTTGAAAAAGTAATGCAATATAAAGTTTTGAGGTAACTATATATTCTGTTACTTTATTTCAAATTTGTGTGATCCAAGTTGTGCAAATACTTTGTATCGCATCGAATTACTTCAACAATACGTCTGTCTGGTTTACTTTCTTTTTGTTTGTCACTAGCATAGTTCTGAATGTAGTTTAGAGGTGGTTTAAAAACGTTTGGTTAGTCAACAGTTGGTCAAAAAACTTGTTTAAATAAACCATTGTTATTCTCAATAAGTTATCTATAGATGTAAAACTGGTATAAGTACTTATTTCAATAAGTAACTGAACATTTGCAATTCAAATGGTTTAGTTGTTTCTTGAGTCATCGGTAATGAATTTAGAATAAGTTGGACACAGCTACTTACTAAAACTAAAGCCATTGATAGAATCTGAGTCTTTTTACTGTATTTTGTGTTTTCACCAACTTTTAAGTCTTTGAAACATATAACTGATATGGTTTGTGTGAAATAAAAACTGTACTATATCAAACCTATCAAGGTATAAAAAATTAACAAAACTATTGGAATTATAAATATATTTACAGATAAAATTCATTCAATTTGTAGTTTCAATTTTAAATGTGTTGTGTTCATTAGAACCTAAGAAACATTAATACTTCTATAAAATCCTTATAAACTATGTCATGCAATATGAGTATTACCTAGAAAGATATTATAATCGTACAATGTACATCATTACAATTTTACATTTCACTATTATACCATTTTGAATAAAAACTTCAGTAATATTATTCATTTGCGATAAAAACACTTTTGAATAATCTACTTTGTATGCTAATAAGTTGACAGCTTATTGAACTGAGTTTAATTTGCTACAGTTTAATTTTTTACACCTTAGCAAGTCAAATGCCTAGGTGACTGATTCTCTCACTTACCTAATTAACTCACAGCCGAAAGTACTGTACCTAGAAACTTTTTGGCACAGGGGTTCCTTTTATGATGTAAGAGAGCCGTAAGAGAGGATTTTGTGAAATTCAACCACTAACGGTGGGTGACCCTTTCACCCAAATCAAAACGAGAGTGGCCGCTAGTCTCTATATACCTACATATATAAAAAACAAACCACTTTTCGTTTTAATTTTAAAACTCAAGAACGGATTCGCCTATTCAAACCAAATGTTTAGGCTTTGTTCGGACTATTTATTCCCACGGGAACGGGCACAAAGCGGGTAAAACCGCGACGCGCAGCTAGTTTTATATAAAATACATGTTTTATGTCAAGATGTGTAGGTTAGGTATGTGTGTAGATAACTATTCGGTACTTGAAACAGCTGGATAGAAATTTTGGCACACATTTCTATTCAATTTTCTTTTCCGCATTTGGTTTTCTGCTGATCTTGACCGTTTTGCATGTGGCGTTGGCATGAAGTTAGATTATGTGCAAATTGTACAATCTGGAACACATTTGATGTATATATTTCATCTTACGTTGTAAAACTGGTCGTATTTCAGGACTGATTATAGAAATAGACAGCTGCTTACCAGACAATAAGCTATCTTCTCTAATTCCGCAATTCACTCGGAAACGCACTTCACTATCCAACACACATAAGACCTTTAATTACAGTACATTAACCTTCCCTTTCGCAGTTAACTAAAATCTCTTTTACACTTACGCAACCATGAAGTTTATTCTCGTTTCGAGGCATCACAAGTGTACTGACCACTGCAGCTAGACAGACGCCATAGTGAGTTTTGTTTAAGCTGTGGCGCTTCCGCCATTGGGCACTTTCACCTGTTATCAGTATACTTTCGCCGGGCAACTAAGCATGAGCAACCATTTAATATTATGTGGACGTAATTTGGCTTTTAATGGCGAATACGTAATGTTTGTAAAGGTATGGAAGGTTCTTTTGGAGGTTCGATATGGTTTTGGTGGATATTATTATTATTGGTTGGTTTTTATTTATTTACTAGCAGCGCCCCGCGGTTTTACCCGCGTTGTGCCCGTTCCCGTGGGAATTTCGGATTTTTTTTTACATAAAAACCTTCCTCTTGAATCACTCTACCTATTACAAAAAACGGCATCAAAATCCGTTGCGTAATTTTAAAGATTTTAGCATACAGACAGACAAACAGTGTGACAGACACGAAAAAGAGACGACTTTATTTTATACTATGTAGTGATTATATGTAATCTGATGTTGAATTGACTGAGCTTACAGTAGTAAAAGATTAGCGGTCTTATTCGTAAACGGTATTTAACTTAAACAGTGTTTTAAAGTGTTTTGTCTCTTTCGCTTTAGGCTAATAGCGTATGTCGGAAAGGGACAAACCATTTGATAGCTAAAGTGCTGTTAATAAGCGTTTATGAATAAGGCCGTATATAGGTATTTTAGAAACATTAAAACGTGGTAATAATATAAGTAACTTGTACTAAGTTGGAATAAGTGTTGTCTGCATCGGACTCACCGATAAGAGACTAGCTAATCATCACTACATAGTATAAAACAAAGTCGCTACTTTTGTCTGTATGCTTAAATCTTTAAAATTACGCAACGGATTTTGATGCGGTTTTTTGTAATAGGTAGAGTAAATCAAGAGGAAGGTTTTTATGTAAAAAAAATCCCGAAATTCCCACGGGAACGGGCACAACGCGGGTTAAACCGCGGGGCGCTGCTAGTTATTACTATAATAATTACTAGCAGCGCCCCACGGTTTTACTCGCGATGTGCCCGTTCCGGTAGGAATTTCGGGATAAAAAATAGCCTTCCGTTGAATATGGCTATCCATTACAAAAATAATTATTCGAATTGGATTTGTAGTTTATAAGATAAGCGCGTTCAAACAAACTTTTCATCTTTATTATATTAGTATAGATGAAACCTACAAAGTTCTAACTCTAAATATAGGTAGCCTCTAGCTACCTCTAGTACCTCTAGCTAGCCTCTAGTACCTCTGCGGAAAACACGAAAAAATATTTTCGCATTCACATTAAATTATGAGTAACCTAATAACTAGTCATCTAGGTTACCTATTTATAATTCGAGTTCATATTATGTCCGTAGTTCATTGAACCCTGTCCAAGTATCTTCGGCTAAGTAACACTTAGATATTTTAGTGCTCACGATAGTGATCTCAAGTTCAAGAATACGCTGGCACATGTAGATCGTAACTGTCAGTCATTTTCCTTATTAAAAAAAATTAAAAATATTCGACTCAGCCCTTAGCAGAGTAGCGTTAAAATATCTGCACAAGCAACCACGAGAAATTGCTAGTAATCTATACTGCTATAATAAAGTAGAAGAGTTTATACTATTTTATTGTTTTGCTTGAACGCACTAATCTACTACCAAATCAATTTGAGTAATTATTTTTTTAATAAATATGTAGCTACATTCAACAGGAAGTTTCTAGGCTATTTTACATCTCGAAATTCCGACGTTAAAAGGCACAACGCGGGTCAAACCGTGGGGCGCAGCTATTGTATAATATAACCGCACCACAGGGCTATATATCTAGTAATATATAACCTGTTTTAACAATAAAACACATACATTTTTATTGCCAGAACCTTATATATATAATTTATCTCATCCAATCTCGACTAGTCAAAGTAAGTACCTATAATTATTATGTTTTCCTGCCGCTACAAATCATATTCTGCCGTAGAACCTTCCTTAGTTAGGCCGCGTGTCCAAGACTGGTTCCATAACGATTAATTAAGCTATTAGATATTCACAACTGAGGAACTAAACATAGAATAGGTACGGTACGGTTCCGTACGAGTTACGATACCGTACGGTACGTACGATTGATTAGTCAACTGAGCACCGCACAGCTCCGCTTATATGGAATTGCATCCTTAAACTCTGTTTAATCCTACTAATAATATAAATGCGAATGTTTGTGAGGATGTAGTATGTTGTTTGTTACTCTTTCACGTAAATACTACTGGGCGGATTTGGGTGAACCTTTACAGCAATATAGGTTATTTATCAGAATAACATATGGGATACATTTTAGCCCGAAATTTTCCCGGGTAGGTACAACGCGGGTAACACCGCGGGACGCGGCTAGTGTAACAAAAGTCTGTTATGTTTGTTTGTGAATCGATCTTGGTTTAGACTAGAAATTATGAGTTTGCTAAGAAAGGAATGTTGAACCTGATTTGTCCCACTGCAGGGCAAAGTCCTCCCTACCCTCTTTCCACCTTTCTCTATTGAGTGCTAGACTGGGCCAATCCTTCGTGAAGGTGTCGAGCTCGTCTCGCCATCGCCTCCTCGGGTTGCCGCGACGTCGTTTCCGATCTTGTGGGTGGGACCCACTGCGTGGTGTTTATTTAGCGACTAAATTTGTTTAAAAAACAAAAGATGTTTATTCAAATTTGTACTTTATGTTGCACCGAATAGGACACTATTTAAAACTAACGTCCTATGTTTTTAAAACATATTTAGCCCCTAAATAAACTTAAGAATGTTTGTGCAATTCACCCTATTTTATAAATAAACCCATTATTTAGATTTTTTGTTAACTCACGATATGAATATTCAATGGATTTTTGAAATATTTTGTAGTAGAAAAAACATCAATTATTTACGTAATTACCTACCTTGTTAATTCAAAGAGAATATTTTTAGAAGCTGACTAGTGGTACGTTAGTTAGGTTGTTGTTTCTCAGTTTTCATATACTTAAATACCTAACACCTATAAGTACTAATATTGTAAAGCTGCAGAGTTTGTTTGTTTGTTTGAACCCGCTAATCTCAGGAACTACTGGTCCAATTTGAAAAATTCTTTCAGTGTTGGATAGTCCACTTATCGAGGAAGCTATAGGCTATTTTTCATCTCGAAATTCCTACGGGTACGGGCACAACGCGGGTAAAACCGCGGGGCGCTGCTAGTATTTGATAAGGTGTAATAGCGATTGTAAAAGACATAGAACTTTAGTTTATTACAATTTGAAGTAAGTAGGTATCTAATAATTATTAATTTTAGAATTTTTAAATAGAGGTTTTTAACCGATTTAAAAAAGGGTAGTAGGAAGGAGGGTATCGAAGTCTTTGCCTTGCAGTGGGACATTCAAGGCTAATTAATGATTTAATAATAATAGTTGGTAGTTACTAGTTAGTTAATTAGAGTTACTTTCTTATAAAAACCTACTTTAATTAAAAGTGGTATTTTCATATTAAGTGATTTTAATAGTACAGTAACTAAGTTTGTGTAGGTTAGTGACCAACCCTGGTGTCAGTGTTTTAGCCATGTCAGAGGCCTTTGGCGGCTCAATAACTCTGACACCAGGATTGGTCAGGTTGACCATCCACGCGATGAAGAAGAAGTGTTTTAAGAGTTAAGACCCCCTAAAGGCCACTATTTATTAAAACAGCTGGGACCGACAATTGCACGTACCCACAAAAGCACGGTAGCGCTCAGATAGAAAAGCTACTATCGGCCACCCATCGAAGAAGAGGCTTAGCTGCACGTGCTTAACAATCGCAATGAGTTAACATAACTAATAGTGATCGAAATAAGTTAAAAACCTCCGAAACCTGTCTAGGTTATGTACAAATCTTAAACGTAGATTTATTCACCGTTTTAAGGTTATTCGGATCTAGTTGGCCGAGCCTTGTGCCGAATTGATTCTCCAATGTCCTAATAACACCCTTTTACTTAATGCTCGATGTTAAGTAATTCGTGTTTACAACTGATATTATTATTTTAGTAAAGGACTAGCAGCGCCCCGTGGTTTTACCCGCGTTGTGCCCGTTCCTGTGGGAATTTCGGAAATTTTTAAACATATAACCTATTGAATCACTCTAACTATTTTTTAAAACCGCATCAAAATCCGTTGCGTAGTTTTAAAGATCTAAGCATATATAGGGACAGACAGACAGCGGAAAGCGACTTTGTTTTATACTATGTAGTGATGAAGTAATTAGGAGGTGTTTGTGATTGTATTGGAAGTAGTATTGTTTTTCGGCAAAGATTAGCCATCTTATATATGTAGATAAACGCTCTTTCATGTGTTTTAGTTAAAAAGTGTTTGTCTCTTTTGCTCTTTGGAAAATAGCATACGACGGAAAGGGACAAACCATTTGATAGCCATAAAATAGCCATAAAAACCATATAACGCTGTTAATGAAGCCCTAGGTATATATTATAAACATTTTAAATATAAAATACTGATTAACGTTTAAAACACTATGTTGCCAGTACCACTGTGATGTGTACAATTCCTGTAAATAATATTAAACCATACCAAAGATTAGAAGCTACAGATTTCTGTGTTCTGGAGCCTCAGACATGGGCCTAACAATTGAAAATAGGAGAACACAACATAATTCAGTTATTAAGTTGCCTTCTCCTAGCAAGATAATTGAATAATTGAACATATTATATTCTATTCAATTACGGCGTTATCACAACGTGCCATAATTAACTAATTAAACATTATCTCTTGTTTCAGGCAGCGAAAATGGCAACAATGACCATTATTTCATAATGGTAAGTTGGAACAATGCACTCGTCTGAGTAAGAAAGAGTCGTGAGAACTTAAGTCTGACACGTATTTTAAATTTCAGTGTGAAATTTTAAGCAATACCTATCTGGTATATATCATGGTACTTAGCGTCCCGCGGTCTTACCCGCATTGTACCCGTTCCCGCGGGAATTTCGGTTTAAAATGTATCCCGTCTGTTATTTAGATGTATAACCTATATAACTGTAACGTTTCATCCAGATCTGTTGTGTAGTTTTTGCGTGAAAGAGTAACAAACATACATACATCCATCCTCACAAACTTTTGCATCACTTTTTAAATATTAGTTTATGTTGTTTATGATATTAGTAGGATATATAAACTATCTAGGAAGAATGCTGGTCGGATCACCAGCGCTTACGAACGCTGGTACAGCCGTACAATGTGACACCTAACAGCGCTAAACCTCACTGACAGGTCCCAACTCACCGATCTAGTAACGCTTAGGTACCAGCGCTGTTAAGCACCGATCTGCCAACGCTAATCGGCGCTGGTAAGCGCTGGTGATCGGCGCAGAATACTAGCGTATCAGCTTTCTTTTTGTATAAGAGAAATAAGTCAACTAACTAGTTGAAACGAAATACCTTATATGTCTTTCTTAAGGTATTCGAGAAAGGAAACCTCAGTAATCACATTTAGTATGTACTCGTCGTCAAGATTTAAATTTAGTTTCGATGTTTCGAAGCTAATTTTCCTTATCGTTTGATAGATAACTAAAAACGTTATAAAGTATCACCATTTTTTCAAGAAAGTAATAAGGAATATCAAAAACCGGTATCCAAATCGTAAAATTCGAATAACAGACTTAATATTTGTAGAAGTTTTATCTCGGAGAGTATCTTTGGGGCGATATCATTGGTCCTGGGCCGAAATTGAAATCTGCACGAGTTTTTACTGCCGTTCGAGTGCCTTCCTTGAGGACTTATGGAACAATTACAGCAAAGGTTTTCTTCAATCTTTCCACTTGGTTTAGTCTTTGGTTTTTAGTTAACTTTTGTACCTAAATTCGTCTAATAACTATTTTTAATGCGTGTGAATTTGACGCAACACCTGCTTGCTATACGGATTTGGATGAAAATTGGCAGTGATAGATTCGTTTTTGGAAGAACAAATGGTTCTATGAGAGCTTTGTATTCCTACTTAATTCCTGTGGGATACTGCTTTAGTTGGACTGAATGTCTTGGAAAATCAAGTATATATAACTATTTGTTTACATTTCAGGACTCTTCCGTACAAATATAAGATTGTAATAGAATTACAGCTCATTGCGCCATCAGCGGCAGATTAGCCTCGAACTCTCAGTTTTAGCCTTAATATCTTAGGCAATTTAAAAATAGAATAATTCTTACTTTCTCCAAGTCTTGACCTATGATAAATCATAGATGACGCCCATTAAGGTTTAGAAAATGTTATACAACCGTCCAAAACGTACCGAAATTTACCACAACATGACAAATACGTTTTGACGACCGCAACATGCATTTGGTCAACGCTTATGATTACCCGACTCTAGTGAAAGTGTATGACAATTTCGATCTATCGAATGACATAACTAGGCATGAAAATAAACAAAGCTTTTATGGGTGTTGCGTCACCAAACTTTATACAGAGGGGAAAGAAATTTTATGAACGTCTCCTCATAGATTGGGACAAGCTTTTTCTGCGTCGGTTTGTGTCGTATTGTAAATGAAAAATGGCGACCTTGGCTTCGGCGATGTATTTTTGGGGAATATATTTTTGTATATTTCTGTTGCTTACAAACAAGAAAGTGGGTAGGTAACTCTATATAAATATGTGATGTTTATTTGCATATCAGGTTACATCATATTGTTTTTTAAAAGCTTATTTTTTTAACACTATAGTTACATCCATTATCCTATTTATTTTATTCTGATATAATAAAGATGAAGAGTTTGTTGGATGCGCTAATCTCCTGAACTGGCAATCTGATAATTTCCTCAATCTGATAATTTCTTCAATCTGATATCCATATTTAAGAGTAAGGTCCTTCATCCCATTTCTCACCTTTTGGGCTCACTCAATTTAAGCGTTTATGTCCGGCTACGTGCCGAAGTCGTCCACTCACACTGATGTTCCATGCACCAGTGTGCATTTTATATGAAAAACAAAAGAACATCAATATGTTCTTTTGTTTTTCATATAAAACGCACGTAGCAGGAAGACTGAAAAAGCCACGAAGCTAGAACAAAGAGGAGTTGCCCTAAGCAACGTAGCACTGGGATTCAACTCGGTCCTGACGTTGTCATGGTGGGCGGAGCCACTTAGGCTCCGCCCACCTGAACGCTGTAGTATGCTATCAGCGTTCCTCAGGTGCACATGTGACGAGACTCGCAATAAAAGTGTGTTTTTTGCGTTTTTAACAAGAAAAGGATGAAGTGTTGTGTTTTACTATGTCAAAGTTACTCAGACAGACGTTCTGATAATATGAGTGGCATCTCATTTCATGTGTAAGTATTTTTTTCCCCAAATAAATATAAAAGTTCTAGAACATTCTCAGCTTTCAGCGTTAAAATTCTACTACTTGACACTAGATGGCGACACATTTCGGAAGAAAATACATAAGTTTACGTATAATTTTGCAGTATTATATTGTAATAATAATACGTAAATACTAAAAACTGTTATACACTTAGTCCTAAATACCTTTTAGTAGCTAAAACAGTACTTTTATAGTTTTTATTATTATATTATTAATGGGCCGCCATCTATCGTCAACTAGAATAACTATTTTAAACTTCAGAAATATCCAGGGCCGTACTCAGATTTTTGTAAAAATTTTACCAACTAATTTAATTAAAAGTAATTTTAATTATTTTTATATGTTCGTTTTAGATTTCCATCCGACGATAATTTAAAACAGCAATGGATTACAAAACTTAATAGACCGGATTGGACACCAACAAAATACACAAAAATTTGTTCTTGCCATTTCAATGATGTCTTATTATAGTAGTTTATGCAACTGTCATATAAAGAAGGGTGTACCCGTGTTATATGCAGTTGCATACACTACTTTATCTTCACTAATGCAATTAATCAAACAAAATTTTAAAAACAAAACACATTGCGAAACATTAAATTCACGCGTACGTGTATTGTCACAGTGAACTTGCCGCCATTAAAATCTAACCAATGAGAGCGCAGCTGCGCGCGCAGGGCCGCAGGGCGCGATATTATAATGAGATTTTACGATATCGATGTGGATATTATAACATCATGTGCAATTGCTTAAATTGAGTGTTTTAGTTGTCTGCGCTATAACTGTAGTAATTATAAGTCAAGTATTGGAAACATAAATAGAATGTCACAACATTAGTGTAGATAAAATAAATAAATAAGTACATTCATGTGTTATTCTGTATAATCTATATTACTGTAAAGTTTCATCCAAATCCGTCGCGTGGTTTTTACGTGAAAGAGCAACAAACATACATCCATACATCCATCCTCACAAAATTTCGCATAATATTATAGTAGGATGCAACAGTCTAGAAAGTGCATTTGACTCGCGTTTGTATCGATACAAATGCGCGTTGACGGCGCGTATAAAAAACGTCGTGTGCAAAGGCTCTTATTTTATTACAAGCTTTTATTTAGTTTCACCTGTCCCGATGTTTGTGTGAAATTAAATCTTGCAAGTTAAATTTGGTCCACTTCCCGGTTACCGATTGAGCTGAAATTTGCAACACATCTTTGGTTCTGATGACAATGCAATTAATTAGTTGTAGTCGGTATTGTTATTAATCTAAAATGGCCGCCCTAACAAAATGGCGGTGTACATTTTTGTCGTTATTTATATTCGTGATCGCGATTGCAAAAGAAAAAAATGTAACATGCTTTTATTTAACAAAAATTGGGTACGTGATAAAAACGCAAAGATTTAATACAAGGTGTAAAAGATACTTAGGTATCTAGATAATTAGGTATCTACGATATTATTGTGACGAAGACAAAGAAGCTTAATTTTTCGTTAAAGGTTGCAATGTCAGTGCATACATTTATTATCTTGTTTTAATTATTATTTTATTATTTTAGTTCATTTTATTAACAAATAATAAAAGATTGTTTTAAAAAAAAGTCTTTTCATTTGATTTATTTCCCTATAAAATTTTTTTGAAGCTGAGTTTTGAGTTCTGAGTACGTCCCATCACATTAAGACTTTTGACACCTAGTGTGAAGTAGCTGAACTACGTAGTAACATCAACATCAACCTAAACTAGTAGTTTTGCTATTAGCCGATAGATGGAATATTGAGAAGTGGGCGGAGCTTAACACCACCTCAGTGCCCCCTCACCCCGCAAACTATCACGCGTCGTTTCATAGGGAAATTGAATTACCACACCTCCTCTTTGTTTTAGCTTCGTGGAAAAAGCTTCTTACAAAAAGACACTAAGGCGTTGTCCTAATAGAACGCGAATGCGCGATGCGAGCGATGCGACCATCGCGTGTTTCAAACATTTGAGACCGCGTCGTGCGATTGTCAGTTAGGACACCTATTAGAGTTCAATATGTTTGATCGCGCGTTCGTACGAGTAAAATTCGCGCGATTCGCGTTCTATTAGGTCAACGCCTTAGGCGTTGTCCTAATAGAACGCGAATGCGCGATGCGAGCGATGCGACCATCGCGTGTTTCAAACATTTGAGACCGCGATCGTGCCGCGTCGTGCGATTGTCAGTTAGGACACCTATTAGAGTTCAATATGTTTGATCGCGCGTTCGTACGAGTAAAATTCGCGCGAAATTACGATGATCGCGCATTCGCGTTCTATTAGGACAACGCCTTACGGGTGCAAGTCGAGTTAAACCACAGGGCGCTGCTAGTATTGTGAAAGTGTAGTAAAGTTATTATTATTACCCTGTAATGTCCAACTGCTGGGCAAAGGCCTCTCATCTCACTGAAGATATCAGTACAGTGAGGAGGATTAACCATATTCACCGCGCTTGCCAAATACGGATTGGTGATCTCAAACCCGAATCACGTTTTAAAAGTAGGAATGTTTTCGCTCGACCCGGGAATTGAACTGAACCTCAGTCTTGGCAGGCGAGTGCATAAACCACTAGACCACCGAAGCCTAGTATTGTATTTTACATAAATGTTATATATACATGTAAAGTATAACTGGAACCCATTTTTAATAACAACTAAAAATAATATAACACACATTATACAATTATGTTTACTTTTATTCTGTCTCATATTTAAACACACGTAACCAAATCCACAACTATCACGTGTTATTTTAAGTTATTTAATTAAACAATTTGAGTAGCGTAATCGAGACCGGTTTGGTACATATAGGGCTCGTTACTCGTGGCATTGTGTTGTTACGTTAGTTACTAGGCACTTAGGAGCTACGGCGAAGGCAGATTGTGAAGATAATTTTGTTACTATGTAGTTAGTATATGTGTTGGTACCTAAATGTAATTAAGTAGTTCATATTTTTTTAAAAGAGTTAAAATGGAAAATAATAAAGCTTGTCCGATAAAAGTTAATTAATTATGTAGAGGAATATATCTTATAGTATTTCTGTAAGTACTACATTTCTTTTTAATAGAGGGGTTTTTTTGGGGTGAAATCACTAAATATTATAAAACTAAGTCACCGGCCGCGTCTGTCTGTCTGTCTGTTCGCGATAAACTCGAATACTACTGCACGGATTTTTAGAGGAAGGTTTATATGTATAAAAATTTCCGAAATTCTCACGGGAACGGGCACAACGTGGGTAAAACAGCGGGGCGCTGCTAGTATAATACAAATATAAAGTAAATTTTTCAGCAAAAAGGATTCCTTCTGTAGGGGAATATAATATTAGGCGCTACTAGTGTCCAAATGCAGGGCTCTACTTCCACGATTCCCTATTCTGTGCGACGGATTGCCAATCTGGATGAACCTATCAAAATCGTCTCTCCATTTTCTATCTCGTCACATAACCACATAAGCGTTCGTGGTGTAGTTTGACTAAGCAATGTTATTTCTTTGCTATTGTTAAGAAACGTGCAGCTCGACCCCTACTTGGATGGGTGGCCGATAGAGCCATTTCTGAACGCTACCGTGCTTCGGAGAGCACGTTAAATTATCGGTCCCGGTTGTTTTAATCGTTAGACCATGTCGGAGGCCTTAAACTTAGACACCAGGGTTGGCCACTAACCTACTGGAATTTACTTCCTTTTACCACATTCATGGCAAAAGTTTTATCCCAAAAGTGCCACAAGAATGGACATAAGGCGGGTAAAACCGGGCCTCTACTAGTGCTAATTATATCACACAGCAACAGTTAAAAATATTCAACAAACTGTTAAGATATTATGAATAGTTTAACGTTCCTGGTTTATGGTTGTCTAACATTGTATTGTCGGAATAAAACTGAAACAGTGTTGCCTGTTCCACGTGCCTTCGTTACACGTGTCCGAATGCTGCCTTGGAGAGGATCGTAAAATTAAGGGTGCTAAAATGTTGCATAACAAGTTATTCCGTCATTCATTTTTACATCCCACCTAAGTCAAACCTTATTACATCATACCTTAAATGCAAATTAATAAGACCCATTTTCCTTCTTTTGTAGAGGAAAAAAGTTAAATGATGTGTTTAGAATGGAATGTAATCAATCATAAACTTTTTCCTCTTCAAAAGAACTTTATTTTCTTCTTAAATTCGACCATATTTCTTTACATTTAAGCGCTGGTAGATATTATAATTGTCGTGTTTTACTACCGTTTGATCAAATATTACCCAACCCAACTTCAAGGAAATCAAGGAAATAATTTTAAATTGATATTGAGGAAAATGTTCCCTTAAATTCTTACTACAGCAAAATATTCTTTACGTAACTATTTTATTAAATTATCCTATGCGCATGAGTGTAGTGAGTGTCAGTATCGATGAGAAAAATACAATATCATGATCATGACTATTCTAAAGTTATAGGTACTAAGTTATATATTTTACTGTACTTACTTTACCCGCGTTGTGCCCGTTTCCGTGGCTATGTTTAAACCTTCCTCTTGAATCACTCTTATCTATTTTAAAAAACCGCGTCAAAATCCGTGCAGTAGTATTTGAGTTTATCGCGAACAGACAGACGCGGCCGGGGACTTTGTTTTATAATATGATGAAGTGATTTAACCCTAAGTTTTAAAGATCTAAGCATACTTATGGACAGACAGCGGAAAGCTACTTTGTTTTATACTATGTAGTGATGACGATTAAACATAAAGTAGTTTAGAACCTTTTAAAATCAATTTAAACAAACCCAATGCCCTCACCACTATAGGTACCTCAAATCTTAGACCCATAGTTGTCAACTTCGACAATTATTCGTCGCTCGTTGGACAAATATTTGCCGTCAGTCGGTCTGTTTATGCTCGCTCTTCGCTCGACCCTGTTTGGTAAACAATCGCAGTCTAGCTGACGCCATCATGGTTGTGTACAGTTCCGTTACGAGATTTATAGACGGTCTAGAACCATTTCTAGGCCGTCTAAGTGTTATATAGATGGTCGTGAAGTAGCTATGCGGTTTTGCTTGAGTTGGACCTGTTTACGTGAGAATTATGAGATAAGTTTAGAATTTTGGGTGTAAAGTTTGACAGTGTAGGTCGATTGAGTTGCGCCCAGCTCCGCTGATGTGGGATCAGCTTTGCTGTTTACATTCTAAAGGCGGTAGTTACGCCCGCGATCCAATAGATGACGCTATGTGAACAATTCGTATATCACGCTTATGTTATTTTCCCAAACTTAGTGGGGTCGCGCCTACCTATACATTTTGCTGAGCAGGACATCTTCCACTTTAATTATCTATATAAAAATGAATCGCAAAATGTGTTGGTAAGCGCATAGGTAACTTCAGAACGACTGCACCAAATTGGATGATTCTTTTTTTAATGTGTTCCTTATTGTCAGGACAAGGTTTTTATATAAGAAAAATAAGGAATAAAAATCTCAAAATTCCCACGGGAACGGGGGCGCTGCGGGTGAAACCGCGGGGCACAGCTAGTTTAGTAAAGATTTACATTGACAGCTCGCTGGCAGCTTACCGCTATTGTGATACTCGATACTATGTCTTAAGAGATACACTGAAGTTTATTTCATTAATGTTGTACAAATCGGCTGAAACCTTCACTTTCCAAATACGTTTAATATAAGAACAACAATCATGACATAACATATGTTCCGACACAATATTGCGCTTATAAAATTACTCTAAACTAAACTGCACGAACTTACTTACAAATTCCTATCAGTTAGGAATTTTATAGAGTTCAGATTTTCATAGAGAATACATACTGTAGGATCAGTTCAGATCGATCCTGTCTGCCTTTTCATGTTTATACTTTGTTAATCCTTTAAATATCACAAATACTAGTAATATTAAAAATTCGAAATTTTTTGAGGATGTATATGTTTGTTCTCTTTCACAAAAAAACTACTGGACGGATTTGAATGAAACTTTACAATAATATAGGTTATACATCAGAATAACACATGGGATACATTTTATCCTGAAATTCCCTCGGGAAAGGGTACAACGGGGGTAACACCGTGGGGCGCAGCTAGTACGTAAATACAGTTTTTACATTGTTTACTACAAGACGCTGTCGCCCGTGCCGGTGCTGCGTTGTGGTCTTTCCGGTATCATTTCAATGTCACCGAAAGGTTACGAATAGATTCGAGATGTCTATCGGAATATTAATGTGCTATTAAAGACTGTTCTTTATTGATGAGCAACCTCTATCGGATTCAGATGTTAATTGTTTTTGTTTAACTTAACCTAGTAATTGTACCTGACCTGTTTTTGTTTCAAACTAAAACTTGTAATTTTCTGATATAATTTGACTGGAATTTGAAGATTCAACGTTTGAAGGTTTTATTTTTGAATGTATTTTGTTTTTTAAGTCCAATTTTTTTTTGTATTTTTGGTCCTGAAGAAGATCTTGTGGAATACAATAAATAGACGATAAACTTTTACCGTTCTAATTACGTATGTCTAAAATATATTTTGTACAATTTAGACAAAAACCTAAAAAATCTTAGATAATATTTGTTATCTTCGATTTCAACCATTTAAAAGTTTGATCACTACATAGTATAAAACAAAGTCGCTATTTTTGTCTGTTTGTTTGTCTGTATGCTTAAATCATTAAAATTACGCAACGGATTTTGATGCGGTTTTTTGTAATCGGTAGAGTGATTCAAGAGGAAGGTTTTTATGTAAAAAAAATCCCGAAATTCCCACGGGAACGGGCACAACGCGGGTAAAACCGCGGGGCGCTGCTAGTTATGTAATAAGATCTGAAACGCTAGACTAGAATCAAAGTACTAGACTAGACACAAAGGAGTTATTCAAAAACAGAGTTACGTAGCATAACAAACTAGAATCAAGAAAAAAACATTAGTTTCTCATGGTTCATCAATCAAATTAACTGTTGTTAGTTGTTCATCAGTTAGTTAATTGAATATTCACGAGTTACGTAAGTACAGTTGTTGGTTATAAAGATGGCAGATCATTCATATTCTAATTACTAGCAGCGTCCCGCGGTTTTACCCGCGTTGTGCCCTTTCTCGTGGGAATTTCGGGACGCAAAATATCCTATAACTTTCCCATTGAATGTGACAATCCATTACAAAGCGAATTATTCAAATCGGTTTGGTAGTTTCTGAGATAAGCAGAAACAAACAAGAGATCTAACTCTTCTGCTTCATAATATTAGTACAGATAGTTGGTTACTCCTGTGGTTTAACACCAGTTGAACAACCGAATACTGTAACTGTATTTTCTAAAACGGCTGTCAACCTACAAATTACCTTTGAATACTTATTGTATTGATTTTTCAATAACAGCGTTGCGAATTAGTCCAGTAGTTACTGGTATGGCGTAATACATATGTTAAGGTACTGGATATTAACATTTGGGTTAGTGTATGTGTCGGTTACGTGAAGGGTATAGATCTTTTTTGGAAATCAGTTATGTAAAAGTATGAAACTAATCTTTCCTAGTGTCTCTTTCTGGAGTGAAAAGTACGTAATTGTGTGATGGATTGAAGACGTAAGGAACTAGCCGCGGCCTGCAGTGTTAGCCGCGTTGTGCCCGTTCCCGAGGGAATTTTGGGATAAAAGTTATCCCATGTGTTAATCTGATGTATAAATCTTGATAATGTAAAGTTTCATTTAAATCCATTCAGTAGTTTTTTCGTGAAAGAGTAACAAACATACATCTTCCCAAACTTTTGGATTTATAATATTAAGAAGTTAGTGTGGGTTATAGTTTGATTTATACTGAGATCTAGCAGTGGCTGGCGGTTTTTCCCATTGTATATATTCCTATAGGAATGCCGGGATGAAAAGTAGCTTATAAAGTTTCTCATAAATGTGTATAAAGTATGTACAAACATATCTATTTAAATCAGACAGTTTTTTACGGCCTTTTTTAATTACATGGATTGAAAAAATCGACCAATAACTGTATCACCAGCAGATGTTTTTTGAATCGCTCGCCTGACCAAATACTCATCCATCCATCCACCGGAAAGTACGGAATACCGTTTAACTAATTGTGCCAATTCTATTTGGAAACCAATTCCTCAGATATTTCATTAATTAATCGACATCATTGTCGCTGTTTCTCGGCTCTTAATTGCCTATTGTTTTCGTATTTTCGAAACTTTTTTACGTTTGTTGTTTGTGGTGTAGTATGTTTGATAGTTTGTTATGTAATCGGTATGTAAGAACTAAGAATGTAACTATTTAATAATCTGTTACTAAGATCTGATTGTAGGGCAAAGGCGCTCGGTGCTTAACTTAGTGATATTACTGGTTTCTTAAGTTTATGCGAACACTACTCATTTTGACTTGAAACTACGTTAACGGATACACTTCGCTTTTATTGTACACTAGCAGCGCCCCGCGGTTTTACCCGCGTTGTGCCCGTTCCCGTAGGAATTTCGGGAATTTTGTTACATAAAAACCTTTCTCTTGAATCACTCTACCTATTACAAAAAAAGCGGCCAAGTGCGAGTCGGACTCGCCCATGAAGGGTTCCGTAGCAGCGAGTAACATAATAAAGAAGTTCTTGAAATAAATGTTTTTTTATTTACATTTGAGTTATTGAATGAATAATCAGTATTTTTTTGCGGTTTACGATTTATGTCGTAAAAAAAAAACTACTAACTAGACCTCGTTCAAACCAATTTTCGGTGTTAGATTACATTGTTATGTACATCATATATTTTTTTTAGTTTTATCATTCTCTTATTTTAGAAGTTACAGGGGGGGGGACACACATTTTACCACTTTGGAAGAGTCTCTCGCGCAAACTATTCAGTTTAGAAAAAAATGATATTAGAAACCTCAATACCATTTTTGAAGACCTATCCATAGATACCCCACACGTAGGTATGGGTTTGATGAAAAAAAAATATTTTTTTCATTTCTAAGTATGGGAGACCCCACTAAAATTTTATTTTTTTTCTATTTTAGTGTGAAAATATTAATGCGGTTCACAGAATACATCTACACACTAAGTTTCAACAACATAGCTCTTATAGTTTCGGAGAAAAAAGGCTGTGACATACGGACAGACAGACAGACAGACGGACGGACAGACAGACAGACAGACATGACGAATCTATAAGGGTTCCGTTTTTGCCATTTGGCTACGGAACCCTAAAAACGGCATCAAAATCCGTTGCGTAATTTTAAAGATTTAAGCATACAGACAAACAAACAGACAAAAATAGCAACTTTGTTTTACCTATATGTACTACTATGTAGTGATTTTTATCTGAAGTTTCGGGCCCTAATACAGGAACCGTGGTCACAGAACACTCCTGTGACCAGAGTAAATTAATACAAATGTTTGTTTATATCTTTAGTGAGATGAGAGGGCTTTGTCCAGCTGTGGGTTTGGGGACATTACAGGCTAATAGTGAACTTTATATATTGAGTATGCAAACAGCATTTTTTATTTTATTGCCCCGTTATTTTGAGTAAGTTTCGTAAACATCTCTTCACATATTGAAGGTAAAACACAGTTAAGTACAAAACAAGTAACCACTCCACTTTTTAATGTTTACATTCAATGTCAAGTGAACATTTAGTACACAAGTGATTATTATGTTTATTTTACTTGCTAGTTTCTCAACTATTTGGTAGTTGCTTGTGATTTCGTAAGATATATTTTATACTAGGGGCGCCCCGGGGTGTTACCCGCGTTGTACCCGTTCCGGCGGGAATTTCGGGATAAAATGTTTGTGCCCGTTCTCATGGGAATTTAAGAACCGCTCGACCGATTTTGTGCAAACTTCACATAAACCATCTACTAAATAGTCCAAACAAAGCCTAAACATTTAGTTTGGATAGGTGGGCCCGTTCTTATGTTATAAAATTACAACAAAAAGTGGCATTGATTTTTATGTTATTAGATATTACTGTAAAATATCATCCAAATCCGTTCAGTAGTTTTTGCGTAAAAGAGTAACATACATTCTCTCCAACCTTCGCATTTATGATATTAATAATAATTTGTATCCCGATTTTCGTGTGGAATAACTAATTAGATGACCTATTAAAGGCATATCTCTGTTTAACACACAACTACCTAATATTAGGCGCAGCCTATATCAACATGACGATGTAAACACTCCATTATCAACCATATTACGTAATGCGTAAAGTTTACTTTTGATTGGTATTTCTATTGATAAAATAACGTGTTTTACATATTTATTTTGCGTTTTTATTGTTAAAGCAGCGCCCCGCGGTTTTACCCGCGTTGTGCCCGTTCCCGTGGGAATTTCGGGAATTTTTTTACATAAAAACCTTCCTCTTGAATCACTCTACCTATTACAAAAAACCGCATCAAAATCCGTTGCGTAATTTAAAGATTTAAGCATACAGACAGACAAACAGTGTGACAGACACGAAAAAGAGACGACTTTATTTTATACTATGTAGTGAAGCAGCGTCCCGCGGTTTTACCCGCGTTGTGCCCGTGTCTGTAGGAATTTTGCGATGAAAAATAACCTGTAAACTTCCCGTTGAATGTAGCTATCTATTACGAAATGAATTATTGTAATCGGATTGGTAGTTACTGAGATTAGCGCTTTAAAAAACAAACTCTTTGGCTTTATTATACATATTAGTATAGATGGATAGATTATATAATTATAGATAAAAATATTATATAAGTATAGATATAGATTATCTTTATTATTCTACTGTACGTGAGTATGTCACAACTCCTCCTAAACGGCTGGACCGATTTGAATGTTTTTTTTTTGTGTGCGTTTGGGTGGCACCCTGTATGGATAAAATTCACACTAGCGACATCTATTGGGTCGCGTAACCACCGCAAGGGACAGCTAGTATTAGTATTTATTTTAGTGGTGGTGATCTAAAAGCTATTTTAGATCACTGTGACATCTGAAACGATTATTTCTGTCTATATTCTGGAGATAATGAGATGTAACAAAAACTGAAGCATAGAGTTTTATTTTTACTAGCAGCGCCCCGCGGTTTTACCCGCGTTGTGCCCGTTCCCGTAGGAATTTCGGGATGAAAAATAGCCTATAACCTTCCCGTTGAACGTGGCTTTCCATTACAAAACGAATTATTCGAATAGGATTCGTAGTTTCTGAGATAAGCGCGTTCAAACAAACAAACTCTGCAGCTTTATAATATTAGTATAGGTTTGTTTGAAAGCGTTTTAAATTACACTAGCAGCGCCCCGCGGTTTTACCCGCGTTGTGCCCGTTTCCGTGGGAATTTCGGGAATTTTTTTACATAAAAACCTTCCTCTTGAATCACTCTACCTATTACAAAAAACCGCATCAAAATCCGTTGCGTAATTTTAAAGATTTAAGCATACAGACAGACAAACAGACAGACACGAAAAAGAGACGACTTTATTTTATACTATGTAGTGAAGTAAAGTAAGTTCGAGTAGGTCAGTGGCCATTTAGACCGCCGAAAGGTGACGACATGGTTGACACAAACAACCGGGACCGACTGCTTTATAAACAGTAATGTAAGTAAGTACTGATCCCAGTTCAGCTGTAATCACCGTCATTACCCAGTTATCTGATTACGTCACTCGTTCGTGATAACAGTCGGTTATCGTAACCTGCGCCGTTTAGTGTCGTGACGGGTCTTCATGTGGCATGGGCGCCATGATTGATGGTGTATGGCTTTAAATGGAACTTAGGGCTCCCACACAAAACTGCGATGCGATGCGATGCGAACTGAAATAGTTATATCTATCGCCATTACTACAGTACAAAGAAAAGAGATGAATATATTAAATGGAATTCGCATCGCATCGCATCGCAGTTTTGTGTGGGAGCCCTTACTTGAGGATAAATGATTTTATTCGGTTTTAGGCTCATAATAGCACTTGATTTGGTTAAGAATCTTATGTAAAGAATCTTAACTAATATACTCGTAATAAAGCTGAAGATTTTGTTTTTTTTATGGAACGCACTAATTTCAGAAATTACTAATCTGATTTGAATATTGTAATGAATAATCTAGACGGGACTTAATCGCGAATAAAAACATTTAATGCATACCTCAACGTTTCGGTCGTGTCGCAACGGCCGTGTTCACGAGGGTACTGGATTGCGAGTCTTGTTTACACTATTTGGTTGAAGGGGCGCAATCTACCCACATCAACCAAAATGTAATAACATTTCCGTACTCCACTGCACTATTTAAGGTCCACGACACACTACACTAATGTAAATTGCGATTGTTAAGTAACGTGCAGCTCGGCCCGTAACTGGATGAGTAGTCGCATTACTATCGGAGGGCACGTTCGACTGTCGGTCCGGGTTGATTCAATCGTCGGAGGCCTTTAGGCGGTCTAAAAACTCCGCCACCAGGGTTGGCCACTAACCTACTCGAACTTATGTTTTTATAGCCACATTCAACGTGAACGTTATCCCTACGGGCCCGACACAAAGTAGGTAATACAGCGAGGCGCTGCTATAATAACTATCTACAGCTACACTAATAATATTATAAAGAGGAAAACTTTGTTTGTTTGTAATGAATAGGCTCAAAAACTACTTGACCGTTTTTAAAAATTCTTTCACCATTCGAAAGCTACATTATCCACGAGTAACATAGGCTATTTTTCATCCCGAAATTCCCTCAGGAATGGACACAACGCGGGTAAAACCGCGGGGCGCTGCTATTACGAATAAATTACGCAGTGTGTGTATTTTGTATTGGTCATAAAATTACAAGCAAAGACAATGTTTTATTTGATTACATTTATTATTGTGTGCAATTCGTAGAACATATTAACTGATAACTTGTTAGTCAGATTATGGAATGCTATTGATTAGGAAGGATGAGTAATCGTTGTTGTTGAACATATTTACCTGTCTACAGTGAGTAAGAGTCCTTGACTTTGGAGTATAATCTCTCTCTCTCTCTCTCTCTCTCTCTCCCTCTCTCTTCCTGGCTATGTGTCCCACTTTGGAGTATAACCTATAAACCTTTAATGGTATCTTTCCAATAGGGTATGCTACGTTTTATGTCTACCAATCATAACAAGCGTAGGGCATTTGGTAAATGGCTGATCCCATCCTTCCAAGTATAAGCCTGATAAGCCTGTAATTTCCCACTGGTGGGCAAAGGCCCCACATCTCACTGAAGATATCAGTACAGTGAGGAGGACATGACATAATGTTTACATCCTACTAATATTATTGCGATATATATGCGAAAGTTTGTAAGGATGTATGTATAGATGTTTGGATGTATTCCTCTTTCACGCAAAAGCTACTGATCAGATCATAATGAAAATTTGCACAATAATTACAACCTGGAATCATAGGCTAACTTTCGTTTAATTCTCACATGTACAAATCCAGGCAAAACCGTGAGCGATGCTAGTTATAATTCTTCTTCATCGAGTGGATGATCAACCTGACCAATACTGGTGTCAGAGTTATTGAGCTGCCATAGGCTAGTTATATAATAAGACGTTTCAAACCGGCGCTGACACTTCCCGAGATTAAGGCTACGTTCACATGTAACGCGCGTTAACGCGCGTCAACGCGCGATCAAATTTGAAGAGAGCTATGTTCAGATGGCTGAATTGTGACGCGCGTTTTCAAATCGCGCGCTTAGTGCTTGTCCACGTTGAAAGCGCGGGCGCGGGCGCGGTGGAGGGCGCGGGAAACGTCGCGAGCTCGTGTTCACGTTAACCGCCAGGCGTTCGCGCGAGTGTGACGTATTGTCAGAGGTCGTAAACATATCAGGAAACATTATACTAAATGAAACGGGTCTGTATCGCGTTGAGTTCACACTAAATGTTGTCTATTCGTTTCTAAGTGACAGGAGTAATTTTAAATATTTGTATATATAGACCTTCCGCTGTCACTCAATTTAGATCTCATTTAAGTAAACTATTATTAGAAAAATGTTATTATTCTGTCTCAGATTTCCTAAATGATTCCTGTTTATAGTTATTTCATAGTTGTTTGTATATTTTATAGTTGTTTATGGTTAGTTATGTTTATGTTTTTTATTTTTATATAATAATATTATTACATAATTAGTTACTTTATGTTTACGTTATAAGTTTCTTCTTTAAATTCGTATGCCAAAAGGCGGAATATGAGTTTTAAAAAAACAATGTAACCCGTATTCGAACAAATAAATAATTTTGATTTGATTTGATTTGATTCAGTCCTGATTTTAGTAATAAGTCCATGGGTTGAACTTACCTGACGTCGCGAGTAAATCGCGCGCGCCACCGCGCTAGTTTGACGTGAACACACACAAACGTCTCAAGCGTTTGAAATTGGAGCGAGCCAGTGGTCCGATTTTGCAAAGTTGGGACATAGGGCTTCAAAATCATTTTTTTGTATTCTTTGCATGGAAACAAACATTTTATGTTCCAATTGGAAAACTATCAGAAGAAGCTGCAGAGTCTAGAAACAAAGATTTCAGAAGGTACCGTGAAAGTCATTCACGTAAAATTAACCGGACTGCTTGTAATCAGGATATTATTAATAACTTGTTGATTAGTTCTGATCCCTATATATCAACAAAGAGGCATAAAATAATTCGTGTACATAAAATGCTTTCAGAAGACGCGAAAGCATTGCTATTACCTGATAGTTTTACCTGATAGATAAAGATGATGAGCAAGAAAACATTGAATTTATAAATGTAGAAACTATCATCGAAGGACAATGACAGGAAAATTTGATTTGTGTAATTTACTTTTTTTAAGTGCTTGTTTTTAAGTCTGTGTGAGTGGAATATGCCTCTTGGGGACACCACTTAAAAAATAACGCACTTTATTCTCTACCTCTGGGGTGGTGTGGAAATGAGAATGAAAAGTGAAATTTCTCAAAAATCGGGGCAAATCGAGGGTTGGCATATAGCTTTTAATTTAGCACTAAAATAGTGATATCCAAATCTGAAAACCATATTTTGAGACATTTTGAGACTTTCAAGATATTCGAAATAATGTGTTTTTTTCCATACAAAAAATAATTCAATGACGTATATCTCGAAAAATATAAGGTTTAATCAAAAATTACCATCTATAAAAACATCTTGTATTTAATAGCAAAACCCAAATATGCAATAAAAATATTAAAAATACGAAGTAAATTTTCGCGATTGCCTATGTCCACTACGAGCGATTTTCGGACCATTGTGGAGCGCGCCGCGCGCGCTAGTCGCTAGTTAGCTCGCTACTTACACCGCACTCGCGTTTTGAACGTGAACACTTGGATATCACGTCATATGTTTGATATTTCGTGACCGCGCCCGCCACCGCGCCCGCGAGTCAACGTGGGCAAGCACATAGACATCCTAATATATACCTAGCAACCGTCCACATGCGCGCGCGTTAACGCGCGTCAGCGAGCGTCAACGCGGCGCTCAGAGAAAAAGTTTCTAGACGCAGACAATCGCGCGTTGACTCGCGCTTTGATACTAGCGCTAGACTGACGAGTACTCTCGCACCGCGCATTAGCGCTCATCATCTGAACTCTCTTCAAATTTGATAGCGCGTTGACGCGCGTTAACGCGCGTTACATGTGAACATAGCCTAACGCGTTCAAACAAACAAACAAAAACTCTTCATCTTTTATATATTAGTACCCATAATTAGTTAAAACGTGCTTACGTATATTTCTTAGTAATGTCGCATTTCAATACTGGCTATCAGAGTCGCTTAGGTGTTAATTATCTGTTATCAGACTTGTGCAGAAACACGTTATCACATGTTCAAGTTCAAACAACGTTGACTGGATGATAAGGAGGAAATTAAACTTCATTCAAAACACTACGACGTGTGATAGAGATAGCGAATGTTTACTTGTTCTAGTGATAGCCGACTTTGAAATAAGTATGAATAATGCAGTAGTAATTGAATAGTAAGTACCTAGTTTAAGATTAGGCAGTCTCACATTTTATGAGGATTCGTAAGACAGTCGCTTGGCGCATATCTCTTTAACAGACATTAAATAAATGTATTATGTACTAGCTGTGCCCCGCGGCTTCACCCGCAGCGCCCCCGTTCCCGTGGGAACTTTGAGATTTTTATTCCATATTTTTCTTATATAAAAACCTTGTCCTGACAATAAGGAACACATTAAAAAAAGAATCATCCAATTTGGTGCAGTCGTTCTGAAGTTATACGCTTAGCAACAGATTCAGCGATCAGCGACAGGGGTAAAGTGCATATTTCTCCATACAAAGTAAAAGGAAAATTAATAAACGTATTAGGTACTACGTTTTTTTTTATTATTCTATCTATACTAATATTATAAAGCTGAAGAGTTTGTTTTGTTTGTTTGTTTGTTTGTTTGTTTGTTTGTTTGTTTAAACGCGCTAATCTCAGAAACTACTGAACCGATTTGAATAATTCTTTCACTGTTAGATAGTCTATTTATCGAGGAAGGCTATAGGCTATATTTTATCCCGAAATTCCCACGGGAACGGGCACAACGCGGGTAAAACCGCGGGGCGCTGCTAGTCATAGCTAAAGGACCTTTCAAACTAAGAGAAATGCTCCAAGCGCTTAGCAACTACGATGCCACAGACACACACACACACACACACACACACACACACACACACACACACACACACACACACACACACACAAACACACAAAGATAAAATACACAGTCTTGTTTAAAAATAAAACACCCCTCTTTTTACGTCCAGGGTTAATAAGGTCGACATTCCTCTGAAGTAAGTTCAAAACAAACCTCCTTCATTGAAACAAAGTGTTTTGTTATTGTTATGTAACCTTATTGTAAGTGGATCCAAGTTTGTCTTCAAGGAAATAAAGTGATCCATAGCCTGGAATGTAATAAAGAGCATACGATAGTGGTGGGCCGTTAGGTCGGTTATCGCGCTGTGCTAGGGATTTGGATGTGTATGTACCCTTGTATATTGAGATAGTGTTACTGGTTCGTGTTTTGATCTAGGTAGGCGAGTTAAAACCTGACCTTTAAGGCTGCGGTGATAGGGGGATTGAATCCTAGGGACTTACTGTTTATTTAAGTTTAAGCGAACACTACTCATTTTGAATTGAAATTACGTTCACGGATACACTTCGCTTTTGTTTAACATTTTTATCTGACGTTTCGGCCCCTTTACAGGAACTGTGGTAACAGAAGTAACGTAGTTTCAATCCTAGAGACTTTTCTGTTCATCAAAGTAGAACTCTAAGGTCCAAATTCATCGTTTGTCTCGAACAACGATCAAAACTCTGTTTAAGTTAATCAATTTTAAAGTTTTGATCTCAGTTTAGCTTGTTAAATTAGATAAGTTAACTATAAATACATAAATAAATAAATAAATAATCATTTATTGAAATAACAGGGCTAATTAGACCCAAACTAAGCTCTATTTAACTAAGTGTTACCTAAGTTAAGTCAAGTCCAGATTTAATATTTTGAGCATATGTCATCATCAGACTAAAGTTTCTTGTCTGTTTCATATCTAAGTATGTATTGTGCGATGACTTGAATATTGATAGTAAATAAAAAAATATCATTATAGTAAAGAGGATTAGACTCGCGTTCGACGAACTAATGCGCTTGGTGATCTCAAACACAAGTCATGTTACCGGGCGTCTGGTGACCTAACAGACATGGAATTTAATTCTACATTTGTTCCTGTTCACGGTTAGTTTTCTTACCGGGTATCGTAGTAGTTACGTGATCTTGTGTACGTAGACATTAGTTAATTAATACATTTGATATCGTTGGTACGTGTTGTGTAATGTAAGGGCTGCGTTTTCACAGTTTCTAAACAGTTTCGAACGCACTTGCCCGCTCTTATGAAAGCGAACGAAGCGAAAAGTCAGCGAGCAAATGGTCGAAACTGGTCAGAGCATTGAGAACTTGGCTTTATGGTTGTTTTTAGAGCATTTATTTATGTCTTTTTTCTGTTTGTTGCAGGCGATAATCTGTCCCCGGGAGCAGTGTAACGAGTGGCACCATGTTGCGACCTGAATCCCCCCTCGCGGACCACCGCAGCCTGCTGCCGCGGCGGCTGCTGCCCGTCAAGGCACAGATAGCTCCAGCTGACAAGCGCAAGAACAGACGCTCCCTAGAACTCAACCCCCCGTCAGACCACGTCACCTACGATTACCCCAAACTCCTCATCTCCAAAACAACAGACTCCTTAAACACAGAATGTCCCAGAAAAATCATCAACAAGCAAGACTCGACGGACAGCCTCAAACGAGCATTGCTGTCCGACAAGAAGGCAATCAAAGATGCGGACAAAAAGGCGTTAGCTAAGCATGACTCTAGTGAGAGTCTGAAGAAAGCTTTACTCTGCCGTCAGGATTCTAACGACAGCGTCAAGAGAAAAGACTTGGAGAAGAAGAGTGAGAAGCGGGTAGAGATCAAAAGAGGGAGTGATAAGAAAGGGTTGTTGGAGACCGATGCGGACGAGTCTTGTAAGAGGATCTACGAGCGACGGACGGGGTGTGCGCGCCCCACCCTGCCCCCTGTGGCGGAAAAGGCTGCGGCCACCCCAAGCTCACCTAACGGCAGTCCAATCACTCCCAGCGTGGCTGCAGTAGCTGAAGGCCTGGTCAGATGGGGCAGTGGTCTCCTGTCAGGAAAGGAGGAGCCAGGGCTGAAGGCTGCTACCAGCTGGTATGGCTATGGGACTCTGCCTACAGACAGCGAAAAGGTAAGACGCACTAGATACTCCACTTATATACTTAAAGCCTTAATAATGAACTCTCTTTATCTAAGACACTTAAGAAATGTTTTGTCTCTTTTACTCTTTGGGAAAAGCGTATGTCGGAAATGGGCAAACCATTTGATAGCTATTATGCTGTTAAGCGTAATAAGCGTTTATTAATAAGACACTTAGTGATTATGCTACTAGGTATTTTATAGTGAGGTGCGTAATTCAGTTCTTTATACATACTTTTTAAACTCACACGATTTACTCATTATACTAAATGAAACGGGTCTGTATCGCGTTAGATAATTTAACGTATTTCACTGAAAACGTCGAACGTCGAAACGTCGGGTACGTATTTTAGTGAAATACGTTAAATTATCTAACGCGATACAGACCCGGAGGTCTACTCTGTTTCTCTCAAACGAAACTTCGCAAACGAACGAAATTTAAACGAAGTTTCGTTCACTACCCTACTCTATTTCTTTTTCGGACGCGCAGACGATTTTCGGATTCATAGACAATTTTCGTGAACGATTGGAATGAACGGGACTAATAACCGACTTATTTGAAGAGTACTATTTCATCCCAACAATGCATAGTAACCATAGTAACATCATAACATCAACATGTCAATTGTCAACTTGAGTTTTTTTGATGCAGTCTTCATTTTAGTTTAGTTCGCAAGTTTGGATTTGAAAACTTTGTAAGTAAATAATATATTAAATTTATTATAATGATGTATTTATTCACTAAAATCACCTCTTTTGAATATTCTTTTATAAATCTTTTCAGTTTGAAATGGCTCCACATACGGGTTCCGCTACTTCCGAGCAAATAGACACTCTTCTCAATTTCTTGGACGAGCATAGGGATCTAGCCCGCGGGAGGTTGAGGAGTGTCGAAGGAAATGTCCAGGCAAAGAGGCTGTGGGGAGAATTGTGCAATTTACTCAATTCAATGGGCGGTTGCACGTTGCAAGACCATTCAGCAGTGGCAAAAGGTATTTAGTTTTATATAATGTAATTAATAACATAATAATGTAGTGGCATAAAAATCTCATGATTTTATGATTTGCAGGTTTGGGCTGATAGAAAGCATTGAGCCAAGAAAGCTGCTGCTGATTTTCGGAGGTTGGCTTCAGCGACTGGAGGTGGTCCATCGACAGCATCCCCATATTACAGCATATTTAACCCATTAAATTAAGATTATTTTGTTGTATAAAATTAGATTAATTACTATTATTGTTGCCTTTCTTTTTAATATTTTGTTTCTAGGTAGAGTTAAGTAAATAAAACATTATTATAAGTTAAAAAAAATAAGCTTTTATTTGCATTCCTTACATACTACTTGAAACTACAAAAAATATTTCATAAATGTCACTAACATAGGCATTAGTGCAACAGTTAGAAATATGTATGATAAAGTTGTTAATCCTATCTATTCCTTTCTAACAGTTGCACTAATGCAGCTCTTGCCCTTCGACCAGCCTGTAGGGCTTGAGCTGAAGTAGCAGCGGATTGAGCGGGAACCTGTCTGCTTCTTTCAGCTCGGAGTTCATCTGTCAACTCGGGAACATCAATACCACCTCTTAGATCAATACATAGATTATGTAAAACACAGCAGGCTATTATAATTTTACCGGCTATTTGAGGGCAGTAATGCAGTTCCCGAGCTGCCAAAAGACATCTCCATCTACCTTTTAACATCCCAAATGTGCGCTCTATGGTGGAGCGTGCACGCTTTTGGATCGAGTTATATCTTCCTTCAGGAGAGATACCTATACCTCAACAGCATTATCTATGATACCTATAGATAATGCTGTTGAAGAAACAGCATTATCAATAGGTATCATCATATGTTCTCTTTGAGCATAACCAGAATCACCTAAAACAAAATGTAAATATGAAACTTTGTGCTAGTGAATAGATGTTTGTAACTTTTAAGCTATTGCATAGCTTCTATCGCGGGCCTTGAGCGCGGGGACCAAATCCAAAAATTCCGTAACGAAAAAACCTCACGCTTACCCGATCCGACAGGAAGGAGGTGTGGCTTTGAAGGCCGTGCATCGTCTAACGTCGTTTCAGTTCGGCATTCTTCGACACGGCGTTGTGTGCGATTGTGCGTTGGGGGTGAGAGAGGGGGTGAGAGAGGGTGGTGAGAGAGGGGGGTGAGAGAGGGGGTGAGAGGGGGGTGAGAGAAGGTGGTGAGAGAGGGGGTGAGAGAGGGTGGTGAGAGAGGGTGGTGAGAGAGGGTGGTGAGAGAGGGGGGTGAGAGAGGGGTGAGAGAGGGGTGAGAGAGGGTTGAGAGAGGGGGGTGAGAGGGGGGTGAGAGAGGGGTGAGAGAGGGGAGTGAGAGAGGGGGGTGAGAGAGGGGGGCGAGAGAGGGGGTGAGAGAGGGTGGTGAGAGAGGGGGTGAGAGAGGGGTGAGAGAGGGGGTGAGAGAGGGGGTGAGAGAGGGGGTGAGAGAGGGGGGTGAGAGAGGGGGGTGAGAGAGGGTGGTGAGAGAGGGTGGTGAGAGAGGGTGGTGAGAGAGGGGGGTGAGAGAGGGTGAGAGAGGGGGGTGAGAGAGAGGGGTGAGAGAGAGGGGTGAGAGGGGTGAGAGAGAGGAGGCGGGAGGGGTGAGAGAGAGGAGGCGGGTGAGGTGAGAGATATGAACTCTTCAGCTTTATAATATTAGTATAGATATGAATAGAATAAAAATAAAAAAAGTACAATACCTTTACTGTGGGGTCGATTCCATGACGTCTTGCCTTCGGAGGTAATAGAGGCACTATTTCCTGGCACAACTCTTCAAACAATTGCCGACTGAGTCTATAATTTCCTATAAACTCTAAGTCGGGAATTTGGCTTATATTGAGTTGGTTGCGCAGACGGCGCCGTCTTCTTCTACGCTCTAAACGCTCTTCACATAGAGCAGCCTCTATTAAAAGTATTCTTGTGGCCATTTCAAACAAATTTCCTGACAAAATGCACACAAACAATTCCAACGATCGACTAACGAAAATCAAAAGATAACACTTTTGGTTTCGTCGAATTGAGGTTAAAATTCCGAACAATCATCTGTCAAATTCAAATTTTCGTTCGCAACATTTATCAATTAGAGTAGGTTTAGAGATTTTAAACGTCAAACATTTTCGTTCGAACGAAACTTCGGAACGAAAACGAATTGTAGTAGGAAACATGCGAAGTTTCGATCGATATTTCGTTTTTCGTTGAATTAGAGTAGACCTCCCGTTTCATTTAGTATAATAAGTTCTTTATAGTTTGTGTTTTTCGATCGGTCGATGTTTTATTCATAGATAACTTTAGTCAAGGATACATTTCTATGTTTTATTCAAAGTAAAGCTTTTATTTATACTAATATTATAAAGCTGAAGAGTTTGTTTTGTTTGTTTGTTTGTTTGTTTGTTCGTTTGTTTGTTTGTTTAAACGCGCTAATCTCAGAAACTACTGAACCGATTTGAATAATTCTTTCACTGTTAGATAGTCTATTTATCGAGGAAGGCTATAGGCTACATTTTATCCCGAAATTCCCACGGGAACGGGCACAACGCGGGTAAAACCGCGGGGCGCTGCTAGTTAATGATAAAAGGAAACGACTATTAATTACCTATCTTGATGTTTACTTAATTATGTAGTAAGTTCTTGATTAACCCTTTGGCAACATCGCTTTATTTACATTATTAATTCAATTAGTTAGTTTCAAAGATATTTAAATTTATTTAACCCAAGAAGGTTGTTGTATAATTTGTGGAATAATAAATATGGAAGTAAAATTCAGGGCCGGAAAGATGATCGTAAAGTTATGATTTTATTTACGACTAGCAGCGCCCCGCGGTTTTACCCGCGTTATGCCCGTTCCCGTTGGAATTTCGGGATGAAAAATAGCCTATAATCTTCCTGTTGAATGTGGCTATCTATTACAAAAATAATTATTCAAATTGGATTAGAAGTTTCTTTAGATTCTGATACTCAATTCAATATAAGTCCATGTTTTATAATTCTTCTTTAATTCATAGTCTCTTATTCATCAACTAACATCTATTCTCTTTCCGATTACCGATAGTGGTATTTCTATCTGAGCGCTACCGTGCTTCGGAGGGCACGTTAAATTGTCGGTCTCGGTTGTTGCAATCGTCAGACCATGACGGAAGCCTTTAGACCGTTTGTCCACCGCCGCCGTCACCGTCACGTCACCGAGAACGAGATCCTTTCGGACCGAGTTTAATATGACGTGACGGCGATCGTTTGTCCACCGCGACCGATTTCGCTGGTTTAGTTTGTTCCAGCTGGCATGCGTGGTAGTTGCGTTTTCTTCCTTGGTTTTATCCCACAAACATTCTTTACTTTCTAGAACTTCTATTACTTAATGAATTCTATTAATGCTCTATTAATTTCTATTAATGCTCTTAGGCGGTCCAGAAACTCGGACACTAGGTTTGGCGACTAACCTACTCGAAGATACTTTACTGAATATAAACCACAATAAAGTTATTCTACTGGTTAAACGGCGTAGTAATTTTCACTTGCACAAGAAAAACACAACAACCCTTGAATTTTAGAATTCCTTCTACCTAATTTATTCGAGCTTCCCCTCGCAAAACGCCCGACTTTATCATCGGGCTGAAATTAAATTTAAAAATTAACCGCCTTATTCAAACGATGTCTTGAGGTTGGACTCCAAATGAATCGGTCAAAGACAAAACTCATGTCAAACAGCACGAAACGTAGGGTCGAGGTAGACAGGCAGGTGATACAATATGTTGACGAGTATATTTACTTGGGCCAGTTAGCTAGCTTCGAAAACAGGCAGGACAAAGAGATCGGTCGCAGGATCGACAACGCCTGGAAGAGCTACTGGTCCATGAAGACGCACATGAAGGGTGACCTTCCTCTGTCACTTAAGCGTAAACTCGTCGACATGTGTATCCTGCCCGTCCTAACCTACGGTGCCCAGACATGGTCTTTGACGGAGTCACAGAAGTCCAAGCTCAAGATTTGCCAGAGGGCGATGGAACGGAGCATGCTCGGATTAAAGCGCGTTGACCGAGTACGCAACACCACGCTGCGTTCCACTACCGGTATTGCAGACGTCGGTGACAAGACCGCCCGGCTAAAGTGGGAATGGGCTGGGCACGTGAGTCGGATGAACCCGGAAAAGTGGGCCCACATCACATATCAATGGGTCCCTGAAGGAGGGCGACGTCGAGGTCGACCGAGGAAGCGTTGGCGGGACGATCTAATCGCCTTTAAAAGCGATTGGTGGGTGCTCGCAAAGGACAGGGAGGGTTGGCGATGCTTGGGGGAGACCTTTGCCCAGCAGTGGGACAATATAGGTTATCATAAAAAAAAAAAAAAAAAAAATTCAAACGATATTTAACTTAAACAGTGTTTTAAAGTGTTTGGTCTCTTTCGGTCTTTAGCAAATAGCGTATGTCGGAAAGAGACAAACCATTTTATAGCTAAAGTGCTGTTAATAAGCGTTTATGAATAAGGCCCTCCGTGGTCTTGTGGTTTGAGGGCCCGGCTCACGACCCGGAGGTTCCGGGTCCCGGTGGGGATATCTCACAAAAATCTCTTTGTGAGACTTTCCTCAGTTTGGTTAGGGCATTGCAGGCTGAATCACCTGATTGCTCGAAAAGTAAGATGATTCCGTGCTTCGGAGGGCACGTTAAGCCGTCGGTCCCGGTTACTTTATACGGATAGTAGTCGTTACATGAGCCATGTCAGAGGCCATTGGCGGCTCAATAACTCTGACACCAGGATTGGTCAGGCTGGCCATCCACTCGGTGAAGAATAAGGCCCTAAGATTCCAATTAAATATCATTGTTTACCGTTCAGATATTAAATGGGGCTATCTTGGATTATTATTTTATTTTATTTCAATAGTGTTTTTTATCAAGGATCGTAAGGTACTCGAGTGTTACTTTTGTTTTATTTTAATTGTTTCTTATTGACAATGGCTTGTTTGTTTACAGTCAGTTCTTGAACCATTGAAGTTCAAAGTTTTTTTTTTTACATAAATAGGTAAAGGTTGAAAGAGCGAAGATATTTTTTTTACGTAAAATGATTTGCCGCCAAGGAAGACACCATAAACAATCTAACAGTACCATAGTTCATTAACTTTTTGCAACACTACGCATCAATGGATCGCGTTGACAATCCTCATTCAAACAGGGAAATTGTAAATCCATTAACACAGCACGACAATAAAAGCAGTTTTCTTTATTTATTACCGCTAACTAAGTACATTTTTTATCGTAACTAGGAAGCCACTATACATTTCGGTCCGACGCGGTCGTCATTTGTTACTTAATAGTGCCTTACGACGCACGCGCAACGAACGAACACTTTTTTAAAATAAGATCGCGATGTGATTGGCTACATACGACGAGCATTCGAAGTAATTCGAACAAAGGTCGATTTTTAAAACTACAAATGATTGTCAAAAGAGTTTGAATTTCGAATCAGTGTTTGAAAATCGAATTTAAAGCGTTAAACGTCGAATCATGCGTTTGAATTTCGATCAAAGTGTTTGAATATCGAATAATGTTTAACAATATCGAATAAATTGTACATATTGAATGAGATTGTAGCTGTGTCACGTTGTAGTGATGTGTGTTGTTAATAGTGCGGTGATAACACCTGACCCGAGGATTAGTGTAGTTCAAAGTTGATTGATTGCGTGTGAAAGTTTGAGACTGGAAATATGCCGAATGATAAGCGGTCTAGGGTAAGGCTTTTTGAATTTATTGGCTATAAATATTAAAGAATTACTATTCATTCTACACATGCGGTTAATAAAGCAATCTGAAAGATATTTGCGATCACTTCTTCATTGTACTGATAACCTCAACAAGTAACAAGAGGTCTATACTCTTTTAAATATTTATATACAAAACTTTATTTTTTCTAACTGTTGCTTATTGTAGACCCTTAATTCAGTTTTCTCAATCTCAAAATTATGAAAATGAAAATGAATGCCTGGATTTAATGGTATCTGCCTGCAAACAAAAAACTACGACTTTAAAAAAAATAAAAACAAGTAGGTAGGTATGTATAGTTAATAAGTGATTGATGGTATCGCATATCAATGGCGTTAATTTATTATTTTGCAATTTATTTCTTAGACTAGGTGTCGTTCATTCAAATCATTCATGATCTCGTTAGTGCGGGTCTGGTCAAGGTCGGAAGGCCAAATATCATTTTGCATTTGGCCTCTACGTCTTAGTAGGTTAAGTTGTGTAGTAACGGTACTCTTAAACATTTTATCTACACTAATGTTGTAACATTCTACTTATGTTTCCAATACTTGACTTATAATTACTACTGTTATAGCGCAGACAACTAAAACACTCAATTTAAGCAATTGCACATGATGTTATAATATCATTATAATTTAACATTATAACATCATTATAACGCGACCAATTAACCTGGCGAGCCTTATGTCAAAATCCTCATACTAGTTGTATAAAATTTTGATATTAGGCTGGCTTTTTACAATAGTTGGGTTATACGTGAAAACTTCGTCGAAACTACATACACAAAACTCTTTGGTAAGATCTCGCTCGCTCCTGATTGGCCCTACGCGCAGCTGCGCTCTCATTGGTTACATTTTAATGGCGGCAAGTTCACTGTGACAATACACGTACCTACGCGTGAATTTAATGTTTCGCAATGTGTTTTGTTTTTAAAATTTTGTTTGATTAATTGCATTAAATAGTGAAGATAAAGTAGTGTATGCAACTGCATATAACACGGGTATTAAAACACTCGTTACTATTATGAAACTCGCTGCGCTCGTTTCATAAACTCACACTCATGTTTTAATACCCTTCTTTATATGACGTTGCATAAACTACTATAATGACACACATAGTTTTGAATAACTACGTTTACGGATACACTTTTATTTTACATTTTTATCTGACGTTTCGGCCTTACAGGAGCCGTGCTCATAGAAGGCTTCTGTTCCCCGGTTCCAAAATGAGTAGTGTCCGCTTTAATATAAGAAAACAGACACAACTAGTGCCAGCTGTTTTACTCCTGCTAATACATTTTTTTAATTCAGGGGCAGTTCTTTTAATAATTATTTTCGTAATCGTTATCGCGCCTCGCGGTTGTTCCCGCGTTGTGCCCTTTCCTGTTGGAATTACGGGATAAAAAATAGCCCCAAAAACGTAGCTATCCGATACTAAAAGAATTATTCTAATCTGACAGGTTCGTCCGAACATACGAACATACAAATCTTACCTCGTAGTTATATTAGTATAGTACGAGTATGTCAATTATTCTTTAAACTTAAGCGCTGGTCTTTTGTCGATGGAGTCTTTCCACTCTTCCTCTCAATTATTATGCTGGCCGAAAACTTTCGTATTTTAAACACGAATGCCTAATTAACTAGTTACAATAATATTGTCGTTAAATCTATAACGGAAGTTTTATATAAGAAAAATGTCGCTATTAATGATTTAAAAATGCGTTTTAATTTTAACTTAATTGGCCCGGAGATTGTTAATTACTCTGATTTGCTTATATTGTTGCTTAACATTGGATATGTTTTGTGTGATCAAATATAATACTTACCCTAGCAGCGCCCCGCGGTTTATCACGCGTCGTGCGGTTCCCGTGGGAATTTCGGGATAAAACAGCCTATAACCTTCCACTTGACTATCAATTATGAATAGAAGCATTCAAATCTAAACTCTTTATAATAATAGTATAGGTACTTGTACCTATATATAGTACAGATATAGGCACTGAATGTATCCCTACCTACCTACCTAGTTATACGTACAAAATTAATTTCGTAGTGAGCAGTATATTATTGAAAAATTTTGCTCATTTTCGTGATAATAAGTTAATCAAATCAGTTATTTTTACTTCGAAACAATTCTAAACCAAACCTTAAGAAAGGCAAACATTTTTACGTAACCTTGCTGTCCCTCCGCTGGGCAAAAGTAAAGATAACCTTAATTAAAATAATTACATTTTAGTTATTATATTATGTTCTTTAAATATAATTTCCTGATTCATAATCCTACTTCCTACTAATATTATAAATGTGAAAGTTTGTGAGGATGGATGTATGTATGTATGGATGGATGTATGGATGTATGTTTGTTGCTCTTTCACGAAAAATCTACTGGACGGATTTGGATGTAACTTTACAGTCATATAGGTCATACATCAGAATAACACAAAGAATACATTTTATCCCGAAATTTCCGCGGGAACCGATACAACGCGGGTAACACCGCGGGACGCGGCTAGTATAACATTATGAAAATAACACTGAGCTAAATATTAGAGGCAGTTACTTAAAATAAATAAAACAATCAAACATGATAAGTGGTGCTTATGAAAATCTCTAAAAATATACATTAAACATTTTGAAATAGTCAGTTACCATTTTGAAATCCTTTTATTTCGACAAGGTTGTTAAACTCGTGTCATAAACTGATCTTACCATCCTTATTGTTTTATTATGCTCGTATTTAAAGTCTTTGAGTTGCTAATAAAGTAATTAGCTCACAAATTATGTAACTATACTTGTTTAGAAGATTTTGTTAATGTCTGAAAAATAACCTAGTACAAAAGGAAGGAGGAGTAACAAATGGATTGTGAATACGTCGGTAGATTGTAGCTAGTCAATCAGAATAAAATGAATTTGAAGAACAACAAAATATGTAACAAGTAATATGAGTTTATTTTTCTATTATTTGCGTGTTATATAATTAATTTTCTTTTTTGTAATAAGAAAAAAGATGCATTGGCAATGCCGTGTGACAGAAAGGAGAATGCCCATACAAAAAAAAAAACGTTAAAAATTTGTATATCTTAGATTTTAGTTTATGACTTGAAAACTTTTGAGGCCACGTTAAAATGTCGGTCCCGGTTATTTCAATTGCTAGATCATATCGTACGCCTTTGGACAGTGTAAAATATAAAACTTTGGCCACTAGCCTACTTCGCCTTTTATTAATTTAGTATAGGTACTTAGCAATAATTATCTTCATAAGCACATTAAGTTCATCAAAACTTTTCCTTAGTGCACCCGCTGTATAGTTTATACCTTAGTTGAGTTGACATACCTTTGATCGTGTCGAAAACTAATAGAATTACAGTCTCATCTCCGATAAAATATTTGTTCAAAGAAAACGGTTGCATGTTAAACTCCATTCGTGATGATCGAGTTGTAAATTAGGACACGAACGGCTCAGCACGTCACTTTCCCGTTAACTTGGAAAGTAAATAAACAATTACGTACTCCTTTTGCGCGTAAACTTTATATGTAAACACATGTTGGATTAGGACTGGTTCACATACGATGGAAACGGTTGTGGGTGCTGTTTGTATGTTTTGTTAAATCCGTTAGAAAAGAAAATCTGGAATTAAAACTGAAGCTGCAGAGAGCACTACATGTATCTTTGATACTCTTAGTAAATAGTGCTGCATTCTGCGGTTGCATGCTGCGGCTGCAGACCACAGCTGCAGTGCCGCCACACGTGATCAGTTATATTAGAGAAATTTGAAACCTGCGATGTTATATTATGCAGTTTGCAGCTGCTGCTTGCACTTTGCAGTTAGTCTTCGATGTATACCTTAAGGCGCAAAATGAAAATTATTAATGTATATATCGGAGTTTGATTCCCTTCTAAGTTTTTAAAAAGTACATGACCGATGATCCCTTGGGAGTCATCAGTCATGTTATCTTTCTCCATGTTTTTAAGGATATGCAAAATGAAGAAATGAAAATAGAGAAGCAGTCTAAAGACTATAATCAGTAATTCTCGTATTTGTAATTTCTAGTACAAACTGAGACGACCTCACCACTCGAGCGCTCGACGTCAAAAATCTCCCGCTCTCGTTGGCGTTCGGCCTTAAATAAATTCGTGCACTCCCCACTCTCCCCACTCTTACAATTCAACGATGGTTCGAGAGTTGGTCGTTTATGCACTAATTTATTTTAACAATGTTTTCTATTCTACTTAGAATCGTAATGCTAATTAAATAATTCGTTTTGAAATATTCGATGATATTCCAAAACGTCTAAACAGATAAAGCATGCTATTGAATTACCAGTTACTTATTTCCTGCGTCAAAATGTCATCCATTAACAATTCACAGTATTGTTGGTAATTGGGGTTAGTTTTATTCTAAGTAATTAAATCTAAATCATTGCAATACACTATTGTAAATCCAATCATCATTTGTTTACCAAAATCATAACTTAGACTTTAAGTGGTCCGAGTGATTTTGGATAACATTACAGTAAAACAGTAAAGACTTACAAGCTAGTGAGTATCCTTACAACTATTTTTGGTGCCTTGGTATATCCGCGGCGACACGGCCATACTGATGGGCGGTGCGTGCTCTGCACCGTGTATCTGTAATGAAATTATCGTTTTACTCTAGGTACTTCCACAGTAAGCCTAGTTGTTTTTTATTTGTGATTCAAGATTTAAGTATCTAGTTCAGTACTCCACGTGCTGACTGGATTTATAGAGTATCATTTTCTTTTGTTTGACAGTACCCCAGCATCATAACAACCAACCATGCGAAATGAAATTAGTTATTATAATGCAAGGGTTCTTTATTTTGGTTATGGGTCGCCTAAACGAAGCATAACTTCTTTTTGAATTGGCTTTGGGGCATCACTTCGCACATAACATCTTTTGATCTGTCACAGGACGTCTCCACCCGCCTACAACATGATCTTTATTGTCATTATCATTGTCTATTATTCATATGTTTGCCCAACATTGGGGTCTTTTCGTGGTTGTGAGGCGCCTCCACATCACCCACAACATCTTTTAAACTTGGTTAAGGGTCAGATCCGCACGCCAATAGCATCTTTTTAGTTATTATAATTCACAGGTCAAATGGTTTTATGAGTGTACAATAGTTTGAAAAGAGCTCACCGGATTATCATGATTTCCACCAAGCTGTCACAGGCGACTAGGCATCTGAAGCGGCATCGTCGGCTTCTGCTGGGCCTACTGATGTTCCAGTGCAGTGACCTGATGGTCCAGCTTGCTGTTCATCGTCAGTGTTGTTAGCCGCTTCTCTTACTGGCCCGAGTTCGTTTGACGGCGACACGGTCATCAGTCTATCGCTACTGCAACCAGGCTGTGGTGCTCTACGTAGCTGATCATGAGCTACTTTTCGAGGCCGTCCATGGTGGCCTATGACTCTCTTCACCAGGTATCTGTCATTATCGAGTACTCTATGGATTTCATAGGGCATGCTGAACTTCGGATCAAGTGAAGTTTGATTCCGTGGATTATTCTTAATCAACACAAATTCTCCCCTCTGGAACCTTTGGATCCGGGCTCTACCTCTTTCAAATCTCTCCTTATCCTTTCCTGCCGCCTCGATCATCCTGTGTTGAATATGTTGTTGAACTGCTTCGAAGTCTATGGCCAGGTTATCAAAATCAACCAAGTTCAGTAGTTCTGGTGGCACGCAGTTCTTACGTCGAGTCAGCAGTGTTAGTGGAGCGATCCCCGTCGTTTTGTGCGTAGTGCAATTGAACGCTAACTGAAGGCTGTCCAAAGCGGTTTGCCATTCTGTAACTTCATAGTTTTTAATCATTATCAAACCGTTTTTCAGTGTGGTCATCATCCGTTCCACCTGACCGTTTGCTCGACTGGCGCCTGGTGCGATTGTGTGTATTTCTATGCCATATCTATCACAATAACTTTTATATTCACCCAGAAATTCTCGTCCGCCATCCACCACTATCTGCTTCGGTGTTCCAAACAAGTGTATCACTTGTTTCAGCGCTCCGAGCGCACTATGCTGGCTTTTATCGTTGGCGTAACGAAGTAATACGTACTTTGTGTAGGCATCGATTGTGACCACGACATACTCTTGATCTTGTGGTGTTCCAAGCTTACCAGTAATATCCATGTGGATCACCTCAAACGGTATAGTAGGCTTTGGTATCGGATGTAACTGCACCTGCATGGCTCCAGAAGATTGCTTGGATGTTCTGCATACTACGCAATTCTCGACGAATTCTCGTATGACGGTGCTCATCTTATCAAAGTAATAGGTTTCTTTTATCTTACTCAGAGTCTTCTCCCAGCCTGTATGCTTAAGCGCAGCGTGAAACGTGTTGATCAGGCTCCACTGAAAAGACTTGGGAACCAAGATTAGCTTTTGTACTCCCAGTACCGGGTCTGTCTTTTCATACTTAAGAGCATTGTTTTCGAGGACGTAACCAGGTACTGCTTCACCGTTGTGCAGGGCATCTATGATAGGTCGCAGCTGAGGGTCTCGATGTTGCTCTACATTAAGCCATTCCAAATTCCTTGTCATGACGTTGACTGTGAAGGTGTGAGGATTTCGGCTAAAGAAGTCAGCATGCTGCATTCGCTCTCCTTTTCTGTACTCTATTTCAAACTCGAAATTTTGTAGATAGGCCCACCATCTGTGTATTCGTGGTAAGAGATCCCGTTTGTGTTCCGAAGCTTTCATTGCATTACAGTCTGTAATGACTTTGAATTTGCGTCCATAGAGATAGTGTCGAAAGTGCTTGATTGCTCTCACGACGGCTAGTGTCTCCAGCTCGTAGGAGTGATACCGGCTTTCGACGTCAGTCGTTCGCATACTGAAGTAGGCAACTACGTGTTGCCGACCGTTGATGACTTGCACCAGGACTGCTCCGAATCCAAGACTGCTGGCGTCGGTGTGAAGTTCTATTGGTTCACCTTCCTTAAATAATGTTAGTACAGGGCTAGAAGTTAAATGATGGATGACTTTTTGACGTACCTCTTCGTGCTCATTTGTCCAAGACCATTTTACTCCCTGCTTAGTTAGATTGTACAAAGGTACCATCGTACGGGCAAAGTCGGGAATAAATCTACGGAAATAGCCGGCAAGACCATTGAATTGGCGAATCTGTTTTACAGAGGTTGGGATGGGGGCTTTAAGAAGAGCTTCAATCTTCTTTGGACTCGGATGAACTTTTCCATCCTCTATGACATTACCCAGGTACTCAATCGTTCGCTTAAAAAACGAACATTTCTCAACATTGATCGAGAAACCTGAATCTCGCAGAGCAATAAAAATTCTTTCAAGATATGAAAGACCGGATGCAAAATCACTACTCTTACTAATGACATCATCAATATAAACCTGTGCGATACTGTCTAATCCATTATCAGCACTACCAGGGTTCACGAGATCTCCCAAACCATTGATAATACACCTTTGGTATACCGATGCTGCATTGCAAAGGCCAAATGGCATAGTCAGATATTCGTATAACCCGTCCGGTGTAATGAATGCAGTCTTCTCAACAGATCCAGGGGCTACTGGGATCTGATGATAACCCGACTTCATGTCGAGCGTATGGAAGTACTTACCGTCTACTAGTTGGTCAATTTGGTCTTCTATTAGAGGTAAAGGATAGTGGTCACTAATGGTGTTAGAGTTTAATTCTCGGTAGTCGACACACATTCGATCGTCACCATTTTTCTTTTTTACTAAAATAATGGGACTGGAGTAAGGGGATCTACTTTCCCTGACAATGTTATTTTCGATTAACTCGGCAACGATGGCTTTAACCTTTTGTCGTTCAATAGGAGTTAACCGGTAGGGCTTCCGTTCAACGTATTTATCTGGATTTTTCAGACGGATTTCAAGTTGCCCGGTATTGACACGAGTTTTGGCATAGCCCGCAGCGAACAGATGCGAATATCGGTTCAGTAGCATCAGCAATTGGTCGATCTCTGACTGGTCGGATAGGTCATGGTTAAGGTTATCAAAAATATAATTATTAGCTCGAACGTGCATAACCTGAGGCTGAGAAATCAACGTGGCTGTATTTCGAGTTACCATTACACTTAACCCAGTATTGTTCAGCAAGTCGGAACCGATTAACACATCAGTCGTCATCTCAGAATCAGGTAGCACATGGAAAAGTATTTCTACATTTATATCATTTATAATACATACCGTCTTAAGCGTGCTAGTAGATATGACAGGTACTGGACCTAATCCACGTAAGAAATTGACCTCTCTCTGCCTACGTCCCGGGATCTTATCAGCTATGATTTCTCGCATTACCGAACACTCAGCTCCGCTGTCAAAGACTGCATCTATCTTTATAATGCCTACATACATGCGCATTGTATTCAAGTTGGCTTTGTTACTGTTGACTATAGAATTGATGTTAGGGGCAACTTGTTTCTCACGACGAAAGCAAGTCTCAAAGGTATGGCCAGGTTTAGCACAAAATGAGCAATACTTATTGGCGTTAGCTGTGGTGGCGGTGGTTACACTGCCTGATGAAGAGTTTGATCTCGGCTGAGAGTAAGACTCTTTCCTATTACGGCAGTTCTGCCATAGATGACCCAATTTGTTACAAAAATTACATTGCGGGATGTTTCTATTATCCAGAGCTAACCTAGTTCGTTTCTGAGGGGGCATACCTGGATGTGACGGAGGAATGCTTGGGCGTTTAGTCCTGATAGAGGATGCCACCGAAATAAGTTCGGGTACTGTTCTGGCTCGGACATTCATTAATTCGATTCTTAGGCGTTCGTCACTCACCATTCCGATGACCGCCTCCACTGCATCACTGTTGTCCAATTTGTCCTTGGTGACTCTCCTCCACAGTAACCAACCCTGGGACAAGAACTCTGCAATATCTTTGTTTGGGCTGTAAACATGTTCTCTAAACTTAAGTATGTCACGAGAATACCTGTTCTCTGGTTCAAAAGTCGTGATTATTGTCTCACGGAGTTCTTCCCAAGTCGAGGTGGTGACCAACCAACTGTCTGCCCACATTCGTGCGCGACCTTTGAGTAGACTACTCACTTTCATACGAATGTCGTAATCGGTCAAGTTGTAGTTACTTACAGCCGTAGATATGTGATTGCACCACTCTCGCACACCGACCGTACCGTCCGGGTCAAAGGATGGTAGAAATATATCAGTAATTCTTACCTTCTCACTTGGCTTCTGTTGAAGACGGTCGCTCATGCTCTGCATCATCGTCATCATCTGCAGAAAGAACTGAGGAGGTATAACATTACCAGCAGGTGGTACCACCATGAGATTTGTGGCCGAAGTTTGGTCACTTTGTTGAGGTTTAGCAGTCGCTAACGTCTCAGCACGAGGGGGTGCTGCTATGGTGTCAGGATCTGAAACATCGTGACCGGCAGAAAGGGATCGCTGGAGCGATCCCACTTCGGATATCGGAGTTTGATTCCCTTCTAAGTTTTTAAAAAGTACATGACCGATGATCCCTTGGGAGTCATCAGTCATGTTATCTTTCTCCATGTTTTTAAGGATATGCAAAATGAAGAAATGAAAATAGAGAAGCAGTCTAAAGACTATAATCAGTAATTCTCGTATTTGTAATTTCTAGTACAAACTGAGACGACCTCACCACTCGAGCGCTCGACGTCAAAAATCTCCCGCTCTCGTTGGCGTTCGGCCTTAAATAAATTCGTGCACTCCCCACTCTCCCCACTCTTACAATTCAACGATGGTTCGAGAGTTGGTCGTTTATGCACTAATTTATTTTAACAATGTTTTCTATTCTACTTAGAATCGTAATGCTAATTAAATAATTCGTTTTGGAATATTCGATGATATTCCAAAACGTCTAAACAGATAAAGCATGCTATTGAATTACCAGTTACTTATTTCCTGCGTCAAAATGTCATCCATTAACAATTCACAGTATTGTTGGTAATTGGGGTTAGTTTTATTCTAAGTAATTAAATCTAAATCATTGCAATACACTATTGTAAATCCAATCATCATTTGTTTACCAAAATCATAACTTAGACTTTAAGTGGTCCGAGTGATTTTGGATAACATTACAGTAAAACAGTAAAGACTTACAAGCTAGTGAGTATCCTTACAACTATTTTTGGTGCCTTGGTATATCCGCGGCGACATATACAAGACTAGCAGCGCCCCGCGGTTTTACCCGCGTTGTGCCTGTTCCCGTGGGAATTTCGGTATGGAAAATAGCCTATAACCTTCCCGTTGAATATGGCTATCTATCACTACATATTATAAAATAAAGTCGTCTCTTTTTCGTGTCTGTCACACTGATTGTCTGTCTGTATGCTTAAATCTTTAAAATTACGCAACGGATTTTGATGCGGTTTTTTGTAATAGGTAGAGTGATTCAAGAGGAAGGTTTTTTTTTATGTAAAAAAAAATCCCGAAATTCCCACGGGAACGGGCACAACGCGGGTAAAACCGCGGGGCACTGCTAGTACAAATATAATTATTCAAATCTGACTGGTAATTCCTGAGATTACGTCAAACATACAAACAAACTTAAATTTTTTACCTCTTTATAATATCAGTATAGATTTTAGTTATTAATACTATATACTAGATACTATAGATTATAGTTATTAATTTTTACTCCGAATGGTATACCTATAACATATTTCATTCTTTAAAATGAATACTTATTTCTACGAGTAAGTACCAGCTTGTTAGTTTATTTTGAACAATCTTTTTTCTACCAAGTTGTGATCATAACTTTGTTACTATATAATAAAAGTGTGTGAATGTTGAGTTGTTTACATTGAGTTGGCTTGCTTCTTGTTATGTTTAAAATTACTCATTTAATTACATTTTAAAGAAATCGCTGGCAACTCATTGAAAATTGACCTTAATAAATAAATATGTGAATTATATGAGTATAACGTTTTAATTAAATTATGTATTAACTAGCAGCGCCCCGCGGTTTTACCCGCGTTGTGCCCGTTCCCGTGGGAATTTCGGGATTTTTTTACATAAAAACCTTCCTCTTGAATCACTCTACCTATTACAAAAAACCGTTGCGTAATTTTAAAGATTTAAGCATACAGACAGACAAACAGTGTGACAGACACGAAAAAGAGACGACTTTATTTTATACTATGTAGTGATAACGTTTTAATTAAATTATGTATTAATTTACTCTTAGATTGTCGGTCCCGGTTGTTTTATTCGTTAGACCAAGTCTAAAAATTCTGGCCACAAGGGTTGGGCACTGATCGACTTATCCAATTACTAGCAGCGCCCCGCGGTTTTACCCGCGTTGTGCCCGTTCCCGTGGGAATTTCGGGATAAAATGTAGCCTATAGCCTTCCTCGATAAATAGACTATCTAACAGTGAAAGAATTATTCCAATCGGTTCAGTAGTTTCTGAGATTAGCGCGTTTAAACAAACAAACAAACAAACAAACAAACAGAACAAACTCTTCAGCTTTATAATATTAGTATAGATGATATTTTTCAAAATGTGTTATTTACTAGCTGTTTTATAGACCGCGAAGTTATGAAAAATGAAAATGAAAAATATTTATTGACAAAAAAGCTTAAACTTAAAAATTACATATCCAATGGCTCCCGCACTAGGGCTAGCCTGTATCGCGGGTAGCCGTTAAACAGTTTAGCATTAATGAAAAAGAAACACTGACAGAACAACATACAAGAAATCAAATCAAATCAAATGTTTTGCGCGATAGTTCCACCCGCGATCTAATAGATGGCGCTAGTGTACAAATCTTGTAGATCGCGCTTTCATAATTTTTTTTTGATTAATGAGGTAGCGCCCATGCATTTTGCTAAGCAGGATAAATCTTTATCTTTATAAAATTGGTGTAGATATAGATAACTGTAATTTAATATTCTATTGTCTATATACTAATATTATAAAGAGGTAAAATTTGTAAGTTTGTTTGTTTGCACTAATCTAGACGGGACTTAATCCACGAGGGTACTCACCCTCACCCTGTACCCTCGTGAACACGGCCGTTGCGACACGACCGAAACGTTGAGGTATGCATTAAATGTTTTTATTCGCGATTAAGTCCCGTCTAGATTAGTGTTAATAACAATGTGTTCATATCGTGATAGTTTAAATAGTGTAGTTTGTTTGTTTGTTTGTTTGTATGATCGGGGTAATCTCAGGAACTATCAGTCCGATTTGAATAATTCTTTTTGTGATAGATAGCCACATTCAACGGGAAGTTTATAGGCTACTTTTTATCCCGCTATTCCCACGGGAACGGGTACAACGCGGGTGAAACCGGCGCGGCTAGTACATAATACAATAATGCTATGCTTCTATTATTAGTTATATCTAGACCACATAGAATCTATCAAGGCTCTGCGAAGGTTCGCCGCAAATAGGTCTGTTTGTCTGTCCGTAATTTGACACCAAGGACGGCTTTTCATTTCACGGAATTGTTTATTTTTAAAGGGTTGGCGTTGTATAGCTGAACGGATTTCAATTAATTAATTTACTTTGTGTCAATGACGATTTTCATTTGTTATGGAATATTTCGAGCGAAGCTTTGTTGTTACTTTAATTTCCTTTGACACTGGATAAATTAAATAACTCTGAATAAACCATAATTGTTTTTTTATTGTTATTTAACGGTTAAGCTTGTTAATATCTGCACAATGGCGAACCCCCTTTGTTTTGAGTGGGAAGGTTTATATGGGAGGACTATAATAAATTGATTATAATTAATCTGAAATATTGCGCATTTTTAATGAAGAATAATAACATAAACAAGAACTGCACAATAACATAAGGCATTCGTTTCTGCTTTATTATTAACTAGCAGCGCCCCGCGGTTTGACCCGCGTTTAGCCCATTCCCGTGGTAATTTCGGGATGAAAAATAGCCTATGACCTTCCCGTTGAATGTGGCTATCTATAACAAAAAGAATTATTCAAATCGGACTGGTAAATCCCGAGATTAGCTCGAACATACAAACAAACTTTCAAATTTTACCTGTTTATAATAATATAATACTATAGATTTATAATAAGTACTGCACACACGATTGATGTGCGTATTAATTGGATTAAATTAATAAAATTGCATTCAATCTAGCTACTACAACAATTAGCAACAATGTTGTGAAATTATTCGAACACTTATAAAGTAATTGATACTTATAGTAAAACAAATCTTTGTTTCTACACGCAACGTTTTAAACAAAGAGATTTCCTTAATGCGGGATTATCGAAACTTACTTATACTAATAATATCCTACTTCCTACTAATATTATGAATGCGAAAGTTTGCGAGGATGACAGTCATAGTCTAGTCTAGACAATATCCCATCTCGTCATCTATTACCACAATAACCTACTTCTTCTTCATCGAGTGGATGGTCAACCTGACCAATCCTGGTGTCAGAGTTATTGAGCCGCCAAAGGCCTCGGACATGGCTCATGTAACGACTACTATCCGTAGAAACTAACCGGGTCCGACGGCTTAGCGTGCCATCCGAAGCTCGGAATCATCTTACTTTTCGGGCAATCAGGTGATTCAGCCTGCAATGCCCTAGCCAAACTGAGGACAGTCTCACAAAGAGATTTTTGTGAGATATTGTTGTCCCCACCGGGAATCGAACCCAGAACCTCCGGATCGTGAGCCGGGCGTTCAAACCACAAGACCACGGACGCTAGTAATGCTTCCATAGTAGAGTTTTTAAGAATGATTTTGACATATGTATGAAAATTACGTCCGTTAGTTAAATATCCATTTAATGTCCGTCTCTGAGTGCGGCAGTAAGTGTTTAAAGTAAACAAAAAGTCTTTAGCCTATTCGACCTCCTCGAGTCTCAGAAAGGTCATATCATAGGTACATATTATTTTCAGCAAATTGTGCACCAAGCGTGACGGCTCGCGAATTTTGATGGCATTGACACAATTATATACATACCTAATATATATATAGATATACGTTATTTTATTGAGTTAACCCAATTAATACTCAATATAATATCGACCTCTCAAGATCTTGTTTTCTTAAGCAGTGTTATCTCTTTTTGTTATGGATTCGGAGTTTTATTTTTTCATACGACTTGTGTAGCGCTCGTGGCGTAGTCAGCTCATTTAGATTGTTCAGCAACGTGCCGCTCAGCCGCTACTTGGATGGGTGATCGATAATGACATTACTATCTGAGCGCTACCGTGCTTCAAAGAAAGTTAAATTGTCGGTCTCGGTTGTTTCAATCAATAGACCATGTTAGAGGCCTTAGGGCGGTCTAAAACTCCGACACAAGGGTTGGTCACTAATCTATCTTTATGAACTAACTAGCAGCGCCCCGCGGTTTTACCCGCGTTGTGCCCGTTCCCGTGGGAATTTCGGGAATATTTTTACATAAAAACCTTCCTCTTGAATCACTCTACCTATTACAAAAAACCGCATCAAAATCCGTTGCGTAATTTTAAAGATTTAAGCATACAGACAAACAAACAGACAAAAGTAGCGACTTTGTTTTATACTATGTAGTGACGATGGAACGGCGAGAAAGGATTAGAATGGAAGATTGTTTTTTGTATTTGAAAACAGTTATTTTAGTTGAATCTGGATTTTTCTTTATAAAAATATGCTAAGCTGCCGACCATTGATAACCCTTTGTTAAAATTTTAAGGAACTATAACGAATAATAGCGATAGCTGTTTATCTATCACTTAATTACGAGTATATTATCACTTGATTATTCCCCAACATTCAATCTTCTTCTTCATCGAGTGGATGGTCAACCTGACCAATCCTGGTGTCAGAGTTATTGAGCCGCCAAAGGCCTCTGACATGGCTCATGTAACGACTACTATCCGTAGAAAGTAACCGGGACCGACGGCTTAACGTGCCCTCCGAGGCACGGATTCAATGAGTAGGTAGCATCATAATTATCACATTCTATAGTCAATTTATATGCATTCAATAATTTAATTATTTTAACTGTTATAACATTTCTAGATAACGATTAACCTACGGATTAACCTCCAAGAATTGAAAGCCAATTTTCTTAATCAATGGTGTTATAATTGTGAAAGTATGAACCCATAGCCAATAAGTGTTCATTTCAAAAATAATAAATTATACGCGATTGTAATCTTTATATTGAATAAATCTGACGAGTTTGATTTTAAGTTTATTTGTTTCTTTGAACGCTCTTAACTCAGAAACTACCAATCCGATTTGAATAATCATTTTTGTTATAGATAGCCACATTCAAAGGTTAGATTATAGGTTATTTTTAACCCTAAATTCCCACGGGAACGAGCACTACGCCGGTAAAATCGCGGGCGCGGCTACTGTTATATGAGTTTGGAGAATTATTCGCACTTTAAGATTCTAATTTCGAGGTCAAGGGACATTTTTGTCTGCAATGACGATGTACAATCATTTTATATTAAAAATATTAATCTAATAACAATGTGTAAAGATGTGGCCTTCATACTTCACGCTGCATCTAACAACGAGAATTAATAAATAATGAAATGTGAATGTGCATAACATTCTTCTTGTGTGTCCCACTGCTGGGTAAAAGCCTCTCTGCTCTTATACAGAACTTACTAACGTTGAAAGGATTTTGAGTAGGTGAATAACACTGTCATCTTACTTTATATGTTTTTCTCTGGTACAAAATAACGGGACAGTTTTTAAATAATGATTTAATGGAGTTACTTCACACATTACAATCAATGATGTACTTACCTAAACTTATTAATTTCAAAAATATTAATGTGACTACGAATCCAAGTTTAATTATAGCCGCTCAAATTCTAAAAGTAATACAGGTCTTATTAACATACCAAAGTTAACCGCTATTCAGGAAATTAAAAAGCAAAAAAAAATTAAAATCACGCAAGTGATACTACAAAAAAACGTAAAATAGATAACAGTATCCAAATGCAAATATCATCTCAATATTATCTTATCTGTTATAGTATAGCTTAAGACAAATAAAGCTTTTGTACGAGATATGGTGTTTATATTTGAACTTGTTTTAACTAACTCTATCCGGTTTCGATGCAAGGTAGACTTTACGTCTGTCGCATGTTAAAAGTAAGCATTGTTGTTGAAATCTTGTGGTTGTTCGCTTGAAGTGCTGTCTGTCTGTATGTTAATTATGAATGCTCATTTTGAATTGAAACCGCCTTTACGGATACACTTTGCTTTTCTATACTAATATTATAAAGAGGTAAAATTTGTATGTTGGTTTGTTTGTTTGTATGTTCGAGGTAATCTCAGGAATTATCAGTCCGATTTGAATAATTATTTTTGTAATAGATAGCCACATTTAACGGGAAGGTTATAGGCTATTTTTCATCCAGAAATTCTTACAGGAACGGGCATTTCGCGGGCAAAACCGCGGGTGCTGCTATTCAAATAATGTAATTGGTAATTAATAACATTATCCACAATCACAATTCAAGGAAATCATTTATATTGAATAATATTGTATGAATTAAAATTTGTGCCGACATTTTGTTGACAAAAGAGATTTGATTTTATTTATAGCTCAGTTATTATTGTTTGTTTACATTTGGCAGGGGTTCTGCTTGTATTGTTACCTAGTTTATTTTCTAAACTAAATTAATGTATGTTTATTGTGTTTCAGTATTAGATTCTATTGTGGCGTTTAAATCTGTTCAAATATCGTTTGGTCACTTCTTCTTCTTCTTCATCGAGTGGATGGTCAACCTGACCAATCCTGGTGTCAGAGTTATTGAGCCGCCAAAGGCCTCTGACATGGCTCATGTAACGACTACTATCCGTAGAAAGTAACCGGGACCGACGGCTAAACGTGCCCTCCGAAGCACGGAATCATCTTACTTTTCGGGCAATCAGGTGATTCAGCCTGCAATGCCCTAACCAAACTGAGGACAGTCTCACAAAGAGATTTTTGTGAGATATTGTTGTCCCCACCGGGAATCGAACCCGGAAACTCCGGATCGTGAGCCGGACGCTCAAACCACAAGACCACGGAGTCTATTTGGTCACTACACCAATAACATTAGACGTAAGCTGTTATAATTAACTGAAATATTTAAATGTATTGTTCTTCTAATTATAATAACATTTGTATATATGGATAGACATACTTCTATTTAGAATAGTTATAGATCACCTAGGTATGTTCTTTATATTGTCGGTCCCGGTGGTTTCAATCGTAGATCATGTCTCGGAAGCCTTTAGGTCGTTGAAAACGCGACACCGCTGTCTTCTAATCCCTAAGGGCCCTCTCCCACTGCGACTTTTTTGTAGCGGTTCCGTCAAGCGTTTACGAAACGCGCGACACTACGCTACTTACGCACGATAGTGGCGTTTCCAATGCTGCAGAAGCGTTTCCAACGCGCTCATAACTTAAAAGAAGTGATGGCGTTGTGGTAGTTTGCGTTGCGACTTAATGTGGTTATGTGGTCGAGGCATCATGACTGATTTGGGGTTATGTGATCGAAGGTTAGCGACCACAATGCGACTGCATCGATTCAAACGCGCAATAACTTCGCTATTGTATCGCTACAAAAGATTGCCGTGGGCGTGGGCCCTAAGAAAAAACCTCAAAGTATAACCATCAACTCCTAACAATTCATTAACCAACCGATTATCTAATCAGATGATATAATATCCATAGGATAAACACTGCGACCTTCACACGATGCACAGCCGTGACTGGATCAACCACATATCGATAGTTAATTCAAGGATACTTTATCTACCGTATAAGTATACATAACATGAGATTACGTCATATCGATATGGACTGATTTCGTATTTTATGGCGGTCCGCGGCGGTGTACTAGTTTCCTATAAATAGATTAAGTTTGGACGTGATAAGCTTCCTAGAATAGTGTTTGTTGGACAAACAAAAAACACGAATTAAACTCTTAGTTTTATTATAATGGTAGGTACTATCAGCGGCCTACGGTTAAACCCCCGCTTTGCCTGATACCACGGGAATTTTGGGACGAAAAATAGCCTGTAATCTTCCCGTTGAACGAGGCTATCCATAACAAAAATAATTATTTAAATTGGATTGTTAGTTTTTGATATTAGAGCGTTTAAAACATCAAATTCTTCAGCTTATACTAATAATAGTATACTATAAGTAGATATAGTGTGTACTTGTGCAGCCTCAAGGGACATATTAAGCAATATTTTGCCATTAATCTCAATTTTCTTCGATCTTCATTTTCACATTCTAATGACCAATTTTTAAGGAATTCACTCACAAACTCTACGTTTGCGGAAATGTTGATGTTGTACGACACGCACACACGTAAATTGAGTATTTTTACACATCTGTGTGTCGGTAGCTATTCTTAATTCCAACAGATCTCTTGAAGTTTAACACTGACATTGTAACATTGAGATTTTTATGTATATTTATATTTATGTAGATGTTATTTTGATGTGCTCACTAGCTCACGGTTATCTAATAATTTGCTTCCCTCTTTTGCTATATAAAATATTAATTAAGTAGAATTTCCATAAATAGTATTGATTAAAAATGTATTTTGTTCTATTAATTTTCCATTACGCTAACAATTTACAAATTGTTACGTAACAAGTATTAATATTTTGTACATACGGCAAAAGTGGTAATCGACTTTCTTATGAAGCCAGGGTTTAGATTCTTCAAGGCATATCTTCAATCTTAAATATTGTATGCTAATCTATTGATTACTATCTAACGGCGACCTGTTATTTTTAAATATATATTTTCATACAAACCTTCATCCTCCTTACTGTACTGATATCTTCAGTGAGACGAGAGCCCTTTGTCCAGCAGTGGGACATTACATACTAATATATACTTTACAAACACATAAAATAAAGATTCATTAAATTTGGTGCAGTCATTTGAAAGTTATGTGCGCATAAACATTTCGGTGATTCAGTTTTATTTATTTAGATTATGACGTGGGTTACTTATACATATATAGATCTTGGGTGTCAAAAGTCTAATATAAATATATATAATATATTATTTATTTATTTATAACTAGCTGTGCCCCGCGGTTTCACCCACAGCGTACCCCTTCCATCTTCCATGGGAATTTTGGAATTTTATGACTTATTATCCTATTCCTGACAAAGATAAATAAAAAACCGGCCAAGTGCGAGTCGGACTCGCGCGGAGGGTTCCGTACTTTAAAAAACGACAAAAAATCACGTTTTTTGTATAGGGTCCCGTTTTTGCCCTTTGGCTACGGAACCCTAAAAAGAATCAATAAAATCGGTCCAGCCATTCTCGACAAAAAAATTGCTTGGCGAGTTGTGTATCTATACTAATATTATAAAGCTGAAGAGTTTGTTTCGTTTGTTTGTTTGTTTGTTTAAACGCGCTAATCTCAGAAACTACTGAACCGATTTGAATAATTCTTTCACTGTTAGATAGTCTATTTTTCGAGGAAGGCTATAGGCTACATTTTATCCCGGATTTCCTACGGGAACGGGCACAACGCGGGTAAAACCGCGGGGCGCTGCTAGTTTTATATATGTACATAGTAAAAAAGGTATAAGCCCGTAGTGATGTCCTACTGCAGAGAAAAGTCCTCTCATCTCACCGAAGATATCAGTACCGCGAGAAGGATTAATCATCACCACAATCATCTACTGCAGTCTGCGGTTGCAAGTCGACCTTTAAATTTGCTGACTGTACTCCATGAAAACAAACCCGCCCACGTAACAGATTCGAATCCCGTCAACTCCTGTTTATATTAACAGGAACATTTACTATTACCTACGACGTAGAACGTGAAACGTGCGTGGTTTCCATGTTAATTATTTTGTTTTAATTAATATTATTAGTACATAAGTTGTGCTAGTCTAGCTAGATTGAATTCAATCAACATTATTAGTAGTTGTGTAAGTCTAGATTATTTGTATTCTAGATGTTGTCTAGATTTGACTAGTTTGGAATTAGATATGTATTTATTTATGACGATGACGACGATTTATTACGAAAACAAGTTTCCTACTTTTCAAACATGGGTCGAGTTTGAGATCACCAACCTGCAATAGGCAAGCATGGTGATTACGCCTAATCCTCCTCACTGTACTGTCATTTTCAGTGGAATGAGAGACCTTTGCCCAGCATTGGGATGTCACAAATACTTTTTATAATGTCCAAAGGCAATGCAGAGGCTTCCGTTATCAAGTATTAATAACAAATGAATACACAGAACAACACATTACGAATTCGCGAGATTCAATTCTAGAATAATACTTTACATAGAACAAACACTTAATGCACGAGTCGAGTGCTTGTATATCCTTCACGTAGGCAATACCCGGGAGGTAATAAAGTATCTAACGACTGACTCGTTTTATGAAGACTTGCTTCTGTAAAGTTATTTTAACTTTTAGAATTGTTCTTTACTGTACTCATATCTACAGTGAGATGAGAGGCCTTTGCTCAGCAGTGGGAACATGCAATAAAATTCAAAAATACACGAGCGTGGCGGCCGTGGTAGTAAATATTCATTCATAATAATGTACACACTTCGTTTTATCCCGAATTTCCCCCGTGAAATCTTGATTAACACAAGCGAAGCGATGGCTGGGAGCTAGTTTCCCATCTGAACACCTATCTATAGCTATACGAGTACATGACCCTTAACTACATACTTAGTTATAAATTGTCACTATCCCCACTAACACGTTGAAAACGTGAATCTTTTGGATCCCAAAACCTTTTTCCCACCTTTATGTAATTGAGTTTTTATGTTGTGAATACACCTTCGTAAAGACGATATCTAGAAGATGGAGTAAGCACGTTCCGTTTCTATTTTAGACAACGTATCATGGGCAAGATTGTACCTGGACACGTTCCGTTCTACGTATTATGTAATTGATTATGTTATGTGTTGCTTATCTGTCGCGACTCGCGTTTCTTAATACATTGTTTGAATTGATGGAGGTATTTTATTTTTTACGTAGGAGTTTAGAGATGAAGGTTATCAAGGAGATGTTGGACCTTTTTTTAGACTGTATAAGCAGCGCCCCGCGGTTTTACCCGCGTTGTGCCTGTTCCCGTGGGAATTTCGGAATGAAAACTAGCCTATGACCTTCCCGTTGAATGTAGCTATCTATTAAAAAAATAATTATTGAAATCGGTCTGATAATTCCCGAGATTACCTCGAACAAACAAACAAACAAACTTTATAATATTAGTATAGATAATATTATGTTATGTTATATTATATGTTAATATTAGTCTCCGATTTGGTCTATCCATTGAAACAACCGGGAGTGACAATTTCACGTGGGCTCGGAAGCACGGTAGCGCTCAGATAGAAATGCCACTATCGGCCACCTATCCGATTAGCAGGTTGTTTAACAATCGCAATGAGCTAACTTAGCTTAGCCAAACTACACCACGAGGGCTACAAGATAATATATAACGGGTGCTAATTAAACAGGCTTCTTTTTAATATCATATTTCGCCCCCAAAAATGTATGTTGCCTTCTGAATTACTAAGTCAGCCACAATTAACGAGCATCTAAATAATACTATCTTAGCCACTAGTTAACTTCTAAATAAAAAAAATAATAACCCTAACCTACCGAATAGTACCTACGCCTAAGATAGTATTATTTCGATGCTCGTTAATTGTGGCTGACTTAGTAATTTAGAAGGCAACATACATTATTAGAGGCTATGTCATTTTCCCGTTGCTTAGTTATAAAATTAGAAGTTAATCACGTGTCCAATAAATAATTTTGTGGCTAGACTTATAATTTCCCATATATAACTAGCAGCGCCCTGCGGTTTAACTCGCGTTAGCGCTTAGCCTTCTATAAATCCGATTGGTAGATGAGCGCGTCCAAACAAACAAACAAAAAACATATTTTTAAATCTAACGATTATGGAGTTATGCCCGAACATCAATAAACATACTTATGGTTAACATACTTATGGTTCTTACTAATCTGTTGTTATTCTAAATACTGTTGTTGCAGTCAAACATTCATCATTTGTCTTGTCACTAAATGAATTGTGAACGTTTTCAACCAATCAGGAAGCGGGAAACGGTATCGTAATAATTCCAAGTTATGTGACAATTTAGAACAATACCTTGAGAAATGTTATGTGAATGTTCTCACAGTAACTTATGTACTAGCTAGAAGTTAATTGGTACAGTGTTCCTGTAAAGGAGCCGAAACGTTAGATAAAAATCTATAAGTACTAATACTAGCTGTGCCCCGCGGTTTCACCCGCAGCGCCCCCGTTCCCGTGAGAATTTTGAGATTTTTATTCCTTATTTTTCTTATATATAAAAACCTTGTCCTGACAATAAGGAACACTTAAAAAAAAGAATCATCCAATTTGGTGCAGTCGTTCTGAAGTTATGCGCTTAGCAACAGATTCAGCGATTCATTTTTATATTTAACTAGCAGCGCCCCGCGGTTTTACCCGCGTTGTGCCCGTTCCCGTGGGAATTTCGGGATTTTTTTTACATAAAAACCTTCCTCTTGAATCACTCTACCTATTACAAAAAACCGCATCAAAATCCGTTGCGTAATTTTAAAGATTTAAGCATACAGACAAACGGACAAACAGACACGAAACAGAGACGACTTTATTTTACGAGTATACTACGAGTATGTAGTGATTTTTCCTTTTTTTATTACTGTTTATTTATGGCTTAAGATTATATGTTCATTTAATATGTGGTTTTATAAGGTCACATAATTTTTGTATTTATTATAGTAATTTCATTTGTACCAAATTTTTAAATAAACCGACCGGTTTAATAGCATTGTAAATTTTATTTTTACATCTTTTTCGGTAAAAGCACAACTAAAAATAAATATCTCCGATTTCTATCCGGTTTTCTATTAAAATATTTCGCGACTAATTAAACTGTAAATGGTTCTAATATTGAAATTATATGTTTAGCGATCGTCACGTAGAGCATAGTTACAAGTATATGAATGTTTAATGAAAGGAAATGTATTTGCTATCTCTTTTTAATTTCCTAAAGTCTGTAAGGAAAAAGATAGAAATACATTGTAGAATTGTTCAACTAGCGTAATACTTTAATATATCATGGAAGCATTTTCATATTAAATTTTCTCAGAAAATAGTACTTATACTTAGTAGTACTTAATATCTAACCATCAAACCCATATTAGGGTTAAATATACATCACTACATAGTATAAAACAAAGTCGCTTTCCGGTGTCTGTCTGTCTGTCTGTCCCTATGTATGCTTAGATCTTTAAGACTACGCAGCGGTTTTTTTAAAGATAGAGTAATAATTCAAGAGGAAGGTTTATATATGTATAAAAATTCCCGAAATTCCCACGGGAACGGGCACAACGCGGGTAAAACCGCGGGGCGAGGCTAGTACCTATGTATATATAAGGCAAACCTGACTGACTGACACACTAACATATATCAACGCTGAGCCTAGAAACTTGAAATTTGGTACAATACATTTCATGATGTAAGTGACCACAAAGGATTTTACAAAAATCAACCCCTAACAGGGGCGGCCCTTTCACCCGGCGGCCGCTAGTATACAATATAGTACTTCCTACAGTTCACCTTCTGATCCTTCATCCATGTTGGTGTTGAAGGTGATTCCAATCACCTGTGCTACATTTATCAACTAGCAGCGCCCCGCAATTTTACCCGCGTTGTACCCGTTCCTGTGGGAATTTCGGGATGAAAAATAGCCTATAACCTTCCCGTTGAATGTGGCTATCTATTACAAAAAGAATTATTCAAATCGGACTGATAATTTCTGAGATTACCTCGAACATACAAACCAACAAACAAACAAATTTTACCTCTTTATAAATAATATTAGTATAGATGACATTACGCTATACAACCATATCGTTTTAAACTTCAACATATAATTCATTTGTATAGACTGTGTCAATACCCCCTCTCTATTGCGACACAGTTCTTACGGTATTACACCAGTAATGATTACAAGATCCATGGGAACCATGAGTTGTTCTTTTGGATACAATAGAACTTGGAATGTCTCATTACAGGAGTACTGGTATTTCATTACTCGGTTATTAAGGTAATCTTAAGACTTGTAGTTGAAGGACATACTGAATGCTTGTTTGTGATGTGATAAGTATAGTAAACTAAGTTTGTAAAATCCAAAATCTCTGGAGATTATTGGTAAAGGAAATATCTTTATTCTCAAGATTTATATTTGAAACAAAATTGAATTAAAATACAAAATGAGATATGTTTTTCTCTTTTATTTGTAAGAAAATTAGTCAAAGTTTGTGTGAAAATGTTTTTAGCGATGATTCATTGAAACTTATTTAGTCATACGAATAGAATAGTACAATATAACATGAATGTTTTTTTAAGATTTAAAGAATGCGTAAATGATCCTCAACCCTGTGAGTTTTGTTGAAGATTTTTGTCCAGCAATAGGACGATATAGGTTAAGTTTTTTTGGAATGCCCACATTGGTCGGAGAAAGTAAAAGGTACAGACGGAATGGTTGACAAATTTTGGAGAAGACTTTTGCAGGCAAAGGAAAGAAATATCAGCAATAGGACAAAAAATATATTTTGAAAATGCCAGATGAAAGTTTCTCTATTTTAAATTTTTTGGAACTGCCCGAAGAAAATCTGTCTAATATAATTTCTTTGTAATTGCCTTAAGGAAATCTCTGTTTATTATTATTTTTTGCAATGTCCTCATGATGTCTTTGTCCCTAGATGGGAGCAGGCGCGAACGGGCCAGGTGGTCGGAGAGCTCTCGAGCTGATCCTCAGCGGAGGCCTGAAGTCGTTGGCGCGGCCCGCCAAGCCGGTGCGCCGCGCTGCCTCACGGGACTCCGTGCTGTCGCAGCCGCAGCCTCTGCTTGAAGGTAAGACTCCAAGATGAACGTGGATTGAAGTGACGTGAAGAATTGAAGTGAAGTTGTGCGTTAAAGTGATATCAAAGGAGGAGTCTCTTCTTCTGAATTCATATGTTTTTGGTCGCTCTATTTAATCCCGGTTTATTTATTTGTTGATGTTTTTAAGCAAGTTATCTCCATCATTTATGGTAGCATATCTCAATCATTTATAGTCGATGTTTTTTCAGAAATGGTCCAATCTATATATTGATTGAAGCGTTTTGATATTTTGTTTAATGTGCTTAATATCAAGCTTCAATAAATGTTTAATGAGCTGAACCCTGGCTTTGTATATTGATAAAAATTGCTTTATCCGATGATATTCCGATGTTTTATACCGATTGTCCTAATGTCAGCTATGGATCACTCTCCATAGCTGAATGGGAGTGAGATGTCAGCTGTGGAGAGTAAGATGACAGTTTGTGGGAGTGTGATGGCATGTGGAGAGTGAGATGACAGCTAGCGGGAAGTGAGATGATAGCTATAGTCAGTGAGGTGACAGCTAGCGGGAGTGAGATGACCGATGTGGAGAGTGAGATGGCAGCTAGGATGAGCGAGACGATAGATATTAGGAGCGAGATGACAGCAATGGGGAGTGAGATGACAGCTATTGGGAGTGAGTTGACAGCTGTGGGGAGTGAGATGACAGCTGTGGAGAGTAAGATGATAGCTAGGGGTGTGAAATGACAGCTATGGGGAGTGATATGACATAGGGGAGTGAGATGATAGCTGTGGGGAGTAAGATGGCAGCCATGGAGAGTGATTGTTTAATGAAAGTGAGGATCAAATTTGACTGGGTCACTGTTACAATCTGTTCTTCATCAATAATGCGAGTATACCGTTAAAATGTTTGTTTAAAGTTCGACCATGTTGTATTGCGATACAAACATTAGTCGTCCTTTGAGCTCTCGATTGAGTATGTTCGCGGTCTTTCACTACGACTATTACCCCATTGTGACTGTTGTTTGGTGTTGTTCAACTTTTGTATTCAATATGATTATCTAGGTTACGACCTCGCATCACTTGCTTGCTAATTTCTCTATTAGCTTCAACATGTTTGTAGTGCTCATTCAGATAAAATAGTTAGTATGTTGTCGAAATCTGGTGCATTATATTTGACCTTGATTAAGTTTAATTAATGGTTTTGGATTTAAACGTTAGTCGGCCGCAGGATAAGAGTGCCGTTTTACCACAGCTATGGCGTCGCTATGACAAGTTTGGTACTATCAAAAGTAGTATAGGCGCGTAACAAAGCCATGGCGATATCAAAACGTAATTTAACAAAGGTACATCAGTGTATAATAATAAAGCTCTGGTCGAAAGGTACTTTAAGGCTATGCAGACGCTATAAATCTATTTTCTGCACTAAGTCGTTACTAGTTTTTTACTTAGCACCTTAGATGCCGTTGCATCTAATCACATTAAGTTATTAACATGCAGCTTCCTAAAAAAAAAAAAAAAAGGATTTATTGGAACAAAAACAAAATGGGATACAAAAAGCAATAAAGTAACGATGATATCCGCAGTAGTAATAACTGTGTCGCGGATATCAACGCCCACTGTAAAGGTTGAGAGTAAGAAGATATGAATACAAAACATCAGTAACAAGTAATATAAAAATATTAAAGCACGATTTTATACGCAGTCCTGAATAAAGTCAATATCGGTAAGCATGCCCTATTTCAGTTTCTTTAATCCAAAGCTAAATTAAGGTTTGAATCGGTTTACTCCGCCATCGACCCAATTCGGCGTTGCCTGGTGCCATAACCAAAATTGACCGGTTCACTAATTAGAATATACATTTTCTTTCCTTACCTACAGTCTACAAAAGTAAATCTATAAATATAGAATTTAATTTCTTCTTTGTCCTGTTATTGTTGTCTGCTGCCCTCATTGTTGGTCGTGCATATAAATTAATTATTCAGGATGGAAATATTTACGTATTTATTTTATTTTGTTGTTCTAACTGATTATAAACTTTAATGAATTCGGTAATATTCTAATACTCTCGCTCACAAATCTTCAATTTATGTGTTCAGTGTGTATCACTACATCACTACATAGTATAAAGCAAAGTCGCTTTCCGCTGTCTGTCTGTCTGTCCCTATGTATGCTTAGATCTTTAAAATTACGCAACGGATTAAAAAGCGTTTTTTTAAATAGATATAGTGATTCAAGAGGAAGGTTTATATGTATAAAAAAAAGCCAAAATTCCTTCTGGAATGGGCACAACGCGGGTAAAACCGCGGGGCACTGCTAGTCAAATATAATTCATTTGGCGTTAAAAATGTCTAATATGTAACACATCTGTTCATACGCATAACCGTGACACAGATAACAAACACTAATCTCCCAAAAGTCTTAAATCATTTTCCACGTCACAAGCGGTTCATTATTTGCGGTCACCGAAGCATCAAATGTATGGAACTCCTTGAGTGTTGTTTACAAGTACACCAACTGTGGCAGAACATTACAATTGCGTCCATTGTGTGGGGAAAAAACATCTTTGTCCTCAATTTTCTGACGGTTTATTTCTCTCCTTGAAATCTTTGGAAGAGCTGCTATAAGGCTTATCGCACCAACGAAATTTACTGGTCCGTGTTAATCCGTTTACTTTGGCTTCTTGTTTATTGTGTTTATTTGAAAAATATTGTTTACTGTATTGATTGTTTCTGGGTCAACATGAATTGATTTCATGACTTCAAATTAGGAAGTTAAATATTGCTTTGTTTTCGCAAGTCGGGTTGAATGTCCGTTTAAAAGAATTTGCAAGAATAAGTAAATTGTATCATGGTTATACATTAGTTGAGGTATCACTTCCGTGTTTAAAATAACTCATTGTTATTGAGTACCAAACTTGGTGACACAGCGATAGTGGCGCAGTTTGTGATTGTTATATCGTGAATTAAAACTAAAGTTCAAATTGTACGAGAATAGTTTAATGAAATGCCGATTGTGGATTTTCTATTTCTGTGCACATCGTACTTCGAAGGGTATTGCAGTTAGGCATGTTAAAATGTACAACCCAGTCTTTCCCAGTCCTTTCAAGTATCACAAGCTTTTCTTTGAGCTAAAAATGTGATATTACGATATTACGTAACATTATTACCGTATTTTGTTTTCCTGTAATTGAATTTAAATCAAAAATATAATTATAACTGTTATAACCTATTCTCTAATTGACAAAGATTGGTTGTTGATCGATATTAGCAACATTAAAAAGAATACTTTTAATTATATTCGTCCGTCGAACGTATACACGATCTGTTGAAATATTCCTTTCACTGCTTTCACTCGGATTTATAGTTTGGAAAGTGTTGTCTGTCATCCTTTATGTGCATGTTTCGAAATATCCTTAATCATAACATTTCGATAAACATTAAATGCAATTAACTTTGGTGTTAATGTTAGTGGTTCTTTGTCTAAACGTCTTTCAATAAATGGTTTATTTCCATTCTTTATTTTATTTTGAATCTTTGTTTTTATAACATCAATCGGTTTAATTCGAACAAGAATTTTTGTATGAATGCTGCTTGTACAGCTGTGATGTTTCTTTGTGGTTTTTGCTGCAGTAGAGCCTCTTGATGTTTGAGTGGGTTGCATAAAAATATAATTTGTTCTTTTAGCTTCAAAGATGTTATGTGTATTGAATGGTTGGTTATTTGCGCGTTGTTACCTACTTGGTTTATTTGGGCATCGATTTTAATGAAAAACTGAATCTTCAAACTGCCGGCTCATTAAGCAATACAGTGACTGAAGATCAGATCATAATTTGACCTTTCATTACAAATTAAACTGTAAAAATCTTTTCTGACCAGAACTTAATCACAATTGTCCTATTTCCAGACTAAATACTCCTTTTTCTTTCTTCTCTCTTCTTTCAAGATAATTTATATACCTAAAGCCATCTTTATTTTAACCAAAATATACCAATCCAGAATCACTATCACTACATAGTATAAAATAAAGTCGTCTCTGTTTCGTGTCTGTTTGTCTGTTTGTCTGTATGCTTAAATCTTTAAAATTACGCAACGGATTTAGATGCGGTTTTTTGTAATAGGTAGAGTGATTCAACAGGAAGGTTTTTATGTAAAAAAAATCCCGAAATTCCCACGGGAACGGGCACAACGCGGGTAAAACCGCGGGGCGCTGCTAGTATAGTATAAAATAAAGTCGTCTCTGTTTCGTGTCTGTTTGTCTGTATGCTTAAATCTTTAAAATTACGCAACGGATTTTGATGCGGTTTTTTGTAATAGGTAGAGTGATTCAAGAGGAAGGTTTTTATGTAAAAAAAATTCCCGAAATTCCCACGGGAACGGGCACAACGCGGGTAAAACCGCGGGGCGCTGCTAGTATATAATAATATGTACTTTTCTCCCAAGGTTCCCCATTTCAATCAGGGAACGTTCTCTTGTACGAAGTAAGTAAACAAAGTGCGATTGTCTTATTTATAGTCATTGTACTTTATTGCAACCTTACCAGTTGAAAGGTTTGTAGTGTTGTACCACTTTCGTTACTTCGATCCGGGATTTGTTGCTTGTTGTTGGTATTATTTTATTGCCGATACGTGATACGGCGATTTTTATTCGGATTTATTCGTTTGTACTTTTTTTTTGTAAATTCTGCGGGTTTTGAAAGTTGTTAATGGGTTAAAATGGCGTTGAAAGATTTTAACTTTTGTTTATAATAAAAATATGTCTTTATTTGGCACTGCCAGTTTACTCATGTGTACGAAGAACTGTTAAGAACTGTTGCTTTGTTTGAAATAAAACTATTATTGCATAGTTTATTTTGCTGTACCAACCCACAGTACCCAAATGATCGGAGGCCTATAGACGGTCTAAACTCTCTGACACGTCAAAGTCTTGCGTAACATTTTGTTGTTTCAACGTCTTAAACTCTGTCTTACAAAATGTCTTAAACTCTGAGGGCCTTATTAATAAATGCTCTGTTACTAAAACACTGTTATAAAGTGTTTTGTCCCTTTTGCTCTTCGGAAAATTGCGAATGTCAGAAAGTGACAAACCATTTGATAGCTAAAATGTTTGTTTCCGCCAGGTCTAAGGAAGTGCTCAACAGTCCTCGCTCTCACCGATCGCGAGAAGGTCCCTGAGCCGATCAGAGCTCACAACAGACTGCGAGCGCCCTCCGTCTGCTCCCGATGCTCCTCGCTGCTGTCCCTCGCTGGTGCCGGTGGGTCCAGGTATGGTTCCTAGAAGTAAAAATACAATATTAGCCTGTAATGTCCCACTGCTGGGCAACGGCCTCACCCAAGATTTAAGCGACTTCAGACAAAGGAAAAGGTTCTAAGTTCCTCGGAATATCTCTTTAGGACTCCTAAGAATATATTATGCGGGATGGTGATCTTAAAATTCTCAAACCTGAGTCTTGTTTGAAAAGTAGGAAACATGACCTGAGAATTGAACCCGGGTTCTTTTTTTTTTGTTAAATCACCTAGAGTGAATTAACAAAAAAAAAAATATTTTATGGGGTATCATAAAAATAGAGACGTTTCGATCTTGGAATTGTAGATTTCTTTTTGTCAACCTTAGGATTATGGGTTTCCTGAATTTATTTAGATTTTTCTGGAACGTTCCTTTAACCACATAGGATTGTTGAAATTCCTAAACGCATCCAAACGCAAATAAATACAAACGCGTCCGATTGAAAATTGATCATGTTTTCATAAACCAAAATTCTTGTATTTTCGGCAAAAAGTTATTTTGTTTATGCACGTGCTTCAACACAAGGTCACACAACACACGTGTTTTGGTTTGCGTTTAGTTTAAGAAAAAACTCGACTCTCAATTACTAATTATCACCGAAAAGAACCTTGGATAATCCTTATTGTATATTTTATCATCATTAATTGCTTATTTACCTCCCGAGCATTGCCCGTGATCACTTTTTGCAGCGGAATTTCGGCAAAAAGTAACCATTGTTTTATACTAGCACAAACAGCATACCCCTATCATTAAAAGCGATATGATAAAATACTGATCAATTATCACCAAAATAGCCTAAAATCTTTATCTTTCCCTATCAAAGAACATATAGGTACGCTTTTTATTTTCAATAGGAACAAGAGATAATTAATATGTTTCTAAACCCCTCCCAAAATCATGCTCTGATTAAACTTATGTGCCATATGACACCAGGATTGGTCAGGTTGGCCATCCACTCGATGAAGAAGAAGAAGAAGCTCCCAACCGAAGTAGATACTTTAAGGAGATGAATCATAGTTCCCCAATACTGACTCCAAGTTTTCCCAGGTATTCCCTGGACGGTGCCGGCGGAGGGTTCGTGCCAGCAGCCCCCGTCAACTGCAAGCTCTGCCTCGAAGACGCGACGGCTGACAAAATCACCATCATCACTGGATGTGGTTGCACTTTCTGTACTAAGGTGAGTTCGAGATTTGATACAGTGATGGAGGGTGAAGTGTTGAGGGTGTTTTAGAAACGATGTGTTAAGTATAAAAGGGTATAGGGTGATCCTCTTGATTTTTTTGGCTGTGTTTTGTAGAGTTAATGAGGAAGAAAGGAATCCTAATTAATAAATGCTAGATTGAATACAGACGGCCGGGAATGCTGAAAGGCATTTCTTATTTATAAAACGCGGTCTTATTATTCTCTGATGAATAAAACGTAATAATAGATCATAATAGTTCAACTCAATTCTTCCTAAGCCTTACGCAGTTCTTGTTTTAGGCTTAGATAGACATACTCCAATATTATGTGCTCATAACATAACATTAACATAACACGGGATGACTCGGCTCTTGAGTCATCCCGTGGCCACGAGCGGTGTAATCGGCTCGAAACGTAGGGTACGTATTTTTATAAATACGTTATATTATCAAACGCGATACAGACCCGTTTCATTGAGTATAATGAGTGCAAATCGTGCGAGTTAAAAAATCGTAACTGTTTTAAACTTTTTCGCAATTATAGCCAAAATTGTAAAATTAATAAATACATCCATTTATGGAAATCGCGCTTACAAAAAAGTGTTCGAATGTTTGAGTTTATAAATGTGTGTTGCCAGTTGTTGTATGAGTCATGGTCGACAAAAAACAATTCAATGTGTTTTTTTTGTCTCTACATTCGTGGGTATGATGTAGTCTTATTTTATACTAAGTGAATGTTTTTCTTGCTTAACCTTTATTATTTTTTTATTTATTAGCGGGTCTTGATAAGCAGCTACGTTAACATACGAGTTAAAAACGAACTGCAGACTGCAGGTTGCACTGCGGTCGACTACTACAGGCTGCAATCTGCAGCCAAACTTGGCCATGTACTTAAATATTAAAGCATATTGTTAATGAGCGAGTTATTTCGTGATTAGTTGCGCTTTAAAGTACAAATCGAAGTCAGATGACAAAGTTCAAACTGCACTGCAGTCGACAGCAGCCGCTAGCAGCAGTGTTTTGATTTCTTCTGCAGTCTGCAGCCTTACACGACATTGCACCCTTTAATTAGAACGCACATTGTTAATGGCCAAGTTATTTCGAGATATAGACCATAAATACGAAAAATCTGATATTATCATTATTTATTACTTTGAATTTATGATAATTATCGACCTTCGTCGTTAATGACACTATAATCGAATTTGTAGTTAAACTTGATATAATTTAATGTTTTTTTTTGTTAAATGTTATTGAATTATTTTTTAGATCTTGGTAGAGGCGGTTAGGTTAGGGCGGCGTTTGAGGCGGTCTAAACAATATTTCGATATTTTGGAGGCCATTGTTTGTCTTTTATCAGAGCTACTAGCCGCGCCCCGCAGTGCTACCCGCGTTGTACCCGTTCCCGCGAGAATTTCGGGACAAGATGGATTATCCCATGTATTATTCTGATGTATAACCTATATTACAAAATCCGTCCAGTAGTTTTTTCGTGAAAGTAACAAACATCCATACATACATCCATCCTCACAAACTTTCGCATTTAAATTTATATTTGAGGTTGTTATGCTATGTTATGGTAATTACCAATCATATCTTAGCATAGCTTTTAATGACAAGATATCCTAATTAGGTACTATACAAATTGTTTGGTTGATCAAAATGCCTAAATATCATTATGTCCTTCTTGTGTTAATAGCAAGGGCATCGAGATGTTTTATTAAGTCTTGGCATTTTAACTGAATTTTTTACTATGATTTTAAATCAAAATTCTTGAATATGCGAGGTTAATTTTGCATTAAATTAAATATGCATTATTTTTGTAATTGGATTAGAAGAAGTATGTTTTCAATTCGGACTTTTTGTTCAAACAAAGTTTATTATGAAATGGTCGCATAATATTTATATTGAATTTTTACGATTGTTTTTGCTTGATTTATTTGATAGACAGCTCTTTTGTCATCTTTTGAAAAGATAGTGTAAAGTAGTAAAACGAAAAAAGTCAATGTGTTAATGTTTTTTTCGGACATAATGACGGAATCAAAGTAAATATCAATGTTTGACTTGCAAAGTGATGTTTTAAGCATATCATGGTGAACTTCGTATTTTTCAATAGAAACAAATAGTTGCTTAGATCAGATACTATGTATTTATATATGTTACCGGAAAGTTGTAAACACCCGTTGTTTTATAATCTAACTAGTAAAATAAACTGTCGATTGTGAGCTGTATGGTTTGCTATGGACAGATTATGAACGTAATCACGAGCGGGGTAATTCGCTCGAAACGCCGCGTCGGGTACTATACGTATTTTAATAAAATATTTAACATTATCTCATGCGATACAGACTCGTTCATTTAGTATAATGAATGCTAGTAAGCCAGTAACAGTGCGATAGAGGTGGCCAAATTCTGGTCCGGACACATATAAATAAAATTTAAAAAAAATATATATTGACTCGATAAGAAGAAGAAGAATGCTAGTCGTGTGAGTTTAAAAAGTATATTATACTTTAAATTGTAAATGGTTTGTACGGTTCGCAATCTGTCGACAGTTAAGAATCTTACTAGTTGGATTAGAAACTAATAGGTGTTTACAATGTTACGGTGACATATACATACTTAACACTTGGGTAAAGAATCCTGCTTATACACTATCTTCAACGGAGCGAAAGATGTCAGATATGACAGCTATCGTATCCATACTTTACTTGTTGACTTTAATTGTAATGGAATGACTTCTATACTAATAAAAAAATTGTAAGTTTTAATATTTCTAGGTCTTTTATCTTTTATCCCGATATTCCCACGGGGTATAACTCGGATAAAACCGGTTATAATATTTTAAAAAATCTACTTGAAAGTCTTTATCTTGTACTAGCAGGGCCCCGCGGTTTTACCCGCGTTGTGCCCGTTCCCGTAGGAAATCCGGGATAAAATGTAGCCTATAGCCTTCCTCGATAAATAGACTATCTAACAGTGAAAGAATTATTCAAATCGGTTCAGTAGTTTCTGAGATTAGCGCGTTTAAACAAACAAACAAACAAACAAACAAAACAAACTCTTCAGCTTTATAATATTAGTATAGATAGACGCATAACACCTCAGTCTTCTGTGACCACGGTTCCTGTAAAGGAGCCGAAATGTCATACAAAATGTAAAATAAAAGCGAAGTGTATCCGTGAACGTAGTTTCAATTCAAAATGAGCAGTGTTCGTTTAAACTTAAGAAACCAGTAGAAAATGAATTACGCTTACTTATATATTAATACTAGCTGTGCCCCGCGGTTTCACCCGCAGCGCCCCCGTTCCCGTGGGAATTTTGAGATTTTTATTATAAACCTCACGGAGCCCGAGACCTTTCCAACGAATGCAAAACCGTGGAAATCGGTTCGTGCGTTCTGGAGTTATAGCGTCAGGGAGGAAAACCCGACTTATTTTTATATAGTAGATAATAAACTATCAAAAAACGTTCAGCCGAAACATACTGATAATATGATTAATGAAACAAAGGACATTTTAATGGCTTCCTTGTATGTACAGACAGTATTACCAACTTATCTTGAGGAAACAGTCTTGAACACTCATTAGAGAGATACCATGCATTGGAGGGCACATTTAATTGTTGATTTTGTTGGGTTGCTTCTAAGGTTGAGGACTGTGGCCCTTATTCATATGATTTACAGCATTTTAGCTATCAAATGCTTTGTCCCTTTTCAACAGACGCTATTTTTCAAAGAGCAAAAGAGACAATAGTGTTTTAGTTAAAAAACGTTTATGAATGAGGCGGTATGTCAAGGACTGCCGGAAATAATTTTAAGTTGTTCTCTCTCTCTGTCTTTTTAATTAGTGCGAGTAGTCTAAAGATGATCAGGATTTACAGGAGATTTTCCCAATTGTGGGACAGCATAGGTTAGGCAAAAAAGTAATTTTGAATTAAATTTCTTTTAAAGTTTTTCTTAAATACAAGAATCTAACACAAACTTTCAACTGTCAAACTTTCAGTCTACTCTCAATTATACAAACTAAGGAATCTTAAATATAACATAATGAAGATATCAGTACAGTGAGGAGGATTAAGTGTAATCACTACACTTGCCTTATGCGAGTTGGTGATCTCAAACTCGAGTCATGTTCCAAAAGTATTCCTACTTTTCGAACATGACATGTTTTCGCTTGGTTCGGGAACTGAACTGGAGCATATACCACTAGCTAGACCACCAATGCGATAAGGAATTTTGTATATTTTTTGCATTTTTCCACAACGGTACTCTAAAAATAAACACGTCAATTTACCACATAATGGCGTACAATTTCTTTCATTGTTATCTAAAACAGTAATCGCAGTTGTTTCGCTAAACCAAACCGGTGGCGTTAATTAAACTTTGAACTATGAGATGAATCATAAATGACGTAGCAACAACATTATAAAGGGATACACAGACTTGTAGATTTAATCTAGGATTGAATCACTCGATTTAATGTTACATTCGATCGATTATCTAGCAAATAAGAGTTCAATTTGCTTGTGCAGTGACATAGTTTACAGAGAGTTTTTGTCGGTCGCGTATAGCGGTTTTAGTAATGATATCGCAGTGTGTATAGCCCTTTAAATTGTATAAATAGACTTGTCCGGACTACACGTGGCTCTCATTGACCCTTACCATCTATAGTAGCTACTAGCAGCGCCCCGCGGTTTTACCCGCGTTGTGCCTGTTACCGTGGAAATTTCGTGTTGAAAAATAGCTTAAAACCTTCCCGTTGAATGTGGCTATCTATTATAAAAATAATTATTCAAATCGGACTGATAATTCCTGAGATTACCTCGAACATACAAACAAACATACAAATTTTACCTCTTTATAATATTATAGTATAGATGTTATCGTCTGTGTCTTGTAAGTAACCGACTAATCTGTTTTTTATTGTCATTAGATTATGATTATTGGGTTGATCATGAATGGAATTTTTTGTGTTGTTTTTTCTAGAATGCGCCTAGATGATTTATTATACTTTTCCTTGTTGATATTATTGTTTTTGTTGTACTTTATAAATATTATTGTTGTAGAGTTTTCCATGTAGTTGTTTGCCCGCGACTTTTACCGTGTAGACGTCGTAAATGGGTCTTATAGGATTTTAAATTGTTTTTTTTTACTTTATTAGTTTTTTTTTTTTATATTAACCTCGTTTGGGGACTAATTTCAATAAAAAGTCATCTATAAATTCCGTTGAAGAATTTTATGTAAAATTTGAAATCCATTCGACTAAGGAATCACTTTGTCCCATACAACCATTGCCCCCCTGTTTCGTCGTTTTGGGGGTAGAATTTTGGAAACGCCTTTCTTATCATACAACAAACACACTCAGTTTCAGGTCTCTACAATCAGCGGTTTGTGCGTTGATCCTTCAGTCATACAGGACAAAGAATTTTATATGTATGCATTTTCATTAATATGTAAAGATTGTGTTTATCTATGAATTAAGATACATATGGAATGTCAAGTTTAATCGTATTAAGAATATTAATGGGAACATATTGATTAATGATTATAATTACTTGCGGGTAACGACGTGTGTTTGAGCCAGATAATCAAAACATCCCGCAGGGAAATAACGACGAAACATAGTCACTCTAATGCCCCATTTAGACGGGGAGAGTTTCTCGTCTCGAAGATACAATTATCGAAGGAATTTAAAACATTTTTTTCGTCTAAACAATCGCTCTCCTCGCTCGTTGCCTTGGGCGACAATTGCCTTGCAATGGAATATTATTATGTCCGTGTAAACAGAATTTCAAAGCAAAAATCGTATTTCGAGATTTTATTAAAACGATTCAAGCTGATTTGTACGATTCTCGTATCAACTTGAAAATATGTCACAGGAGATCGTGTTTATACAAGTCGAGACTCTCCTAAGCAAGAATCTGCTTACTATACTTTTGTTGTGTAAACAAACATAGGCAATTATCGCCTAGCGATAAGTCATATGCGAATCTCGTATGACATAATCGTAGGCGAGATTTTAGTTCTTGCCTGTATGTAAACATTTTGATACGATTGTGTTATGGCGATTATTGCTTGTGATAGTAGCGTATGGTTTCTCGTAAGGAAACGTACGAGAAACTCTCCCCGTCTAAATGGGCCTTAAGGGTGTCTTTCCAGAGCTATATTATGCTACTTTGCTATAAAGCGTTAGTATTACCATTTAATTCAAATGGCATAGTAAGGTTACATAGAGATGGGTGGTAGCATAGCATAGCATAATTGGTGGATATGTATCCTCTAATATAAAATTCAGTATCCAAAGTCAATCACAAAAGTTCTATTACATCACCTACATAAGACTTCATCTGGTTATAGATAGCCTTTTTTAAGTAACTAAAAAAGCAACAAATGTTACAATTATCAATGTTTTAATATGAGATCGCCTATAAGCAATTTTTTTGTATCGTCTTAGGTCGCCTATAGGCAATAAGCTATTCGTTATGTACTTGTTTGTTTAGTGGGTCAAATACGGCTATTTACCTCTAGGTACCTCTAGTATGGTACAGTTTGACAGGTATCCGTGTCAGTGTGTGTATGTGTGTGTCTAACTGTTTGTTGGTAGTTAGCAATCACTTAATGGGGTTCGCTATGACCTATGATATGTACCTTTTTGTTAGGAGGTGAATTTCACCATCATCGAAGGTTTTACTTTAGTTAAGAAAACGTGAAGATTTGATCTGTAATGTTCTATTGCAAGGCGCCTCTGATCTTATTAAGCACATAAGTAAAATTTAAAATGTTAGAAACCCTTCTGCAGAAACGGCTGAATCGATTTTTAGTAAACATAGCTAAGAAGCATTGCAAGAAAACTGGTTTTTAAATAAAAAAAACTGCATCGAAATAGGTTCATCCGTTTGAGAGATGCGGTGCCAACTTAATAACTTATTTTTTATTCACATACACAAACGCTGGTTATTCAACTTAGCAGCTGCCAATTCCATAAACTTTTGTAAAAAAAATAATAAGTACTTTGTAATTTGAATGGCGTTTCAGTGTGTATTGTCTTTTTTCTGTTTTAATGTCTACAGTGAGAAGGCCTTCACCTTGCAGTGGGACACGCTGATTTGTTCTTTTTTGTCCAACCATTTTCTTTGCACATCTATGTTTGTTTGTATGTTCGAGCTAATCTCGGGAATTACCAGTCCGATTTGAATAATTCTTTTTGTAATAGATAACTACATTCAACGGGAAGGTCATAGGATATTTTTCATTCCGAAATTCCCACGGGATCGGGCCTAACGCGGGTAAAACCGTGGGACGCTGCTTGTTGTTCACATGATCCGACAGCAGGATTGGACATTTATCTACTCGTATTTACTTACTTATGTGTTAGCTTTAACGTGTAGGTTAACTGGTGTTTTAACTACCGTCGGTCAAATCGGCTCCAAGTGTGTTAGTAATTCGGGGACTGCCACTTAGCTGATTGAGCGCTATTTCGGGAATGTTTACTCCATTATGTAGGGCACTTATCGCACGTCTCTGGAACGTAGCCTTTAGTTAATTGGAAATTAACTCGTTTTAACCGGATTACGTGACTGCGGTTAACTGTGCATATCTTTTAAGGTTATGTTATCTTAAAGGGTTTGCAGCTCGGCTCTTACTTGAATCTATGTCTGATAGTGGCATTTCAACTTGAGTCGGGCTTCGTAGGGTAATATTGTCGATCCCGGTTGTTGCACTCGTTAGACCATGTCGGAGGCCTTTAGACGGTCTAAAAACTCCGACACCAGGGTTGGCCACTGATCTATTGAAAATGAATAATAGGATTAATAATTTCGACAGGTTTGCGTTTTTAACAAACGGTCCAATAACCTAAGATAGTATGTTTTGATATTGTCCATCATGAGTTGTTAGGGTTCCGTAGCCAAATGGCAAAAACGGAACCCTTATAGATTCGTCATGTCTGTCTGTCCGTCTGTCCGTATGTCACAGCCTTTTTTCTCCGAAACTATAAGAGCTATGTTGTTGAAACTTAGTGTGTAGATGTATTCTGTGAACCGCATTAATATTTTCACACTAAAATAGAAAAAAAATAAAATTTTAGGGGGGTCTCCCATACTTAGAAATGAAAAAAAAAATGTTTTTTTTCATCAAACCCATACGTGTGGGGTATCTATGGATAGGTCTTCAAAAATGGTATTGAGGTTTCTAATATCATTTTTTTCTAAACTCAATAGTTTGCGCGAGAGACTCTTCCAAAGTGGTAAAATGTGTGTCCCCCCCCCTGTAACTTCTAAAATAAGAGAATGATAAAACTAAAAAAAATATATGATGTACATAACAATGTAATCTAACACCGAAAATTGGTTTGAACGAGGTCTAGTTAGTAGTTTTTTTTTTACGACATAAATCGTAAACCGCAAAAAAATACTGATTATTCATTCAATAACTCAAATGTAAATAAAAAAACATTTATTTCAAGAACTTCTTTATTATGTTACTCGCTGCTACGGAACCCTTCATGGGCGAGTCCGACTCGCACTTGGCCGCTTTTTATTTTTGAACTGCTACTATCCGTAGGAGTTCTTGTTTCTTTGCGAGTTCCGTTAATATATCTCAGTTAATATTCTCATTCTTATTCTTAACTAGCCGCGCCCCGGGGTATTACCCGCGCTATACCCTTTCCCGCAGGAATTTCGAGATAAAATGTACCACCTGTGTTATTCTGATGAATAACATATAGTACTGCCAGGTTTCATCCAAATCCGTCTAGTAGGTTTTTTCGTGAAAGAGTAGAGCTTGCTTTGGGTCTAACTAACCGTGTGTGAGTTTGTATGGGTATATTATCTATTTATTGAACGTTGTTCACATAGAAAGATCTGGTCGCCTTAATGTTGTTTACTCTAGTTATCTGAAGAATGCGATGTACCCTGCTTAATGTCACCAGTGCGTCATATACGGGGGCATAAACGTTTAACGACTCATTTTAAACTGTCCGGCAGTTTTACTACAGTTATATTGATCTTATGAATATTGAATGTGTGTGAAGTTATGTTGTCGATATGCATAATATGTAGGAGAGGTCTGGCTTGCAATCGCCAACTACTAATTCAGAATTTAGTTCGGAATTTTTGTATATGTCGGAGTATGCAGGTATTTTTCCAAATTCAACGATTTTAATTAAATAAAAGATTATCTTCAAGACTTGTGTAGAATGTTGTTATTGTAATCTGTTATGTCACCTAATCCTACTAATATTATAAATGCGAAAGTGTGTGAGGAAATACTCTTTACTGATCAAAAAACAACTGGACGGATTTTAATGAAAATTTACAGTAACACAGATTATACAACATACGAGATACATTTTATCCCTAAATTCTCGCGGGAATGGGTACAACGGGAGTAACACCGCGGAGCGTGGCTAGTATAATAAATGGAAGAAGTATTTTTGGAAATGGTAATCTGTACCCAAAACCTAGGTCAAAGTTAGTCATTAAGACTAACCCGTAGACAAAAGTACATATGTGCAATCAGCTAGCTAGCAAATAGACAAAACTTTAAACTTATCTAGATAGACAGTAGAGTCTAGACACTAGATCTTGTAAAGTCGTGAACTCAATAAAACCATCAGATGTTATCGCTCCGTTCGCACAGTGACATCAAACGCAAGTTCTAGGTTAAATCTGGTTAGCATTTCCTGTAGGTTGACGACCTCCAAACCCGCTAATGTATTGAGAATCAGTATATCAACCAATCACGTAATAGTATAAATATTTACCGCTCTTGTGTGCTTTTTTCAATGTTAAATAAAGCTAATATTTTAACAAAGAAAATCGATGTCAAAAAAATGCGTTCACGGGTTAATGATCTGGTCAATGATGATGATGATGATGATGAAGTCCTGTTATCCCTCATCAGGGACATAGGGCTCGCAGAAGAGATCTCCACTGCTTCCGATTTTATCAATATATATCTGGTCAATATTATATTTAAATAAGTAATTAATACATTTATAATTAGCCTAGCTGCACCCCGCGGTGATACCCGCGTTGTACACGTTCCCGCGGGAATTTCGGGATAAAATGTATCCCATGTGTTATTCTTATGTATGACCTATATTACTGTAAACTTTCATCTAAATCCGTCCAGTAGTTTTTTTTCGTGAAAGAGTAACAAACATATCATCATCCATCTTCACAAACTTTCGCATTAGTAGGATAGTTAAGTTAGCCATATCATGAAATACACTGTAAAATTATTGAGCATTTTATTATATCTGCACTCTGGCCAGGATAGATACATTTATTTTGTTTGAAAGTTTGTTTGTGGGGAGAATTCTTAATTATGATTGAATCTTTGATTTTTTCCTTTCTTTTATCTTAACGTTTACGTAAGCTTCATTAACATCTTTTCACTTTTGTAATATATTCGTTGAAAGAGTCTCTGTTATTGTTTTATAATGGTGTCTTATTACCAAGATGTTGGTCTTCACTATCACTATCACTACATAGTATAAAATAAAGTCGTCTCTGTTTCGTGTCTGTTTGTCTGTATGCTTAAATCTTTATCATCACGCAACGGATTTTGATGCGGTTTTTTGTAATAGGTAGAGTGATTCAAGAGGAAGGCTTTTATGTAAAAAAATTCCCAAAATTCCCACGGGAACGGGCACAACGCGGGTAAAACCGCGGGGCGCTGCTAGTATAGTATAAAACAAAGTCGCTTTCCGCTGTTTGCCCCTATGTACGAGTATGCTTAGATCTTTAAAACTACGCAACGGATTTTAAGGCAGTTTATTTTAATACATAAAGTGATTCAAGAAGAAGGTTTATTATGTATAAAAAATCCCGAAATTCCCACGGGAACGGGAACAACGCAGGTAAAACCGGGGCGCTGCTAGTTATAGTACCTATAGATTGATTTGATTGACGCCTTCAGTGGGCCAGTGGGCGGAATTGCAGTTGCTCAGCATATTATATTACTGCTAATACTACTACTTTGACGTTGTATTTCAAATGCTTCTTTTCCATTTAAATATCTAATATCTTTCCGCTCTCTTTCCACTCCTACTCACAACCCACTGGCTCAACTCAAATGGCTTGATTCAATCTATTTTTAGCCGTTGAAAAGCCTGTTCGCTATCTAAAATAGCTTCATCCCCCTCACATTGAAGTGAAAAGAAAAAGACAACTCTATTTTCTTCAATATCTATCGTAGATTTCATTCCACCTACTATCTATATAGTCTATACATTATGCTAAAAATTAGTTTATAAATCGAAGCGTAATACATGTCGATATGGTTGATTTTCCGATAACCAGCGACGCGTACATCTAAAGAATTCTATATAGCTTCTTGTACAATGTCACAAGGAAGTTTCACCCTTCAGTATCCTTCGTTTAGCATCTAGTCGAGATCAGACGACTCGTATCTCTGAATAATTCAAACAGCCTCCAACAGTATGAATATTGCATTAGTTACGGACTTGGCGTGTCACAGTTACATTGTAAATGGACTGCCTTATGACGATGGTGTAAGGTTCAAAGTTGCGACGAAAATATAGTATGTTAGATAGTTTCTAAGAATATCAGATAGTTTTGTTCAGTTTCAGTTATGGTTAGCTAAGTTGGCGGGGAACGGGAAAGAAATTGACTTAGAATCGGTTCTTTAGCCAATGTTTGAGTTCGGCCTGACTTCTTTTACATAAAGGCTTGTATAGTTGTAGTGAAGATATTTCTACTATCTATGGATGGAGTGACGAATTTTTTGTTTCAGTCGTATAAAGGCCAAGTTTTATTTGAAAACAGCTTTAAAGAGTAATACCATGTGTAGTAGACTTGTTGGAAGCTTTTAAGCGGTCTTATAACTTTGGCACAAACATGAGTCTTAAACTTAACTGGTTCATTAATGATATACTCGTATGTACATATGTATGCAGTTTCAAGTACTTACTAGTATATACCATCTAAACAATCTAAAGTTCAAAACATAACCTCCTCACCCATTCAAAGTGAATACCAAAATCTATCCAAGTCATAAAACATGCATCATTTCAAACTCAGCACTGATTCCATATTCAATTACAGATATGAATACCATCAAATAGGTCATCAGCACGGCTCCCGGGCGTGCGAGGGTTGATCGATCCACCTGGTTTCTGGAGCTATAGGTCATCCTAGATCACTGCCCTTACCTAACTAGGTCGGGTTAACCCTCAGCCTCCCTGGTGAAAGCGGGACACGGGACGCGGCTCCCAGTGGCACCTGGCGTGCTAAATTGATTCTAAGTTAAAGGATTGCCTTTTATAGGTCATTTTATCTGGATGAGGAAATGGGCGGTTGTTGGGGTTAAGTTTAAGGGTGGTTCTGGGTTGGTTTGTTGTGTTTACGTTTTTGGTATAGGTAAAGGTTGATTTTTATACATATTTTAACTTTTGGTTTTTGGTTGAAGCTAAGAATAAGGACGGTTTGTTTGGGAGAGACTTTTGCCGAGCAGTTGGTCAGCCAGCATATGTTAGATTTTTTACAGTTTTAAATATGAAGTTAAGGTCTCGTTTTTTTAATTCAACCTTTTGTATCCCGCTACTGGGAAAATGTCTCCCTCAATGTCTTCCATCTGGGCAGTCTTTTTAAAATTGAATATGTATGTATCTTTAAGTAGACAATGTGTGAAACTAACGAAATGACTCCTAACTGTTCAAACATTCGATTTGCACAGTATTTATTTCACATTTTTGACTATTTTAGGTCAATATACGCTTCAGAGACTAGGTAATCTAGCATTGTGATCTTAACATCTAGGCTACCTTGCGTGATATAAGTATATTAGGTTCCCGTTCTATATCTAAATGTGTTTTTTTACCTTCGCCATTAGAATGTCGATTTTATATGTCGATATTATATGTCCATTGTGGCTATTTAAGTAAAAATTTGTATACTACAAAAATGTTTTATTGAAACTAAATATTTGAGCGCCGTTCTATCTCCTTGACATACAAAATATATTAATTATTAGCACGGCTATTATTCGAATTATTTTAATTCAACATTGCGTAAATCTATTGAAGAATTTTACATATCTTTTTGTTCCAAATTGTTAGGAAATTGTGCAATTTGAAAAAATACAATGGCATTGAAAAGTATCATTAAAAAATTTAAAGCACTTTTTTATATTTTTTTATATCTTCCTAAGTAGGTAACTTATAAATTTTATGACCTATAGAATTTCCTGTACTAATAAAGAATTAATTATAATGTAAAATACAATTAGTAATAAATCTTTTACTTTATGGAAATCTTATTGTAATAGTGCACTGAATTTTATGTGATACTAGCAGCGCCCCGCGGTTTTATCCGCATTGTGCCCGTTCCCGTGGGAATTTCGGGATGAAAAATAGCCTATAACCATCCCATTGAATTTGACTATCCATAAAATAATAAAAGCGTGTTAAAAAAGAATTTGCAATCAACAATCGCTTTGGTAAAAACTCGAAGTCATAAATTGCCATCAAATTGTACTATACTCGTATATACTCAGTACCACAGGAAGATTAAAATATGAATACTAAGAGTATATATAATATGAATAGAATATATATAATAAGTAAACATATTAATGGAACTGATCCAATAACGAACAAACATGTTGATATCGTGTCAGCAGCCAATTATCACTACATACTGTGACGACCGAGAATGTGGAATTAGCACTTTTATATACAACTTGTTAGTGTCCGCGGTTTTACCCGCATTGTACCCGTTCCTGCGGGAATTTCGGGATAAAATGTATCCCATGTGTTATTCTGATGTATAACGTATATTACTGTAAAGTTTCATCCTAATCTGTATTTTGAATAGATTAGGAAAGGTGCGTGAAAGAGTAACGAAACATATGTATATACATACATTCTCACAAGCTTTCGCATTTATAATATTAGTAGAATTCTTTTGACTAACTCACAAGTTACATCTGATGACTGCATCGATACCAAAAGTAACGGCATACAACTACTCATCCCAAACGTAACAAATCCCATTTATACCCTCTAAAAGTAAATAAACATTGAGTACAAAGTAATAAGTAACGTAAGTGGCACACATGATTCATAACCGTGAGTAGCTCTCGAGTCTCGACACGACACAGTTATAATTAAACTCGACTTATTAAAACACTGAATCATAACAGATGTATTTAATATGCGTTATACTAATAATAGCTTTGGCTTCACTTGTACTGTTTTTTGTGCGAAAAAAATCTGTTGGTTTTTCGCTGTGATGTCCTTTTCGCTGTACTAATTGTGACCTTCAGCCTATGTCCGTTTCCAAGGTCTAAATATACGAAAGAAACGTGTATGTGTATAGAGGGTTAAATATAGATTTTTAATATAAATCCAGTTTATTTTGTAAACTTCTATTGACATCATTTGATAGATATTATAAAGCATTTTCAGGATCAGTAATCAGTTTTTCTATATCTAGGATAGTTTAGAAATAATCGAGTGACGTCACCTTTCGTTTCCACCCTGTATGTGAAACTTACTTGTGTATAATAATACAGATAACTTTACATAAAATACGTTTGTCACATGAAGTAAAATCTTACTACTTTATCACTACATAGTATAAAATAAAGTCGTCTCTTTTTCGTGTCTGTCACACTGTTTGTCTGTCTGTATGCTTAAATCGTTGCGTAATTTTAAAGATTTAAGCATACAGACAAACAGACAAACGACAAACAGACGCGACTTTGTTTTATACTATGTAATAATGTAATCCGGTCAATTTAAACCAAAAAATGAGGGTGAGAGTGCATAAAGTCCCAACAAGCTGAAAATCAGGAAAATTGTTCAAAACATAATTATAAACAATGTCTAAAAGTTCCCCATCATTCCCGTGTATGGAATTTTTTTTATTCAAGGTCAAATGTCAAAAAAAAGTGTTTTTCGCGAATATCTGAAAAACGGTGCAATGTAGCAAAAAAAAGTGTATGATGAAATGAAAGCTTATAAAATTCTCTATAACTTTAATTCTATCCACTTTTTCCATATTCCAAACCGTTATTGAACTACACGCTCCAGAAATGTCAAAATTAAGGTCCTCGGGCAGGTAACTATGGAGCCTGCCCCAATGCTCAACAGTGACATGGCCCATGTCATTTGAAAGGTCTTGAAGAGTTGTACAAGTTACTCCTAGACAGTTATATCGAATTCGATGGCCAACTCGGTGTTTTCGACCACCGAAGAATTACCACTGGAGGTGCTGTGGAGCCTGGACGGTATGCTCAACAGTGACATGACTTACGCATTTGAAAGCTCTTACAAGTCACTTTTTGATAGTTATGTCGAAATCGACGCCAAACTCGGTGTTTTCGACCACCGAAGAAAAAACACTAGGTGTATGTGCAATAATGTGCAGTTGACCCTGATCGTATTGCTCAACAGTGACATGACTAATGTCATTTGAAAGCTCTTACAAGTCACTCCTTGACAGTTATATCGAAATCGACGACCAACTCGGTGTTTTCGACCACCGAAGTATCGACACTGATCGTATTGCTCAACAGTGACATGACACATATCATTTGAAAGCTCATAAAGAGTTTTATAAGTCACTCTTTGATAGTTATATCGAAATCGCCGTCCAACTTAGTGTTTTCGACCACCGAAGAATGGAGTTGGGCTATGCCATACCGAAGTATCGACGCTGATCCTAATGCTCAAAAGTGACATGACCTATGTCATTTGAAAGCTCTTGAAGAGTTGTACAAGTCACTCTTTGACACTTATATCGAAATCGACCGCCAACGCGGTGTTTTCGACCATCGAAATATCGACACTGGGTGTATGTGCAGTTGACCCTGATGGTATTGCTCAACAGTGACATAACTTATGTCATTTGAAAGCCCTTGAAGAGTTGTCCAAGTCACTCCTTGACATGTATATCGAAATCGACCGCCAACTTGGTGTTTTCGACCACCGAAGAATGGAATTTTCTCAAGGTCCTTTATTAACTAATGTGTACATATATTTTTTTATTTTTGGTTAAAAAACATCGAAATCGACCGCCAACTTGGTGTTTTCGACCACCGAAGAATGGAATTTTCTCAAGGTCCTTTATTAACTAATGTGTACACATATTTTTTTATTTTTGGTTAAAAAACACCGAGTTAGCCGTCGATTTCGATATAAATGTCAAGGAGTGACTTGGACATCTCCTCAAGGGCTTTCATATGACATAAGTTATGTCACTGTTGAGCAATACTATCAGGGTCAACTGCACATACACCCAGTGTCGATATTTCGATGGTCGAAAACACCGCGTTGGCGGTCGATTTCGATATAAGTGTCAAAGAGTGACTTGTACAACTCTTCAAGAGCTTTCAAATGACATAGGTCATGTCACTTTTGAGCATTAGGATCAGCGTCGATACTTCGGTATGGCATAGCCCAACTCCATTCTTCGGTGGTCGAAAACACTAAGTTGGACGGCGATTTCGATATAACTATCAAAGAGTGACTTATAAAACTCTTTATGAGCTTTCAAATGATATGTGTCATGTCACTGTTGAGCAATACGATCAGTGTCGATACTTCGGTGGTCGAAAACACCGAGTTGGTCGTCGATTTCGATATAACTGTCAAGGAGTGACTTGTAAGAGCTTTCAAATGACATTAGTCATGTCACTGTTGAGCAATACGATCAGGGTCAACTGCACATTATTGCACATACACCTAGTGTTTTTTCTTCGGTGGTCGAAAACACCGAGTTTGGCGTCGATTTCGACATAACTATCAAAAAGTGACTTGTAAGAGCTTTCAAATGCGTAAGTCATGTCACTGTTGAGCATACCGTCCAGGCTCCACAGCACCTCCAGTGGTAATTCTTCGGTGGTCGAAAACACCGAGTTGGCCATCGAATTCGATATAACTGTCTAGGAGTAACTTGTACAACTCTTCAAGACCTTTCAAATGACATGGGCCATGTCACTGTTGAGCATTGGGGCAGGCTCCATAGTTACCTGCCCGAGGACCTTAATTTTGACATTTCTGGAGCGTGTAGTTCAATAACGGTTTGGAATATGGAAAAAGTGGATAGAATTAAAGTTATAGAGAATTTTATAAGCTTTCATTTCATCATACACTTTTTTTTGCTACATTGCACCGTTTTTCAGATATTCGCGAAAAACACTTTTTTTTGACATTTGACCTTGAATAAAAAAAATTCCATACACGGGAATGATGGGGAACTTTTAGACATTGTTTATAATTATGTTTTGAACAATTTTCCTGATTTTCAGCTTGTTGGGACTTTATGCACTCTCGAATGTCTAAATTGTCCGGGGTAATGATTAAACATGACATATGCCAGTTAGCAAAAAGTGAGATCAGTGTGCGTTCATTACATTAAAGTGAGTAAGTTCGAGCAGGTTAGTGGCCAACCTTAGTGTCGGAGATTTTAGACCGCCCATAGGCCTTCCCCTACCGAAGGTAGGGGAAGGCCTAGAATCAGTTACATGAGTCAGATTAAAGAAAAAGTGTCTGCCATGTCTTATAGAGATGTGAAGGAACTTGCACTGAATAGGAATAGATGGAGAAGTCTGCATCGGACTCACCGACAAGAGCCTTGCTCTTAAATTTATGATGATAGACCTTCGACATGGTTAAACAACTGAAACAACCGCGATCAAGAGTACGAAGCACGGTTAGTTAGAAATGCCTCCCATCCAACTAGGGTTCGAGCTGCACGTTGCTTAACAATCTGAGTTAACATCGCATAGTCAAAGTACGCCATGAGCGCTACAATACTACATTAGCTGGTACATTGCCATAAAACTCAAGCTGATAACAATATGAACATATTGTACGGCCTTATTTCCAGGTACAGAATGCATTATTTTTTCTAGCAATCTAGACTTGTTTATCGGAAACAATAGTTAATTTGTGTTACTGTTATTGATATAGGAATTATTGTTTCCACACGACTTGTTTTGTTTGTATGGCTTTTGAATTGTGTAACTACAGAAAGGCCTTGATGTTTTATTAGTTTTCATTAGATTTTTTATAAAATCTAAATCCGGGTATATTTTTTCCACTCAATAAATACTGTAACTATAACACTGTTATAAAGTGTTTTGTCTCTTGCTATTTAGAAAATAGCGTATGTTAGAAAGAGACAAACGATAACAGCTAAAATGCTGTTAGAGTTTACGAATAACGTCCTTTAAAAAGAGCTCTATTACATCATATATTAACTTTCTGGTCTGGTTAGCCATTACAGCCTAAGGAATAACAAATAACTATTTGACACCATGGTTGGTCACTAACCTTATCGAACTTATTTGCGGTATATAGCGGTCTATCTGAGCGCTACCGTGCTTCGAAAGGCATATAAAATTGTTGACACCGATTGTGTTAGTTGTTAGACCATGCCTTTTAGACCGTCCTTTAAACCATGTCGAAGGCCTCTAGGCGGAGAATCCACTCGAACGTTGAGTACGATCTTTATCCATCTACACTCACAAAATCACGTTTCATTTTACCACTGAAGTAGATTTGTAAATAACGCAGTTTACCCTTCTACGTTTTGTTTATTCCAGTCTTGTGTCGAAATTGTGATGATTTTGGGTCTGATCCACTTTCTATGTTGTTTGTATTCCACGGCCAGCCTCGCCTTACGAGGATTATTTAATGACGAATGCGCTCTGATTATAAATTGAGTTATTTGTGTTTTTATTTACGTGATTTATTTATTGTTTCGACACATAATCGCTATAACTAGTCGTTAACTAAAAGATACGTATCTTATTCACAAATAAAAATACAAATTGGGTTTGCAGTCATTTGTAAATAAAAAATCAAAAGACTTTAAAAATAGGACCTTCTTTCTCAATCCACATATTTATACATTTTTTATATATATTTGGACATAAATCCAGTCACTTATTAAAGTCTGAAGATTATTTCAAATAATCTTTGTACATATACCGTTGTACTTAAGACTGTACGTGGAATGTTCACTTAAGTGAGATAGCAAGACCTTTTCTCCGTCCGTATCTTCCGCTATTTTCTTAAACCTTCGCCTTGGTTACGTCACAGCTTACCCTTGACCTTTCAACTCTTCCTCAAAACGTCTCATCCTTATATTAATAAAAGATCACGATAAAACCATTTCCAATCCATACGTAAACAGTTACAAAAGGATTAAACAAGTTAAATGACATATCATTACGAATGATAAATAATGATAGTTTAAACGACAGTAATGATAATATTCAGGTTGATCAATGCAACGATAATGGAGAGACTATTATAGGGATTGACACGGATTGACGTCACGGCACGTAACTAGTGTTGTAGACGTGCAATCATGAGTTTTATTTACGTTCGTTCCTCTTAATTTGTGCTATGGAAACCTTTATTAAATGCTAGGACAATTATTGTGGTTGTTGCTATGTAGTTTAGTAGAGCTATTTTTATCGTAGATGCAAAATGGACAGTGATATAAGTATTGGTAATTTCCTACTGCATTGTCATTCATTCATTTCCTGTAGGTCAGTGGCCAACCCTGGTGTTGGAGTTTTTAGACCGCCTCTAGGCCACCGACACGGTCTAACGATTGATACAACCGGGACCGACTCTATTACGTGCCCTTCGAAGCACGGTAGCGCTAAAATAGAAATACCACTATCGGCCACTCATCCAATTTGGGGCCGAGCTACAATTGTGATTTGTGTAATAATAAGACTTAAGTTCATTTAATATTTAAACACTATGCATAGAACGATATTAATTTGTGTCTCTGTGGCATTGTTGTTCTCGAAATATTTTGATAAACGATTTTGTTTGAAAGGTCACTTGATCAAACTCTTTTATTCTTTTAATTAGCCGTTGCATTTTTTCTCTTTGTTGACCGTGAATGATAAACAAAAGATATTTATAGAAGTTACCAGAGCATAAAACCTTTAGGCTTTCGGAAAAATTGATTCTTTACTTGTTTAGATGGGCTACCGGTATCTTGAATTAATTAACATAATTAAAACAATTTTAGCAAAAAAATAATTGCCAAATTATTTATTTACAAAGGCTCCAGAACCGTCCAAAAGATCAAAAGGAAAAGTAATATTAAATAACAAGGTTTATGAGTCAATTTAATCACTAAAATTAATTAAGAATGTATCGTTACTGCTTTGTTATAAGTTGTCGAGTACCAGGAGAGCATAACATTGAGGCGGTATCATTCTGCACAACCGTCGGCGACTTGCACAACCGGTCACGTCCGCGTGCCGCGTTCAACATTGAAAATTACGTCATGCAGTTTATTTAGCCGTATATAGAGCTGCAAGTACGCATGCACCAAATCACTGGTAACGCACACGCCGACACCTCCTACACTGTTATGTTCGCCTGGTACTTTTAAACTTTGTAAGGATACTAAAGGACCTGTTTGAGCCTTGATAATTCTGGATCTAGTACTTTGACGTAACTGGTTTTGCGGCCACTACGTTTTGCATCGAAAACGCTTGAGATTTTGTTATTTTTTTTCCAAAAAACTTCAGTTTTTAAGGAACTATGATGAAGTTTAGCTTAGTCTTGTTACGTTGTGTAAGAATGGGCCTAATTTCAGCAGCACTCCCTCTTTGCATGTAATGTCAAGGTCTTCCCGACCTTTAATATGTTTTGTTCTCGCGTGAGCTTTTTAATGTCACAGGGCTTTATGATAATCATAATAGTAGCCATGAGGCGCTATTTCTGAACTACCGAGTTAGATCGATGGTCTTGCCATGTCATTTGAGGGTTCCTTTTGAAAGGTGTGTGGAAGCGTGCTGATTACGTCAAATCCTCCTCAATGTACTGATAAATACAGTGAGATGAGAGACCTTTGCCCTGCAGAAGGACATTAAAGGCTAAAATTTTTTTTTGACACGGTGCCAACTAGGAACTTTATACTTGTAGACTATTTGGAGTGGTGCTTTTGAGCCTTCTTGTATTTCCTGTCTGCTTGTGCGTCAGTATCTTTTGACACGACGCTTAATTCGTTTGCTTATAGTTTATTATTAAAGAGAATGCTTTAACACCTGACAAAATGCAACGACTACATTAAAAGAACTAGAATGTGTTTTTCTCGTTTGACTGTTTAATATTCTAGATGACCGGTTTTTATCCATAGTCATTTAGTATTTTTCCTATAAAGTTTGTTTTGATTCCTTAAATGGGGGAATTCACGAGATTCTTACAACGTGTTCTAGCTAATATTGATTTAATTTACGTAATTTCTTGCTGAGAAATTAACCTATTGCCATTGTCACTACCGACACGGACCCTAAAATTAATCCTTTAGCAAAATCTCATAGATGATGCATGCATAAATTAGAATCCGATTTCACATTTCAGTTCCTACTATTTCATTTATTAGTTAATTGTCCGTTGCAATTTATTTTTTATTGCAAATAATAAATTTTATATCCAGTTGATATTAAATACTTGATTTGTTATATCAATCTATCCTTTAATTACTAATCCATTCGGGTTTATCTTTCTCTTTTATTCAACATCTTTTTGTGAATTTGATTTAATATGCTCCGAAACTTACGAGCCGTACTTTCTATTCGACTTCCGATTATTTATGAACTAGCAGCGCCCCGCGGTTTTACCCGCGTTGTGCCCGTTCCCGTGGGAATTTCGGGAATTTTTTTACATAAAAACCTTCCTCTTGAATCACTCTACCTATTACAAAAAACCGCATCAAAATCCGTTGCGTAATTTTAAAGATTTAAGCATACAGACAGACAAACAGACGCGACTTTGTTTTATACTATGTAATGATGTGTAAGTGATATTGTGTTATCTTATCGTCGATCTCTGTCATTGTCGTTTATCACTATTATCACGACAAGTATCGTACTTTGGAGAGCATGTTAAATTGGTTTCAGTTTTTCAATCGGTACACTATGTAACATACCTTTAGTTGATCTCCGACATCTTTTGGGCAACAATGAAAAATGTACTCTAAAGACAACGTTTTTTTGACAGCAGAAAATCTAACAAAAACTGTCTGTATGTAATTGATTATCATGCGGTTTTCATCAACAAGCAGAGTGATTCTAGAGGAAGGTTTATGATTTGCTTTTCATGCCAAAACTCTCACACAAACGGGTACAACGCGGGTCAAACCGCAGAGCCCTGCTAGTTCACGTATAAAAATATCAGACCGATACTCGTACAGAAACAAACATTTGCCGCAATACAATTATCTAATTGAGGAGATGCCGTGACTGCGGCGGTCTTCGTAAACGTACCGATTGAATTACATTAAACTCGTTCTGTTTACGGCACTGTTAGTCGGAACAGCGGAGTATTACGTCTTTTGTTCAGGCATATACTATGACTATGAAGTTAAAGGGTTAGAAGTATTTAGTGTGTTTACAGTAAAGATAGGTTTTTTATTAGTGTTCTCGTTCGTTATTACCGAAACGAGAATAATAAGAAATAATAACGTTGTCAAAATTTATTGTTCCGTTGTTCCGTTACCGAAACGGAAATGTCTACCAAAATAAGAATTTAAGTATATTGTCTCTGTAAGTTAAAGAAACCTCTTTAATCCAAATGGCTTTAGTCGATTATTTTATGGAATCTAATGAGCATTACCATTATTCTCTTTATAGTCTAATCCTCCTCACTGTACTGATATCTTCAGTCAGATGAGAGGCATTTGCTCAGCAGTGGGGCATAACAATCATTACTTACTTACTCTTACATAGTGTGTGGCTATCTTTCTCTATGATACCTAAATAACTATTGGACGGATTTTCATATAATTTTCAACGAGGGATCGCAATCCCAAACCATAGCCAATCTTCTTTAACCAAAGCGAGTGCAGTTTAAAGTCCTACTAATATTACCTATAAATGCGAAAGATTGTGAAAATGTATGTATGTATGTATGTTTGTTTGTTACACTTTCACGCAAAAACTACTGAAAGGATTTGGATGAAACTTTACAGTAATATAGGTTATACATCAGAATAACACATGGGATACATTTTATCCCGAAGTTACCGCGGGAACGGGAACAACGCGGGTAACATTCGGGGTGCGGTTAGTTTTCAATATTTTTACGATGTATTGTATTGTATTGTCTGTACCGGCTTGTAGTCTGTGTCTTCAACGCAGCGGTCATTATACATAATTACCACCGTTCAGTCAGTTCGTAGAATGACCGTTAATGTATGAAAACATTCTCAATTGTTAATCATGTTTTTGGGTACTCTTCAACTTTTGAGAATTTTGTTATATTGACACGTTTTGGGAAGTCTCAGTGAAATGAAATGGATTACTGCGAATCGTGTTACTTTCGACGCTTTCTTTTCATTTGTAATATTATACACATTGGTCTCGTAATTATGGATTTCTTTTGTGTATTTTAATGAGCGAATACTGCGTTCGTTGCGAGTGAGGCACAAGAAAGAAGCACTTTCAGGGAAGATTGCACAAGAACTTACTCTTAAAAATCCATTTAGCGCCAGTCTTTCGAGTCAAATGGCGCAAAATAATTTTAACTATTTATATTTTCCCGGACCAGTAATTCACAAGAGAGAGGGCAGCGTCTGATACGTTCAGTAAGTCCTCTTTAGTGCAGGTGGTAGGACACAGAGGACAGGACAAGAGGTGAACCATGTCCTGGTCTGGGGCACCGCAGTCACACTCGGACTTAGTGGAGTAGCCCCACTTTACCAGGTTTGACCTGCAGCGACCTACTCCTGTCCGGAGACGGTTGAGCGTGCGCCAGTAGAGTGAGATAAAGAATATACCTAGATTGAGGCTGAGATATAACAATTGATATTTAAAACTAATTCATTTCATCATTCAATAATTCATTTCGTAAAGGTAGGTTTCAACACTGGTCTCGGATTTTTCCTATTTTTTAAACTGAGAGATATATTAAACTTATATATGTTTTTTTTAGTTCAATCGGACCACAGTCCCAATACATTAATAATGTACGCAAAATATGCAAATCTAACATTTGAATTTTTTTTTTTTCACTATACCTACTAGAAAGTCAACCCGGTACCGTGAACTCGCTTCGCCTTGACATTTGCGTTAGAACCTGTTCCTCATCGAGGATATCAGTCGTCTTGTTGGGATCTAGTTGTGCGGTGATTGGTGATAAGATTGAACGCGCTAATATAAATAAACAGTAAAATATACCCGGACAAATTCACACACGGTGAATTAGACACAAAGTAAGCTCTAAGCTTGTGTTATGGAATCTGACTCACTGATACTACTACATATACATACATAAATACTTTATCTATACTAATATTATAAAGCTGAAGAGTTTTTGTTTTGTTTGTTTGTTTGTTTGTTTGTTTAAACGCGCTAATCTCAGAAACTACTGGTCCGATTTGAATAATTCTTTATGTAATGGATAGCCACATTCAACGGGATGGTTATAGTATATTATCCTGAAATAAGAATATATAATTGACAAATATATAAATATAAATCTACTACATATAAATGCATATCTATACTAATATTACAAAAAGGTAAAATTCCCAACTTTGTTTGCATGTTAGTGAGCGCTAATCTCTGAAACTACGAATTCGATTTGAATAATTATTTTTGTAATGGATAATCACATTCAACCGGAAGGTTATAAGCTATTTTTCATCCCGAAATTCCCACGGAAATGGGCATAATGCGGGTAAAACGTGTGCTGTTAGTTTATTAATAAAATTAAGTTATATATGACAAATTCTTTTTATTATAACCAACGTCTTTTAATTCATAATTTAATGGGAATTAAATAAGTAGAGGGATACCTTCCAATTAGTAACAGAATATAAACTTGACATCTGTCATTATTGCATGTTATTACAACACCCTATACAAATAATTACACATTAATTTATTTAATATAGTTGTAAATAATAGTAACGATCTATCTAATGAGGCTGTAGCCGTGACACCGACACATCAAGAACTATTGGTGAGAAAACTTGTATAACACAGCTTTATGTTAATCTATTGCTGTTATTACAAGTATTTACGCACATAGTTAAGATGAGTAGATAACGTAGTTAAAATTTTAAGAAAAACATTTTCGTAAAATTGGACAAAATATTGGTGATATACTCCTCACTGTACTGATAGCTTCAGTGAGATGAGAAGCCTTTGCCTATCAGTGGGACATTACAGGCTAATAATTTACTTACGGGTGAAAAATAAAAAATAATCAAAATCGTCTCGCATTGTATTTTATTTCAAAATTGTATTTTACGCACGACATAGAACACTATTTAAAACAAACGTATTTATTTTTTTAGTATTTTTGACGCCAAATAAAATTAGGAATGCTCGTTCAATGTGGCCTAAACGTTACACTTAGGTACTCCCCCTTGGGCACCTTAAGCAGTCCCGGTTGTTCCAATCGTTAGACCATGTCGGAGGCCTTTAGGCGGTCTAAAAACTCCGACACCAGGGTTGGCCACTGACCTACTCGAAATGGATGAATGAATTTCCTTTGTGATACTCAAAAGTTTTCCATCTTCTTCTTCGTCATCGAGTGGATGATCATCCTGACCAATCCTGGTGTCAGAGTTATTGAGCCGCCAAAGGCCTCTGACATGGCTCAAGTAACGACTACTATCCGTAGAAAGTAACCGGGACCGACGGCTTAACGTGCCCTCCGAAGCACGGAATCATCTTACTTTTCGAGCAATCAGGTGATACAGCCTGCAAAGCCCTAACCAAACTGAGGAAAGTCTCACAAAGAGATTTTTGTGAGATATCCCCACCGGGAATCGAACCCGGAACCTCCGGGTCGTGAGCCGGGCGCTCAAACCACAAGACCACGGAGGCTGTTAAAGTTTTCCATACCTACCTGTAATACTCTTACGTAAAAACTTAATATTCCTTTCAATTCCACCTTTCCTACTGCATTTTGCATTTAAATTGCATGAATAAAACTAAAATCTAACTAATTTTACAATTTAGTTTTATTGGGCTATCAATGTTGTTTCGAACATTCTCGAAACAGCTGGGCACTTAAAAATAAGGTGTTCTAGACTTTCAAAAGATTCTCGATTATGTTTGTAGTGAAAGAAGTGGGTAATTTCCCAGTATTGAAAGTTTTTAATAGACTAACGGACATGACGAAATTATTTAGGTTCCATTGTTGTCATTGGCAATGGAACTAGATACTAGCAGCGCCCCGCGATTTTACCGGCGTTGTGCCCGTTCCCGTGGGAATTTCGGGATGAAAAATAGCCTATAACCTTCCCGTTGAATGTGGCTGTCTTTTACAAAATATTTATTCAAATCGGACTGGTAATTCCCTCAAACATACAAACAAACAAATTTACAAATTGTACCTCTTTATAATATTATTATAGTATAGATAAAATAGTTTTCATTGCATTGGCTATTTAAATAAATAAATATTTAAACATCCTTCTTTCCATCCTTAACAAGCACAATGTATTTATTCTAATAAGTTGAAAGCAGTCTTACAATAACTCTGAGAAAATTGCTTCCATCTAAAGCTCGTCTGGTTTCAATAAAACTTTATACTAGTAGAAAGTAAATTGAGTGGGAGAGCGTCGCTGATATTACTGTTGGGTCGGGGTATAATTTTATTGTCGTGAAGACTGTCGTTACGTAAAAATACGGGGTTTCTATTGTAAAGGAATTGCATGGAATTGCTTGCTAAGTAGGTAACTAATGGTTTTTGTCAAGGTTTCGTTATTGAACTTTTGTCTTGTTTTAACTATAATGGTAAATGAGCAGAACTGATATGTTAAATATAATAAAACTAGCAGTGCCCCGCGGTTTCACCCGCGTTGTGCCCGTTCCCGTAGGAATTTCAAGATTTTTTTTATACTTATAAACCTTCCCCTTGAATCACTCTATCTATTTAAAAAATATGCATCAAAATCCGGTGCGTAGTTTTAAAGATCTAAGCATACATAGGGACAGACAGACAGCGGAAAGTGACTTTGTTTTATACTATGTAGTGATATAAGGTAAAGTAGAACATTGTAATGTCCCACTGCTGGACAGAGACCTCTCATCTCATAATAGATATCAGTACAGAGAGGAGGGTAAGGCGTAATCACCACGCTTGCCTAATCCCGGTTTGTGATCTCAAACCCGAGCTATGTTAGAAAAGTAGGAAATAAATATATACCGGGACAAATTCACTCACAGTTAGACCTGTTATGGTTAGATCTAAACTGTAATAATAATAACTATAGTAAAGGACGTAGTAACTATTTAGTAATCTGTGGTATAGGTTTAAATGGTATTAAATAGACAATGATTACATAAGTAACACGTCACTCATACGACAGACGTCAGACAATATAATACGATGTTTAAGCAAAATGTATTTCATTAATAACTGTTTTCATTCTGCAGTTCATACTCCAGTACTTTCCTCTGACTGAAAAATGTAGCTTACGTCATCTAAAACATTTCCTATCTTACAAACCTACTTGTAACTTTCATGTAACGGATGAAGTTGTAATTAGGATCTTTACCTGCAATCAGAGCCAATTTGCAGTTCCAAAACATTTGGAAACTACACGGTCCCAATTTAAAGTTTATCCGAGACTTGAGATTTGAAGTTCGAGTCCAAATAAGTACAGTCGAATTTATATTGGGCAGTTTTACCTAGTACGATTCTATGTAGGACGAAAAAATCTGTTTTAGTTTTCAGAATATAACATATATTTGTACTAACATCCTATGTACGATACTGAAACAAGTTTATAATAATGGCTTTGTATTTTACATTACAAGGCATTTAATTTAAATCACCATAAATTAACTCTTGTTCATGATTATACATTAATTTAATATATATATCTTATATATATGTATCTTACTAATAAAAATTATAAATGCGATGTATGGATGTACAATTGTACATGGATGTTTGTTACTCTTTCACGCAAATACTGCTAGTTGGATATGCATGATAATTTCAACAGGTTTAGATTATAGCCCAAAATAACATATAGGCTACATTCTTCTTCATCGAGTGGATGGTCAACCTGACCAATCCTGGTGTCAGAGTTATTGAACCGCTAAAGGCCTCTGACATGGCTCATGTAACGACTACTATCCTGATATTCTTAAAGTACGTATACAACACAGATAAAACGGCAGGCGATGCTAGTAGATGACAGAAGAAGAATTACGCAGCGAGTTTTCCTTCTATTTTTAACTTTAACTGTACGAGTTATACCACGCCCAGATAACGTGTTTTATCCACCATTTTACACATACCACCATTAAAAAGTTGGCTTACACGGTTTCCTAATTAACTCACGAACAAAAGGCTTTGCTTTAAACGAAAATCTTTGATGCATTTTCAAATATGTATTTTAGGTTGTTATTTAACGTTTACTTAAATATAGAGGTTTAGGCCCATCTCGTAGCCAGATTTGGTAGCTAGCTTCCAAATGGGAGAAATAATCCTGATTCGAAGCTGGCTACGAAATAGGAATTCGAAAGTCAAAGATTTAGGATTTTAACTAGTAAAAAAAATAAATAACCCTAACCTACCGAATAGATCGTTCCCATTTAGTAGCTAGCTACAAGATGGGAAAACACTTTTTTCATTTCGTAGCTAGCTACCAAATCTGGCTACGAGATGGGCCTAACCTAATATAGAGTAAGTTATGTATGAAAATTAGGTAGTTAAGTATGTCTAAATATGTCTAACGTATTTTAGAAATGCGAAAGTTTGCGACGATGTATGTATGTATGTTTGTTGCTCTTTCAAGCAAAGACTACTGAACTGATTTGGATGACACTTTAACTAAATATATAAACTTGTAAACGATTTTCTATAAATTTTCTAATTTTTTATTGTGACCCAAAATTTGTATCCATGGCCAAAGTAAATAAAAATCTATTTAAATAATTCGGTCTAACAACTGTGTGTGATTTGTCCGAGCTATATTTATAATGAGTCATATAGCTATTTCGTATAGCAACCAGTTTTTTATATAATTTGATTTACACTTGATCAGAAGTTAACAAGCGGTTGACGGCCGAAAGGTTAATAAGCCTTGGGTCAAAGGTTTCTTGGGTTCAAAAGGTTTTTGTTTCGACGCAAGGATAGGCGTTATTAGGGTTAAGTAGGTACTGGACTTAACAAGAAAACCTAGTTTGCTCTGAAAAGGGTCTTAAGCACTATAGTAAGGATATTTTTTACGTATATATTTCGAATACCTTCGCTTTTCTTTATTAGGTAAAAAAGAGTTACCACTGCAGGACGATAATCTCGCGGCGTCTCCTTGGATAAGTGGACGATAGTCATATAGTTAGATCGTTTCTGTCTGCGCGTGCTTTGGACACGTTAAATAGTCGGTCCCGGTTGTTTCAATCGTCAGACCATGACAAAGGCCTTTGGGCGGTCTAAAAAGTTCGACACCACGGTTAGAAGTAAACTCGTAGTGAATGAATGAATTGCTTTCTCATTTATTGTGAGTTAGCCTGTGATTATACCTACCCATTACGTATTCATTACTATAGGTAAATAAATAAAAAGTTTACAACACTAACAATCATAAAATCAGCTTCACATAATTAGCCTTAAAGAGTTTGGCTGTATGTAACCTTTATAAAAAAACACAGTAAACAGTCACAAAAAATAAACAATCACACAAAATATAATCATAGCTTCACAAAATCAGTTTAAATATTTTCTGGTATTAACCAATGCTTAATTAAAATACTTTTATCTACACTAATGTTGTAACATTCTACTTATGATTCCAATACTTGACTTATAATTACTACTGTTATAGCACAGACAACTAAAACACTCAATTTAAGCAATTGCACATGATGTTATAATATCCACATCGATATCGTAAAATCTCATTATAACATCATTATAACGCGACCAATTAACCTGGCGAGCCTTATGTCAAAATCCTCATACAAGTTGTATAAAATTTTGATATTAGGCTGGCTTTTGAAAACAGTTGGGTTATACGTGAAAACTTCGTCGAAACTACATTCACAAAACTCTTTGGTAAGATCTCGCTCGCTCCTGATTGGCCCTACGCGCAGCTGCGCTCTCATTGGTTAGATTTTAATGGCGGCAAGTTCACTGTGACAATACACGTACGCGTGAAAAACTATTGTCAGCTTTTACTCTTGTTGTTTGATTAATTGCATTAGTGAAGATAAAGTAGTGTATGCAACTGCATATAACACGGGTATTAAAACACTTGTTACTATTATGAAACTCGCTGCGCTCGTTTCATAAACTCACACTCGTGTTTTAATACCCTTCATTATATGACAGTTGCATAAACTACTATAACATCACCTCAATATACATTCAGCACTGTGTCTAATAACTATCTAACGTCACACTGTACAATACAAAAAGTGCAATGTCCAATATGCTTCTTAACAGTGATTGGTCGAACGAGTCGTCCAGCGAAGCAAAATCTCGTTTTACTACAAAAGAGCCGCATCACCTTGAGATAGATAAGTAAAAAGGACCATAGTTAGAAAGGGATAGCTATATTATATAAACAATGCTATAATTATAGCTATCTCTCTTGTTTGTACTTAAATGAGATGCGTTAAAAGGGGCGCTTTTTTTGTACATATTACTTTTATCGCATATTTCATATCCAGAATAAGGCATTCTCACATGACACTGTACCAATGGGGTTGACTCAAAAATATTTCGTGTCTTTTGTTCTAATTTTTATTAACACTTTTTCATTTGATTGTACTGGTTTTGACTTGAGCAATAGACATTTCTTATACCATTTATGTGTGGGCCGTTTTGACGGAAGAAAAATATTTAATAAAATGGAATCCGGCGAAATGGACCGCGGTCCTTTTTATTGCGGTCCGTTTCGCCGGAAGCCTCCTCGATCCAGTGAGAAATTCAGGATAAACAGTATCCTATATAGTCTATCCCAAGGTCTAACCATTAGCCAGTCTCTATGGCTATAGGCTTTCATGTACATTAAACTCTAATTCATACATCTAATGTATGAAAGCCTAACATAGAGACTTACTTTCGCATTTTTAATATAAAGTAGATATATCAGTACAGTAAAACAAAAAAATTACTAACGTATTTTCTAAGAAATGTTAGTTTTGTGAATGCCGTATAGAGTTAGGTAGGAAAAACCGGAAAAAAAACTTGTTCGGTGATTATTTTATCTAAATGTATCAAAAATAGCCAAGATGATAATTCAAATTAAGATGCTAAGTAGTACTTATAACTATTAAAAGTAGTTCTTATAATTGGCTGTATCAACAATGTTGGCCTTTAAGAACTTGTTCTGTCGTATTAGGAAAATTTTACTGACGGAAATTTACCGGAGAAAGTTACTGGTGTTTGGCTTAAGAATGTACTGAGTTTGATTTTACCTGACTGCGGTGAAGCCCAGGAGGAGGGTTGTTTTTAAAAGACCTTTATTTACTTTTCTCTTCTTTTGGATTCCATGACAGTTACGTATAAATGATACCATTAGATTCTATAGGTTGCAGTACCGGAGAGCAAGTTAAGTCTGTCCCGGTTATTGCAATCGTTAGACCATGTCGGAGGCCTTTGGGCGGTCTAAAAACTCCGACACCAGGGTTGGCCACTAACCTACTCAAACTTACTTTAGTACTTTCTATATGGTTCCAACTAATTTCAATTATGAAAAACCTCTGTTCTTATGAAAAAAAAAGTAATTTTATAAGTGTCCTGACTTCAGTAGTTTTTTAAGATGAAAAGAAAAATAAGCCGTAAAAACAGTCTTATTCATACTCTGTAAAAATATAGTACGTCTTATCCCAAACTAAACATAGTAACTAGATAATTGCTAAATACCGAACACAGAACCTTATCAGCCTTTATGGTGGAAATCCTATGTTTTTATTCTAATTTCCCAGTTGAAACCGCGCAGTAGACTGCTAGTATAACATACAAACATTAAGATTTTCCCATATCGTAACAATGAGCACTATTTCCCGTATACAATTAGTTCCACAACATAATAGTGATGGGAATCAATCTATACTATAATTGTAAAGAGTCAACTTTGTCGGTTTGATCGCGTTAATCTCAGAAACTACCAATCCGATTTGAATAATTCTTTTTGTAATAGATAGACACATTCAACGGGAAGGTTATAGGCTATTTTTCATACCAAAATTCCGACTGGAACGGGCACAACGCGGGTAAAACCGCGGGGCGCTGCTAGCTTTTGTATCAATGACGCGTTGTCTCAACTCAAAGTCTGTTACAAGTTACAATGTATTTCATGATTGTTTTCACTTTTACATAAGTAAGTAATGTTAGATTGTCACGCTAAACGATAATTAATGGTTTTGTTGAAGGAAATGGTGTGATTTTTCCTGATTTTAAAACTGATGTTGGTAATTTATCATCTGGATGAAGTGTGTAGTACCGATCAAACATTTTTTACTAATAAGTTAGTTTTCTTATATAATAATAAGTTATTTTACGGTAGTACCTATTTTTAATTAGGGTTCCGTAGCCAAATGGCAAAAACGGAACCCTTATAGATTCGTCATGTCTGTCTGTCCGTCTGTCCGTATGTCACAGCCTTTTTTCTCCGAAACTATAAGAGCTATGTTGTTGAAACTTAGTGTGTAGATGTATTCTGTGAACCGCATTAATATTTTCACACTAAAATAGAAAAAAAATAAAATTTTAGGGGGGTCTCCCATACTTAGAAATGAAAAAAATATTTTTTTTTTCATCAAACCCATACGTGTGGGGTATCTATGGATAGGTCTTCAAAAATGGTATTGAGGTTTCTAATATCATTTTTTTCTAAACTGAATAGTTTGCGCGAGAGACTCTTCCAAAGTGGTAAAATGTGTGTCCCCCCCCCTGTAACTTCTAAAATAAGAGAATGATAAAACTAAAAAAAATATATGATGTACATAACAATGTAATCTAACACCGAAAATTGGTTTGAACGAGGTCTAGTTAGTAGTTTTTTTTATTTTTTTAGTTTTTTGGTTTGTGAGGTCGTTAATCGATCACAACCCACACGCTAAGTAAGTAAGTAGTAGTAAGTACAACGAACTTCAAGAACTTCTTTATTATGTTACTCGCTGCTACGGAACCCTTCATGGGCGAGTCCGACTCGCACTTGGCCGCTTTTGTTGAAACTTCGTTTACGAATACACTTTTGTTTCACATTTTTATCTGACATTTTGGTTCCTTTACGGGAACCGTGGTCACAGTAGACATTCCACAATCCATAGTTACTTTTAAGGAACCGAAACGTAAGAAAACGGTTGTACCTAATTTGATATATTATGTAGATGATAATTAAATATTTTTTGTAGCACTTACATCATTATATTCATATGTTCATTGTCACCTAGATGATAATGAAATCCTACTAATATTATGAATGCTAATGTTTTTGATGATGGATGTGTGTATGTTTGTACTCTTTCACGAAAAAACTAAGGGACGGATTTGGATGAATCTTTACTATGAACAATAGGTTAAACATCAGAATAACACATGTGGTACATTTTATCCCGATATTCCCGCGGGAACGGGTACAACGCGGGTAACACCGTGAGGCGCGGCTAGTTTATTCATATTTCCTAAAAACTAGCAAAATCGTCCTTATCACTCTACAGTGTACAGTACAGATAACTCACCATGTGTCAACGAAAGGGTTTTGCCCTGTAATATACTCTTACAAGCTACAGTAATTATAATGTCATTCAGACGTCTATTTAAGGACTATTCACACAAAATAATTCACATTTACAACACGAAACCTCTCAAAATACAACACCCACACAATCATGTTACTTGTTTATGAATTACTAGCAGCGCCCCGCGGTTTTACCCGCGTTGTGCCCATTCCCGTGGGAATTTCGGGAATTTTTTTACATAAAAACCTCCCTCTTGAATCACTCTACCTATTACAAAAAACCGCATCAAAATCCGTTGCGTAATTTTAAAGATTTAAGCCTACAGACAGACAAACAGTGTGACAGACACGAAAAAGAGACGGCTTTATTTTATACTACATATGTAGTGAAGATTCCGTCTGGTGGCTATTTGTAAAAGGTTTCGGCTAGCTCTATTTGTAGTTCTAACAAATCTGAACTTTGTATGTCGTTGAACCTTAGTCTTAAGGGTGTTAGGGTCATAACACTATAGCAGTTTGGAAGAGATCGATAAAATGCATCAATAGCCGCGTACCCACCTAGCGCACAGGCTCGCGAGCCAGCCTCAGTAGTTTTGTTCAATTTACACGAGGCCGCCTCCAAAGCCAAAACATAACCGTACCCACCTAACACACAGCGCTCACCGAGGCACAGGCTCGCTCTAGCGCACAGGCTCGCGAGCCATGGCTCGCGAGCCTGTGCGCTAGATGGGTACGGTTATGTTTTGGTTCGCGCGCGAAGCTAGGAAAATAGCTGCAGCTGAATATACACGACTTATGATGGCTCAGCCTGCCTCGCGAGGCGGCCTCGTGTAAATTGAACAAAACTACTGAGGCTGGCTCGCGAGCCATGGCTCGCGAGCCTGTGCGCTAGGTGGGTACGCGGCTAGTAATGCTTGCTTTCATATTAGACACTAGCAGCGCACCGCAGTTTTACCCGCGTTGTGCCCGTTCCCGTAAGAATTTCGAGATGAAAAATAGCCTATAGCCTTCCTCGATAAGTGGACTATCAAACAGTGAAAGAATTTTTCAAATCGGACCCGTAGTTCCTGAGATTAGCGCATTTTAACAAACAAACTTAGCAGCTTTATAATATTTGTATAGATGATAAGCTTTCAACAAGATTCTGCTTAAGTGCTTGCCCACGTTGACTCGCGGGCGCGGTGGCGGGCGCGGTCACGAAATATCAAACATATGACGTGATTTCCAAGTGTTCACGTTCAAAACGCACGTGCGGTGTAAGTAGCGAGCTAACTAGCGACTAGCGCGTGCGGCGCGCTCGCTCCAATTTCAAACGCTTGAGACGTTTGTGTGTGTTCACGTCAAACTAGCGGTGGCGCGCGCGATTTACTCGCGACGTCAGGTAAGTTCAACCAGTTTGAACTTGCCGCTAGAAACGATAGCGCGTTTTTATCATGTCGTTCAACAGAAGAGTTTATTAGTGCTGTTCAGGCTAGAACTCCTATTTGGCAAAGTAAACACAGTCATCATATGAATAGAAATGTTTTTAATAAGGCTATGGAAGGAAATTGCTGGAGAGTTATCCCGTGACCACGAGCGGTGTAATCCGCTCGAAACGTCGGGTACCTATTTTAGTAAAATACGCTAAATAATCTTACGCGATACAGACCCGTTTCATTTAGTATAATGTTTCCTGATATGTTTACGACCTCTGACAATACGTCACACTCGCGCGAACGCCTGGCGGTTAACGTGAACACGAGCTCGCAACGTTTCCCGCGCCATCCACCGCGCCCGCGCCCGCGCTTTCAACGTGGACAAGCACTTAGACAAGCGAGTATGTACAGTTCCCGTCATATCTACTATATAAAAATAAGTCGGGCTTTCCTCCCTGACGCTATAACTCCAGAACGCACGAACCGATTTCCACGGTTTTGCATTCGTTGGAAAGGTCTCGGGCTCCGTGAGGTTTATAGGGAATAAAAATCTCTAAATTCCCACGGGAACGGGGGCGCTGCGGGTGAAACCGCGGGGCACAGCTAGTATATGTCTAAAATGTTCACCTCATTATCATGACATAAGGTATGTAATTAAGTAAATTCGAGTAGGTCATTGGCCAACCCTGGCTTCGGAGTTATTTCGACCGCCTGAAGGCCTTCTCATGGTCAAACGATTGAAACAGCCGAGACCGACAATTTATCGTGCTCTCAGAAACACGGTAGCGCTCAGATATAACTAGTCACTAGCTAGGCCGCCCATCCATAAAGGGTTTGAGCTGTACGTTGCTTAACAATAGCAATTGGTTAACATGCTTATGATAATGACATAGAATGAATAAGAAAACTTAAGAGCGTTTGTCCACCGCCGCCGGCACCGGACCGTCACCGGTAACGAGATTATTTCGTGCCGATTTTATTATGACGTGACGGATGTGCGGTGGACACGCGGCTAAAGCAAAACGCTCTAAATGTATCTTCCGCTACTTCGGCGCCGGCATCTCGTTCCCGGTGCCGGTCCGGTGCCGGCGGCGGTGGACAAACGCTCTAAGTGTAGCTTCGACTGAGTATCGAACCATCGAATTATGTGCTATTAGTATTTTAAACGTAAAGCTTTGTATACACGAGCTGTAACCACAACTGCAGCCATCGATTCAAAAACAAACTTTCAGTTGTCTTCGCCGCAGACATGTCAACGACTGCACATCTGTCCTATGCCTTAAACTGATAAGAAATATCTTTATATATATAATCTACTGTACGTGTGTATGTCACTGAACTCCTAAACGGCTGGACCGATTTCAATGAATTGTTTTGTATGCGTTTGGGTGGCACCCTGGATGGTTTAGAATCACACTAGCGATATCTATTGGGTCGCGGATGGAACCACCGCGTGGGACAGCTAGTGTAGTATAAAGCTTTGGGGAGTTCAAAAACTTAAACAGTTCCATCTTTTATTCTCAATTTTATGGTCGTCTATATCTTTGACGATGAGATAAAGGCAAATATTACACAGAAGTCAGCTGAACATTAAATTATAAAGAGCCGTTAAATATTATTGTTATTATACGTTAAAATGTTATTTTATTTGGATGCCTAAAGTCCGTTGACGCTAAGAACGGTGGAAAAGGAATTCCAAGGATCATTAAAAGTAATTATCGAAATAAAATTTTGAGCACTCTTAATTTAGAGGCATTTCCTATGCAGTGAAGTCGACGTACATCTTTATTATCCTACTAACCGCGCCCTGCGGTGTTACCTGTGTTTTACCTGTCCCTCTGGGAATTTCGGGATAAAATGTATCTTATACGTTATTCTGATATATAACCTATATAACTGTAAAGTTTCAACCAAATCCGTCCAGTAGTTTTTTCGTGAAAGAGTAACAAACATACATACATACATCCATCTTAACAAACTTTTGCATTTATAATATAAAAGTAGGATAGCATTTATATATGAGTGTTTCTGAGAATGTATGTTCATAACCTTTTCAAGGTACGATGGCAGGACAAAAGACAAAACTTGTCACACGTCACACAGTCATAATTCAGGATCACACAAAGAATATTGTTTCCGGAGACAACTTAGTTATAAATAATGTCTATGCATTTTAAGATTTCTCTATACGAATACTTACCCTTGCTTTTTATTATTAATTATATTAATTAACACCAAATTTCACGCCTAATCCTCTTCACTGTACTGATCTTCGATGAGATGAGAGGCTTTTGCGTAGCAATGAGACATTACTGGCAATTACTTCAATTTTGACTTGAAACTACGTCCTAAACTTCAGATGAAAATCATTACATAGTATAAAACAAAGTCGCGTCTGTTTGTCTTCTGTTTGTCTGTCTGTATGCTTAAATCTTTAAAATTACGCAACGGATTTTGATGCGGTTTTTTGTAATAGGTAGAGTGATTCAAGAGGAAGGTTTTTATGTAAAAAAAAATCCCGAAATTCCCACGGGAACGGGCACAACGCGGGTGAAACCGCGGGGCGCTGCTAGTGTAAAATAAAAACGAAAGTGTATCCATAAACGTAGTTTCAATTCAAAATGGAGTATAAGCTTAAACTTAAGAAACCAGTAATTACTTAAATTTTGATATACAGGCAATTTTTCCTGATGAGGTTGAGGTTTTTGTGATGAGGTTTTAACCAATCATTTCCATTGTTCCAGTGTATGAAAGCGTACGTAGAGTTCGAAGTATGTAATGGGGCATACGAAGTGTCATGTCCTGACGCGAGATGTCGCGTCGGAGCCGCATTGGGCCTGGAGGAGATCTCCGTCCTGGTGGACCAGGGGGTCATGGAGAAGCATCTCAAGTTCAGACTCAACCATGGTAAGTCACATTTGGAAACTTTACAATAACTGCTTTTTTACCACCAGGATTTAGTGGATCCTCTCGATTTAGCCAAATCTTCCTCTTCAACCCGCGTAGTTCCCTGTTGAATTTGGCTATTAATTACAAAAATGATTATTCGTATTGAAATGGCTTAGCGAGTAAAAACAAACAAAACGAATCAGAATAACAAATTCCTCAGCTTTATTTTGCTACTACTAGCTGCCCCGCGCGGTGGTTCCACCCGCGACCCAATAGATGTCGCTAGTGTGAATCTAAACCATCCAGGGTGCCACCCAAACGCATACAAAAAAAACATTCAAATCGGTCCAGCCGTTTTGAAGGAGTTCAGTTACAACGAAAAGTGGCATTGATTTTTATATATATGACTAGCATCATCGCGGTTTTACCCGCGTTGTGCCCGTTCCAATGGGAATTTCGGGATGAAAAATAGCCTTTAACCTTCCCGTTGAATGTGGCTATCTATTACAAAAAGAATTATTCAAATCGGACTTAAAATTCCCGAGATTAGCTCGAACATACAAACAAACTTACAAATACCTCTTTATAATATTAGTATATATGATGATTGATGATACATTTATGTTGAACTAGCAGCGCCCCGCGGTTTTACCCGCGTTGTGCCCGTTCCCGTGGGAATTTCGGGAATTTTTTTACATAAAAACCTTCCTCTTGAATCACTCTACCTATTACAAAAAACCGCATCAAAATCCGTTGCGTAATTTTAAAGATTTAAGCATACAGACAGACAAACAGTGTGACAGACACGAAAAAGAGACGACTTTATTTCATACTATGTAGTGATGACAATCACAATGAATTCCGATTACCTTCCATCCCAATAAATTAACCCTTCAGCCTCGTACCCGAAGCTGTTAATCCATCAACGTGTTCGGCACAGAGTCAACATCATATCACGCCTCAACCACCTCGAGATATCGGCTTCAATGAACGAACGGACTGGCTTTCAATCAGGCGATTATCAGACTTATTGGAGACGTTTTACGGTCTATTTCTTTCAATTACAATCTATTACGAACCCTAAGACGTAAATTAAGAGGTGGTAGTGTTTAACTAGTGTCACACATTTTAGACCATCTCTGGTGTCGTTATTGTAAGACCACCTAAAGGCCTCCGACAGATATAGCCTTCAGAGACACGCTAGCCATACTTTGTTAAAGTTATTCGGGCGGGTAGTAAATGCCACGATTTTTCATTTTCTTACATCTATTGAGACTGACTTTTTGTGTTAACGTTTACTGGTACGTAAGCGTAACCTGAAGCAACCCTTAGTCAACGTCACGAGACTAATACAAACCCTAAACCTTCTCTCTCTGCAAAGTTAATTGCCTTTAGTTGGCAAATCAGCCATATTATCTTACACTAGCAGCGCCCCGCGGTTTTACCCGCGTTGTACTCGTTCCCGTGGGAATTTCGGGATGAAAAAATAGCCTATAACCTTCCCGTTGAATGTGGCTATATATTACAAAAATAATTATTCAAATCGGACTGATAATTCCTGAGATTACCTCGAACATACAAACAAACAAACAAACAAACAAACAAACAAACAAATTTTACCTCTTTATAATATTAGTATAGATTATAGGAGTCATAAGAAAATAGGTAGTTGTGTATACTATCGTGCAGTTAAAGACATCTCTGACTGGAATCGAATGAATGCTCACGCCGATATGGTTTGTTCCACTCGATATCACAGTTACTATGGCTCATACGCAAATGTGGTATTGTACCTCTTTTTTATACAGTGTTGAGCAATTTTTAGGGTTCCGTACCCAAAAGGTAAAAACGGGACTCTATTACTGAGACTTCGCTGTCCGTCCGCCCGCCTGTCACCAGGCTGTATCTCAAAAACGGTGATAGCTAGACAGTTTTCACAGATAATGTATTTCTATTGCCGTTATAACAACAAATACTAAAAATAAAATAAAACAATTATTCAAGGGGGGCTCCCATACAACAAACTTGATTTATTGTCGTTTTTTTAAAGTACGGAACCCTCCGTGCGCGAGTCCGACTCGCACTTGGCCGGTTTTTTTTATTTAAACACACGCCTATGTTAATACCGTACTTTGTTAAACAGAAATATTTTAATGGTAGTGGGTGTGTCGATCAAATGATATGTATAGCGTGATTATGGTCGTGGGCTCGCAAATTAATTGGTATCTTATTTTATTACTAGTTTCGGGAATTTTTATACGTATAAACCTTTCTATTCCCTTCTATTAAAAAAACCGCACCCAAATCCGTTGCGTAGATGTAGTGATTGCACTCTGCCAACCTGCCAACAATCCGAGATCGTTTTTAAACAATTCCTTTTCTTTGAAAGTTGAAAGCAGTCGGTGTTTGTGGAAAACCGCGGAATTTCCGCATCATCCGCCTTCGTACAAATTACGACTGTTTGAATTGAAGGTATATATATTACTAGCAGCGCCCCGCGGTTTTACCCGCGTTGTGCCCGTTCCCGTGGGAATTTCGGGATAAAATGTAGCCTATAGCCTTCCTCGATAAATAGACTATCTAACAGTGAAAGAATTATTCAAATCGGTTCAGTAGTTTCTGAGATTAGCGCGTTTAAACAAACAAACAAACAAACAAAACAAACTCTTCAGCTTAATAATATTAGTATAGATGGTGTTTGTATTTTCCGTGACGAAATAGAATCTGCAGTCATCGAACGTAGAATTGCGATCTTAGAAGGTTTTACCCCAAGTATAAATGTACATGTTTTAAGTACATTGTTGTGCATTTTACGAGGAAAGAAGATAATTATACTTTGACTAGCAGCGCCCCGCGGTTTTACCCGCGTTGTACCCGTTCCCGTGGGAATTTCGGGAATTTTTATACATATAAAACTACCTCTTGAATCACTCTACCTATTACAAAAAACCGCATCAAAATCCGTTGCGTAATTTTAAAGATTTAAGCATACAGACAAACAAACAGACAAAAATAGCGACTTTGTTTTATACTATGTAGTGATGGTAGCCCCTCAAATATATAGATGTTGGAAGAACTGGATAAGTTGGACTAAAAGATGAAAGTTGTGACGAAAGAAACATGACAATTTAAAGATTAAGGGCCGTATTCATAAACGCTTCTAAGCAACATTTTAGCTATCGAATAGTTTGTCCCTTTCCGACTTACGCTATTTTACAAAGAGCAAAAGAGACAAAACACACTATAACAGTGTTTTAGTAGAGAGCATTTATGAATAAGGCGGTAAGGGCCTTATCACTACATCACTACATAGTATAAAATAAAGTCGTCTCTGTTTCGTGTCTGTTTGTCTGTTTGTCGGTATGCTTAAATATTTAAAATTACGCAACGGATTTTGATGCGGTTTTTTGTAATAGGTAGAGTAATTCAAGAGGAAGGTTTTTATGTAAAAAAATTCCCGAAATTCCCACGGGAACGGGCACAACGCGGGTAAAACCGTGGGGCGCTGCTAGTTCATAATAAACGCTTATTAAGAACATTTTAGCTATTTAACAACATTTAAACACTGTTATACTGTATTTTGTCTCTTTTACTCTTCGGAAAATTGCGTATGTCAGAAAGTGACAAACCATTTGATGGCTAAACTGTTATTAATACGCGTTTATTAATATGGCCCTTATTTTTTATTTATGTATATGTCTTTATCGGAGTGAAGTGACCACGGCATGCGGACATGCGGATTGCCATTTTTGCAATTCGAATACAGAACCCTAAAAATATTCGAAACAAACGAATATTCTTACTGGAAATATTGGAATAGGTATATTCTAGTATTCCCCATTTGAACTAAATATTATATCGCTGCCTTTCAGTTTTTCCATCGTCTTTTTTCTCCGTTTCTCAAAGAAAAAGGCGAAGTTTTGTTGTTGAAATATTTCATTTCCATATTCATTGGGTCCTTGGGGTTGGGACCAGATGTCTGACCCGGTACAGTTTCTTGTGAGGATATAAATTCGTAATTTCGTACCTTGGTTCCTGTTTTGCGTTCGTAAGGTTTGAGAATGGTAGTTGCTTTGGTACACCAAGTGTGGGTATGTTGTGATGAGAAAGGGTTTAATGTGTTTTTTGTAATGGAGGGCATTTCCGAAAAAAAATTACTCTTCTCGGCCTTTTCGGTTTGGAAAGAAACTTTTTTCTGGGGAGGAAAGAGAATGGCTTTTATTTTAGTTTTTCTTCGTTGTTCAAAATGACTAGGAGGTTGGGAAAGATCAATTTTGTTAATAGGTGAGATCTATGGATCTTATTTTCGGATTGAAATTGAGTATTGTTCTGATAAAATAATGCAAAGGCAAATACAATGAGACGGATAATGATGAAAATGGCAGTTTTCTGGTTTAGTAGATTTTATTTTCAAATTCCATAACTGAACTTTTTTATGCCTCCACTAAAAGTGAACGAATCAATTACACTTTACGCTATACCATCACAGTTGCTTTACGTTCAACAAAAATATTAAATGTTATATAGGAAGTCAAATTATAGGGCTTCTGGCCTTCAATTCGGAATGAGTTACGCTTCCGTTTCCTTCGGTTCAATCACATTACTTATTAAGTATTGAAGTTATTGTACTTGTTAAGGTCGATGGGATTATTCATATTAAGGTCAGGTACGATTTTTTGGGGTATAATGAAATTTGTGTATATCCATATTTTTTGTAATAAAATCCTTAACTATGTTTGATGACGACGCCGACGAAAGAGCGAAGTGGTGGAGAAAAATAAGGAAGGCTGACCTCACCACCATGTGGGACACATAGCCACGAAGAGAGAGAGACTTAACTATGTTTGATGAAGATAAATAGAATAAATTAAATTAAGCCTGTCTTCTTCCTCATTCAGTGGATGGTCAACCTGACCAATGCTGGTGTCGAGAGTTATTGAGCCGCTAAAGCCTGTAATGCCCTCTGGGCAAAGGCCTCTCATCTCACCGAAGATATCAGTACAGTGAGGAGGATTACGCATAATCACCACGCATGCCTAATGCACGTTGGTGATATCAAACCCGACTCATGGCATGGATGAAAAGTAGGAAACATGTTTTCGCTCTAAGAAGAAGAAGCTAAGAAGAAGCTCTAAGATAATACAAAAAGTAACTTGACAGTTTCATCTTGAAACATTTATATTTGAAAACTAGCAGCGCATCGCGGTTTTACCCGCGTTGTGCCCGTTCCCGTGGGAATTTCGGGATAAAATGTAGCCTATAGCCTTCCTCGATAAATAGACTATCTAACAGTGAAAGAATTATTCAAATCGGTTCAGTAGTTTCTGAGATTAGCGCGTTTAAACAAACAAACAAACAAACAAACAAAACAAACTCTTCAGCTTTATAATATTAGTATAGAAGTGCCGTAAGGTTGGTGGAAGGTACCAAAAATTAAACATTTATCAGGTTAATCGTATTGTCTGGTTTTCCCACACACCTTTAGTCGTTTGACATACGCCCTCCATTATACAGTGAATATTATTTAATTACTTTTAGTGTTTTCCTGAATTGTCAAGTGGGGATTTTAGGTTTATAACCTAGGTTTAGACCGTTCAGTTCCCTTATTAATCAGCCATGGTTTGAAAAGTAAGGAACATGTTTTCGCCCGACCTGGGAATTGAACCCGAGACCTGAGTCTTGACAGGCGAATGCACATGCCTTAGAATCTCTATATATAAAAATCAATGCTGCTTTTCGTTGTAATTTTTAACTCAAGAACGAGGTCACCTATCCAAACCAAATGTTCAGGCTTTGTTCGGACTATTTAGCAGATGATTTATGTGAAGTTTGCACGAAATCAGTCGAGCGGTTTTCAAATTCCCACGGGAACGGGCACAACGCGGGTAAAACCGCGGAGCGCAGCTAGTATTTACTAAATACTACTTATGAAAAGTGTACAATTTGTTACCAACCACCTAACTGGTACACTTACAACTACATACAAGCAATAGTTTCCCTAACAACAGCGTGTTTGCGCTCGTTTCCGCCGGATCGGTTGCGCGAGCGCATCCATTGGAGCGCGTCGGAGCCAACGCTCGCCCCTGACTCCGCGCGCTCTTGAACCGGAGCGCAAGCGCATACTGACTCTTCACTCGTACAGTTTTACTTTTAAAGTAATACTAGAGTTTAGAGGCCTTATTGGTATCAAATGGTTTGTCCCTTTCTGACAAACGCTATTTTAGAAAGAGCAAAAGAGACAAAACACTCACTAACAGTGTTTTAGTTAAAGAGCGAATTATGAATAAAGCAGTTAGACTGTAATGACGCAGTGTCGGACAAACCCTGGCATCGAAAATATTGGTACAGGGAGCAGGATTAGACGTTGAAAACTGTCTTAAAATCGTTAAAAGGTAAAAAAAGTTATAGTAAAGTTTAGTTAGTTATTGGCCTATAATGTCCCTCTGCTGGACAGAGACCTCTCATCTCATCGAAGATATCAATACGGTGACGAAGATTAGGCCTAGAAAAATAAAACTGTTGTAATATTGTAAAAGGTAACTATTGTCAGTATTGTTAAAGGCGTCAAGGCACGTTAGGTTGTCGGGCCCGGTTTAAATCGGTAGAGCACTAATTAGTCCGGCGCCAAGATTGACCATTAACCTACTATATCTTTCTTACCAATAAAACCGTTATCCTCGATGCATTTATTACTTTTATTGGTAACTAGTAACGCCCAGCCCGCGGTTTTACCCGCGGTTTTACCCGCGTTAGTCCCGTTCCCGTGGGATGTTCGGGATGAAAATAACCTATAACCTTCCCGATGAATGTGGCTATCCAATACAAAAAGAATTATTTAAATCGGATTGGTAGTTTCTGAGATTAGCGCGTTCAAAATAATTAAAAAAAACTCAGCTTTATTAATATTAGTATACTAGCAGCGCCCCGCGGTTTTACCCGCGTTGTGCCCGTTACCGTGGGAATTTCTGGAATTTTTATACACATAAACCGTCATCTTGAATCACTCTATCTATTTAAAAAAAACCGCGTCAAAATCCGTGCAATGGTATTTGAGTTTATCGCGAACAGACAGACAGACAGACGCAGCCGGAGACTTGGTTTTATAATATGTAGTGATACATATGAGTCAATATTGACACATTTTAAACATATATTAAATATAATATATAATTATTGTTCTTGTTTCTTTAGAATGTATTTTGACAGGTGAAAGTGTCGGCCAAAAATGGACTTAATTTAAAGACATTTTTCTCAAATTCTTTTGCTGACTTTCGCAAACATTATTCGAATTCTGATTTTGGACATACTTGTTTATGAAAAACTTCCGACACTTTTGCATTTAATTGTTCTTCTTCTTTACGTGTCACTTGCACTAAAGTGAACCAGCCCAGAACCAGAACAGGGTGACTGCATCATCTCTAGTCTAGTATTATAGTTATTTTTTATTGATGAACCTACTGTACCTTAAGAAGCTCCGCTGCGTCTGTCAGCCGTACAGACTCTCGTGTTAAAAGCTTCCATACGGATTTTCATGCGGTTTTCACGACCAGACAGCAAGGGTACGAGTCCGGAGCGGAGGTGTGGAGCTAGATTCACCAATGACAGCGCATTGGGAGTGTCAAACAACGCGTTGACATTGTCAAAATTTTTTCATAATGCATTCTGATTGGTCAGTTGAGCACCACCCAGTTCAGCTCCGATTCAAAGGAAACGTACCCTAATTTATGATATATGTTTAGACTTATGCTATTTTATATTCACTTTCCACATCCTCAACTTTAGTAACTACCCTTAATAAACTCTTTATTTTGTTTACAGAAGTGGCAATGGACTCTGGACGCGCGTTTTGCCCACGCGTGGGCTGCGAGACCGTGGTCCGGGTGCGGGCGGCGAGTCCGGCCCACTGCCCGACTTGCCGACATGAATTCTGCTCACAGTGTAACCAAGAGGTAAGGAATTTGTTTAACTTTATGACAACCACTGAAAAAATAAATGATCATGCGACTTCTATGTATAAACTCATAAAAGACAACTATCTACCTATAAAGTAAAAAGTTAAGTAAAGTATTACCCGGTAACGTCCCTATGCTGGGCAAAGGCCTCTCATCTCACTGAAGATATCAGTACAGTGAGTAGGATTAGGCATAATCACCAAGCTTGCCTAATGCGGGTTGGTGATTTCAAAACTATGTATAAACCCAAAAAAAACATACCCCGCGGTCTTACTCGCGTTGTGCCCGTGGAATTTCGGGATGAAAAATGGCCCATTACCTTCCCGTTGAATATGGCTATTAATTGCAAAAAGAATTATTCAAATCGGATTGGTCATTAAGAGCTATTTCGGTGGCAACTGAAAAAAAAAATATGTTGACCTGAATAAAACCAGTTCCTTGAACAGTACGAGTATTAACATGAATATTACCATCACTTATCGGTATCACTTTCGAACCGCCCCAATAATCGATCACTACTGTCATTCTTTAATAGCTGATCAAGTTCTTGTTACTAAATTAATTACTAATTTTCTTAGGAAAACAGATCAAAGTTAAACTTTTATTTGTAACTAGCAGCGCCCCGCGGTTTTATCCGCGTGTGTCCGTTCCCATGGAAATTTCGGGAACTTTTATATATATAAACCTTCCTCTAGAATCACTCTATCTATTTAAAAAAACCGCATCAAAATTCGTTGCGTAGTTTTAAAGATCTAAGCATACATAGGGACAGACAGCGGAAAGCAACTTTGTTTTATACTATGTAGTAGGAATAAATGTCAATGTTTTAGATCAATCAATCTATCATATCACGTGCGTTATAATCTTTTTAACTATTAATTGAAACGGGATGATTACGCCTAATTCTCACCGTACTGAGATCTTCGGTGAGATGAGAGGCCTTTTCCCAGCAGTGGGACAATACAGGCTGCTAATTTACTTTAATTGAAACGAACGATAACTTAAATTCGAGTAGGTTAATGGACAACTCTGGTGTCGGAGTTTTTATATAGAAATAGAAATCGTTTATTCACAACATAAAAGAGACGATATACAAAAAATAATAAAGTAAACAAAAAATAAGAAAGAAAATACGAGAAAGGACAAAAATTATAAAATAAAATCACGTTGTGAAATGGTCCCCAATTCAGCATATGCTAGCTAACGCTGGCGCTGATCTTCCATTGGGGCCAATTTGGTGACGTCAGTATCAGTCAGTGTACAACATTAATAAAGCAATACAACTATAAATAACATTATTTCAATACATTTTACAGCGTTATATATCGCCTAAGGCCTCCGATTTAGACTATCGATTGAAACAACGAATATTGATATGATTCATTATGTTATTACGATTACGATCCAATGATACAGGTTGTCGAAACCAGCCTTCAGAGGCCTGAAAATTGAACTACGTAGATTTTCGACCAATTGTCGAAATGTATGCGATTTTTATCTCAACCCCATCATTAGTTGAACAAAACGTAAAGTTTCAAACGTTTCAAAAGTTTCAAACATAAACATGATTTATCGATATCGTTTTGTTAAAGAAAACTTCGACAATAAAGATGTAAAAACTTCCATCTTCCGACCTTTTTGGTATCGGTTTCAAAAATTGTAATACTTATAAAATTGACGTATACTTTTCGCAAGTATTCTTTATGAGTGTTACCCTCGGCGTACCCGTTCCCGTGGGAATTTCGGGATGAAAAATAGCCTATAACCTTCCCGTTGAATGTGGCTATCTATTACAAAAAGAATTATTAAAATCGGATTGGTAGTTCCTGAGAGTAGACCGTTCAAATAAACGAACAAAAAACAACAAACTCATAGGTTGATGAAAACTGTGTCCCACATAACAACGACAGAACAATAACTTATTCAATGCCAAAACGATTTCTATAGACAATTTCATGTGGAAACTAGACTAGAAAAACATATCGGAAATTGCATGAACCATAGTTTATTTATTGCTAGCATAAACTCTTTTCGCCTTCGCAGTCATGGAAAACCTGTTGTTTTTTAAAGAAAATTTAACAATATTTCACTTACAAGAAATAGCTGTTTTTCAAATACAGTGAAAACAATCTCACGAGCGCCCCTGAGTTATACTTGTGTACGTAAATTGTACATGCACATTGTCTTAGTGTGCATTCTGGTCCGCGTCAAAATCCTATCCTAAGTAAGTCTTTGAAGTAGCGACAGCATAGTAGATTTGGGTAAACGGAGAAAAGTCACTCGATGGTTAGTGAGATATGCCAAATGCATTAAAACAATGATCTTGCCGACAGTAATGGTAGTTACGCACACAAAGACGCATGTCTATACTCATTCTTCTTCGAGTGGATGGTCAACCTGACCAATCCTGGTGTCAGAGTTATTGAGCCGCCAAATGCCTCTGACATGGCTCATATAACGACTACTATCCGTAGAAAGTAACAGGGACCGACGACTTAACGTGCCCTCCGAAGCACGGAATCATCTTACTTTTCGGGCAATCAGCCAGCAATGCCCTAACCAAACTGAGGGCAGTCTCACAAAGAGGTTTATGTGAGATATTGTCCCCACCGGGAATCGAACCCGGAACCTCCGGATCGTGAACCGAGCGCTCAAACCACAAGACCACGGAGGCTGTTAAACTACAAGTATGACTCAGTTGCGCTTGTGAAATTAAACAACTGTTTGTACAGTTTTCACCGCAAATCTTCTCACAGGTAATAGACAAAGCGCAACATCCTCTTTCCGATTCTCTATGGCTCATTGTACTATTGTTTATGTCGGTGTACCTAGAGGCTAGATTTTCTAGCTTATTCTTCCGGCGCGGGGCTTCTGTTATAGTCCAATAACTCTCACGATGATTCGAATTACATGCACTGTTTGTTTTCTCTATGATGGACGTATAAGTGCTTTAACTATCTTTTTGCTACAGTTAGGTCTATTGTTAGTCTTTGTGTATTTTGTTTAATGTTTTAAGTTCATATCTATGCTATCATTATATAGTACTAGCAGCGCCCCGCGGTTTTACCCGCGTTATGCCCGTTCCCGTGGGAATTTCGGGATTTTTTTTACATAAAAACCTTCCTCTTGAATCACTCTACCTATTACAAGAATCGCATCAAAATCCGTTGCGTAATTTTAAAGATTTAAGCATACAGACAAACAGACAAACAGAAGACAAACAGACGCGACTTTGTTTTATACTATGTAATGATTTGTGCGATGTACAACAATAAAGGCCTGAGTGAATTATGAGCGAGCTATTGTACTTTTTAGGTAAAAACGCGGGTCATATAATTAATTACTTATAATTTATTTAGTTTAATTACTTCAAATAGGTATATAATATATTTAAGAATACAATCGTAAAATACTTGACGCGTGAAGTTCATTTACATTATTTACTAGCAACGCCCCGTGGATTTACCCGCGTCGTACTCGTTCCCGTGGGAATTTTGGTATAAAAAATAACCTATGATCTTCCCGTTGAATGTGGCTATCCATTACAAAAATAATTATTCGAATCGGATCGGTAGTTTTTGAGATTAACGCGTTTAAACAAACAAAAAAATAAACTTTTCAGCTTTATTATATTAGTACTAGCAGCGCCCCGCGGCTTTGCCCGCGTTGAGCCCGTTCCCCTAGGAATTTTCGAAAATCCTTTCTTCTTCTTCTTCTTATCGAGTGGATGGTCAACCTGACCAATTCTGGTGTCAGAGTTATTGAGCCGCCAAAGGCCTCTGACATGGCTCATGTAACGACTACTATCCGTAGAAAGTAACCGGGACCGACGGCTTAACGTGCCCTCCGAAGCACGGAATCATCTTACTTTTCGGGCAATCAGGTGATTCAGCCTGCAATGCCCTAACCAAACTGAGGACAGTCTCACAAAGTGATTTTTGTGAGATATCCCCACCGGGAATCGAACCAGGAACCTCCGGATCGTGAGCCGAGCGCTCAAACCACTAGACCACGGAGGCTGTTAATCCTTTCTTAGTGTGCACTTACGTCACTTGAAGAACCTTCCTGCCAAATTTCATGTTTCTAGGTGCAGCGGTTGAGGCTGTGCGTTGATTATCAGTCAGTCAGTCAGTCAGGACTTTGAATTTTATATATATAGATGATGTTTAATTATTAAATACTTGAGCACCAATTTATTTTATTACGTCTGCGATTTTCATTATTTAATTCTATAAATAAATATGATGGATCATAATTAAAGCGTTTATATGCGGTTTGCATTACTTGCCGGATTATTACTAGCTTTTATTGTATAAAAATTAAATAAATAGGTATTAATTTGTGCTTTATTCGACGTATATTTAAAGTAATCTGTTATGATCATCTTTTATTTAATTATATTATTTAATACCTTGTTTCAATTCAACCTATCTTATTTATATTCAACATTTCACATACCTATAATACGAAGAAAATTTATTCAATACCTTTGCTTCGCAAGATTTTAAAAGGGCAAATACCATCCTCTTTAATCTCTCTCTCTCTCTCTCTCTCTCTTTCTCTCTCTCTGTTGGTGTAATTTGCATGAAAATCTGTTCGTTACCTAGTTTCAGCATAGCTTAGCGCGAACATACAGATATACATGCTCAGGAACCTCGTACTTTAGGTATATATGTAGGTATACATAAAAAACATAACCAAACGGAACCTACTTGTAAGCATACGATACAAAAAAACAACATACAGTCAAATTCGTAGTCGTTACATGAGCCATGTCAGAGGCCTTTGGCGGCTCAATAACTCTGACACCAGGATTGGTCAGGTTGACCATCCACTCGGTGAAGAAGAAGAAGATAACCACATTTTTGGTTCTTGAAGTTTGTTTAAAATAGTATCATTTTAAAACATGCTTCAAGTTACTAGATAGGTTGTACTAAATAAAGCGATTCTGAAAGTAACAGGTTACCTCAGTAAAACATAACACAGGTTTCTTTCGCAAAGCCCTAAGTGAAAATGTGATGTCCTGCAGTGAAAGTCCCTTTCATTCCAGTTTTCAATAGATCTAGGTGACCTGAACTCTCTATATTTCACGCCAGCACTTGTAGACTGGATATGGAACAAGTTTTAATGCAAGATGAATCTTAAATAGGTATTTAATTTGTTGTATTCATGAACAAGATACTTGAAAAAATAAGTGCCAATCAAATATACCTCAATGTGTGTTGTTATAAGCGTATTAATATACAAATATGCCCCGCGGTTTTACCCGCGTTGTGCCCGTTGTCGTCGGAAGTTCGGGATGAAAAATAGTCTTTAACCTTCCCGTTGAATGTGGCTATCCATTACAGAAATAATTATTCAGATCGGATTGGTACTGAGGTTAGAGCGTTCAAACAAACAAAAATCAATCTTTTCAGATTTATTATATTACAATAGATGGATAGAACTATAGACTCAGACTTACCTAAACTTGCATTTTATCCCGGAATTCCTTGAGGAACTATTCTTAAACTACCGTAGTACCCTCATCCCGAAATTCCCACGGGAATGTAAAAATTGCCGAATCCCTATACTACACAGATATTACTGCAAGTACCATAGTGTTCTCATTACTGCGTGTTTTCGCTTTCACACTTTTAACCTAAAAAAGCACAGCTTTTAACGTGTCGCTAGAATGGAAATGGGTCGAGATGGGAAGTATACAGCAGATACTAGGCTTTTGGGATGCTTTTTGTGTAGTTCTTGTTATTTTTTTGGTCTAGAAGTTAGTGCTTAGATACATCAAATTTATTAATCAATCTTAGATAGATCGAACTTTTCCAAGTTCGAACTGCTCGATCAACCAATATTGACATTTTCATAACGGCAGGTATTTAGTTACATGAAATCTGATATGCTTTCTTGTTTATAAAAGTATTATCCTGTAATGTTCTATTGCGGGACAAAGACCTCTCATCTCACTGAAGATATTAGTACAGTGAAGAGGATTAGGCGTATTACTCTATTTACTGTGGGAGTCTGAGCCATGCTTGAAAAGTAACTTGATTCGGGAATTTAACCGGGGAATTAGGCTTTGCAACCTCGTGTACATATCACTACACCACCGCAGCGAATGATTCTCCCATTTGTCTTGTATTCTTTATTGGCTACTAATAAACAAGTATGCATGTCCATTTGTAAAGTCTGTAACGCTTTCACGGCTAAATAGCAGAACCAATCTTGATGAAACTCTATTGTTGCGATAGATTACAAGGATGGACATGGTTGTTAAATGGCATTGCATGTTTACCGAAACTGATCAGAAATAAACTCAAATTAGTTTTCGTGTGTGCGTTGGTAACTTTGGTGTTTGACTGCCTAAAGGTCTGATATGGTCTAACGATTGTAACCCAATAACCCAATCATCAATTTGGGCTCTATCAGGTGTTTTTAATTGGTTAATTCCCATAAAAATTTACTAATTATTGCAGTGGTCTTAGCGTTATTATTTGAGACTAGTGGCTCCCCGCGATGGGAATTTCGGGAATCAAAAATATCCCCTTGAATGTGGCTCATCATCATTAATTTACGAGCTCGTCTCTTGTCGGTGAGTCCGATGCAGACTTCTCCATCTATTCTTGTTCAATGCAAGCTCCTTCACATCTCTATACGACATGACGGGCAATTTTTCTTTAATCTGACTCAAGTAACTGATTCTAGGCCTTCCCCTACCTCGTTTTCCTTCAACTTTACCTTCCATGATTGAATATGGCAAAATTATTCAAATCGAATCGGATAGCCACATTCCACGGGAATGTTATAGGCCTTTTTTCAACCCGAAATTCCCACGGGAAAGGGCACAATAATGCGAGTAAGACCGCCGGGCATTGCTATATGTAAGATAATCTGAGGAAAACTTACGATATTGTTCGATAGTCTGAAAGCAAGGCCTTTGACCCATGATATTAGTTATGTACGGTGCATAACATAAAATATTTATGTGAAATTTTATCGCCACGTTTTATTACGCTGCCGGGGGTGGAGGGGTTGACTTTCAGGTTTTTCAACCCTTATTATACGTAAATAATTTAAGTTTTTATTGTTATGGATGAAACTCTACAATTTAGTAAAAAGAGTTTTTAACATCAACCCGCATTTGGATAACGTGGCGCTTATGCCTAATCCTCCTCACTGTACTGATATCTTCAGTGAGATGAAAGGCCTTGCCCAGCAGTGGGACATTACAGGCGAATACTATATTAACAAAGAATAGAGGGTACGTATATGGTATGTTGGAAATTAGAGGCCAAAGCTTAATATAAATATCTGATTTTGACTATATCCCTTTAGAGGTCAACGGGCTAAACATTTCGCCTTCTCCTATACAATAATTCACTATACAATGTTAATTTTCAAAGTTAACAGAACAGTGCGAATTGAACACAAAAGGCATCATTGTGTCTAGTACAAGTTTAATATGAGTTTTTAATACGTTAATAACACTTTCCGGTAAAAAAAAACATTATAGAACAAAATCTACTGGCGCATCTGTGTGTCTGTCTGTTGGCGATTAACTCAAAATTACTAGACGGATTTGCATTCGGTCTTCACAGATAGACAGGATCAATCATGAGGAAGGTTTTGAGTTAATTTTCATCCCAAAATGACGGCTATCTTTATCGGGATTGAACTCAAAAACTGCCTAACAGATTTTTATACACATTTCAATAATAGATAGACTGATTCACGAGGAAGTTGAATCTTATTATCATTTATTTTTATTCCAAATTGACAGCTGCTATTATCATGAAGTTACGTTAATTCAAGTATAATCTGATTCTGTACGATAAGTGATGAAAAGTCACGTAAATTATCCCTCCAATTACATCAAATCCCGTAAAAACGGGAATCCCGCGGGACTCCGTCTATCGAGTGGAAATTGTCAGTAAAGTTATTATTTATTAACGCCCTCAGCGCTGTCAATTCCCAGTTTAATCCCCGGGATTATTGGGCTTTATCTATGTACTGGTATCTTCAATACAATATGCTAGTAAATCTGTGCCGTTGTTTTACCCGTACTCAATCCCGTAGGAATTTCTGGATAGTATCTGAGTAACCTATGCTTGAAGTCGAGTCTTCTATATCTCAGAACAAGTATAATCAAATGTGGCATTTGTATCTGAGCGCTACCGTGCTTTGAAACGTAAAATTGTCGGTCCCGGTTGTTTCAATCAATAGACCGTTTCTGCGGTCTTTAGGTGTTCTAAAACCTAGGCCACTAACTTACACAAACTTACTTCTAATATGTCTTGCTTTATGTTTGATATCCAACCTTAATAAGTAGGTACTTAAAACCCTTAACCGATATTCAATTATCAAAACCCAAAAGCCCCCTTTCAAAATGTCTACAAAATGAAATTCAGAGCCTCCGTAATGCTCCGTAAACCCATGCTCTAAAAATAGACACGTTAAATGCGAAACGCTTTTTCCAGTATGTTTTGTCGCTACAATTTTATAAGGTACATACAAAATGGTTTTAACAATTTATTTTGGGCGTGAATTTTCTGTTAAATGTGTACTTAATACAACACAATTGAAGAGTTTTATTGTCTGTTTGTTTGAACGCGCTAATATCTAGAACTACCGGCAACTAATAGTTAGATTTAAAAAATCTGTAGTGATATAATAAAGCTGATTAATTTGATTATTTTTAGTTATTAGAACGCGCTAATCTCAGTAACTGGCAATCTGATTTGAATAATTATTTTAGTAATGGATAGCCACATTCGACGGAAAGGTATCGGCTATTTTTCATCCTGAAATCCCCACGGGAACGGGTACAACACGGGTAAAACCGCGGGCACTGCTAGTTATTTGATAGTTATGAAAAGAAGGTGAATCGCTACTTTTATTACATATCTAATTCTCATTTTTAAGTGAAAATTCTTTCATATTATTACTTTACCAGTCAAAGCACTTTCAATCTATTTTAACACCTAAAAGATCTTTTCAAACTGCTTTCATATTTTATCCTATTAACTACTTTTCTGCGTAATTGGTTCAACCTTGAAATAGTTGATATTTAAAGCCAGTAACATATTTCAAAGGACATTTTACATAGAAAACCCGCGACAACAACAATTTCTCCGAAATGTTTTGTATGGAAACATCAAAGCATGAGAGCTTGTAAAATAAGCTCAAACATATTGAATGGGCCCACTGATCCGAAATACGTGTATTTTGATTTCCATTGATCTGTTCCTGAATGAAATTCGTTTCAAGTATTATATTGAGCTTTGTGTGGTGAGTCGCTGTTTGGTGAGTTCGCTTTCATTATACTTTTTAATGGCAGCAGATCAAATACCTTAATTGGCACTCATTTTTCTTTAGCGCCTGTTAGCGTAGTGTATGTTCAGGATTATTAACTAAAGAATTTATTGTCTCTTTTGCTCTTCGGAAAATTGCGTATGTCAGAAAGTGACAAACCATTTGATAGGTAAAATATTCTTAATACGCGTTAACAGCCTCCGTGGTCTTGTGGTTTGAGCGCCCAGCTCACGACCCGGAGGTTCCGGGTTCGATTCCCGGCGGGGAGACTTTCCTCAGTTTGGTTAGGGCATTGCAGGCTAAATCACCTGATTGCTCGAAAAGTAAGATGATTCCGTGCTTCGGAGGGCACGTTAAGCCGTCGGTCCCGGTTACTTTCTACGGATAGTAGTCGTTACATGAGCCATGTCAGAGGCCTTTGGCGGCTCAATAACTCTGACACCAGGATTGGTCAGATTGACCATCCACTCGATGAAGAAGAAGAATACGCGTTTATTAATAAGGCCCGAAGAGTTTAATTTAAATGATTAAATACAACACATGTTTCATTGAACGCCCTAATCTCATAAACTGCTAATCCGATTTCTATAATTCTTTTTGTAATGGATAGCCATATTCAATGGTAAGTGCTGCTAGTTTCAAAGGTCACGAAAAGCAAGCTCTCTTTGATTGCCAATCTGTAAAGTGTGGAAAGAAAATCTAGCAAAAAAGTATAGTACATGATATAAAGCTTTTATCCGGGGATTTTGAAAATAAAATCCAATTTTATGACGGGCACAAACCGGTAGCTGATGACAACTAGGATTACTGGAAGGAAATGTAAAGGATCCGGGATCGCAACCCGGTCAGGGCATTATAATGATAGCCAGGGTTGATGTGAAGGTTTCGTATTAAATTATAATATTACATGAAGATACAGTTTAATGTTACGGACAAAATCTTTCACTAAGACGTAGCTTAAACTGTTTTATTTACATTTTACTATTAATTGAAACGTACGTTAATGTCATTATTATTTATTTAAACGGGAACTTACGTACGCGGAGGGAGAGACGCTGTCGCGAGCGCTTCACCCACCTCCTGATGAAGGCCACCGTATGTGACCGAAACGTGTTGAGGGACAACTCAATAGTAACCTCCGCGTACGTAAGTTCCCGTTTATATAAATAATAATGTTTTATTTACAGTTTCGAGTTTTAGGACTAAACAGAAACGAACACAGTGTTTTATTGGCCACCCTTACCGTGCTTCAGAAGGCAAATAAATTGCCGGTCCCGGCTGCAACCGTCAGACCATATCGGAGGCCTTTAGGCGGTCTAAAAACTCCCACACCAGGGTTGGCCTGTAACCTAATCGACCTTACTTACTATTGTCGATTTTTTTCTAAATTGGATTGTCAAAATTAAAAAATGGAAGCCTCTATATCAGTGGCTGTGCGAATTTTTAAAAATCGGAACGGTTGGTATCTTCTTCCTTCCTTCTTCTCCCTTACTTCTTCTCCCTAGGACAGAAATGCCACTACTGACCACCCATCCAATTACCAATGATTTCGCACGTTGCTTAACACACGCTAGTCACCGCGCTCCGCGCTACAAATGTTTACTAAGAACGCGTTAAACTATACTAATGTAATATTTAACCCTGACTGTTACAACATTTAATAAATTACAATATTTAGGCACCTTGTGACTGCTAACACAATTTGCAACATCAAGGTCATCCGCGATTAATTGAATTTATAATGCCTTAATAAATCTATTTTAATAAAGTTTGTACCGCTCGTGGCGTTTCACTAAGCGATATTAGTTCATTCTTCTTCTTCTTCTTCATCGAGTGGATGGCCAACCTGACCAATCCTGGTGTCAGAGTTATTGAGCCGCCAAAGGCCTCTGACATGGCTCAAGTAACGACATAGTTCATTGCAATTGTTAGCAACGTGAAGCTCGGATGGGTGGCCGATAGTGGCATTTCTATCTGAGTACCGTGCTTCGGATGGCATGTTAAGCAGCCGGTCCCGGTTGTTTCAATCGTCAGACCATGACGGAGGCCTTTAGGCGGTCTAAAAACTCCATAGTATAAAACACATAGTATAAAACAAAATCCGGCCGCGTCTGTATGTCTGTCTATTCGCGATAAACTCAAATACTACTGCACGGATTTTGACGCGGTTTTCACCAATCGATAGAATGATTCTTCCGGAAGGTTTATATGTATAAAAAATCCCGAAATTCCCACGGGAACGAGCGCAACGCGGATAAAATCGCGGGGCGCTGCTAATTTAAATTAAATCAACGTATTCAATGTCACGCATTTCGAAAAACATATTATGGAAAATAGGTAAGTTTGAATACCGCGAAACCGACCCGACCGGTGTTATTTGCATAAATATTATGTATTTAATATTTATATGTATAACTAACTGTTATTTGTCACTGAGGCGTGTTCAACTTATAAATAAATATACCCGGCAAATTCACACGCGGTTTATTAGACCCAAACTAAGCTCTAAACTTGTAATATGGAATCTAACTGATACTACTACATATACATACACAAATACTTTATAAGATTAGGTTATTGACGTCCAACAACTATGTTTTCACATATTGTTGACTCCGGGCCGGAATCGAACCCGCAACCCCCGACACAATAAGCGCTCTCACCTGCCACTGTGCCAACGGGCTTGTCAAAGTATTTTTAGGCCTATGCACTGCTGGGCAAAGGCCTCTCATTTCACTGAAGATATCAGTCCAGCGAAGAGATTATCTATACCTAATAATATTATAAAGCTGTAGAGTTTGTTTGTTTGTTAGTTTGAACGCGTTAATCTCGCGTTAAAAAATATTTATGTAATGGATAGCCACATTCAACAGGGAAGGTATAGGCTACATTTCAACCTGAAATTCCCACGGGAACGGGTACAACGTGGGTAAAACCGCGGGGTGCTGCTAGTAGGAGATATAGATAAATCATATAAAACCAGACTGAGAAGATTGTGATAAACAGCCTAACAGTGTTAACAGCTTTAGTAATTGTGTTATTGTACTTTTGTTTTCCAAATCCTCGCAAAAACGGGTTCATCGTTAGATTAGAACTGTATTTTGAAAGATTCCATTTTGTTTTCATAAATAATAACAATTATCATAAATATGCATAATAATTGGCATTGTATTCAAATTTGTGTCTCACGTGACAGGTATTCCCACCATTTTCATGAAATTAATAAAAAACTATAAAGTTTCTATATATACATTTTTATTAGTACCTATTTATAGACTAACTGTTATATTACTTCGTTTTTGACTTCTCTTTGTTTTTATAACTCTTATAAAAAAGGGGATTTAAGATTTTTTTTATAAATGTACAGTTAGTCTAGGTATATAAACGACTGAAACGTCGACATCAATAACTTAACATTTTACCAAAAATAATACTGAAACAGACCCAAAAATGTCTTTCTACATCATTTTATTTTTAATTCCATACATTTAAAAAAGTATTATATTGATGTATATCTTTTTACTTCCAAAATCATGATTCATGTGACATTCCGATATATACCTATATTGCCTATATTACTGTAAAGTTTCATCCAAATCCGTTCAGTAGTTTTTGCGTGAAAGAGTAACAAATGTACACATACATACATCCTCACAAACTTTCGCATTTATAATATTAGTAGGATATCTCCTAAGACACACATTTTAATACTGATCCCCTATTCTCCCCACAGTGGCACGGCAGCATGACATGCGAAGCCGCAGCGGCCTCCTCCTCCAGCGCAGGCGCCCCCCTCCTCCCGGATTCGGAACTGATCAAGCTCTGCCCAATGTGCCGAGTGCCAATCGAAAAGGACGAGGGCTGCGCGCAAATGATGTGCAAGCGATGCAAACATGTCTTCTGCTGGTACTGCCTGGCGTCGCTTGATGTGAGTATTGGGACCGATTTCTTTTGTTTTATTAGTACGAGTGAGGATTAGGTTTTAAGTTGATTGATGAATGCAGGGCTAACTATGATGTTTTTCAAGAAAAGCATTTCATACATCTTCGACAAAAAATCTAAAGGGGGATGAAAATAAATAATTAGAAAACATTGTAATAAATAGGAATACATGATATGTTTTTTCGAATGAGTACGTTAAACAGATCTTTGGAGATAAAACTGATTAAAAATGTTTGATTTGATTTAACTATTGTAATAAGGCTGATACTGATATCTTCAGAGGTCTTTGCCCAGCTGTGGGACATGACAGGCTTACTTTATTTTTAGCTAATAAGGCTGAGGAAAAGGAACTGTACATGATAAAGACATTGAAAACCTTTTCATCTCTAAATTCACACGAGAACGGGCACACCTAGTAAATCCACAAAGCTAGCCTACAATAACACTAATACCTATTACTTACCGCCTGAACTAATTTGCGGTTAACACATTACGGTTAAGTTTTAAACCGTAGTTAAATACCAGTTGTTAACGTTAACCGGGCCGGGGACACTCGTTCTTTGTTAACCGATTGTCCGTTTGTAAAAACTATTGTTGGCATAGTGCAGTGTTTCTCCTTGACACCCATTGTGCGCAAGCGCATATCTTAGATACTTAATATGTACTTACGTCTTTTTAGCAAAATGGCGGATGTTTATTTTATAATCTGTTTGTTTTTAGAGGCCTGAAATGTAAATTAATGTGGCCGCTTTTTCAAACTAGTTTTGGCCACTAACTTACTCGAAATTAGTTACTTTTTTCCAAACCAAAGACAATTTATTCTCAATGGAAAAATATTCAGCAGTTTCATGTCTTTTGATATACAAGCATCCGAGGAACATGTTTATATATTTCAGTACCGTGTGACTGCAAAACTATTATGAAAAATAAACATTAATGTCATCTTAACTATGAGTTGGTTAAACCTGCTACCATAAGGGTGCGTATCCATTGTAGCGGAGTTTAGGAGTCGAAGACCGATTCACCAATCAGAGCTCATTGGGATTGTCAAACAACTCATTGACATTGTCAAAATCTTTTCGTAATGCGTTGTGATTGGTCAGTAATCAGTCAGTTACTTTCTACGGATAGTAGTCGTTACATGAGCCATGTCAGAGGCATTTGGCGGCTCAATAACTCTGACACCAGGACTGGTCAGGTTGACCATCCACTCGATGAAGAAGAAGAAGAAGAAGAAGTGGAGATCCGCACTGCTCTGCTCCAATGGAAACACCTTAAATGACACTACTTAACTTATTTTCTCAATTCTGATTCAGAAACCTTGCGCCCTTACATTTCACTAACCAGGAAGAAAATTCTAGCCCTAAGGAAAGCGAGGTAGGGAAGGCCTAGAATCAGTTACATGAGTCAGATTAAAGAAAAAGTGTCTGCCATGTCGTATGGAGATGTGAAGGAGCTTGCACTGAACAGGGATAGATGGAGAAGTCTGCATCGGACTCACCGACAAGATCCTTGCTCTTAAATTTATAATGATGCCCTACATTTATTCAATATCGTAAAGAAACTACACAGCACATGCATAGATTCACACAATTTTTCACGTAACACAAAGGTTTTTATGGTTGATGCACAGTCTATGAGATGCCGACGATAACAAAGAGGTCCCATGCTTTCTAATCTCTTAGAACAATGGTTTTGTAACAATGTGCTGTACTCGTGCGGTGCGGCGATGCTCATATGTTTTTAACCCCACAGAAGGGGAGGGGGTTGTTATGATAGTGTAATGTTTCAGTATTTTGAATGGAAACTACGTTTACGTCAGATAAAAGTGTAAAATAAAAGTGAAGTGTATGAATGTGTAAATATTTTAGTAATTTCCCAACTTATTTAAATTAGCTCAATCCAAACAAACGCCAAGGCCCCTTGGCATCAGCTATTGAAGGCACTTGATGCCTTGAAAGATGCTTTTTGTTAAGAATGTAATTTGATAAAAAAATATGTTCGTGTATTTTGGTTGGCCAACCCTGGTGTCGGAGTTTAGACCGCGTCAGGCATGATGCACAGGGCACGTTTAATTATCTTTCCCGGTTGTTTCAATTGTTAGATCAAATCAGATGCCTTAACAGAACTAAAAATTCTGACAACAGGATTTCTTGAACCTAGGAACCATATTTGCTTTCTAACTTATCTTACCCTTTTACTTTCTTGTCTTAGTTACTTAGGGCGGAGTGCACAATCATTCTTCATTTTATTTAGCGCCTAAATATGTTTAAAAAACAAATGGCGTTTTAAATAGTGTTCTATTTGGTGCAAAATAAAGTTAAATTTTGAACGTACAGCTTTTGTTTCTTAAACATATTTATAGGTACTTAAATAGATTTAATAGTTTTTTTTTTCAATTACATCTTAATGTTATTTAACGGTGCTTGACAAATGAAAGTGAATCTGTTTCGCTATAATCACTAGTTTCGGTCAACAGAGCAATAAATTAATCCTGAACGTGTTTGAACCGGTCTCAGCACTTTCACAAACGACTGATTCCTGATACCACTCTAACATAGGTGACAGGTGCAGTAACAGCTATAGGTATTTTATAGATTTATTTATTATGAAACCTATCATTCTTCTTCTTCATCGAGTGGATGGTCAACCTCACCAATCCTGGTGTCAGAGTTATTGAGCTGCCAAAGGCCTCTGACAAGGCGCATGTAACGACTACAATCCGTAGAAAGTAACCGGGACCAACGGCTTAACGTGCCCTCCGAAGCACGGAATCATCTTACTTTTCGGGCAATCAGGTGATTCAGCCTGCAATGCCCTAACCAAACTGAGGGCAGTCTCACAAATGTTGTTATTAAAGATTTCATTTGACTAAAGGCGGGTTGCTGCAGCTTACGCTCTCGTACCAGTTAACGTTAAGACGAAACCTCAGTATCAACGTAAGAAAAATCTTGGCTTTCTACTGCCCGTTTTGTATTTAACAAGACATTTAACAGAGAGTCGTGATTTTTTTATCCAACGTAGGTTACGATAACCGACACAACCCTGGGAACAACCGTTCATTTGAATTGAACGAACAGTTGTTTTGTATTTTGAACGAACAGCAAACATTTGCTCAAAACAAAATGATGGAATTCGTAGTGAGAACGCGGGTTTACATGAACAGTAGTAACTTCTTTTCAGTTACTTGCGATAAAAAATGTTTCTCAAATAACAATGGACATTTATTACCTATAACAAACTCTAGATTTAATATCAGTTTATAGATGTACTTATGTAGAAGATACTAACACTTTCTTGTGTATCAATGTTAATAGCCTTCTTTAATATATTAATTCTTCTAACGTTTCATAAAATGTAATAAAAATTACCGTCGAAATAGAGAACTTAACACAGCCTACACAGCTCTCTAGCGGCCGCACTGACGCCATGAAGTGCTAAAGTTATGTGAAGATATTAGTTTTATTTAAGACTAGTAGCGCCCCGCGGTTTTACCCGCGTTGTACCCGTTCCCGTGGGAACTTCGGGATGAAAAATAGCCTATAACCTTCCCGTTGAATGTGGCTATCTATTACAAAACGAATTATTCAAATCGGACTGATATTTCCTGAGATAACCTCGAACATACAAACAAACAAACAAACAAACTTACAAATTTTACCTCTTTATAATATTAGTATAGACTAGAGTTTTACCCGTTACTGTAGTAAATTCGGGATAAAAAAGTTAGTAGGTAGTTAAATACATACTACTTTTTGTTCGTTGCTTTGTTCGTTGCTTCGTTATCCTACTAATACATATTATGCGAAAACTTGTGAGAATGGATGTATATATGTTTGTTACTCTTTCACGAAAAAACTACTGGACGGATTTAGATGAAACTTTACAGTTATATAGGTTATACATTAGAGTAACACATGGGATACATTTTATCCCGAAATTCCCGCGGGAACGTGTACAACGAGGGTAAGACCGCGGGGCGCGGCTAGTAATGTATTTTTATTAATAGTTTCCTCTTTAGGTTTAATATTTACCGTTAAAATTGACTGAACAAACCATTGCCTACTGAGGATATACGACTATGTAAAATGTTTAATATTCTTTGTTTAATATTTACAGGATGATTTCCTTCTCCGGCACTACGACAAGGGTCCGTGTAAGAACAAGTTGGGACACTCCCGCGCATCCGTGCTGTGGCATCGTGCACAGGTAATATTATAAATGCAAACGTTTGTGAGGATGAATGTATGTATGTATGTTTGTTACTCTTTCACCAAAAAAATACTGGACGGATTTGAATGAAACTTTACAGTAATATAGGTTAAACATCAGAATAACACATGGGATACATTTTGTCCCGAAATTCCCGCGGGAACGGGTACAATACGGGGCGCGGCGCTAGTCTACACTAATATTATAAAGAGGAAAACTTTGTTTGTTTGTAATGAATAGGCTCAAAAACTACTGGACCGTTTTTAAAAATTCTTTCACCATTCAAAAGCTACATTATCCACGAGTAACATAGGCTATTTTTCATCCCGAAATGCCCACGGGAACGGGTACAACGCGGGTAAATAGTTGATAAATACCAAACGCAGCATGGTATTACTCTGATGCATTTCTACGGTAGCAGCAATCAGCTATACTTTTAACTGTTTCATTGCCTTTTATTTAATACTTTGTTGATATTACGATTAGTTTGTACTATACGTATAATAAACAATAAATTTATTAAAGAATCGATTTGCGATAAAGTCGGAGTAAATCAGATAATTTACAAACAATTAATCAATGAACGATGTTATAGGTCAATGGCCATGTCTATTGTAATGAAAGGATTTATGTGTCAATGACTAAGTGACTACAGAGTACAGTACTACCTTACTTTGATAGAACTGATAATATATTGTTTTGCAACATGCAGTCTATCCCTACTTGGATGGGTGGCCGATAGCGGCATTTCTATCTGAGTGCTACCGTGCTTCGATGCACTTTAAACTGTCGGTGCCGTTGTTTCAATCTTAAGGCCAATTCGGAGGCCTTTTGGCGATCTAAAACTCCGTCACCAGGGTTGGCTTTTATACTCGAACTTCCTTTTTTCCAGGTGGTTGGTATATTCGCCGGCTTCGGTCTCCTACTGCTGGTGGCCAGTCCGCTCCTGCTGCTCGCTGCTCCTTGCATCGTTTGCTGCAAATGCAGGTACGATAGAAGACATATCCATGATCCGGTTCGCTATTAGAAACCCAGTTTAGTAAGTACATGATATGAAATGACTATCTTTCTAACTCTCACACCTCCTCATTCCAGATTATGCAATCCAAACACGAAGAATCTCGAGGAAGTCGACGAGGTGGACAGCATCAGTCCTCGTGACGATGACGATGAAATCACTAGAGACCGGCGTCTGTCCGACTGACGCAGGCGCCGGTTTTAAGGTGACCTCCAACTGGGGGAACGGTGGTCACTGAGGGTAACAGTGATTATGGAGTGTTGGGGTAAAAGTGATCATGAAGAAGGCGATAGTGATTACGATCATACAGTTGGGGTAAAAGCAATACGATATGAAGATGGTCATATGATATGATGATGGTGCAGTGGTGTGTTAGTGAGTGTTTTGGGGTGATTGTGAAGATAAAAAGAACGAGGGTAAAAGTGATCATTGAGAAGTATTTTGGGGGTAAAAGTGGTCACATGAATGGGTAAAAACCCAGGATAATTAATGTCACGTGAATAGCAGTGAAATAAACGTTACAAAATTTTGAGGTAAATCACTTTATGTTAATATATAGCTCAGATATAAACTATAGGTAGAATATCACATTCATCTAGAATTGCGGACGAAACGTGTCACTTTAAAAACGATCGAAATCGAAAAATGCTGATATCATTTTTATGAGACGATATGAAAATGACTCGACTATTTGCGACGATATGGAAACTCAATTGAAATATATTATACAGATTGACTTGGAAGAGACTTAATATTTGTTATTTATTTTATTAATATGTGGGTAAAACTGATCATGAATGTTAAGAAAAAAATGTGGGGATTTTCCCTCTTTTTTTTAAATTGTTTTGTTGGACACGTCAGTTCGTGGCTTACTGATTATATGTTATCTTTTGTTCTCATTTCGATTTTTAATCTTCAGACTAAAAATATCAGAGGTATTTTTAATCAAAATTTTGACGTGGGAGGGTAAAAAATTTGGTAAAAGTGACACAAAAATTCTTGAAGCGACAGTTACTTAAAACGTCTTATGACTTTTTAAAATATGATATTTATTTGACCCTAAGAGTGATATGCCAAGAAAGTGAAAAGGGTAAAGTGGACAATTGAATTTGAACTTTAAAAGTGTATTATAAGGACGAATTTTCAATACGGCTGCCGGCTAAAGTGCTTAAATAATTCAAAAAGCTAGCCCACGACAAAGCTTGGATAGTTCACTCTGCAATAGTGAAAAGTAACCTTAATCAAACGATATAAGGTTGACATTGGGATATTATAGAAGTTATTTCATGATAATATATAAATATTTAGTGAATCTGCATTGAAAATGCAATCTTTTATTACTCTGTGTCTATAAAATTGTAGTTTAAGATGTATTTACGATACACAGTGATCTTGAATGTATGAATATCATATTTTGTATATATTTTCAGATTATAATGTTTGCAATTTACAAAATTCCCTTTTTAATCTAAATAATAACTTTTTTACTATCTATATTTATTTAGACATCAATTACTTAATTAGACTTTCTATGAAATAGTTAGGGTTAGACTCCACCAAACCTTTTGGTACTAAAGCTGTAAAAGCTGTACGGAGCGATGTCTCTGGTCACTGGTTTGGTGGAGTCTGTGCCTTATTTAATACTTCTTACACTTTAGGGCAGTTTTAAATACCTACCTATATCACTTATGACTAAATATAGACATACTAGGTATTATTAGGTCATGCCTACTATGACCTATGTCCTAGGTTATTAGGCCTGATCTATGCCTAGATCTTATTACGATATAACATTTTGTAATTAATAGTTTTCTGTAAAATGCAAAACTTATAACAAACCCTAAAACTGTAATATTTTTGGAATGTTTAGAATTGAATGAAATTTCGCTAGGACATAGTATAGGAGACCTACTAAAAATAGATGTCTTGGATACAGTTAGAGGTAATTTAATTGGTACCTTATATTACCTATAAACCCTAATAAATGTGTAATTTTGTACTATAAATCAACTATGTATTAGATTTGCTTTTTAACTCTTTTATGTAGTTTTTTTGAACAGTTATTACAAAAGTCCTCAATATTTAATTCACTAGTTGTGCCATTGAAATTGCCTCGCACTGTAAATAAATATATGTGTTAAATGTGAAATGTACATGGAAAACGTCAGTCTTATATTGTTTAACTGCTTCTTATCTTTACATAAAGGTATTGTTCCACCCAGCTTCGCAAACATATATTCTATATCTACATCGCAGTGGAGAAACGCGTTTAGTCTCGTTTTTTTATTAATCATAATAGATAAAAGAGTATCTTTACCTTATCCTTGTAGTCTATGCTCTACAGAGAACTAAAAAATTATATTTATTATTTTAATGGGTGTTTATATATTTGCCATTAGTTCGTTCATCTTTTGACTGACTAGTTAAATAGACTGAATCATAAAACTTATATATTTTATTAAAATTATTTATCCACTATAGACTCTTGCAAATTCGCCATATTTGCTATTTCAAATATAGAACGAAATGTCTAGTTTATGGTTTTGGCCATAGTACACACACATTATAGTTTAATCTGTAGTTTTCACAAGCATTGTATGGATTTACTCGACCGAGAAAAAGGTGTGAAACATTGTCATCGGTATAAGTACTTGTACCATTTTTGTTTAAAAATTAATGTCTGTGTATACTTCGTAGAAAGAAACAAAAAATATTCAATTGTCCGACTTTTTGTATATTAAATGTAAAAATGCATTTTAGTTGTCATGTACTTATTATTTAAGCTTAGTTGTTAACAACGAATGATTATCAAGACTTGTCGCCGTTCGAGGACATGTGTTTGACAGAAATTGAGTAATGTTTATCTCGCCAAATTATTTTGTAAGTTATATGTTAATTGTCAGTTGGACCAGTTTTGACATTGTTCGGAAAAACGCAAGAATATAGTCAGTGCCTTATTCATAAACACATATTAACAGCATTTTAACTATCCCTTTCCGACATATATGCTATTTTCCAAAGAGCAAAAGAGACAACACTATATTACAGTGTTTTATTTAGAGTTTATGAATAAGGCAGTAAGATCCTTTGTACCTTCTATCATGCTTCTGTTAATTTCGATTAGCATGGTAAATAACGAAAGGCTGTTGAACAAAATATATATGCCTTGTAATATAAGTCAGTGACCATAGTAACGCCATCTTTGTATATTTACTATAGTAAGCACAACCAATAGAATCGTAGGGCCGTAGAGTGATTTTCCATTGGAGCGGAGGGGAGCGGGCCCGATTCACCAATCACAGCGCATGGGGCTTGTCAAACACCGCATTGACATTGTCAAAATCTTTTCGTAATGCATTTTTATTGGTCGATTGAGCTCAGTACAACGCTCCAATGGAATCGCACCTTAGAGAGCCTCTTAGAGAAGGATGTAATATAAGATTAATATATCTATCTCTTTTAAATTTTATGGACCACTACTAAGTTTATAACGCGCCAACTTAGTTCATGAGTCACTATGTTTACTGACTTGTATGACAAGATTTGTAACTCTGTGAATTATGCTACCCTACAGGTAATCTATTCAACATCCAGCAAGCATCAAGGATCTTCGACTAAAATGTTATAAAAATATATGTTTTTTCAACAGAATCCCTTATGGATAAATTAATTTTAAGCGACATTATACCCTACTCTGTTATTAAAGTAGAATTTAATAAGAGATTAAAAAGTAATGCCACTTTGAAATTAGTTTATCCAGTTAGGGATGTTAAAATGTTTGATATTTTTGTCTGGATGAGTGTTTGTAACTGCAATGCAGTATCTCACAATGCATGTTTATTATTTAATTATTAGTTTTGTTATTATTTCATTTACCTGTGATGGATTGGTGTATAATTGGAATAAACTTAAGTTATAGTAAGAATAATTGAGTGTTAAATACTGATATTCGAATTTTCTTTTCACTTAATTATTTGAAGTTTGTCTTATTAGAAAAATAATTTATTTGTAAGAGATGGCTAATGGTGTGTCAGTGTTGATTCAAATACCTTTTTTTAAAGTTATAAAAGGGAAAATAACTTTTATAAGTACCATTTTTCTTTACCCGTTTCTCAATAAATACTTCAAAAGATTAAGTGTAAAGATTGTCCAACAAAAACATTTATAATTTATTGTTAGTAAGTACATATTTATGATTTTACTGTAAATAAGAATTTAATATTGTACTTAATTTCATTCTGTGGGTCGATGGTGGGATGTTTCAATAAAGACGCCGATCCACTACACCGAATACTACGCACTTTCCTTTACATGTTCAGATGTAGATTAGACCATGTAATTGTATGAACAATTGAACATGTAAGTAATGGTAATCTGCGTAGCGTACGCTGTAGAAGAACAGGGCCTTAAAGCAAAAAATTAAGCTATTGGAGCTTATGTTTTTGTTTTTTTACGACTGTCAGCTGTTTTTTCTCAACCACCATCTACCCAAGTTAGCTTGTTAGAAGCAAGCTAGACAAAGCATTTGTAGATTTAAAACTAAATAAAAATAGGTGGTTAGGTGTAAGACTGATCATGGTTTACTTGCAAGCTATGAATGAGCGAGACAAAACAATTGTATAGTATTTGCAACGTTTCATTCATTCCTGCAAGTGGATTATTGTCTAAAACTAACAATTTCTCATTTCGTTTGTTTCTAATATCGCTGACTTAAGGAAAATTATTTAAAATATTTCAAAAGTATTTTATGTCAAGTGCAAAATTATAACTACTCGCACATTGTAGATACTGAATTTTGCACTTAGCGTAATAATAAAATTATTTTTGTAAATAGTGAAGTTTTTTGTTGACTGTATTTTTATTTCTGTTTGAGATCGACATAGTTTTCCGTTAATAATATAATTAAATAAATAAAGATTTTTTCTGATAAATCTCATGGATACATTGTTTTATTTACTTTGCAGTTTTATCTGTATTGTATGCATCCTATATGAAACTCAGGATAAAAAATAGATCCATACCTGACTTGAGTTTTCAAGTATCTCAAAATATTAAAATCTATTCAGCGACTTAGGTTGAATAATAAAGCAAAATGGCCACTTTCGAATTAAACTTTCCAATCAAACTTATTATGAAACTATGAAGGAGAAGTAACAGGATTAACATTAATATATTTTCTAAAAACATTTATTTACAACAAACTCACGGTTTTGTCCTCGTGCAACTACCACAAGACAACTTAGAACTTACAATTTATATTATTAACACATTCATTACTCGCACTAATTTTGAATGTACACATGAACTGAATGCCTACAAGCAATTGATGACTTCAAATCAACAAGAATAGTGGGAATAGGGAGTCATTTTGTCCAACAATGGGATGATACAGTCTTACAGTTATGGGCCAACCCTGGTGTTGGAGTTTTTAATAACTATAAAAAGGGTACATATACATTATAGAACTCACAATAAAATTGGCTGGAACATTTAAAAGAACCCTAGATACAGGTTGTCAGCATTGAATGTGTTAACAATGATATAACATTTCTTAATATTATTAAAAAATAATCAACCAAACACTAAAACTTTCTAGCCAGTCCCGCAGTACAATCAAAAAGCTTCCCATTCTTGAATTCTCCTCTCATATCAAGCATATAATGCATCATTTTGTTCTTAATCTTCAATGGCAGCTGTACAGTAGCTAGATTCCTGGATTCCTTACAGCAGACATTCTCAATAGGTACCGTCATCATTCGGTTTTTCCCCATTGGTCCGTAGGTTACAAAGGTGAGTTGCTTGCCTCCTTTGTTGAGGACTAGATAGCGCACTGAGCGAAGTGTTACCATCCAGATCATGAAGAGGGTTCCCGTGCCTGGAATAATGATTATAGATTTATATATAATGAGATTTAGATGAATGAGATGTAGCTTCTACCTGTAGAGGTAAAATATGAAGGATTTACATTTGTGGTTTATCATTTTAACTATTAGGATTACTCTGAATGGAATGTTTGTAAAGTGAGTAGCCTGACTTAGATGTTAGGGGTCAACACATTAGGATTAGTTTCATTTACTAATGTCTTTACAGAGTAAGGACTTTACATTGTAGTAGAATCCCGTAATCTGTTACCACACATTAATTGAGCTTACCAATAACAATGGACAGTATCCCCAGAGTGTTTCTGTATTTATTTTCCCCCAGATTTATCTTCCGGAACCACGGGGTGTCTTCAGTTACTTTTTCTTTATCCACCGGCGCATCTTTCAACGTAGAAAACGTAAACATACCCAAATAAGTCCAAAACATATACTGGACTATGGCGAATATGTTCATATACTTATAAAAACTAGGATTCTCATATTTGAAAAGTATAACGTCCTTCACAACATTTGTGTTTACATCGTGAATTGTTCGTGCTGGGACTGTGCTGTAATTCACACTTTTGATCCTATTTATACAGTTTACGCATTGTAAAGGGTACCGCAAGGTAGCACTTTTCCTCAATAAAGAGGAAGCTATCCTGAGAAATGACATATTTTAATTAATTCGCTGGATTATTCTATTTTATTTAAATAACCTCAATTTTCATCAAGTATAAAATCAAAATATGTCAAACGGAACGGCAGAAATGACAGCATCAGAAACAGCTGATCAGTCAAAGATGTTTTATTGTTGCCATATGCATGATATCTATGGTTACGAAAGTAACCATGGTGTAGTACCATGAAGCTAAGGGGACCGTGACCATGCATAACAGCTGTGCTGAAGTTTGCGCATAATTATTTATTAACACGCTTTTATTAGCTTGGCCTGTATGTATGTATGTACGTATGTAATGAAATCTTTGAACATCATTTTCACCAACTTCCAGAAGTCTGATTAATTTGAAACTTTGCATATGTATCAAGGACCGATGACAATGCAATAATTTAATAACAGTTTCCCGTTATCCTTAATGGATTTGCCAGATTTACTAAAAAAATATTACTTCATATAAAAGACATCAACGGGCGCTCGCTGTGGGACGGAACGGGAGTTCTGTTTTATTTTACTAAATGGTACTAGACACTAACAGCGTCCCGTGGTTTTCCCGTGATGGGCCCGTTCCCGTGGGAATTACGGGATGAAAAGTTGCATATAATGTTATGCTTACTAAAAAATAAAAAATAAAATTATAGTTTAAAAAAACACGCTTTTATTGCAAATTGAACTAAAAACTAGAAAATAATTTTTCTCCTCAAATCAAAATTATAATAAAATTTAAGTTGTAACACAATGATTTAATTCAGAGTAAAAAAGCGTGGGGTGCTTAATATTTTTAAATATTACAATCATCATTGGTAACTATCTATGAGAGGATAGTTATGAACTACATTAAAATGCACCCCACGCTTTTTACTCTGAATTAAATCATTGTGTTACAACTTAAATTTTATTATAATTTTGATTTGAGGAGAAAAATTATTTTCTAGTTTTTAGTTCAATTTGCAATAAAAGCGTGTTTTTTTAGTTTTTTTAAACTATAATTTTTTATTTACTGCAGGCCTCGACCGCACCGCAGACCGTAGTCCACACCGTGGTTGATATCATTTTCATTGAGTGGAGATTTACAGAGAGTAATTGTGTAATTTATAGTCTGCAGCAGCTGCAGCAGCTTGCAGTTCTGTATCCCGTCTTCGACTTATACCTCTAGCTTGGTCACAATAGTTACCGAATAGTTTAAAATCGCCGCACCGGCACCGTGCAGGCAATGGAGAAGGCAAAAGGGTCAAAATATTACTATCAAATGCACCTACAATCCGAGCTTAGTTCATATATATTATACTAGTTTTTATTTCACTTCAATACATGCAGTATTTCCGAAGTTATAACGACGAGAAGATCAAGCCCTTTTTTGAATTTCCGAGATTAGGTGCGCTTACGCTATGACGTCACAATATATAATATAGTTTTCTAATAAACCAGATATTTTTTTAATTTTATCCAATGTCCGCTTTTTGTTCATTCACAGTTGTTTTTTTAATAAAAATAAATAAGACTTAGTTAAGAAATCAGTGGTGATCAACTTGTAACTGTAGTAACGTAGCATATTTTTAAGCGGGTGAATTTCGATGCGTTTTTATTTTATTTCATTGTTGTTTTTTAACAGTGGTTCATAGACATGTTTTGTCAAATCGGTTAAACCATTCTAATAGTAAGTACATTAAAAACGTAGGTACGTTTTGAAGGTATTTTTTTTAATTCGAAGTTTTTTATGGTTCTAGGTCAGGAAGAGAGAGCTACGGAGATGATGCCATAGGGTATATACAGTTAAAAAGAGAGGGAGACGTATGTAGGGCTTATTGAATCCATCCTTTTTACTGCTGTCATCCACTTCTTACTCATTTTTGGGTTCCCAGGCACATTAAAAAAGAGTTGATCTGGTGTTTTAACTGTCGAATTGGGCTTTTGAAAAAAAAAAAATTTTTATGATAAATGGAAAGATTATAAATTAGTTTTACAACAAAACTATTTTTATTTTATTTTTTTCGCAATAATTCAAAAGTTATTTCAAAATAAAAATTAATTTTTGAATCCAGTACCGAAAACACTCGGACAACTCCCGAACAAACCATTCGGTTACACGTGTAATAGCCGTAAACGCTGTACGTACTTATGGTTAAATAGCTATACATTATCACGTCACAACCACGGTGACCAATTATGGCGCGTTTATAGTCACGTGATTTTTATTCAATTGTTAATTGTTTATAATTAATTGAAAAAATATTTTTTTTAAGTTTTTTGCATTAAATATCAATATTATTAATAATAAAGTTTTAAAATACATAAAAAAAATCATTTTTTTTTCAAAAGCCCAATTGAAGCACAGAGGCACAATACAGTATTTCCTCACTATTTTTTCACTCATTTTTCCGCAGAAAACAGTTAAATTTTGATTTTTAATGCGCAGCGGCGTGCGTATGAGAGCGCGACTGCCGAATGTGAGTGACGTCCTGTGACGTCATTGACCAGTGAGCGCCCGACAGCGTTTTAAAAAACCAACAGCCGAAAATACGCACTTTGATCGTGTATATCTTAGCCATTTATTGAGCTATGGAAAAAGTAAAAACACAGATTTTCTTGTAATTTTGTATAGATTTATTTGGTGTGTAAAGTAAAAAATGTTTGCCTTCTCCATTATGTTTTTTTTTAAATACTTGTAAACTGCAAGTAATACTTTTCTTATTATCATCTATATTGGTTCGATGATCTTTTCTATCTTCAGCATTTTTAAAGCAATAAGTATTCGGGTTTTATTACTACATATTTAAAACGAAAAATAATTTCAATGCGATATGAATAATAGGTAACCCTATAGGTACCTCCATGAAAACAACTTAATTTAGAAATTGACAACATGGCAACATTATAGTTTTTCTTGTTTTGTTTGTCTAACAAAATTGTCTTGTCTATGGTAATTCTTGGCGTCTTGTCTTCGCCGTGTATTGCGTGGTTCTCGAAAATAATTATTGTGAAAATGATGTTTCTCGAAATTCTGTACTATTAATTTGAGTTATTTATTGATTGCAAGACAATCAGCAATTTGCGTTGATCGCAAACAACTGTTTTGCACTTCTAACACAATGTCTGATATAAAGGTGAGTTTGTAGAGCAATGCCATTTGGCGGCATTTTGATTGCTATGGCTAACGGTCGCACAATATACATTGTTTTATTTTCATGCTTTGAATTTCATTACCACTGTCGAATAACTATCCTATGTCAATAGCTATATTAATAATGATGTCCTACACGGTTTATATTTTAATTTTTTTGTAAAATACCGTAAAACGGGGTGAATAGACACAACTTTCAACTTCAACACTGATTTACTACATATTTCTGAGTGGAATATGATAATCAAAGATTGCTTAATTGTGAGTCATGTTGTAATTTACTTATTAAAACTTGTAATAGTATGTAAAAGTTTGTTATTCATTTGTAAATTAGAAAAATATTAGCAGTTTCTATTTACCCAAAATCTGGGGTCAAAAGACATCAGAGAGGGGCCAATAGAAATAAAACTCTAGGGTTGTCAAAATCAACTTTTATTAGGTAGGTAGGTACCTAGTACCAATATCTTAACCAAAATTATCTTTTTATTATATTATATATTTAAAAATTAAATTTTTTTTTTTTTAAACAAATAAACAAAGCTAAAATATTAAAAAGTAAACAAAATACTTCAAATTGCTTAGGAAATTAAACAAATCTCAATAATTAAAAAAAAAAACACAACATAAAAAAAACATCAAATTCAAACAAATAATAAAAATATTTTAAAGAAACTATCAAGGTAAAACAACAATCTTAGGCTTTGCACTGAATTGGGATCAATATTCACTATTATTATTACATTTAAAATTATTTTTATATTCGATCTCCTAAAGTTAAAGCTAATCGTGATTAATTAAGTTTATCTTTAGGAGATCAAATAAAAAAATAATATTAAGAGAAATAATAATGGTCAATATTGATCCCTATTCAGTGAGACAAATAAACAAAGCTAAAATCATTTTAAAAAGAAATTAAAATATAAAATACTTTCCAAACTAGGTAGGTACGTACTCAAATAATTTCAAAAAAGAATCAATGTAAAACAATCTTAGGCTTGAGCTTAGCTGAGTTGAGATCAATTCACTATTATTAAATCTTAAAATTAAATACTTAACTTACATTAAAATTTAAAATAATATAGAAAAATAGGAACAAAAGTAGGAACTATTTTAAGTGCTATCAAAATCCATGAGATCTTTTAAGATATCAGAGTCATTCTTATAATAACTGGTATTGTTTTTTAATGAACTTTTTGTTTCACGCGTATTTAATTTTGACAAAATGTTTTTTAATTCATCATCGTGTATCAGTGTATTGGAAATAATTTCAATTGTTGTCGATTTTTTCTTTAGACAATTTTCAGCTTCCAAATCCTTCAAAATCAATCCATCCAAATCCTCTTCAAATATTACAGGCATACTATTTATGTCGAAGGGTGAAATTGCTGGCTGGATTGACGGGGTATTATTGTGAGAACAACTTGCGGTTGGTAGATCTTCTTGATTTTTTGGTGGATTATTTTCCTTAGAATCGCTTTCTTTCTTAGGTTTTGTTTTTTTCCCCTTCCCTTTCCCTTTACCGGTCGTTACTTTTATATCATTTTGTTGTTTGTCTGTGTCTTTTAGATTTGAAGTACGGGGACATTCAGGGTCAGTCTCAATATAGTTGTCATCGCTCGAACACATAACACTCCTTCCCGCCTGTACTTGAAGTTTTTTCTTCTTTTTAGGTTCAACAATACCAGTAGACCCATATCTCATCTCTTTTAAAAAATCTAGCACAGTCGCATCAACACATTCATTTTCTTGAACTCGATTGTCCCAATCAGGCAATTTATTTAAAACTTCAGAAGGATTAAACGGGTGTATCCCTGTTTTCCTGAATCCGGATAAAATATTTGCTGGACCATTTTCACTTAAAGCGTCCATTAATTTTGACAGTAATTTGGGAAAACAGCCTTTTGGAATTGATGCTTGATTCCGTCCATCAGTTTTCTTCCACTGAAGAATTAAATTACGCCATGCTATCTTCATTGGTCGGAAAAATGCGACATCGAGAGGTTGGGTAAGATGAGTTGAATTTGCTGGCAAAAAAACAAAATTAATGTCTTGCTCCTGACATTTTCTTATCAAATCAAAAGAAAGGTGACTTGATAAATTATCACCTATCATACATTTTTTACCAGGCTTATTTTCAAAAAAAGGTATAATTATGCTAGTCACCCAATCTTCAAATATAATAGAATCGAACCAACCAGATTGAGTTCTATTATAGCGAGATCCATGTGGACCGGATTTCGTCCAAGTATCGTACAAATTTTGCGCCTTATAAACAACATAAGGCGGTAACATCTCGCCTGCAGCCGTACAGGCCATCATAATGGATACAGCAGCTTTTGAATGATTCATAACCCTTTCAGGGTATTTAGTTCCTCTTTTAGTAAGGATTTTTTTTCGCCCAGGATCATCCGCTAAATTGGTTTCATCATAATTTACGATATTCTCTGTTGGAATGTTACTAATAGATTTTTTGAGTTCGTGAAAATAATCTTTTATTATCGCCGGAGACACTGCAGCTCTATTCCGCTTGATATTTTGTGATATCCTTTGTGATATTTTATCCTTGTGACGTTCCAAAAAGCTTTTGGCAAAATCAGGTCCGGGCATATTATCTTTGAAACGTTTTTCTGTAATGCCTATTTTATCTAGGTAATTTTTAACTAAAACTCTTAAATCAAACAGTTCTAGGGGGTATCCCCATTCCGCACACACATTTATATATTTCACAAATGCCAACTCTGTCTCTTTTGATAGTACAGTTTGACCACCTTGCGGCTTCACATTTCTGATAGAGTGTCGGTAAAGGACAGACTTATCTATATCAAATTTTTTTGCCACGCATTTTAAAGAATCAGTGCTCTCATTATAGTGTCGAACGGCTTGCTCGATGAGGTCTCTGGAGTATCTCTTATACCTTTTGCCTCGAGGATCTGGCTTGTAAGTTCGCGGCATGGCAAAATTATTGGGATGTGTAGGTACCTGTTCAAAATAAAAGTACTGATCACTGAACAATAAATACAAAAAAAAAACAAGTTAACCAATTTTGTCACTCGAGTGACACAACAAACCGGGCATTACTTAATAGTTTCTTCGGCGTAGATCTCGCTCCCCGTTAATTATTTAAATCAGTCTAGTTGTTTAAATGTAAATCTAAAAATCCTACCCTCTCTTTCTCTCAAAATAGTGTCCATTTGACAACCCTGAAAATCATGTATCTATTGACCCCTTTCTCGTTGCTATAAACCCTATACCCGTTTCTATTCTCCCATAGCTTCGTGTCTATTTACCCTGAAGACGTATCTATTCCCCCCTCACTCGTATCTTTTCACCTCAACTTTAGGAAAAAATACCGGTATGCCAATTTTCTAGAAAAAAGTTAGAAATATCCGAATAACGGCACTCACCTTTATTTTTTCAAAATGCGATAAACTGTACCTACACTTTTATTAAAATTACCGAGCCGATAACACGCGGGAACTTAATTTAAATTGAAAGTTTTATGACCACAAACTCACCCCGATAATACACGTTCACTTCAACTGCTTTTTTCTTGAAGCTGTCAAAATTGACGTTAATTTATGTGTTACCAGCTTATAGAAAAAAAAATGCCTTGTAATAAATGGTAGAAAATAATTTATGGTAGTAAATAGCAGACTACGTGTAAGAACATTTTAGAAATTCCCAGATTCATCTCTTTTCACCCCGCGATGTCTAATCACCCCGTTTTACGGTATTTATTTTCATCGTTACCATACGTTTAGAAAATAATTTTTTTAGATTCAAAAAGTAAAGTAAAGTTTCCACGGTAAAGGAGACAGGAGTCACAAAGGCCATACTTATTATTTTGAATTATATAAAATACGTTACGAATCAATTTTCTCAGTACCTGCATATTCATAAATTAAGGGTAGATTTGGGGTAGTAACCAACTGTAGTTTTGTATTTTACAGTTGTACCTATTGCTCACATGATGCTCAATGAATAAGTAAATTGGAGGTTCCTGTCTCATTATTACATATAATTATAATAATATCTCTAATTAGCATAAAGCTTTACCAAGTACATAGGGTGCTACCATTTATTATAACATAACATATTCTCATTACAGTCTATGTTCAACAAGATGAGTGGCGTCACCAATGGCACGGGCGACGCGCCACCAGCCGCCAAAAGCCAGAAAGGTGCAATAGAGAAGATTTACCAGAAGAAATCACAGCTGGAACACATCCTCCTCCGACCTGACACTTATATCGGATCTGTGGAGAGAGCCACGGAGACGATGTGGGTGTTTGACAAGACCAAGGAGTGTATGGTTCAGAAAGAAATCACTTTTGTACCTGGTGAGATTAATTTTATTACCTTTTTGCAAAATTTTAAGCTATTTTTTATATGAGTTTTTGGTCTGAAATACTGCTAACCATCACTAAGCAATTTTAACAAAGATTGTATGTGTTCCATGTTTGTATGCCTTTTACCTTTACTTACCCTACCCAAAAGGACCCCTCCACTATTAGTATTTCACATAGACCTAGTTTTCAAAAGAATTATCAATTTTTTACAGGATTGTACAAAATATATGACGAAATATTAGTAAATGCAGCTGACAACAAACAGAGAGATGCTAAAATGGATGTTATTAAAGTAGAAATTAACCAGGAACAGAATACTATATCGGTGTACAACAACGGGTGCGGGATACCTGTTGTCATGCACAAGGAGGAGAAAATGTTTGTACCAACTATGATATTTGGACATTTATTGACATCATCAAACTACAATGATGAAGAGGAAAAAGTGACAGGAGGAAGGAACGGTTACGGAGCCAAATTATGTAACATTTTCTCAACAAAATTCACTGTTGAAACTGCATCGAAGCAGTACAAGAAACATTTCAAACAGACCTGGGGATCAAACATGACTAAAGCTTCAGAACCTAAAATTAAGGAGTCTGGCAAAGACGATGATTTTACAAAAGTGACATTTAGCCCTGATTTGGCTAAGTTTAAGATGGAGAAGTTAGAAGATGACATTGTAGCTCTAATGTCGAGACGAGCGTATGACGTAGCCGCGTCTACAGCGGGCGTGAAGGTATATTTAAACGGCGAGAGACTTAAGATTAATAAGTTTAAAGATTACATTGATTTGTATATAAAAGGTAAAGAAGACGAAAATGGGCAGCCGTTGAAAGTTGTTTATGAGAAAGTGAACGACCGCTGGGAGGTCGCACTCACTCTCTCTGACAGGGGATTCCAACAGGTATCATTTGTGAACTCTATCGCTACTACAAAGGGAGGGAAACACGTTGACACAGTAGCCGATAGTGTTGTCAAGAACGTTCTAGAAGTATTGAAGAAGAAAAACAAAGGAGGTGTTAATATTAAACCTTTCCAAGTGAAAAACCACATGTGGGTATTCATCAACTGTCTGATTGTAAACCCAACCTTTGACTCGCAAACTAAAGAAAACATGACTCTCCAAGCTAAGAGCTTTGGTTCTAAATGTAATTTCTCGGAGAAGTTTATCACAGCTGTAAGTAAGTCTGGGTTAGTGGAGTCTGTATTGACATGGGCTAAGTTCAAAGCTCAGACTGAGCTTGTGAAGGCATCTGGTAAGAAACAGAGTAAGCTGAAGGGTATACCGAAGTTAGAAGATGCTAACGATGCGGGGACGAAGAACGCTCACTTATGTACTCTAATTCTAACTGAGGGAGACTCAGCCAAGACGTTAGCCGTATCTGGCTTGAGTGTTGTGGGCAGAGACCATTATGGAGTCTTTCCGTTGAAAGGTAAACCTTTGAATGTGCGTGACGCATCTCACAAGCAAGTACTTGAAAATGTGGAGATAAACAATCTGATCAAAATTCTCGGTCTACAATATAAGAAGAAATACAACTCGGTTGACGATTTGAAGTCGTTACGATATGGAAAATGTATGATTATGGCCGATCAGGATCAGGACGGATCTCACATCAAAGGTTTGATCATAAACTTTATTCACCACAACTGGCCCGAGCTACTCAAGCTTCCTTTCCTTGAAGAATTCATTACACCTATCGTGAAAGCTACTAAAAAAGACAAGGAAATCTCATTCTACTCATTACCTGAATTTGAAGAATGGAAGCGTGAAACAGATAACCATCACACATATAATATCAAGTACTACAAAGGTTTGGGTACCTCCACATCAAAGGAGGCTAAAGAATACTTTCAGAACATGGAAAGGCATAGGATTAAATTCAAGTATGGGGGTGCGACTGATGACCATCATATTGAACTGGCCTTTTCGAAGAAAGGTGCGGATCAGCGTAAGGAGTGGCTGACTAGTCACATGGATGAAGTGAAAAGGAGAAAGGAAATCGGTCTGCCGGAGAGATATTTGTATACTAAAGAGACCAAGGCTGTTACTTATTCGGATTTCGTAAATTTGGAGCTGGTTCTCTTTTCTAATGGCGATAATGTCAGGTAAATATCAATTTGAAGGTCTTGAATAGTATGTCCTATCATTGAATTACTCATTAGTGTCATAACAGGGTATGAAGGATTGTTAATGTTATTAAATATCTCCATTTTATTTCTAGCTACATTTATAGAAATATCTAATACTGTATTAAACTTTATATGCATAATCTATCGCGTTCTTAAAACACTTCGTACGTGTACTTTATTTTCTTTGTATTACTGTACTACCTTTTAAATGCTTCATAATTGAGTAAAACTGATGTATTTCTCAGGTCAATACCTTCAATGATAGACGGACTGAAGCCGGGGCAGCGTAAGGTCATCTTCACGTGCATCAAACGTAACGACAAACGTGAGGTGAAGGTGGCGCAACTCGCTGGGTCCGTTGCTGAGCATTCAGCTTACCATCACGGTGAGAAGATAAGACTATTTTCTAAAGCTTTTTGTACTCATTTGTATGTGGGATTTTTATTAGTTATTTGTATATCTGTTGTTTTTGTTCAATGGTATTTGGAACTACAAGTCTATAAGATATAGTCAAAGTTTATGGCGCAAGCGCATTTTTATCATTACAATTTTTAATCTCCTAAAGAAGACGTTCTTGTGTATAATCGTGTAATATGGGGTGAATTTCTTTCGGGCTCTTTAACACTGATGGCTAGATGCCTTTGATTATGAATTAGTTCATATTATGTTCTGGACATATTACATTGTTTTTTAAATAGTAGTTGTTTAATTAATAATATCAATACATACTACTTTTATTCAAGTAATACATACATTTGTACTAAAACCAATTTTGTCTTCCCTAGGTGAACAATCCCTAGCCATGACCATAGTAAACCTGGCTCAGAACTACGTCGGGTCAAACAACATCAATTTGCTGGAGCCCCGCGGTCAGTTTGGTACTAGATTGAGCGGCGGCAAAGACTCGGCCAGCCCCCGTTACATTTTCACGCTTATGTCGCCGTTGACAAGGTTGATTTTCCATCCTCATGATGATCCTTTGCTTGTGGTAAGTAAAAACATTACTCAACTTTTTTGTAGATAGATCGCGTAGATAATGATCTGTGAGCTAAACTGCTGAAGGTAGACTTGACTGGACCTTCGCCAATTGATCTTCAGAGCCAAAATTCAAATATTACCCATCATAATTCCCATTATATTCATCTCCGTTTTCCAACAGCACGAGTTCGAAGACAACCAGAAGATAGAGCCCGTATACTACTTGCCAATCATCCCGATGGTGCTGGTGAACGGAGCCGAGGGTATCGGCACTGGCTGGTCCACCAAGATACCTAACTACAACCCCCGGGATATCGTGGCTAATATACGGTGAGAATACTTTCATTGTTAACCTATTGCTTACAGCGGAAAGCGACTTTGTTTTATACTGTGTAGTGATAGTTGCCTGCGCGTATTTTGATCGAGGCTTACGACGACGCTCCCTGCCCATCATAAAACAAAAATCTTTGTAATTTTTTCAGCCGTATGCTAGACGGCGAAGAGCCCAAACCTATGCATCCGTGGTATAAGAATTTCCGCGGCACCATCGAAGGGTTCAGCGATAAATACGTCATTTCCGGCGAAGCGGCCATCTTGCCCAATGAGAAGATAGAGATTACGGAACTTCCAATTGGAACGTGGACACAGAATTACAAGGAGAATGTGCTGGAACCCATGCTTGGGACTGATAAAGTGAAGCCGCTGATTTCCGAGTACAGGGTAAGTTTTTTTTCATATGTTTTTTTAAATATTCTTATGCATTGTTGGTTACAAACACAGCCTGCTTGATGCTATGCCGACTGGCACCGCGCGACAACTTGTGAATGAAGTGATGTATAAGAACACGATTAAATCATATTCGAGTTAGAACATACGAATGAAATTAGTAAAATGAAAATGTTATTACTATAACGCTTATTTCACAGTTTGAAGCTTGTCAAATAAGAGGCTCAACACAGATCAATCAAGATTGGTTGAAAAACTTAACCAAAACCATTTATTTCAGGAATACAACACCGACACAACAGTTCGCTTCGTAGTGTCTCTGTTACCGGGGAAGTTGGCGGAAGTGGAGGCCGAGGGCATCCACAAGGTGTTCAAACTGCAGACCACGATATCCATGACGTGTATGAACGCGTTCGATAGCAACTGCTGTCTTAACAAGTAAGTTGTACTGTTGGTTTATTTGTACGAGGGATTATTTCTACGATTTTTTGTTTGTTTGAATGCGTTAATCTCAAAACTACTAATGCGATTTGAATAATAATTTTTCTAATAGATAGCCATATTCAAGGGGAACTAGACCATTTTTATTTGAACCGAAATTCCTACGGGAATGGGTACCAAGCGGGTAAAATGGCGAGGAGTTGCTAATACCTTCATATTTCCTATAATACAAGCACAGTCTCACTTTTACTCATACTCCTAATTAACTAAACAGATACGATAAAGTAGAAGAAGTCCTACGCGATTTCTACGATCTACGTCTCAAGTACTACACCCGGAGGAAGGATTATCTCGAAGGGCAGTTGCAGGCCGAAGCGGACAAGCTTTCGAACCAGGCCCGGTTCATATTGGAGAAGTGTGACAAAGGACTGGTGGTGGAAAATAAGAAGCGGAAGGCTATGGTTGAAGAACTTATTAAGAGAGGTAGGAAATTAAGGGTTTTGTTTGATTTTTGCGTCTAAAATGTATTCGATAATTTCCTTCACAAGTTAAAACAAGATGAACCTTCTCAAAGGAACCTTCATAAAGGTAAACTGAGGTGTCTTTTCACTTGGTAGTATATGACTCACTTTTGAGATGAGTTTAATGTTTGCAATAACTTTATAATTGTTTATAATACTTGATATATTTTTAAATATTTATTTAAAACCTATAAAGTGGTATGGTATCTGTCTGTTTGTAACATCGCAACTCCCAAACAAAATGAACATACTTTAAAGTCTTGCTTTTCTTTAATTATTTCACTAACAACCAAATTCTTTACCCAGGTTATGCGCCCGACCCTATCGCTGAATGGAAGAAACGCGCGAGCAAAATACAAGGACTTACGACCATTGAAGACGAAGATGTGGTCTCTGAAGAGGAAGCGGAGCCCGAGCAAGAGAAGGGCAAGCCCGTCGACCCGGGTATGTTTTGTGAACACTACAAACTTATTAATTACAGCCTATTCCTCTATTAAACAACAGCACGGTAAGTAAGTTCGAGTGGGTTAGTGACCAACCAACCCAGGTATCGGAGGTTTTACCCCAGTTTAAGGCCTCTGTCATGGTATATCGATTGAAAAAACCGTGACCGAACGATACCCTCCGAAGCACAGTATCGCGAAACAGGCACAACACAGATAAAACCGCGGAGCGCTGCTAGTTTCACAATAAAAACGTATGATGTAAAAAATACAAGCCTGTTATATTATAACCCACTACTGATCAAAGGCCTCTCAATAATAACATGATTAAACATTCCAGAGAAAGCATTCCAACAGCTGAAAGAGGTGAAGAAGTTCAACTACCTGCTGGGCATGTCGATGTGGATGTTGACCAAGGAGAAGAAGGACGACCTGCTCAAACAGAGGGACCACAAGCTCTCCGAACTCACCACTCTCAAGTACGTAAAACCTTTTCATGATAATTGTGACGGAAATAAAAAGAAACTATCATATATATGGGGAACAGCTATATTTATCCCACTTCTGATATCGGGGACATGTCACATCAGGATAAGCACGAGCATTATACTGTCAATACAACATCAGATATCTTAGGATTCCTAGGTCTTGATCTTGAAATAATAACTCACAGGACTTCATTACAAATGACATTGCTTGTATTTTACACACGATCATCATGGATTACAGATTACAGTTAGGATACGTCTAGATTCAATTAATTGATGGAACCTAAACGACCTCCCTTCACCCCATAGTCGTCCTGTCCACGCCATAGAATATCTTTTCCTTATTCTATACTCGATTCGCAATACGATCGTGATGTCGTCAACACCTCATTCTTCCAATCTACCTTTCGAATCTAATCACAATCCAACCATCCCCATTTCTCTCATAAACTCTAATATACTCCATCTTTACATATCATAGACTCCCCTCCACAGACCACAAAACAAGCTCACATCCCTCTATCGAACAACTGTCATAGTGCGTAACACCACAGACTTAACATAGTCTATTCTCATACCACAGACTACACCACGAAGGTAGAACTCACGCCACGGAATATCAACACTACAGATTCCATCAGTCAGCTGAATTTACAAACTACTCTTAAACTTCTATAGCTTGATTATACGTCCATCTCCGACATATATAATAAAACTGAGTTTGATGTTTGTTTGATCATCCTAATATCTGGAGCTGTCGAAATTGAATTTGTAGTTTTGCATTGGATTGGATTGGCTGGCTTCGTTCACTAGCCCTATTTTTACCCTCCTAATTTCCCACAACAGGCATAACATTGGCTGCTAATTATATAAAATAAATAAATAACTTAATAGACATACTATACTATTTCGCTAGTACCTGAACTTGAGGTTGTTCCGTTATAATCTCATATTAATCTCTACAGAGCTAAAACCCCCTCAATGTTATGGCGAGAGGATTTGGACGCGTTACTGATCAAACTCGAAGAAGTAGAGAAGAAGGAGAGAGATGAAGAGAACACTGTCAACAAGAAGAGCTCTAAAGCTATGGTGAGTCCTATTCAGTTAAAATGAGAAAAAAATAAAAATTAGTAAAATTGTCCATAATTTTCATTAATTGAAAAAATCGTTTATTTTTATAAAAGAAAAACAGAATACAAAAATATAACTAAAATAATGCAGAAAAGGAGACGTTTAGGCGCCATTCTTGGTAAATTCTGCATATAAAGTGGTATAAGCCGATCTATGCCTTCAAATGTAAACAGACATAGTTGATTTAAAAAAAAAATTAATTGTCTAGTTAGACTATAGAGGGAACAGGTATAGAGGGTAAAGGGTTAAGTGATTTTATTCCAATGTTATTGCTTCACTACCTTAACCCTTTTCCCTTATATGAGGTCTGCAAGATCGGCTATACTTATAAGTTTACATTATAGTAAAATTAGGACTAAGAAAAAAAAATATACGCCATTGATGCCAGAAATTCATGTTTATCTAATTATTTTCCTTGTTACTAATAAAAGTATTATTATTTGTTTGACATGCTTTACTCAGATGGATAGAGTGAAAGCTCATAATAAGGTAATTGTTATCATTTATGTCCGTCGCCATGTTGTATCCCACGCCATGTTGAATCCATCGGTTTGTAAGCATTTGCATGTCTAGTTTTTTTATACAGGCAATTTATTTGAATACTTTGCTGTGTCATCAGCAATCCGTAAGAATCTCTTTTGATCTTTCGCCTTCTCCCACCAATCTCTATCGAAGGCGATAAGATCGTCTCGCCAATGAAAAAAAAAGACGCCATTTCAAATATTTCCCCATTTTCAGAATGCCAACAAAAAGAACCGCAAGTCGATGTTCGAGATCGTGCCCTCCGACAACGGGCGGCGCGTGGAGCCGAAGATATCCGACGAGCTCATCAAGAGGATCCAGGCTGCGGAGAAGGCCAAGAGCAGGAAGGAAACCAAGAAGGAGTATGATCCGGTAAGAGTTGATACAATGTACAGTTATGTGCAATGAAATGTATACACGGGCAGATTTGCAAATAAATGTATACTCTGAAAATTTCAAAAACATATAGCCACTTAACAATTCATACTATATAACCAACCGAGTTTCTCACAATAATGTATGCATTTTTGGCAAAAATATGGACACAGGTTCTTTTTCAGATATTTGTATACACGATCACATGCAAAAATATGTATCCATTATGAATTACAATAATATGTAAACGATATTATTTCATAACGATGTAAACAATAGTATTTCATTATAATGTATACACTTTAGAAACTGTAGCAGTTTTCACTATTTTGACAAATCGGTATTAATTTCAATAATATGTACACAAATGTAATTTTCCAATTCATGTAAACATTCATTTTTGTCTTTTAAATATAGTTAAGAAGGTGCGTTCAAAATAGCCTCTTTGGGGTTGCCCCAAAGAGTCTGAGAAACTGAAAAAAAAATATGACTTTGATTTTGATAGTTTATAATAATTAAAAATGTATACATTATTGTGAGAAACTCGGGTGGTTATATAGTATGAATTGTTAAGTGGCTATATGTTTTTGAAATTTTCAGAATATACATTTATTTGCAAATCTGCCCGTGTATACATGCCTTCGGCCGTCTACAGAACCGGAGTTTCGGAACTGATTCCGTACGAGGCTTTTAAATTACTTGTATGGAACTGGTTCCCTACGAAGCTTTTTTTTTACTTGTATGGAACTGGTTCCGATCAAGTAATTATTATATTTCATCAGCCGTGTACGGAACTCATGAGTAAAGACACAGCGAGCGGACGAAATACTATTTGAAATAAGGTTCTTCACAAAAAAAAAAATAACCCTAACCTACCGAATAGTCAGAAAATAGTTTTTACGTACTATTCGGTAGGTTAGGGTTATTTTTTTTTTACCTATTCGGTAGGTTAGGGTTTTTTTTTACGTAACTGGTACAAATCAGTGAAGAAAAGAGGTTCGGTTTTTCTTCGGACTATACTCAGGGTGGTCAAAACAGGAAGTGGTCAAATACAGAAATGGTATTCTTAAGAAATTGCCTTAAAAAAAAACTGGTCGAATCCGGAACTAGTCATACCCTGAAGACGTCATATTAAGTAGTGGTCCCCAACGTCAAAAATGAGTGACACGACCTTCATGCCAAACCTTTTTCGGTGAACAAGGCCTCACAGTTATATACAAGTAAATTAAAAGCCATGTACAGAACCAGTTCCATACAAGTAAAAAAAAAGCTTCGTAGGGAACCAGTTCCATACAAGTAATTTAAAAGCTTCGTACGGAACCAGTTCCGAAACTCCGGTTCTGTAGACGGCCGAAGCCGTATACATTTCATTGCACATGACTGTACTCAGTTACATGAGTCAGATTAAAACCTTAAAAAACTATTTAGCAGCACCCCGCGGTGTTACCCGCGTTGTACCCGTTCCCGCGGGAATTTCGGGATAAAATGTACCCCATGTGGTATTCTGATGTATAGCCTATATTACTGTAAAGTTTCATCCAAATCCGTCTAGTTTTTTCGTGAAAGAGTAACATCCATCCATCCTCACAAACTTGCGCAGTTATAATATTAGTAGGATTCTTAGCACATTTCACATCAATGTCATATTTATTACACATCAGGAATCTTTCATTGTTACTTTGTTTTATTACAGGATGATCCCACCGGTGTAAGTCCGGCGAGCGGCGAGAAGAAACCTCGCGGTCGAGTTAAGAAGGAGAAGGCCGAAAAGCCGGATAAACCGGAGAAGACAGAGAAAGATAAAGACGGCTTGAAACAAACTAAACTTAGCTTCAAGAAAGAGCCTAAGAAGGTAGGAATCAGTGCTAACTACGTTTACGGATACACTTCGCTTTTATTTTATAACTATCAACGCCCCGCGGTTTTAGCCGCGTTGTGTTCGTTCCCTTAGGATTTTTTGCAGATGGAAAAACCTATAACCTTCCTGTTGAATGCGGCTATCCATTACAAAAAGAATTATTCAAATCGGATTGGTAGTTTTTGAGATTAGCCCTTACTAACAGTTTTACTAACTAGTATGTTAACAACCAACCACGGGATTTGACCGAATAGTGTCTTGAATAACATGTCTTGATGAGTAAGGCATAGTTAAATAATCAAATCGCCTTAATTGACAAGCTAACACATTGAAATTATCGAACATGTATAAATTTTCAGAAGCGAATGACATTCAGCGGTAGTAGTTCGGGAGAAATGTCCGATTCAGACGTCGAATTAGCTGACGCGCCCGCGCCGAGGGAACGGACGAATGCTAGGCGAGCCGCTACTAAGGTAAATTATTTCTACTAAGTTATTTCATTCCTACCAAATCGTTTAATTTCTACTAAATCATTTTATTTCTGCCATCTCTTGCTATCTCTATCTCTTGCTATTACATTTTCCATGATATTTCAATATTTTTTTTGCAATACTGTCAAATCATTTTATGTCTGTTAAATCTATTGCATCTGCCATCTATGTAATATATTTTCTTAAATCGTTTCTACCAAATGATCTCATTTCTACATTATTATTTCATTTCCGCTTATACATTAGTACACATTTATTATCTCTCCAGATACAAAAATCATTTATTTCATAATATTTAAATCTCAGGTACAAAAATACAAGGACGGTTTCGACGACTCTGAGTCTAACTCCGAGGTGGAACTCCTCGATAACAAGCCGGAGTCGGACGACGAGAAGCCTCGCGCCTTGTCTCTGAGTGACGACGAGGACGACTTCAATGTCAAGAAGAACGCTAACAAGAAACCTGCGGAGATGGATTCTGGTGAGTAATGTGTATATAAACTAGCGGCGCTCCGCGGTGTTACCCGCTTTGTATCCGTTCCCGCGGGAATTTCGGGATAAAATGTATACCATTTGTTATTTTTATGTATAACCTATATTACTGTAAAGTTTCATCCAAATCCGTTAAGTAGTTTTTGCGTGAAAGAGTAACAAACATACATACATCCATCCTCACAAACTTTCGCATTTATAATATTGGTAGGATGAGTAGATGTTGAAAACCTTTATCCTCACATAATAAAACGAAGTCATATGCCCGCTGCGACAATCTTTTGTACTTGATTCAATTAAAGAAACTACTCATTTTAAAACATTTCTTCGTTAAATTAATAGTTATAAAAACAGGTTTTGTTACTGCTAAACTAATAAAAGTTGTAGAACTACATAAACTCGAACAGCCCCGCGTAAAGATGAGTTGAACTACGTATAACAGATTTGCAGATAGCGAGATAGTGGCTCATTGGTAGACAGATTGGAGGAAAGTTTTAGGTCCCACGAAACAGGCACAACACCGTTAAAAGCGTGTGGTGCTGTTATTTGTTTGGTTTAACCATATCAGAAGTGAAACGTGCCGAAATAACGTTCAAAATACACCCAACAGCTTCAAAATAGAACTTTATTCTGTCTACAGATTGTCTATTCGACTCTCTAATAGAAGATACCAAGAAGGAGGAAGAACGGTTAAAAGCCAAGGAGGCGCCGATGACCATTGTCTCCAGCGACGAGGAAGCGCCTAAATCTCCGCCTAAGAAAAAGCCGGCGGCGCCTAAACGGAAACTTATGAATACGGACAAAGAGGACAATAAGCCTAAGAAACGACCGCTTAAGGCTGTGCTAAGCAAGGAGAGTGATGATGAAGACGCGTTTGATAGTAAAAAGGTATGTTTATAACTATTTACTTATATAACTAACATTTTTTGTAGTCCGTAATGATTACAGTGCGCGAGAGACTCTTGATTTACTTGAGCTCATAACAGTCATAACCTACAGAATATGTCTATGGCTATGCAACAAAAGGCAGAGTATTACCTATTGCCAGGCAGATATTACCTAGGTTGAAAATAACTTAGTGTGCTGTATGAAAATATTGACGTAGTATTAAACACAAAAAATAAATTGTGTTCCATAGCCAATGCAATTCAATTTTCTTTTTAGTGGCTTTTGCTTACTTGTAGCAGTGTTCCATAGCTATAAATGCCATTGGATAGTACATATCGACAGCTATTGGGCAAAAAAAAAATCCAGGCAATAGGTAGAGGCTTATGAAAATAGGTTAAGTTATTTGTAGCTAATATCTATGAATTTGAATATTATATAACTATGTGTCTCCTCACTGTACTGATATCTTCAGTGAGATGAGAGGCCTTTGCCTAGCAGGACATTACAGGCTAATTGTATGTCTTAGAAAGAAAATTAAGTCTTTACCCAGATGTGCAACATTACAGAATAACACTTACTTACAGAACAACAAGAAGAAGCCAGCCAATCCAAAGAAGAAGGCCAAGAAAGCCGTCAGTGACTCGGACGGGTCCGAGCTCGAGTTAGAGCCGAGCCCCGGCGCGGCGCGCGGGAACGCACGCGCGCGCCCGCAGCCCAAGTACCACTTCAGCGACGGCTCCGACAGCGATTAGTGGCCACGGTCAGGTGAGAAAAGTTGCTAGTGCTATGTCTTCTTAAAAGAACAGTGAGGGTCATAAAGTTGCTAATGTTATCAAGGTTTTAGGATACAATCCGATACTGCTAATGTTAATATAGTATAACTTACAAATTTTAAGAGACGCGACGGCTCGGAGAGCGGTTAGTTGCCACGATGATTTGATAAAAGTTGCTAAGTCTTCTCCTTAAAAGAACAGTGAGGGTCATAAAGTTGCTTGTGCTATCAAGGTTTTGGGCTAAAATCAGCTACTTCGATGCTGCTAACCTTAATCACTACATAGTTTAAAACAAAGTCGCTTTTCGCTGTCTGTCCCTATGTATGCTTAGATCTTTAAAACTTCGCAACGAATTTTGATGCGGTTTTTTATACTGACTTACGAATTTTTATGCCATTCATTCAATGAATGTTGATTACAAAAATAATTGAATCCGGGGTTCAGGGTTCCAATTCCCGGGTTGAGTGGAGCATGTTTCTAATTTACTTTTCAAACATGATGGTTTACAACACGCATCAAGCAAGCGTAGTGATCACTGATATTTTCAGTGAGATGACAGAGTTTTTTACTGATATGTATAGACACATAAATAAATAGATCTATTTATTTCAGATTGTGGCCGATGAACAATTCCAGTGACTGAAAGAAGCTAATGTTTCAACAAACAATTTGGATAACGATTTATACGCAAATGTTGGAATATTATTTTTATACAATATGTTCTGTTGAACTCGTATTATTTATACTTGACATGCGAATGGTTTTAGAATAAATTTTTACTTGACATTGAATACGTATTTAAGAATTTTATATATTTAATGTCTGTACATAATGAGTACGGTAGAAACTGTATTTCAATTTGCATTTGAGATAAAAAAATTAGAGACGAGATTAGTTTGAGAGGCCAAATTATTCCAAAAAGTGATTTTAGGAAATTATTTCCATTCGCCCCGTCAAAGAAATATCTTAAATATTTTTATGTAAGGCACAATTACGGATAAGTAATAACTATATTACTAATAGTAAACTAATATTAATTAATTTAATGTTCCGTCTAATAGAATTATCTGCGTTTTTCATTCAATTTCAACTCAAATATTTGTATGACTCCATACAAAAATTGTATCGAAATGTTTGTTCGAACGCAGATCTAAAAGGATAATGTTTACATTTTTGACATGATAAAACTAGATTTATACTGATGTACATAACTATTGTTAAAATAATTCAATTTCTGTTTTTTTTCTAAAGTATTTCTGTCTGATATGTGTGACACTTCATGCAATATCTAGATTTTTCTTAGTATTTTTTCCTCGGTTAATTTATTTGTCTTCACATGATAATTACGTGTTTTTCTATGTTTATTCTATTGTGGAATTTTTAATTTGAAAATTGTATCTTCAATTTGTGATTAAACTTCCAAGCATGGATAGTTCATTGTCTTGTGTTGTGTACTGTTTTTCTATTGTAATATATGCGCTGTATTCATTCCACACGTCTCAGAATACATTAGATCTGTCAATTAGTAAACGTACAATGAAATTGTTATGATTTCCATTAATTTGTTAGATTATTTTATGTAATACATTATTTTTTCCAAGTAATTTGTTAATTTTAACAATAATTTTGTAAATAAATGATGATAAATTCTTTTTGTGTTTCATTTATCGTAGATATAATTTAAATACAATTCATTATCACGTTTTTTAACATAACAACAAAACAGTTTTTTGTATCATGAGATAATAATAACTTCAGTTTTTTTATCAAATTCGTTGCTCGTGATAACGGTACCATAATTTCGACCTGTGTTGCAACTGTCAGGATGGCCGAGCGGTCTAAGGCGCCAGACTCAAGGCAACTTGCCCGTCCAACGGGTGCAGGGCGTTCTGGTCCTCTCTGAGGGCGTGGGTTCGAATCCCACTTCTGACATAACTTTTTGTTTAATATGACTTTTTTCGGGCTGTTTTTTTACATTTGTATCTAATTCAAAATAAATAAACCACTGAAATGGTACAGTTTTTGGATTCAGAATGTATTTCTCAGTTGATTTTGAATATTTTTTATGTCAAAGGGGATGAAAATCTTTTTGTGGAGTTAAGGGAAGAACGGGGACATTTGAAGGATTTGAGGGTTGGACTACCTAACCCCATATAAATAAACAAATACCAATTAGAAAATAATTTATTGCTTACAAATATCATTTTTTTTTAAATAAAATTAGGACGTAATTTTATTTTTAATCTTAAACTTATTTGGTCTTAGGACCACAACTTTGCGCATACATTTCTGTTTTTTGAAGATGGGTTGTATGCAAAATTATTGATGATAACTGCAAAACAACCTCTTCGAGAGTTATGAACGCCTGGTACTTTTGATCTCATACATATATCACGTTATTTTGCTCCACTGAAGGGGTTGTATGTTTTATTTGATTAGGTTTATCATCATCCCTTGGTGAGTTCTGCTCGCCTAGTACTTTCTTTAGATGAACTTTTCACAAGTAACTTTTCTTATTATAAGTACATTATTTTTACTAATTGTAAATGAAGTATTTGCAAATTTGGGCAAAGGTCTTTTCCTCCCACTGAAGATATAAAATATATTTTTTTACGCTTGTTCGACATTTTTGGTTGGACTTTAGTTAAGTAGATGTTTTTTTTAAATTAAGTATTTTGATTTTATAAGTTGAAGTAATAGTTGCTAAGATGAAAGAAAATGTATGTAATTGTTGCCAAGATGAAATAAAATACATCATTTTTTTTACATTACTATCGAACAAAGAGTAAGTAATAGGAAACAAGAGGACGGGGTTTTAATGAAACAAAATAAATTAGTAATTACAATTTATTTATTATATATCAGTTACTTTCTGTTTATATTTTGTGGATTTTACATTTGCTAATAAAGTTTCGCAGTCAAAAATGTGTACATTTTTCAAAAACGATAACATTATCGTTTCTTGTACACTTTAAAACTAAAAATGTGTGTAATTTTGCCTCTAGCTAGTCATTCTTGATTTAATTAAAATAAGGTTGTTTGCCCCTAATTTGTAAAAAAAATCTGTTGTTTGTAAAAAATTGTGTGTTATTTTCATAAATGCTACTTGTAACAATTTTAGTCACATATAAAAGAAATAGACAATAAACCATTGAGATATGTACATACTACGTACAATAAACCAATAATCTATTTGAAGCGCAGTGCTGCCATCTACAAAGCAATTAAAAACACTTCATTTTCTAAAAAAACATTTCATTGTTTTTATAAAGTTTATTGAAGACAAAAATACATAAATTACTAATTAATATGGCATTTAATATCAGTGTTAAATATAACATTACAATTAGTTATTTACATTTTATTTACTTAACTAATTAAGTTAATTTAAGGTATACAAAGTTATATTTATATCATTTACAGTTAACTATAAGTAATATTATAATATTTTTACTAACTTTTATATAAATACATAATGTATATTTTTTATTATTGTGAATTAAGTTAGTTATACCGGATAAGTTATTTTTTTTTAATTCGGACCCAAAGCATATTTATTCTTGTGTTTTCAATATCGTAATTCCCTTTAAATTTTATTATCAGTAATAAAAGACATTTATAACAATATCTATACAAATAAAATAAAGCTAGAGTTTGTTTTTTGTTTCTCAAAATCTCAGAAACTACCAATCCTATTTGGATAATTCTTTTAGTAACGGATAGCCACATTTAACGGGAAGGTATAGGCTATTTTTCATCCCGAAATTCCAACGGGAATGAGCACAAGCAACGGGGGTAATGCTGGATACAAATAAAATATACTTTCTTATTAACATTAGAAATAAAATCACAAAGTTAGCTATAAGTAGGTACTATGATACAATCAGAAAAGTTAGCGTTCGACTTTTGATTCTAATTTCATACTATCTGAATTTTCTTCAGTAAAAGTCCTTTGTAAAGATATCTTACAGAACGTTATTTGACTTCAAACTGTATAGTAGTCACTAGTCAATCATCACCTTTTCCGATCATACTCACTGGGTAATTCCAATTTCCCCCCTGCGGGGAAGATTCCACTTTTCTCTTAACCAAGTCATTCTTTTCATAAAACATTTCAAAATAATCATCTCTTATAATTAAAAAAAACTCCTGAACTAATACACACACCGTATTAGCTCAGTTTTTTTAATCCCCGCCAAAATCACCAAGAGGGGAAAAGAGGAAAATGTTACACCTCTAATAATCACCAAGTGGGGGAAACAGGAAAAACTTAACTGTACACCACTAATACCTACTCAATTTACTTTCTCTGTCCGAATATCCCTTAGCACTTTCTCTGTCAGAATATTTCCCGTTATACTTATTATAACGATCGGTTTGTCCGTTTCTGTACGGTTTATCGCTAGTGCTGTAATGTATTTCGGAGGGACCGATTGTTTTCGACCAGTGGTGTGTCCAGTAGAAATCGTCGGGGTGTCGCGGGTAAGGGTTTTCTCGGCACAACACTACGCAGTAGATTAAACTACCCACTAGTGTTATGAAGCCGAATATTAGGAATACTATTCCTAAGATCCTGTGAAAGAAATAAACATATTAGTTAATTAATCTACCTATACTAATAGTATAAAGAGGTAAAATTTGTTTGTTTGTATGTTCGAGCTAATCTCGGGAATTACCAGTCAGATTTGAATAATTCTTTTTGTACTAGATAGCCAGATTCAACGGGAAGGTTATAGGCTATTTTTCATCTCAAAAATCCCATGGGAACGGACACAACGCGGGTGAAACCGCGGGATGATACTAGTACTCGTACATACATAAAATTGTATGTCTCTTTGTCCCGTATGTGGTTTGACTAGTGTAAGAAACCTTAGTTTTTGATACACAAAGATTTGCTGTTTATCAAAAGAGTTCTCGAGATTTCTACATAATATTTTAAGAATACATTATTATTACAAAGTCCCTTGAAAAAAGCTAAGTGTTTTTTAATGCCAGCAATAGTTCACGGTTTTACTATAATTGTGGCTGGACTTACTAAACGTATTCAAATTGAATAATGAAATGGAAAGTTTGAAAGTACTGCTCTGTGTAACCACAAGAAGCTGATTTGTGATTTATGTTGTTAAGAGATAGGTCGTTAGGTAATAAAATGTTTGAATTTTAATGGATAAATGCGTTTTTTACATACTAAAATACACCCGGACAAATTCGCTCATGGTTAATTAGACCTGAACTAAGCTCTGAGCTTATGTTGTGGAATCTAACTTAGTGATACTACTACATATATACATACTCAAATACTTTATATGAATACATTATTGACAGTTTGACACCCAGACGTTCGTCGCCAACAACTTCACTCCGGGTGGGGTCAAACCCACATCCCCCAACGCAGTAAGCGCTCTCACTACCACTGTGCCAACGGGCTTGTCAAAGTGTAGTGCGTACAAAGATGGATTTTGTTAAAAGCTAGATCATGGCTAGATCCTATTGTTAAAAGCTAGATCCTATTGTTAAAATCTAGATCCTATTGTTAAAATCTGGATCCTATTGTTAAAAGCTAGATCCTATTGTTAAAATCTGGATCCTCACCATACAAAGAGCGGTTCGAAGAACTGCAGCACGATGACGAAGCCGAGCGTGACGAGGATGAGCCCCAGGTTGAGGAGCAGCATGAGGCAGCACATGCCCTTCACGTTGGGGCACAGCGGGTTGGGAGCCGCCATCGCGTCCACCTTCACCCCCGCCTGCGGGCAAGTGTCGCAAACATATAGTGTAACTGACTAATTCATTAACGTTATTTATCTAAAACACTATTATAAAGGAGTCTTTTTCAATCTTTCGCGATTTTCACACATTATTAACGTATTACTACGGGTTTTTACGCGGCTCAGAAGGTTTTAGTAATTTAAAAAGTAAAGAAAGTGTTTTTACTAAAACAATCTTCTGTATCGTGAAAAAACCAGAGTAACATACATACATACATACATCCTGACAATTTTTCGCATCACTACATAGTATAAAATAAAGTCGTCTCTTTTTCGTGTCTGTCTGTCTGTTTGTCTGTCTGTATGCTTAAATCTTTAAAATTACGCCACGGATTTTGATGCGGTTTTTTGTAATAGGTAGAGTGATTCAAGAGGAAGGTTTTTATGTAAAAAAATTCCCGAAATTCCCACGGGAACGGGCACAACGCGGGTAAAACCGCGGGGCGCTGCTAGTTTATAATATTAGTAGGATAGATAATATGTTACCTTTCTGGAGACTTTAGATCTGTGCGTGGAGGCGACAGAGGGCGCCACCGCGCTCCGGTACGAGTGCACGCTACGGGGCGGGCGCGATTGGCGACTGAAATTAAACAAAATATATTTTCAGCATTTGAGCTTCAGTAAGAAAATTTAGTAAATAAAAGAATTAGCCTGTAATGTCCCACTGCTGGGCAAAGGTCTCTCATCACACTGAAGATATCAGTACAGAGGATTAGGCATAATCACCACGCTTTCCAAATGCGGGTTAGTGATCACAAACCCGAGCCATGTTTGAAAAATAGGAACCATGTTTTCATGCTCGACCCGGTAATTGAACCTTCACCTCAGTCTTGGCAGGCGAGTGCACATACCACTAGACCACCGAAGCGTTAATATCTTAGAAGATCAACAAAAATATGAAAATAATAACCCTAGAACAGTGACACAACCACCAATTCATAATCGAATTACATGATCGACTTGTATTCGTGACAACTCGACCTTGATTCGATTGTATCGATTGTTCGACTGACTCGTGACTTCATCATCAATGATGTGCACTTGTCAGAGAAAGTGTCTGTTTGTCTGTCACGTCTCTGTGATAGTGTTTTGTAATATGTTTTTTAATATATCTAACTAGTTGACGATGAAAAGTTGTTTACGTTATCTTAGTCATATACTCGTAGTAGAGGAAATATAGGATGACCCGAACTTATTTTACCCTATTAAAATTTATATTAGCTTCACTTGTATGTTTGTATGTTTATAACCGACTCATTAGAGCGCGATTTTGATCCACTTTAAACGGCCAGATTTCATTCAAACTTTGTAGATTTATTGAGGACCTTATCAAATTCGTGTATGACAATTGACAATACACGAATTTGATAAGATTAAAGCGTGCATTTTAAAAAAATATATTATTATTATCTAATCCTCTACTACTTAATACCCTTAAAACTGTTGCTATAAAAATTAAAATTAAAATAATAATACAATAAACAAAAACAAAAAATGCTTTTAAGTATACAAAGTTACATAAGTAGGTACTAAATATTAAATCATAATCAATAGGTATTTAGTGTATCTAATAAATATCCAAATCTCTAAACTTAATTTGAGTGAGTAGGTAGGTATGTTATGGAGAGGAATGTCAAAATTATACTTTTTGTAGGTACTCCGACTACTTTATTATACTACACAGGCTGCTTTTAACCAACTTCAAAAAGGTTCACAATTGGGCTAAGTAGTTATGTATCACTACATACCTAGTATAAAACAAAGTCGCTATTTTTGTCTGTTTGTTTGTCTGTTTGTCTGTATGCTTAAATCTTTAAAATTACGCAACGGATTTTGATGCGGTTTTTTGTAATAGGTAGAGTGATTCAAGAGGAAGGTTTATATGTATAAAAAATCCCGAAATTCCCACGGGAACGGGTACAACGCGGGTAAAACCGCGGGGCGCTGCTAGTCTATAATATAAAAATGAATCGTAAAACGTGTTGGTAAGCGCATAACTTCAGAACGACCGCACCAAATTGGATGATTATTTTTTTAATGTGTTCCTTATTGTCAGGACAAGGTTTTTATATAAGAAAAATAAGGAATAAAAATCTCAAAATTCCCACGGGAACGGGGGCGCTGCGGGTGAAACCGCGGGGCACAGCTAGTTTATAATATTTTTTTTATTTTTTGTAATTATGTTTGTGACCTGATATCCGTTTATGAATCTACTTCAAAAATTCTTTCAGTAAATGAAATGGCATTTCACTTACATGATCGCGTCTTTAACCGATCTAAAAAATGTGGTCAGTTCTCATAAAAACATGGTTTGAATTATTTTGTTGCTAAAATAAGTTATTAAGCATAAAGTAGTTTGTTTGTCTCACACTGCCTCCTACTAATTTACGAGTAGTAATAACTTACACGAGTACATCCAACTACAAACTACGCTCACGTACAACGCCTATCTTTCCTAAAACACCTAATTTCCCATAAGCTGCGGTCTGCGATGAGAACTGTGACAAATAGAGACGTTTCAAGTCGTGACAGACTCGACTTATTAACACACCGTTACTTTTATACACCTTATTCCTTTAAGCATAAGCTCTAAAATCCCAAAGCAATAAAGAGATAATGCTTTAGACACAACTTTTTTCTACCTTATTCCTTTAGAAATAAGCTTTGAAGTCCGATTGCAATTCCCAGATCATACTTTATACTAAACTACTATACGCCCCGCGGTTTTACCCACGTTGTGCCCGTTCCCGTGGGAATTTCGGTAATTTTTATACATATAAACCTTCCTCTTGAATCACTCTATCTATTTAAAAAAACCGTATCAAAATTCGTTGCGTAGTTTTAAAGATACATAGGCATAGACAGACAGACAGCGGAAAGCGACTTTGTTGTATACTATGTAGTGATGTACCTCAAACTATTTCTAAGCACAACTCGGTACAGGTAAGTAAAAAGCTTTTAAATGTAAAGTAATAAGGTTGATATTCGCGTGTTAGCTACAAATTGTCGCGATCTATGATGGTCTATATTTGTGGGGTCAACTTTTAACCATAAAATTGTGAGATTGAAGTGAACACGACTTTGTATGTTCGGTGTTCCCACCATTTTGACGGCTGTCGGTTGTCAATGTCAAAGTTATAACGTAAATGTTATGATGGACTGGCAGCTTACAAAGTAATGTGGTTAAGTTTACACGTTTACTTTAAATATCTACCTAGTATTATATTAGTATCCAAAATCGGCTATAAATTGTAGGCTTTTACAGGCGTTTATTTACGTTTTTCAAACAATTTTAAAAACCGTAAAATAAATGTGATATTACTTACATCCTAGTAACTAATATTATAAATGCGGAAGTTTGTGAGGATAGATGGATGTATTTTTGTTGCTCTTTCACGCAATAACTACTGAACGGATCAGAATAACATATGGGATACATTTTATCCCGAAATTCCTGCGGGAACGGGTACAACGCGGGTAACACCACGGGGCGCAGTTAGTAATTTACCTCAATTTTGAGAACCAATTTTGAAATTTCTATTAATACATAAAGATAGATGTTAAACAGATTGAAAAACAAGATGGCTAAATTCTCATGAAATTCCATTGGGAAATAAGTTTTCAATAAAAGGTTATTTTATTACATACCTTAATATTCATTTAACTTTTACGCCCGTACTCAGAGACTTTTAATGCTTCCTTAGTAGACATTTAATGAGTGATTTCGACATGTAATGAAAAGTTACGTCAATTACGTAACTGTGAATTTAATCGACGTCTCCGAGTACAGCAAATCACCCAACAATGAATATATTTAGATACTAGCAGAGCCCCTCGGTTTTACCCGCGTTGTGTCCATTCCTGTGGGAATTTCGGGATGAAAAATAGCCTATGTTGCTCGTGGATAATGTAGCTTTCGAATGGAGAAAGAATTTTTAAAAACGGTCCATTAGTTTTTGAGCCTATTCATTACAACCAAACAAACAAAGTTTTCCTCTTTATAGGTAACTAGCAGCGCCCCGCGGTTTTACCTGCGTTGTGCCCGTTCCCGTGGGAATTTCGGGAATTTTTTTACATAAAAACCTTCCTCTTGAATCACTCTACCTATTACAAAAAACCGCATCAAAATCCGTTGCGTAATTTTAAAGATTTAAGCATACAGACAGACAAACAGTGTGACAGACACGAAAAAGAGACGACTTTATTTTATACTATGTAGTGTATTAGTGTAGAAGTGTAGATTACGTACGTTTTATTTCGATGCCATAGCATAGCTGCTATAACAAGTACGTTAAACAACACTGTTTATAGAGTCGAAAAGGAGTCTTTATCATAATTATAAATCATTTTTAATATCCAAAACTTTCTTCGACCCGTTATATCAAAGTCATCCCAATAAACATTAGAATTCGTTAACGAACTCCCTATTGTGAGTCGACAAATATTTACAGGTTAAATAAATAAGATGTCAAGTTGTTCTATAAAAAGGATCATAAAAAAGCCCTTTCTATGCATTTTGATTGTTGCCCCTACTATTGGTCGAATTTGGAATTTAATTACATGCGAGTTTGCATCGACTTAACTATGTTATCAAATAATATTTTAAAATCAGAAAGGTATTGGTTTCGTTGAATGTATTTACTACAATCTTAATATTAAAACGGTTATTATTGGTAAAATTATACTTCGTAAGTGAAATTATGAAGTCCATTATAAAATTACGAATAAAGTATGTCATTTTGTATACAGAGAAATGTCCAAAATACTAAGGAAAGACCAAGTAAGGCAAGAGATCTTTTGATATTTTATGACTCAATAATAAATACGACACACAGCAGCAGAAAACATTGTATAATGATTATCGCACATTAGAAAGAAGCACAATTTTACTTTAAACAAACGTAAGATCGAGGACCGATCGAGTTCAACTAGTAGGGCCTTTTTAATCAATCGACTGACAACCGTTAATATAAGATTAGGTCAGGATAAAAGAAACGATTTGAATAACTCTTGCTTATCTCAATTTAAGTTACAATTATTGGAATCTAATAATTATTTATTATTGTAGGGGAATTTAATAGAAATAATAAAGTACCGTTCATTTTATAGCTTGGTTCATGAGAATCTTTTCTTTGATTGAATTTGTTATTAGAAGTAACTTGAATAAGTTGGATAGTGTAATCGCTGTAGTCACAAATGATTCCTTAGTAGAACTTCATGAGTGGTTTGTAATATGGTTATGTACTTCGGAGGGCACGTTAAATTGTCAATCCCGGTTGTTTCAACCATTAGACCACGTCGGAGGCCTTTAGGCGGTCTAAAAATCCAACACCTGTGCGCCACTAACCTACTCGAAATGATTGAAAGACCTACATAATACCAATACTTTTAGTCGCATCAACTTTTTCAAACTTTCCCAAAAAAATTCTTTAAACACAAAAAGCGAATAAAAACAGAGAGAAAAGGCAAAAACTAGTGTTGTGTCGGTCATCAGAGGGAATTAAAGAGATTGTATCATTGAGTGTTTCGGGATGTTATAATTTGTCGTCGGCGACGGCGCGGCGGCGTCGCAAAGGAGTCACGGTGGGAACTCTAACGTGACAGAAATTGGGAGACCACGCTTCACGAGTAGGGTTGGCACTGGTTGATTACACTGCAGGGCAAAGGACTTTTTGTATTAATTGATAGTTTTGGATTAATTTGTTTTATTAAGTACTAGCTGTGTCCTACGGTTTCCCCCGCATTTATTCCGTCACTGGTTACCGTTTTACGAATTGGATTACGACAAATATCTCAAAACCAAAATCAGCTAAATTGGCCCAGCTAAACGAGACTAACGAACCACGATTGGTATTAAATAATCATTTATTGAAATAACAGGGCTAATTAGACCCAAACTAAGCTCTAGGCTTGTAAATTTTAGTATCAGTTAGGGTCTAATTAACGGTGTGTGAAATAGTCCGGATGTATTTATTTATTTTGTCCTTTGATATCGTATTTGATAAAAATGTCCAATGATAATTAGTTATTTTACAAACTTAACAGTTGCTTAATAAAAGTGAGGAGTTCACGTCGCTAATATAAAATTATAATGGAATTGTTTTTCATAGGCTTATAAGTATTTTATCTTCATCATAAGTAGATAAAAGATTTGGACTTACATAACTAAGTACAAAACGATCTATTCCTATCTAATACTAATGGTATCAGTTAATTAAAGTATTTGTTTCAAGCAGCGCTCTACGATTTTACCCACTTTTTTATGAATTTTTACTATCTTCGTTTTTCAATACCCGATTTCAGATAATGTAAATTAAGCTTGCATTTTAGATACATCTACAAACAACATGAACTAAAGTGATAAAATCTATCAAAATTACAAAATATTACGAAAAGTCAAAAAAATATTTTTTTATCAAAAAATCAAACTTGTAACTGACAGCCCTGCCACCGTGTCCATCTCAATGGACCAAGGACAGTCGAATGTAAACGGAATTAGTCGCGGTCATGGAAACATCAAGTCCTACTGTCCTGCAGTGTTCACGCCTCGAGCCTTTCATTATTTAGATTTTTTTTCAAAAAACACGCTCTTTTGACATTTTTCAAATTACCTACCTCACTTTTTATTAACCTTTTTTTAGGCTTGTGGATAAATTCCTTTGTACTTTCAAAGAGACACGGCGAGGTATTTATTCTCAATTAGAGTACGGATATGACCGACTTATTTTTCCGATTGTACCGACATATTTGACCGTAAGTTGCTTAACTTGGCAAATATTCAATACTAGCAGCGCCCCGCGGTTTTACCCGCGTTGTATCCGTGGCCGTGGGAATTTCAGGATGAAAAGTAGCTTATAACCTTTCTGTTGAATGTGGTCATCCATTACAAAAATATTTTTTCAAATCGGACCAGTAGTTCATGAGACTAGCGCGTTCAAACAAACAAACTTTAACAAACTTTGCAGCTTTATAATGTTATTAATATAGTAGATGTACCAACATTTTGAGAAATAACTGTCGTAGTCATTTATGTCATTGGCATGACTTATGTATAAAGTTTGAAGTTTATCTGAGTTATAAAAAAAGTATAAATCTGTAATGTCCCAAAGCTGGGCAAAGGCCTCTCATCTCACTGAAGATATTAATTTATACATCAAACTAACACACGGGATACATTTTATCCCGAAATTCCCGCGGGAACAGGTACAACGAGTAAGAACGCGAGACGCTATTAGTAAAATAAATTACCTAGAAAAGACATTCTGTTCATAACATAACCTTAAAAGCCAATATCTTCTATCAATCCTAGCTCTAATAACACATTGCATACAACTTCATACAACCCACACATCTCCATGACCTAGCCTGACAATGGATACTAAACGTGTAAGGGCCTGTACACACTATAGTCAAGCCTGTGCTTAGACAGTTGTTTAGTCTATGAAAATATATAAAGGAGGTCATCCTAGAAATAAAACGTTTGACTGACGTTTTTGTTTTTTAAACTAAAGAATTTGTTTTAATTGAAGTAATAAAACATTTCGCTAAGTAAGTTTGTGCTTGAAACAACCGGGAATCATTTTTAATTTTTCGCTTAAACCCCAGAAACGAGTATAAACAATTTGCCCTCAAACTGTTGTTAGACTGCTTGACTCAGAGAATTCAATAGATACAACATTTCATATATTATCAGATGTCAAAAATGACTCATTAATCTCTTTTGGGGAATTATGTGACATCTTTAAGTACTGCGGTAGACAGTTTCGTTCGCATTCAACAAGTCAGTTTAAAGACTGTTAATAGTACAGTGTGTTCCGGCTTTAATAGTCAGTCGGTGTGTCTGTATGTGAGCCGCATATATCGAATGCACGGATAGATGCTGGTAATATACGATGAACCGTTGTATTGGGCTATTTGTGCATTTAACTCATGTGCGGGTTTGGCAGACCGGCGTTTTTGTATCAAGTTATATTAAAAATTTTCTTACTAGAGCTAAAATTCAAAACATATTGACTGATTTTTTAACCAAAGAAAACTTCTTTCTTTGAGGAAAACGGTGATGTTAAAATGGAAAGAAATCACTTAACCTATTTTCTTTTTCAGAAGGAATCGTTTTTTCTGGAAAATCGACCTCAATAATCCATATTTTGACCGTGTGAGCATGGATGGCCAAATCCGAAAGAAAATAATTGGGAGAAATTTGATCAGTCTAGTGAGGGGCCGATTTTGATTAAACCTAATACTACATAATTGGATTTTAGAATAATTGAATTTAATTCATAGTCAGGAATCGAACCCGTTATTTTTAAAGGAAAATCATACGTTGTATTGCTACATCATTATATAGTATCATAGATAAGGAACAAATTCTGGGAAGTAATAACAAATACCGAACTAAAGGAAACTGAAGTGGGTCGTATTATATTTTATTTACGACATTTGGTTGCATTCATGACATGATTCATAGCAGCGCCTTGTCCACCTTGGCAAGAATGTCACCTGGGTGGAATGCTAGTAGCCATACTGCACATATGGTTATATTGTTGTTATTGTAGAAAAGTAATACACTTTTTGAAACACATACATTCATCAATTTCGAGGAGGTTAGTGGCCAACCCTGGTGTCAGAGTTTTAAGACCGCCGAAAGGCCTTTGTCATGGTCTGACGATTGCAACAACCGGGACCGACTGCTTAACGTGCCCTCCGAAGCACGGTAGCGCTCAGATAGAAATGCCACTATCGGCCACCCATCCAAGTAGGGGTCGAGCTGCACGTTGCTTAACAATCGCAATGAACTAACATCGTTTAGTACGCCACGAGCGCTACGCACAACACATACGATTTGCACTCATTATACTAAATGGACTATGTTATGTTACAATATATAACATATACATTACCATACGTATTCGACATCCCATATAAATAAAAATAAATAAAAATAGACATAAATTAAGAAAAAAACTAAAAAAAGAATTGGGAAAAAGATTACAAGTCATTATTATTGTAAGCTTAACTTAAACGCCTAGCAGAAATAACTACCCTAAAGAAAATGTGACTCCAAAATTTCGCCGCCATTTTACATTGCAAACGTCACAAAACCGCGCGTCTACGCAACCCAAACGCCAATATAATTGAACCCAGATCCGTTGTTTGAAAGGATAATCCAAAATGCTCACAGCCCAGTGTTTTGCATACCCCTTAAGGTCATCCACGTTAAATTGAACATACCTCGGCTCAATTAACTGAGCTCAATGTCAGTTTGTTCTCGGATTAATTTATGGCATCGTGACTTTGATGCGAGGTGCCGATGGTGGCTTGGGGTTAAAGAAGTGACATTGTAACGGGGTAGTTTCATTTTGAGTAGGTATGGACGAGAAATGGAGTCACATTTGATTTTACTAAGTAATACCTACTGGTTTATGTATTTTCAATGTGAATAAATTTTAGCTCATGTGGTCGTTTTCTTATACTTTTTGTACGTAAGATAATTTCTTGTGAGTTTTATATTTTGTGGCGTAAAATAAAGTGTTTTTCTATCTATCTATGTCAGCTTATTGTGAAATTCTAAAATATAATAATTTTCCCCAATTTGAGCAATTCCTCCTTTTTAGAAGTCGGTAAAAAATTAGTTACTTGCTATTTTGTTTTTATACAGATTTTTTTATTTTTTCAGATAGACATGACCGATTCAGCTACTTCCCTATCGTTTTTATTATACGTAACTGTAGTTGGCAACCCTATTTATTGCCTACTTTTCCCCGCGGCGTGGCTCGTAAATCGAGCTCTATAGAAAATAGTTATCTTAATGAACGCTATGCCAATAATGTGTGTATTTATCCATACGTATTCTTGTAATTTGTAGTATTATAGCGGGGTTAGGCCGATGCGTCACTACGGTGCGATGCTATCTCGCTATATGTTTTCATCTTGCTATGTATCTGTATTTGTGTAGCTTATAAGCTTTCAAAAATATAGGCCGGAATGGGAATGTTCCTCTATATTGCGCAATTTTAGTTGCTCTACAAATCACCTTAAGCTGTCTACACACCAAAGCCGCCGGCCCGGCGGCACGAACCCGGCGGGCCGGCGGCTTTGGTGTGTAGACAGCTTTATAAAATACTAGCAGCGCTCCGCGGTTTTACTCGCCTTGTGTCCGTTCCCGTGGGAATTTTGGATTGGTAGGATTAGCGCATTTAAATATATAAAAACAAATTGTTCAACTTTATAATGTCGTTTTCCGCTGTCTGTCTGTCTGACCATATGTATGCTTAGATTTTTTAAACTACGCAATGGATTTTGACGCAGTTTTTTTAAATAGATAGAGTGATTCAAGGGAAAGGTTTATATGTATAAAAATTCCCGAAATTCCCACGGGAACGGACACAACGCGGGTAAAACCACAGGGCACTGCTAGTATTAGTATAAATACGACACAGACTCACATATTATTATCTTCGTCTATAGCATTGTAGTAGGACTCCACCTTTAAGCCACAGAGACCTATAAATTAACCTTCTCCGGTTATTATTAGGTATAATTCCAAAGTAATAGTTTGTAAGAATGCGATAATATATCGCTACTTACATGTTTACCGATTAATGACTAGTTTTCTATGTTATTAGTTAGTATTTATTGAAGAAATAACGTAAACAGTGGTTATAGGACTAGTAATATAAAAACGAGAAGGATCTGGCATGTTTGTACTTTGTTGTGACCGTCGAAGTAAGTCTATGGACACACTTTTATTTCTTCTCTTGTTTTGTGCTTTGTTAGGCACGTTAAGTTATCAGCGCTGGTTGTTTCAATTGATAGACCAATTCGGAGGCCTTTAGGAGGCCCAAAAACTCCGACACCACGGTTGGCCACAGACCTACACGAACTTACTCAACGAATTGACAATGAGATACATATTGTAGCATTTTATGATGACATTTAAAAAAATATATTTGAAACAACTTTATCAACATAATATTTTAGGATTTTACTAACATATTAATTACCAAAAATTACAATAAAAAAACAAGATTGAACATATCTATGTTTGCTTTAAGCATTGCAGGTGATTAGAGTGAACTTAATTGTAACTCACATTTGTGATCCTACCGTATCTTCCCCTTATTTAAACTATCTCTGGTAAAGACTTGTTCTTGCCTCGGTTATTACTTACTTTGTAAGTTAACCATAGATCGAACTATGTGTGTCAAAGCATAGTTTACTAACCTTTGTTATCGTTAATGGGTGATTATTGATGAGTGATCGCTGGTGGCTTTTTGATTCGGGCACTACCGTGTTAAGGTGATAAACTCCACTAAAGAGTGTACTTTGTTTACCTAGGTGACATCACCTAGGTGATCTATGTGGAGTAATCTATACTTAATATTATAAAGAACCACATTCAACGGGAAGGTTAAAGGCTCAGAATACAGAAGTACCTACAGAACCCGTGAGCGCGCCTAATACTGTAGCTACTCAAACTAGCCTTAAATAGTGTAGTTTTATGCGCAACCGATCAGTCACTTTGTGACCGTCGGAACGCGCTAACGTGTTTTACCCGTGACCAATTTCACGAAACTATGCCGTCTTGTGTCGTTCCTACCTGTAAAAATGCAGTGGGTCTGAAAAAGAAACAGGAAGGGATCACATTTCACGTGTAAGTATCGCATTTAGGTATCGTCTTATTTAAATATTTAATTATTTTCTCAGATTTCAATTGTCATATAGAGTGATGCGTCAATCTATGTTAGTGTTGCCAATATAAGAGTTTTGATTTACCCTTCTTTTTATTACCTTTTGAGGGATTTAATTCGTTGTAGAATATTAATAAGTAATATAATAAAAATTAACCAACTTGAAAAAAGAAAGTATAAAGCGTAAGTGCGGCTCGTATGTACCTAACCTAACAATCCTATTAAATAGTATGTTAGTCTATAGGTTTCTAAAAAAATTTTTGGTGTGCGTGTGAGGGAGAAGGGGAGAGGGGGAGCGGGTATAAAATTATGTTTCTATATTAGCCATCTTAAATTTTAGCTTCCCTGCTGATGAGGAAAGGAAAGCGGTGTGGACAAAAATTATACAAAGAGCACGGCTGGAACAGTTCTGGAAACCATCGAAGCGAAGCGTAGTTTGCTCGATGCATTTTGACTTAAGTAATTATTCTTTTTTTATGTAACTCTTGTACCTAGCTGTAAGTTTTCCGAATATGTACTTTAAAATAAATAAAAACATAATTATAAAGTTTTTCCATCACCAGTTAAAAGTGTGCAAACATCCACCTTAACACCGTGTTTTATTTAATATACCTATCTATTTCTTGAGATAATCAGGTAGGTAAATAGTTATATAGAAAAGGACAATTTTTATTCTATTAACATATTACCTCCAAAACTCCCAAAATTTACCCCAAAAATGGGCAAATAATGCGAGAGCTAACAACACTACGCGGGGGACTTTGTTCTGTTTTTGGACACAGCGTGTAGCTTGTAAATACATTTGAATGCTCCTTCTGGTAGGTACTTCTGTATTCTGAGGTTAAAGGCTATTATTCATCACGAAATTCTAACGGAAACGGGCACATCTTGGCTAAAACCGCGGAGCGCTGCTAGTATTAAACATCTTTATGATTGTGCGAATGTCAAATTAATTACTCGCTCTTGTGTTTAGTGTTCCGGCTCGCAGCTTGTAAACTCGGTAATGTTAAGGGTGCGTTTCCATAGAAGCGAAGCGGTGCGGAGATCAATCGAAAAATCATAGCGCATTAGGACATTAAACAACGCATTGACATTGTCAAAATCTTTTCGTATATTTTTCGTACTTTTCGTATATTCACACAGTTCCACCTCAATGGGAACGCATACTAATGACACCTAGCCTAATAAATACTGCTTTTAGATGTAACCTAAGAATTTCGGAACCAGGGACCTACTAACATATACCTGTAATACAGAGACATCAAATACTTCCTTAGTTGATATTTAACGAGTGATTTTGACATGTAATGTATGAAGAATTACGTCAATTAGTTTAGTATCTATTCATGTACGTCTCTGGGTGTGACAGGTAGTAAACTAAATGATATTGGAACGAAGTTCCTTATCGCGCGTTGCGAAAGGGGGCTAGACGGAAAAAATGGTAGCGACATTTTTTAGGCCAGAGAGGGACAGACTGAGAAACTTGTGCACGCCAGAGAGAGACAGACAGAGAAACATGCGCGCCGCGCATGTGGAGCGCGACGATTATTTTTGTTGATAATAAATAAACTTCGTTCCATCCGGGTGTCCCTTGACACCTCTCAAGTTTTTTTTTTATTCTAATTTTTATCAAGGCTTCGACCCTGGTTGGTCATGACAGCCTAAAAATGGTATTAATAACTAAACACCGAACACAGGGCTGTACTCACCTCATCTCGGACGGCGGGCGGTAGGCTCCGCTAGTGACGTACACCTCAGAGCCCGAGTCCGCCCTGGGCGATCCGTTGCTGTGCCCACGCCGCCCATTCCTGTGGTCACCTGACGCCGACCGGGTTCGCTCATCCATTGTCTGTAAGCAATATGGTGTTTGACTTTTGTTAATAGTACAAGTAAGTTTGTGTAGTCAACCGCCCAAATCCTCCGACATGGTGTAACGATTGAAACATCTGGGACCGACAATTTAACGTACTCTCCAAAGCATGATGGCGCTCAGATAATAATCTAACAATTATAGATACTCGTACTTCAGTAGAAACAAAATCAAACATACAAATTCAAAACCGCCTTCCCACGAAACTAATTAATTCAAAACAAAGTTAAACCAAATACATTTTAATAGTAATCTATAAACGGGCCCATAAATTAATAATACATGTTTGATACAAGACTTGCGCCCACGCATGCGCTGAAAACAGATGCGATGATTTACGATCTCTGGGTCGCGGAGTCTCGGAGCTGGGATCAATTGAACGAACCACGGAGGTTAGCTGGGAATTATTTTATGCGAACTCTTTGCTGGGAATCTTACAGAGTTTAATAAAAAGTTTGTCTATTGGAATGAAAACTTGACCTTGGCAAAAATATGACGTGTGAAGCCAAACTCACTCTGTGCAGACTAAGAATGGAAGCAAAAAAAAGTGAAAGTAGTGGCCAATCTTTGGTTGGTTATCCATATAAACCGCCTTATGGTCCCTGAAATGGTCTAATGAATGAAAAAATCCTGGGGCAGACAATTTGACGTGCCCTTCGTAGCATAGTAGCATTAAATAGAAATGTCATTCGAAATGCAAGTTATTTTGTAAATACCGTTCAAGGTAATAGAAAGAACATTCTTTAAGCTACAGATACAGATCCAAAATTTGAAATAATGTAAAATTCAAACGTAAATAATGTTAGCAAACCAAAATCCACCACATTATTACACTTTAAAAATACACACACAGATCATAACTATCCTATATTTGAGTAAAAAATTCAATCCTCACAAATATCTACTCCTATAGATAACACCGTTATAAAAACTTAAGAAGGTATAATATACTCACCGTGTATTCCGACAAAGTTCTTTCCGAAGGTGCCCTATGGCTGTCATTTTCATCCCTCGACGAGCCCCTATGTAAATACGCCCCCGAAGAGGGTGAATCCACCCCCGACCTGTGCGTAGCCACGTAATGATTGTTTTTAACTTTATGCGCCATTTTCTTTCTTCAATTTTTTTACATTTCTACGACCACAGATAATTCAAATGCTATAAAAGCGCGCGGATTCTTTTTGACATTTTGTTTTTTTTTCTGTGAGTTGGCTGGTGATGTGACGTTCGGTTTTTAAATCTGGAACAAAAGAAAAAATGTGTCATTCTTTTTTTACATTACCGTCCATTAGCGAAACATTGCTTCCTACTTCTCAAACATGGCTCGGGTTTGAGATCACCAACCTGCATTAGGCAAGTGTGGTGATTACGCCTAATCTTCCTCACTGTACTGATATCTTCAGTGAGATGAGAGGCCTTTGCCGTGTGACATTACAGGCTAATACTTACTTACTTTACCGTTCACCATATTTTAAATTATAAATTGAGTTTTTAAATAAATCTATCGTTACTTAACCGACTAAAAAAGGAAGTTCTTAAATATAAGTTTTTTTTTTTCAATTAGAGTCACCGCATTTAATACACATGATTATTATCACCATTGAAACAAGACATAAAAATCGATCGATTACAGACTAATCGATACCATCTCTAACCGATACTTTTCACTATAGAATCAATTTAGGTCAATATTAGAACAATAAGTGATTGACAACACAAAGTGTTCGATATCTGATGGAAGTATCGATCTGGGTTGAAATTATTGATTGGGGGTAGCGAAATTAGGTTAATTAATTTTGAGTTTGGAAAGGGCAAGACATCTGTTGTTTATAATATTAAATATATTTCAAGACACATATAGGTAGGTAGGCACACTCACAACACTACTAATCCTACTAATATTATACTTTCACGGAAAAACTACTGAACGGATTTGGATGAAACTTTACAGTAATTTAGGTTATGCATTAGAATAACACATGGGATATATTTTATCCCGAAATTCCCGAGGGAACGGGCACAACGCGGGTATAACCGCGGGGAACTGCTAGTATGCTACTAATTTTATTTTATACTAGCAGCGCAATTTTTTTACATAAAAACCTTCCTCTTGAATCACTCTACCTATTACAAAAAACCGCATCAAAATCCGTTGCGTAATTTTAAAGATTTAAGCATACAGACATACAAACAGTGTGACAGACACGAAAAAGAGACGACTTTATTTTATACTATGTAGTGATGGGGTTCCATGGCGCGTGCAGCGATTTTTTTTAATAACATTAAATTATAGCATTTAAACATTAGTTCAAGATTATAACGTGAAAAATTACATACGATATTACATCTTATATTAAGAGAAGTGCAAAATCAAAATGGCTACTCCTACTGTTTGTATAATCAAAGTGTAGGTACCTAGTGCGTACATTAAAGTCTGTGACCTAGTATTTAAGTGAAAGTCTACATAATACCACCTTGCATGTAATTTACGATTGTATTCATGTTTGTTTAAGACGATTTATTAGGAGTTCAGAGAAATGTTGTAAAGGGTACAGGAAATTCTAGTAATAGGTATTGTAAATGTGAACTTATGAATCTGAATGTTTGTGAGGGTGTAATGTTTTAATGTGCCACAGTGCAGGCAGGCGACGACTGGAGACTTTTTTAAAAAGAACTCAGAAAAGTTAATAAATTATTTTTTAACAGCTAGTAACTTTTTTCTTTTTTCTATTGCTAGTTGTCAAGAGTGGCGGGAGTGGGGGGAGGCCTTTGCCCAGCAGTGGGACATTACGGGCTAACAGTAACAGTAGTTGTCATCGGCGTGGTACCACCGTGGCAACCCGTCACTATTATATTAGATAGACTAGAGTCTAGACCTAACTCCTAAGTGATAATATAAGTATTAAATCAAAGTATTTGTGTGCTACGTGACAACGCATTATCGCCTTTCCTAGTCGGCAAATCTTTTCACCACAATGAGTTCTTCCAAAGGTAAATGAACACTCATTGACTCGATGAAGAGAAGAAGTTCTTTACATCGCATCGAGTCATGTCATTTCGCCTTCATTTCTCACCTAGGATATTTTGTTATGTTAAATATTATATAATATTATAAAGAGGTAAATTTTTTAAGTTTGTTTGTTTGTATTTTCGAGGTCAATAATTCTTTTTGTAATAGATAGCTACATTCAACGGGAAGGTCATAGGCTGTTTTTCATCCCGAAATTCCCACGGGAACAGGCACAACGCGGGTAAAACCGCGGGGCGCTGCTAGTGTTAAATAATCTTTTTGACTTTTAACCGTGACTGGAGTGCCACGGCATCGACGACAATGGTGACGTCCGATTTTTTGAGGCACTTATACATTGTACATATGCAGATAATAAATTACTATAAGTTGTAGTGCTCGAGGCGTAATTTGACTAAGTGATGTTAGCTCATTGTTAAGCAATGTGCAGCTGGGATGGGTGGCGATAGTGGCATTTCTATCTGAGCGCTACCGTGCTTTGAACAGCACGTTCAATCTTCAGTCCCGGCTATTTCAATCGACAGATTATGTCGGAGGCCTTTAAGCGGTCTAATAACTCCGACACCAGAGTTGGCTACTAACCTACACGAACTTATTTTTTAGTATAAGTAATAAAACCCAAGTATAAAACATATACCACGCAAATGTACAGAACAAGTTTAATCGACCTTGAACGACATTCAAATCAAGCTGTAATCGCTCTAATTCCGTTCGTATAGAGTATACAATCGCATGTCTAAAATAGATTTATGCATCGAAACAATGGTATCTCGATCGTTACCATCGATTAGTGACGTAAGCATGGCGTAAATTCTTACTTAGATATTTTTATAGTGATGGGGAAAAATAGTCTTGAATTGACTTGAAAAAGTCTTGAAAACTTCGGAGAAGAGACGTGTTTATTTATAGTGGGGTTGTGGCAAGGGTTGTCATAAAATCATTATTTTAATATAAGTACATAATATATAATCGTTATTAAAAAAAAAATACAAGACAATTATAACGATAATTGCTGCACAGGTTAAGAAAACTGACAAATTCATAACCAACGCTCGAAAGTTGTATGTATTTGAGTTTTGGAGTAATTTTAACTAATCATCGCACTATTTTCTCGTGCTAACAATTTTTTTTACAAGCATTGGAACATTCTTGGAAAGTTCTACTTGTACAATAATTTGACGATGCCATAAAAAATGAAATGTTTTTAGTATGGCTTGCCCACAAAACGAATTCCAATCATAAATTAAACATGTCAACTAAACGAAATTAAATTCAGACAAGTCAAATATTTCAATACCAAGACCGAGTCTCGAAATCTCAAGTCTCACACATTTTCCCTTCACTAACCAACTCGATCATATCAACAGGTTGTATTGCATGTAATGTTCCGAATAATTTGCGTTATCAATATCTATTGTAAAACTAAAATAATAACTTTTATCGAGATTGAAAAAATTGAAATTAGGTGAACCGGATTAATGTGGCATTGACCTTTATTTCGAGCTTCTGATTATATCACGTTCATTATTAATAGCTATTATATATGTAGATTACTAGATTAAAGTTCGATACTGACATTGGGTGCTATGTAAAAAGCTTGATGGATTGAAGCTTTTTAGCTTCAAAAGGCCTCATTCATAAACGCTTACTAGCAGCATATTTTAGCTATCAAATGGTTTGTCCCTTTCTGACATACGCTATTTTCCAAAGAGCAAAAGAGACAAAACACTCACTAACAGTGTTTTAGTTTGAGAGCGTTTATGAATATCTTAGGAGAATCTTAGGAGCGGTTACAGTGTCGGGGGTTGCGGGTTCGATTCCCGCCCGGAGTCACAGATTACTAAATAGTTACTACGTCCGGAGTCAACAATATGTGAAGACATAGTTGTTGGCGACGACGTCTGGGTGTCAATTATATATTATTTTGTGTATTGATATGTATGTAGTAGTATCAGTTAGTTAGATTCCATATTACAAGCTTAGAGCTTACTTTGGGTCTAATTAACCGTGAGTGAATTTGTCCAGGGGTATTTTATTTATTGAATAAATATTTTTACATTTATTATAATAAGCATTAGTAGTTAGTAGTGAGTACCTATTCTCTACCATTCACATTGGCTATTCTCATCTTATTTTGGACGCGTAAAAAAGCAATTATTGCTTGAAAAATGTAAACCATTCATAAACAAAATTAACCACGATTATAACCTCTATGTTATTAAAATTTAAATTAAGTTTAAACATAAGTTTAAAGCAGTTAACATTGTATACGCCTTCTCATAACTTTTAAACTATACTTGAAATATAAATAAGTTGAGATACAATCTTTTCCTAACCAAGTACAAGTCCTTTTATGAAGGAGTAGTAGCGCACCCACGGTTTTACCCGCGTTGTGCCCGTTCCCGTGGGAATTTCGGGATGAAAAATAGATAGCCACATTCAACGGGAAGGTTACAGGCTATTTTTCATCCCAAAATTCCCACGGGAACGGGTACAACGCGGGTAAAGCCGCGGGACGCTGCTATTATGTATATATTTTATTTAAATTCTTTCACAAAGCGTTGCGTGTCCGTATCATCAAATTTAAGATGATCCTAATTAGTTACACCCACGAATTTATTCCCGAGGGCTGTACCGATTATGATAATGCCCACCCACTAAGTGATAGTTGAAACAAACGGGCAATTCTTTTAATTTACTGTTTTTGATGTTATCACGCGATCGGGATGCGGTTACCCGACTGCTGAGGAGGCTTGGGAGGTGTTGTGTTTTGGTTTGAATAGGGTAAGTGAAGTAATTGACCGACTTCTATAAAAGGATGTGTTGTGATAGTCTATGAAAATGTTGAGTTCCTTATTAAGGATTAAAGTACTTTATCCTAATTTTGAAAATTGTTTTTAAATGGTTTGTAATGCAAGTTGCATGGGCACCGGGGTACCTCCCATCATTAATTTTAAAAGTATTAATAATTACCCTGTAAAGTCCCACAGCTGGGCAAAGGGCTCTCATGTCACCGAAGATATCAGTACCGCGAGGAAGATGAATTATGTATGATTTTTTTGTGATACCTTTTGTCCATTATAAGGCAAAGGCTTCCTACCGACGATATAAGTTCAGTGAGAGCCGTTATCACTCTTTAGCATTCTAGTTCTCACCCTAATTCAGACTTCAAAACAATCAAAATAGGTCTAACCAAATTACACATACAAAATAAGGTACCACATATCGTGACCAAATAAAGTAAAACAGACCTTAACCCGTTGGCATTTGAAAACAAATTTACTTGAATGGATACAACGAAATATGGGCTAGTTATCTGTAAATTGGTGCGGCCACTCCTTGCTTCGCCGTTTGATTGTAAGTTAAGGCAATGTACTGTTTAACTGTTTAAACTATGGTTCTGTTACTTAACTGTTTGTTAGTTAAGAGGTATGAAGTGCTTAGATCTTTGTGGAGTACGGTATGTTTTCGGTAGCGACCGCATCAGGAGGCAGTAACTGTCCACCCCCTACGGAAAAATGGTTGGACCGATTTTAACCAAACACATCTAAGAACCTAAGAAATGAAAAAACCGCATCGAAATCGGTCCATCAGTTTGAGAGCTACGATGCCACAAACAGATGCACACACTTTTTTGCGTCGCGGATAAAAAAATAAGTCACAAGTCAGTGATCATCGCGTTAACTTCTTTTGAGAGTGAGAGAGGAGCCTTAAATATGCTACGTACACATTTTTAGTTGAAAAATGTACAGTATGTTAAAGAAAACGTCGATAAAAAGCAGCTCTTTTATTTTTACTTGTAATATTAAGTAGTGCATAAGTGACGCATGTTGTGGCACCTATAGAGAGTGCATTTAGGTCTTTAATTTAGTGCTAAGTTTTATTTATAGTTTTAACTAGCAGCGCCCCGCGGTTTTACCCGCGTTGTGCCCGTTCCCGTGGGAATTTCGGGAATTTTTTTACATAAAAACCTTCCTCTTGAATCACTCTACCTATTACAAAAAACCACATCAAAATCCGTTGCGTAATTTTAAAGATTTAAGCAAACAGACACGAAACAGAGACGACTTTATTTTATACTATGTTGTGACTATGTATTGATGGTTGTCCTTAAATAACTAAAACTATAACCTAACCTAATATCGTCCATTATTTCCAAAGGTGTAAATTACTTGTTATAGTCTCTATTATTTAGATAACGCTCGTGTTCCCACACTCTAGAAGTCTAGATATTTGCATATCAATGGACCGAACCTACCTAGGCGTGTCTAGGCACCCTACGACTTTAAAATGCAGTTCACATTTAAATATTACAGCATTCTGTTTTTATGGAGCTACCAGCCAATAACTGTAAGATTCAAAGTATTTCAAATGTCGTAAGCGACTGTAAAAACTAATTAAAAAAGTGACAATATATTTGCATTAACCAGCAGAGTGTTACTGCTTGAAGATTCTGTGTCTGTGGTATCATAGCTCCAAAGAATACGGCTTCGATTCCAGCCTGGAGTCAACAATACGTGAAGACATAGTTCTTGGCGACGAAGTCTGTGTGACAATGATATATTCTTATAAAGTATTTGTGTATATACCTATATGTAGACAAAAACAAAAAAACAGCAACAAAAATGAATCAAACAAAAACTTGAAAAAGCCTAAAGCCTAAAAAATCTGCGTGCGTCAGAATTCGTAGCGGTTTTAATAAACGTTTTGTTTTAAAATCGGCGCACGCGCACTTCTGCACGATTTTAAAATTGAATTTGGCGCGGATTATGTGCGTGCGTGGAAAAAATTATTAGATCGTTTTTGTTGGAATCAATAACTGTTGAGAGGCAAAGGTCAGGGTTCTAATTTTAATTTAAAAGTAATATACTTTAATGCATAAGGTGTGAGAATTTGCAGTCGTAAAAAGTCGGGATTTTCGGGTTTTTTGAGATATTCGATAGAGCATTATGTTCTTAGTATAATGCCACTAATGAGCTAACCGCCCTTAGAGTCATCCATTAAAACAATACTTAACTAATTGACGTTATTTTTCATACATCATATTATGTCAAAAGCATTTGACATTTGAGCATGGGCGTATATTTTTATACAGGTAGGTAATATAAATCTACCATGGGATTCCACGAGAAAGTATTTCTAAACCAAATCCTAATATTTGCCAAAAATGCTACACAATTCGTGACTAATTTTAGCCGAAAACAGAGGTTTGTGTCTGAGAACGTTAATTTGCAGGAATTCGCTTTCATCGTGCGAAAGTGAAATCAAAGGAATTTTGAAATTATCACACAGTTGCCGAAAATAAGGAATTTTGCAAAAAATGGCATCAATTACGAAATCGTTAGTATATTTTGAGTTTTAAGTTACTTTTTATTGTATTATTTTTATATTGTATTATTTATAAATTTCATTCATTCTTCATTGCATTCTAAAATATGAATTGCCACATTTTAATAAAGCCAATAAAACTAATTCTGCAGAAGATAACAGTAGTAAAAAATTATGGTGCCTTAAAAAATTCAAAATAGGTTCACAAAAAGTCAATTAATTCGTTTTGTTGTTAGGTAACCCCAAATTGATAAAACAAAAAAACACAAATTAAGAACTTCCTAGTTTCAAACTCATTTAAAAATATATCTGTGTGTTGCCAATTAAAATGGAAAGACACCTGTCTAATAGTTTATTTAAGTGGCAACCCCACCCAAGAGCGGAAGTCGCCGCAATGTTGCCATGTTCGTTAATTAGTTGCAAACGATGAGTTGCCTTAGAAATGGTTTCGTTAACCTAACGGGGGTTTAGGATTTTTAGCCGACTTCAAAATAGCAGATAGTCTAATTTGACTTTGTTTACTGGTTTGATTCTTAAGCGAACACTACTCATTTTGAATTCCAATTACGTTTACGTATTCATTTATATTTAAATTTTGATTTGAATTTTTGAAAAAATAATTTTGCATTCCTTCTGGAATCTAAAATTGCCAACATGGTTCCTAAGAGAAGTTGTTCGTAGATCTAGTTACAGACGTCAATACTGACCAATTTAAAAAAACCCGGCCAAGTGCGAGTCGGCCCCGCGCACGGAGGGCTCCATACTTAAAAAAACGACAAAAAATCACGTTTGTTGTATGGGAGCCCCCCCCCCCCCCCCCTTGAATATTTGTTTTATTTTATTTCTATTATTTGTTGTTATAGCGGCAATAGAAATAAATACATCATCTGTGAAAATTTTAAACTGTTTAGCTACCACCGTTCTTGAGATACAGCCTGGTGACAGACGGACTGACGAACGGACAGCGGAGTCTCAGTAATAGCATTCCATTTTTACCCTTTTGGTATGGAACCCTAAAAAGCCACCCTGTAACATAGTTCTATAATCTGAGGTTGTCTTTTATCTAATCGGCTACTGGCTAGTACTAGCTTATACCATAGATAATCATAATAACACACTATATAAGAGCGGTGATTGGCTCACACCACAACTCAATCAAATGGCTTGTCTATGTTTTTTGTGCAATTCTATTTAAATCGATGGACGTGCGCCTGCGCCGTTCGGATTATTACTCAGTTTTTGTGCTATTAAGAGCGAAATAGGATGACTGGGTTAGTTTGACTTAATCTGGGTAAGTAAGTGCGAGTAGGTTAGTGGTCAACCCTAGAGTTTTTAGACCGCCTAAAGGCCTCCGACATAGTTTAACGATTGACACAACCGGGACCGACAATTTAACGTGCCCTTCGAAGCACGATTGCACTCATATAGAAATACCACTGTCGGCCACCCATCCCTGTATCCCGAGCTGCACGTTGCTTAACAATCGCAATGATTTACATCGCAAGTCAAACTACACCACGAGCTACAAAAAAGTGTTATAAGAATGTTACACGAAACAATTTAAATCTTACCTCACGGTTATGAACAGTTATTGAACATACAACAAAGCTAATGATGCGTTGAATAACTTATCAAGTTTTTGCTTCGAACAGGTGAAAATAGGTTTTTAACAACAGCTTAACGAGTAATGATTGACCGGTTGGTCAATATGATTATGATTAATCATTGGTTTGATTAAAATGGTGAAGAGTTTAATGACAGTTTGATTTTTTGGTATTTCTGTGCCTAAAGCCAAATGGCAATCGTTACGTATTCTGTTTTGGGTTCAAAATCTAATTTTTCTTTTTGAGTGGCCAACTCTGGTGTCGGACTTTTAAGTTCGCCTTAACTAAGAAAATAAAGTTCTGCATATTACGCAGTATTGTATATTTCGCCTATGTGTCAATATGTTTTTCTGCGTTAAACTCAATTCAAATGGACTATACTCCTCCGTTAACTATTTTCCCTCCAAAACTCGACAGAACCCGCCAAACACAACAACCATCATTCAAATTCCAACCCAATTCCAATTAAGACATCAAAAAAGAACTGTTAAAACCATTAATAATCGAACATTAGTTGGATAACAGTAGTTATCCGTCAGTTACGTTATCGGTCGGTTTAAGTTATCGGTGGCATTGTTTCTGCGGTTACTGAACTGTAGGACTAGCCACCAGCTAACTAATATAACGGAACGGTCCAATGATAAACTGTTGAGCTTTATGCGACTGCAATCTCTAACACTTCGAAGGTTTGTGAAATAGTGGGCTAGGGAAGGTATTGTTTTGTTAGTACTGAGTTTGGTCTAGATTTAGGTTAGGTTTTTAGTGTTGTTAGACTTGTGTGTTGCATTTTTGGACATTCTGGCGTTTCTAAATGACTTTGGTGTAGGTTTCTGGTTGACTGTTAACTGTATGTTTCGCTGTAGTTTTTATTTAAAACATTGTATAGGCAGTTTCATTTTGGCGCGATTGTCCCAGGTACACAAATGCTATGAATTTCGTAAGGTGTCCACGAATTCAAAGACAAAATTGGAAAGACGTGATCACGGAGGAGCGAATTAGCTTTTTATTAAATCGCCTGCTCGCAACTTGAAATTCGTAAAATGGGGAATAAGTAAGTTACAACGATCAAAGATAATTGCATATAGTTGGTCTAGAATTTATGGTCTAACATAACACTAATATTATCCACCACACTACTGGCATTTCTATCTGAGCGCTACCGTGCTTCCGACGTTATGCAGTCGGTCTCTGTTGTTTCAATTGTTAGACCATGCCAGAGGCCTTAAGACGGTCTAAAAACTCCGACACCAGGATTAGCCACTAACATAGGTATACGAAAATGGATGATTGACCAAATTGTCTTTTCAAACACAAACAATTACCTACCACGGTCACACCAAACATTCAAAACGCCACTCCGTCCATAGAGTCTAAACTCGTTCACACCATTCTAACAATTGGTCCGAAACGCTACAGTTATAGGGTACATCTCGCAATTAACGGCCGTAAACAAGACCCTGATTACTGGTCGGATAAAACGCTTCCTCGTGTATTAATAACATGAGTTATAGAGCTGTAGGGTTCAGATTAGGGCTTATGGTATGGTAGTATATGTGGAAGGGCGTGGTCCTTCAGTTCACGCTGACGCACCAGTTAACGTTACCACTAAATGTCAGTCTCAACAAAAGAAAATGAAAATCGTGGCTTTCTACTGGCAAGAATAACTTTAATAGTGTCATGTATGTTTTGAATCAACGCATTGTATTTAACAAACATTTGTGAACTTTTTAACGAACGTATGTTACGATGATAACCAATCCTTTGAAACAACTAAGTGTGGACAATTTTGGTAAACGCTTTGGTCTAGAAAATATCAAAAACTAATGTATACTATGAGCAAATTCATGAGCCGCGAGCGATAAGTACAAACTTAGAGCGAATTGACGATTTGACAAGAGAATGCATTTTGTATTTGAATTGTATGACGCATCCTATTGAACACACATGTTAGCTAATGGCGATTGTTAAGCAACGGGCAGCTCAGACCCTACTTGGATGGGTGGTCGTTATTGGTATATGTTTCCGAGCGCTACCGTGCTTTGGAGGGCACGTGATATTGTCAGGCTGTATCATCGTCAGATCACTTTGGGAGGCCTTAAGGCGGACTAAATACTCCCGATACCAGGGTTGGCCATTAAGCGAATTACACCGCTCGTGGTCACGGGATAACGTGGTCGGGATAAGAGTTATCCCGTGACCACGAGCGGTGTAATTCGCTCGAAACGTCGGGTACGTATTTTAGTAAAATACGTTGAATTATCTAACGCGATACCGACCCGTTTCATTTAGTATAATGAGTGCAAATCGTGTGAGTTTAAAAAGTATGTCAATAACTTACAATCCGAATTAGCTATACTGAGAATAATGGTTTAATAAACTGATGTTTTTATTGAAGTTCTACACTCAACATCAATAACATGAAAGTTACGTAAATATAAGGTAAATATTTACAATTTTATATCTGCTACGTTTCCGTAATGTAAATGTACAGCAAAACGTTAAAGAAAACAAACAGTTCAGTTACATTGGAAGTTATATCAATAAGGATATTTATATTAATAATTGCATTCCCACGGAGCCAGCCTTGCTCGAGATTAATGCTACGATAACTATTAAATATATTTCAATACTAGCCGCTCCCCGCGGTGTTACCCGCTTTGTACCCGTTTCCGCAGGAATTTGAGAATAAAAGTAGACTAAGTTACTCCTTGTTACATCAGTTATCTGCTATTGAAAGTCTCGTCAAAATCGGTCCAGTCATTTCAAAGATTAGCTGGAACAAACAGAGAGCAGGCAAAATTAAAAAAAAAATTGTTTTGGTATACCTACCTATGTATCGTGTGTATATCTATGTGCACTTAGTAAAAAGCGTTTTATAATATTACAAAAAGAAACTTCAATTTTATTTATTTGTATAGATTAATTTCTGAATAGTTGACTCTCGCTCTTTTAATTTCAGCGTTTCTAGACGTCCGGCTTCGCGCCGCAGCAGTAGCGCGCAGTCGTTCACAGTTCGCACGAATGTTCTTTTGTTTTTCATACAAAACGCACGCGCGTAGGACGTCGGAATATGTGTAATTTGAAAGAGCCTTAACTAAACTGTTATATTGTGTGTATATTTATGAAATATTAGTTTAGTTGTGGTCATTATAAATTACTCTAGATAAGTAAGTTTTTTGACATATGTCATTCCATTATAGGTTATACAAATATACATACTCATACAATATAGATAGCTGTACTTCTGAACTTCTTAAAAATTCGAACTATCAAAAATCCGTTCAGTAATATTTGATCAAAATACTTCGTGAACATCTTTCATAAACATCCCTTAATTGAAAATCGCCAAACAAAAATCACGGTTTAGCAAAAGTTTCCTTTTTTTACAAAAATAATCATCAAAATTAGTTCAGCCCCTCCAATCGTTTTGAATTCAATTTACAAGCATTTAAACCGCATTTATTAACAACATAAATATTACATTGTTATTATTTAGTGGGAGTAAAAAGTGTAACAAAATAATTGTGTCAAACTCCCGTTTGTTCGTAGTTGATAATATTTATACTGTAAACCGAACGGAGTGTAAGGCTGTGAGCTTGGAGAATAAGCGAGCGAAACGAAGCCTCGTTGACACTGAGCGAGCTGACAATCGAATTTGCAGCATAAGCGAGCGAATTATATGATATATCGTCGTGGTTGACTTGAGCGAGCTTCCAAGCTGCGAGCCGGCGTTAAAGTCTTACCGCCTTGTTCATATACGATATATAAATTAAACAGTGTTTTAAAGTGTTTTGTCTCTTTCGCTCTTTGGCAAATAGCGTATGTCGGAAAGGGACAAACCATTTGATAGCTAAAGTGCTGTGAATAAGCGTTTATGAATAAGGTCCTGAATATCACTACATAGTATAAAACAAAGTCGCTATTTTGTCTGTATGCTTAAATCTTTAAAATTACGCAACGGATTTTGATGCGGTAATAGGTAGAGTGATTCAAGAGGAAGGTTTTTATGTAAAAAAATTCCAGAAATTCCCACGGGAACGGGCACAACGCGGGTAAAACCGCGGGGCGCTGCTAGTACATAATATTTTGAAAAAAAATAACATTTTAATTTACAAATTCAACAGCGTGTTAAAACAACTACATACTTAGTTTATACAATGAAAATGTATGTATTTTTCTTTCAATGACATCAAAAACTATCATTGAAAAGTGTTACAATTCAAAATCGACCGCCCGTGCCACAAACCGGCGCACAGTGGTACGGTTTCGGAGCTTCCCTTTCATAGGATTTTATAAAAAAAAATTTTTGTTTTTGCTTCATTTAAGTGTCTTATATGTTTAAAATTGACATAAAATAGGATAATTTAATAGTTTTAACCTATTCTACTGCTCAAAAACCATAAAAAGTGAACTTGAACATTTTCAATGTATGAAAACGAAAATGTCTTTGCAAATATCTCATTACTATTGAGAGCTGTTGAGCTACAACCAATTGGATATTGTTACTGGGGCTACAGTGGTCCCATATGACCTTTGACCTTGACCCCCCGCGTCCCCCTACAAGAGATATACGGTTACTAATAATAGCAATATTTGACGAATTTAATTTTTTTTTTGCGTCAGTAAAGTATCAAATATTAATTGAATTTGATATTAAACCGAATAGTTTAATAGTTTTAACCTATTCTACTGCTCAAAAACCATAAAAAGTGAACTTGAATATTTTCAAAGTATGAAAACCAAAATAAATCTTCAAACTATCTCATTACTGTTCATACCTGTCTAAAAGATACGATTTCGATAATTTATACTACTACTATCTACCTGCTTTGTTAAAAATATTACTGCATTACTTCATTAAGTTACCAAACAAGTACCTACTTTGCTCTGGTTTTACGGCTACCTGACTACCTGACCCATAATTCATATACCTGATCATTGTTCAATCATTAGGTAATTTGGTTACCTGCTACCTATTATTATCTATTTTATACAATTGAGCTAACTACAGTTGAACAGTAGTTACAGTACAGTGTACAGCAGAAATTAAAATAAAACTAAAACAGTAAAAGCTTACATAATATTTTAAATCTTACAAAAAGTATATTCATTATATTTTTAGCGGGGCTGCAGTTTAACAGGGTTCAGTCACTTAGAGATCCTACATCTACGAATTCAAAATTCTCTTTATCGGCACTGGAGGTTAACGTAATTAATGCTTTTGCTTCTTCTGTCAAAGGAACATGAGAATGTCGATTTAACTTAGGTCTAAAACTTGACAAATGAGGATGTGATCCATAATTTGTTGATTTCATCTGATCCATATTTGTCAAGTTTTAGACCTAAGTTAAATCGACATTCTCATGTTCCTTTGACAGAAGAAGCAAAAGCATTAATTACGTTAACCTCCAGTGCCGATAAAGAGAATTTTGAATTCGTAGATGTAGGATCTCTAAGTGACTGAACCCTGTTAAACTGCAGCCCCGCTAAAAATATAATGAATATACTTTTTGTAAGATTTAAAATATTATGTAAGCTTTTACTGTTTTAGTTTTATTTTAATTTCTGCTGTACACTGTACTGTAACTACTGTTCAACTGTAGTTAGCTCAATTGTATAAAATAGATAATAATAGGTAGCAGGTAACCAAATTACCTAATGATTGAACAATGATCAGGTATATGAATTATGGGTCAGGTAGTCAGGTAGCCGTAAAACCAGAGCAAAGTAGGTACTTGTTTGGTAACTTAATGAAGTAATGCAGTAATATTTTTAACAAAGCAGGTAGATAGTAGTAGTATAAATTATCGAAATCGTATCTTTTAGACAGGTATGAACAGTAATGAGATAGTTTGAAGATTTATTTTGGTTTTCATACTTTGAAAATATTCAAGTTCACTTTTTATGGTTTTTGAGCAGTAGAATAAGTTAAAACTATTAAACTATTCGGTTTAATATCAAATTCAATTAATATTTGATACTTTACTGACGCAAAAAAAAAAATTAAATTCGTCAAATATTGCTATTATTAGTAACCGTATATCTCTTGTAGGGGGACGCGGGGGGTCAAGGTCAAAGGTCATATGGGACCACTGTAGCCCCAGTAACAATATCCAATTGGTTGTAGCTCAACAGCTCTCAATAGTAATGAGATATTTGCAAAGACATTTTCGTTTTCATACATTGAAAATGTTCAAGTTCACTTTTTATGGTTTTTGAGCAGTAGAATAGGTTAAAACTATTAAATTATCCTATTTTATGTCAATTTTAAACATATAAGACACTTAAATGAAGCAAAAACAAAAATTTTTTTTTATAAAATCCTATGAAAGGGAAGCTCCGAAACCGGACCACTGTGCGGCGTCGAATCCACGTTCCCACGGCGCGGAATGCAGAGGCGTTTTCACACTACACCAATAACAAACCGTTCTATAATCTTTACTTTTTGCCGACACAACGCGGTCGGTATAACAATTAACACGTTTCAGTTAATAAGTGTTATACCGAAATTAATATGTCAACACCGAAATGACAGGCGATGTTATACCGAAATTAATGTGTCAACACTGAAATGACAGCTGTCATACCAAAAATTACTACAAGAACTGTGAACAGAAAGTGATTTTTTAGAGTTTCGTGATTGAATGGCAAAATAGGAACGAGTACTATACGGGCCAAACCACGGGGCGTTACTAGTAATCTATATATATGTAAATACTAGCAGCACCCCGCGGTTTTACCCGCGTTGTGTCAATTACTGTGGGAATTTCGGGATGAAAAATAGCCTATGTTACTCGTGGATAATGTAGCTTTCGAATGGTGAAAGATTTTTTAAAAACGGTCCAGTAGTTTTTGAGCCTAGTCATTACAACCAAACAAACAAAGTTTTCCTCTTTATAATATTAGTGTAGATAAAAATGTTCTATTTCCCTTGTCATCGCATCATTCACGGATGGATCAATTTTGCTAATCTTTTTTGTATCGGATGGCTACATCAAGAGATAGGTTTTCATCCCAAAATTCCCACGGGAATGGGTAAACTAGATGGGATAAACTGCAGGCCAGCTGGTAACATATCTATACATAAAGATCTATCTAATATTATAAAGAGGTAAAATTTGTAAGTTTGTTTGTTTGTTTGTTTGTATGTTCGAGGTAATCTCAGGAATTATCGGTCCGATTTGAATAATTCTTTTTGTAATAGATAGCTACATTCAACAGGAAGGTTATAGGCAATTTTTTTATCCCGAAATTCTCACGGGAACGGGTAAAACCGCGGGGCGCTGCTAGTTTTTAATATAGAAAACTAGCCGCGCCCCGTGGCTTCACCCGCGTTGTACCCGTTCCCGCAAGAATTTCTGGATAAAAAGTAGCCTATGTCCTTTCTCAGACTCTGAACTATCTGTGTACCAAATTTCATTCAAATCGGTTCAGTAGTTTTGGCGTGAAAGCTTTACAAACAAACTTACATTCACATTTATAATATTAGTAAGTATGATTATGATATACCATCCATAGATAACAGAATAACAGAATAAAAAGATCATCGCATCACATTTAATTACAAACAATAAGCAAGCATCATTCAATAAATTAAAAATAAACATAATCGAACGAACAAAAACCATCGGTAATTAGTTTCTACAGTAACATCACTATTCAACGGAGATCAAAGGGGATAGTGATGTGCCGGTATCGATTCTTGATACATGGCCGCATGGGTGGTACGTTGTACTATGAGTTATTATAGTTAGTTTACTATTGTGAATGTTTCGAATAACTGCAGTAAAATAATAAAAAATATAAAAAAATGTTAACTACGTCTTAACTATTTATTCAATTGTCAACTTGATACAAAAGTGAAAAATATTTTTTGAAGTGAAAACTTCTTTAACTGCCTTGTGCACTTTTTTGTGATGGATAAAAAATGCTAAAATCTACCTAATCCAAAATTCGTAATACGATTTGTATAATTAATATTTTAGTAATAGTCAAGTTTTCACTTTTGCCGGCACTCCCGGAGGGCAACCCGTGGATTTCTTAAAATTGTAAGTAGTGTTTAAAATTCAAAGTCTAATTAAGTCACTCCAATATGATTTTACTAATAAATTTAAGTTACCATAATCACAGAAGAAAGTCACTGACTGACTATGACTACATTATTTCGATAGTAATCCATAGTAAGGGTCATTTCATTACTTTTTATTTTCTATTTATTAGCTCCTTTGTATTACAGTTTTGTTCTTACTGACGTGTTTTCATTAAGTTGTCAGCAGTTTGATGTGCGATGACCTTTTTAATTAAGTTATGAATTGAGGTGTTATGTTTTTATTTTTGTGATGAATAGAATGTTCGATAGAGCTTTAATAAATGGTAGTAGTATTGATAAGGTTGCGCTTTGGTTTGGTTTTGGTTAAAATATTAAACAGATAGAATACTTTCGCATATTTAGGTAAGTAAGAATAATCTGGATTTAAAAGTTAGTTATTTACCTCTAATTATTGAGCTTTTCAAACAAATTCTGGAATTATCTGTAACAAAAACAATATTTTTTGAGCAAAATTTAAAGAGAAAGGAATATATTATATAATTAAAAAATAAAAAAAAGTCCCACTGCTGGGAAAAGACCAGTTGAAGTTAAGGAGAAAATATTAAAAATATAAAATACTGAATTTATTCCATTCATACCCAATTTTGTCAATGCATAACAAACAACTATAAATTTCATAGCCGCGCCTCGCGGTGTTACCCGCATTATACCCGTTCCAGTGGGTGTTTCGGGATAAAATGTATCCCATGTGTTATTCTGGTGTATAACCTATATTACTGTAAAGTTTCATCCAAATCCGTCCAGTAGTTTTTTCGTGAAAGAGTAACAAACAAAGTTTCGCATTTATAATATTAGTAGGATTAAATCTCTTTGGTTGAAAAATCGGCCACAATCATATAAATTATAACTCTTTTTTAAATAAAATAGTCTTTAGGTTCTAGACAGTTATTTATACCCTGAACAGGTCTATAAACCCTGCAGGCACGAGGCATAGATAAGATAGCCTGATAGCAAAACCTTAATGACCTAGATCTAGGCTAGACACGACCTAACTCTATTATATTGTGATTTTATACCCATTTTACGATATTTATTGGTGTTTATTTTTTATGATTCACTTTGAAATCACGATAAGCGTCGGGGTTAAACTGTTCCCGGGGATTGAATTTCGGAATGAATTTAAAGATAAAGATAGTACTTATTCCGAAATCTACCAGCCACTAGCCACTAACCTACTGAGGTTAGTGGCCAACCCTAGATTTCGGAATAATGTAAGTAAATTCCAGTGAATTTAAGTACTTACATTTTTATCCCTAAATTCCTACGGGAACAGGAACAAAGCGGATATAAAGCTGGTAATACGAATACATAGGTCATCTTTACATAGTATCTAATTTAGAAAATTCTCGTGTCGCAGTGTTTACTTCCAAAGTCCTCCGAAATGGCTCGACCGATTTTCATGAAATTATATGTGCATATCGGGTAGGTCTGAAACTCGGCCAACATCTATTTTTCATACCCCTCAATGTTGAGGTCCACCCTTTATTTATTTTTAATAAGTTTTTTGTTTGAACACGCTAATCTCAGTAACTACCAATCCGTTTAGAATAATTATTCCTGTAATGGATAGCCACATTCAACGGGAAGGTTACAGGCTATTTTTCATCCCAAAATTCCCACAGGAACGGGTACAACGCGGGTAAAACCGCAGGGCGCTGCAAGTAGTTCATACAAATCCTGGTTCTTAAAACCAGTTGCTATAAAATACATATAATACGCGGTGTTATTGTAACCAGTCCCCATTAAAATAAATTATATTCCTGTTCTATCGGCCATTTAATCAAACCGTTTCAATAACAATGTTTCCGCGTTGTCTTTGTGAATGTAGATTATGTGTACAGTAAGCAAAGTCGACGGGTGACCTAAACTCATCTATACATAGGTACTACTATTATTATAAAGAGGTAAAGTTTCCAACTTTGTTTGTATGTATGTATGTATCTTTGCTAGCGCTATTTCTCAGAAACTACTAATCCGATTTTAATAATTCTTTTTCTAATGGATAGCCACATTCAACGGGAAGGTTATATAGGCTATTTTTCACTCCAAAATTCGCACGGAAATGGGTACAACGCGGTAAAAACCGCGAGGCGCTGCTAGTCTACAGTAAAGTAAATAAGTTCGAGTAGGTCACTGGCTAACCCTGGTGTCGCAGTTTTTAGACCGCCTAAAGGCCTCCGACATGGTCTATCGATTGAAACAACCGGGACCGACAATTTCACGAACCCTCCATCAAGCAAACTTAAGTTACCAAGTGTTAAACCAAACAAAAACTAAAATTCAAATCAGATTTTAATGAAAAACGTTTTCACATACCTCGTTAAAACGCACGCATTCCCCTTTAAATTAAACATGCTAAAATAGCCTTTATCACCATGGATATATAGTGCAATTTTCTTTATCATCCTGTTAAAGTTATGCTGTTGTTTTAGACATGCGTGTGCGCACGGCAAATCGTGCAAAAACGCAAAGAGATCAACATCGTCACATCGTTGTCATTATAAACGTGACGATTGCGGGACGCTGTCCTATGAGCTTAGATATGCCATAATATTGGAGGATATACGCGCGTTCGGCGCGTAAAAAATAAGTATTAAAATTAGTTTATTGGTTTGGGAACTACGATTGAAACATCCCTCTTTTTGCAGAAGAATAAGAATATACCGAGATCTTTAAATTTTTAAATCACAGCATAGTATATCCATTGCAATAAGGACAGCGTTTAAATAACAGTTTATATCTTAAATTACCTTCAACTACCTATGTGAAATACAAACTTTATATTTTTACAGCATAGCATAGCCAACAGGGACAGCATTTTAATAATAAATCTATTTTTAATAATAAATAAAAGTATTTTTCAAAAGTTTCTTCCAACCGTCAATGTAGAAAATATCATAATCTTTATATTTTTATAGCATAGCATATCCAACAGGGACAGCGTTTTAATAACAGTTAATCTTCTTCAACTACTGCCGATGACAGAACATTCTAGATTTAATGATAAATGCGAGTTTTGTTCACATTAACGATATCGTATCAGTTTTATATCGCGTCGCGTGTTGGTATTCATCACATAGTATAAAACAAAGTCGCTTTCCGCTATCTGTCTGTCTGTCCCTATGTATGCTTAGATCTTTAAAACTACGCAACGGATTTTGACGCGGTTTTTTTAAATAGATAGAGTGATTCAAGAGGAAGGTTTAAAAGTATAAAAAATCCCGAAATTTCCACGGGAACGGGCACAACGCGGGTAAAACTGCGGGGCGCTGCTAGTCTTATTGATATTTCAATTGACTTTTCGGAGACTAGCTGTGCCCCGCAGCTTCACCCGCAGCACACCCGTTCCTGTGGGAAATCCGGGATTTTTTTATACTTATTGTCTTTCCTGACCAAGATAAATAAAATAAAAAAGGAATCATTAAAATTGGTCCAGCACTTCTCCAGATTAAGAAACCAGTACTTTTCGGAGATGTAAGATCTATAACGCCTGTGCACAGAGACGTCAAATACTGCCATTGTACAGATTTAATGATTGATTTTGACATGTAATGTATCAAACACTAGCAGCGCCCCGCGGTTTTACCCGCGTTATACCCGTTCCCGTGGGAATTTTGGGATGAAAAATAGCCTATAACCTTCCCGTTGAATGTGGCTATCTGTTACAAAAAGAATTTTTCAAATCGGACTGATAATTCCTGAGATTATCTCGAACATACAAACAAACAAACAAACAAATTTTACCAATTTCAAATATACCTATTTTAAATATAGATTACGTCAATTAGTTAAGTACCTTTTTAATGAACGTCTCTGAGTGCGGCAGTAGTTAAAGATTTACCCGCAATGAAGATATTAATCTAACTGTACTAATATGAAAAAGCGGCCAAGTGCGAGTCGGACTCGCCCATGAAGGGTTCCGTAGCAGCGAGTAACATAATAAAGAAGTTCTTGAAATAAATGTTTTTAGGGTTCCGTAGCCAAATGGCAAAAACGGAACCCTTATAGATTCGTCATGTCTGTCTGTCCGTCTGTCCGTATGTCACAGCCTTTTTTCTCCGAAACTATAAGAGCTATGTTGTTGAAACTTAGTGTGTAGATGTATTCTGTGAACCGCATTAATATTTTCACACTAAAATAGAAAAAAAATAAAATTTTAGGGGGGTCTCCCATACTTAGAAATGAAAAAAATATTTTTTTTTTTCATCAAACCCATACGTGTGGGGTATCTATGGATAGGTCTTCAAAAATGGTATTGAGGTTTCTAATATCATTTTTTTCTAAACTGAATAGTTTGCGCGAGAGACTCTTCCAAAGTGGTAAAATGTGTGTCCCCCCCCCTGTAACTTCTAAAATAAGAGAATGATAAAACTAAAAAAAATATATGATGTACATAACAATGTAATCTAACACCGAAAATTGGTTTGAACGAGGTCTAGTTAGTAGTTTTTTTTATTTTTTTAGTTTTTTGGTTTGTGAGGTCGTTTATCGATCACAACCCACACGCTAAGTAAGTAAGTAGTAGTAAGTACAACGAACTTCAAGAACTTCTTTATTATGTTACTCGCTGCTACGGAACCCTTCATGGGCGAGTCCGACTCGCACTTGGCCGCTTTTTTTATTTACATTTGAGTTATTGAATGAATAATCAGTATTTTTTTGCGGTTTACGATTTATGTCGTAAAAAAAAAACTACTAACTAGACCTCGTTCAAACCAATTTTCGGTATTAGATTACATTGTTATGTACATCATATATTTTTTTTAGTTTTATCATTCTCTTATTTTAGAAGTTACAGGGGGGGGGACACACATTTTACCACTTTGGAAGAGTCTCTCGCGCAAACTATTCAGTTTAGAAAAAAATGATATTAGAAACCTCAATACCATTTTTGAAGACCTATCCATAGATACCCCACACGTATGGGTTTGATGAAAAAAAAATATTTTTTTCATTTCTAAGTATGGGAGACCCCCCTAAAATTTTATTTTTTTTCTATTTTAGTGTGAAAATATTAATGCGGTTCACAGAATATATCTACACACTAAGTTTCAACAACATAGCTCTTATAGTTTCGGAGAAAAAAGGCTGTGACATACGGACAGACAGACAGACAGACGGACGGACAGACAGACAGACAGACATGACGAATCTATAAGGGTTCCGTTTTTGCCATTTGGCTACGGAACCCTAAAAAGCTGAAGAGTTTGACTTTTTGTTTGTTTGTTTAAACGCGTTAATCTCAGGAACTACACGGCCGATTTCAATAATTATTTTTGTATGAGATAGTTACATTCAAGGGAAAGGATATAGGCTATTTTTTATACCGAAATTACCACGGAAAAGGCCACAAGGTGAGTGAAACCGCAGGTTGATGCTAGTTTTGGATCCTGACCTAATCTAACCGAAAAATAATTCGTTTTCCAGTTCTTAACGAACTAAGAACCTTCATAGTATAACTGGGACCGACAAATTAATCAAAAAACAACATTCAGATAACTGCCACAAACGGCTACCCATCCCAGACCTGTTCCAGGTGACCGTTGCTTGACATCCACGATCACTTTCGATCGAAACTACGCCATAAGCTTAATAATAGTTCAGTAATAACCAGAAGATTTTAAACCGAATGATTTTAACTTTAACCATTTGGTAGTTTAAAAAAACTTTTATTAGTTGTACTGTACAATCTAGATCACAATGCGATTTACGACCTTATTGCTTTGAGGATAAGGGTTAATATTTTGAGTTACTTTGCCGTGGGAGCATGACTTGCTTTAGTGAGAAATTATGATTTTTAAAATTAATTTCTGCCTCAAAGAAAGTACTTAAAGATGAAATTGATTTGTGTGAATTGGACTAGCTATGGCTGTGAGTTTGGAAATTTTTATCTAAGAAATTCTATGTAGGGTAATTTTTTGATGGTTTGTATGGCCACATCTAGTGTATATTGTAAAACTAGCAGCGTCCGGTTTTAGCCGCGTTGTGCCCGTTCCCGTGGGAATTTCGGGAAACTTTATACATATAAACCTTCCTCTTGAATCACTCTATCTATTTCAAAAACCCGCATCAAAATCCGTGCAGTAGTAGTATTGAAGTTTATCGCGAACAGACAGACAGATAAACGCAGCCGCGGACTTTGTTTTATAATATGTTGTGAAGTATTTTTACGAAAAAACATCGTCATCTAGTCGTCGTCACTATACTACACCGTGGCACCAAAACACCGACTTTTAAGGAAATTGGTCAAACCATAAACAAATAATTGCTAGAGTAAATAGAGGCGCAGGATTTATGGCAAAATATAATTTAGTTGGAGTCGTGATCCGACAAATATCCCCGGGGCGTCAGAGAAACTGTTGTTAGCCGACTTTAGAGGAGCAGGTTCTGTTACTCGCAAATGGGACGTGCAGATGGCAGCAAATAGTGCGGCAATAAATGTATACTTACACTAGCCCCGCGGTTTACCCGCGTTGTGCCCGTTACTGTGGAAATTTTGGGGTGAAAAATATCCTATAACCTTCCCGTTGAATGTGAGTATCTTTTACAAAAAGAATTATTCAAGTTGGATTGATAATTTCCTAAAAATACATAAAACAAAAAGATATATACATATGTATACCCACCGAATTGAGAACCTCCTCCTTCGGTATTTGAAGTCTGTTAAAAAAAGTTTTTTTTTTTGTTTGAATGCGTTAATCTCAGAAAATACCAATCGAATTTTAATAATTCTTTTTGTACTAGACAGCCACATTCAACAGGAAGGTTATAGGGTAATTTTCATCCCGAAATTCCTACGATAACAGGCACAACGCGGGTAAAACCGCGGGGCCCTGCTAGTTAACTGTATTATAGGTTTACGTTAAAATATGTAGATTCAAATTAAGCCAAAGGGAAATTTAAAATGTTTAACAAAATTACCGGTTTCAAGCTATGTGTGAAAGACATGTAACCGTACAAGCCAAGCCATTGATACGTCTTCTAATAAACATTATTGACAAGGAAACGGTAATAAACGTTTCCGTAACGTAATTAGCACCTTTGTGCAGTCGGGTAATGTAGGGCTGTGTAATTTGTACTTTCTCATTTAGGTTTGGTAAAGATGAGATGTTATTTTTACAAGTTTTTATTAAGATTTAAAAGAAAAAGTTGTTTTTATTATTTGTTTGTAGCGAGTAGTTTGACTTAAGCCTAGTTCGCATTAAGCCTAGTTCGCATTAAGCTAGTAATTTAGTCGAGTAGCGAGTAGTTTAGTAACTAAAATACTCGCTACTGCCCCAAAATCGTTCACACTTCGTTCGAGTACAGTTTACAAGTGAGTGGTGTTTTATAAAATGAACAGTCTACATTTCTACGACATTTTTGCGATAACTAATGTACTCGACTAATTCGACAGGTTCGGACTTGTTTAGCCGGCGAACTAGTGAGAACGGACGCGTGGTGGGGGTGCTACTCGCCCGTCAAAAATAGAATGAAATGGATCGACTCGACTTAATTACTTACTAACCTACTAGACTAAATTTTTGGTGTTCAGACATGTTTAGCTACTAAATTACTCGCTACTAGACTAAATTACTAGCTTAATGCGAACTAGGCTTTAGTGATGTTAACTCATTGCATTGTTAAGCAACGTGCGGTTCATCCACTACTTGGATGGGTGGCCGATAGTTCCATATGGTGTAATTGCGTCTTTACCGTTACAACAAACATCCATCCATCCTCACTTTCGTCTTGATAATATGAATATAATTTTCTTCCTTTTACTTCTTCTTATAAACTTAAGAGCTGGGCTCTTGTCGATGGAGTTCTTTCCACTTTTCTCTATCATCTGCCATCCTTTTGCTCTTTTCTAATTATAATTTTCTTAGAATCCCAAAATATAATAAGACTAGAAGCGCCCCGCGGTTTTACCCTCGTTGTGTCCGTTTCGAGGAAGGTACTTAAAAAGCTATTTTATCCCGAAATTCGAAATCCGAAAAACATTCAAATCTGATTGGCAGTGCCTGAGATTAGTCCGAACATACAAACTTACAATGAATGTTACCTCTTCATAATATTTATTTTGGATTCATAATATTTTCACGAAACTCAAAATATTTTGATTGGAAGCCCTGTGTTTGTTTGTTGATAAATAAATAACTCGTTAATATTCGTAGAAGGTTACCGTAAGGTTGAGATGATCAGTCGATCAAGGTTCCATCGTATTTTGTTTAGCATCAATTTGTAAATGTAGACGGAAGACAGTTGTTATGTAATCTTTATTTACATAGAATTGTTTTATATGGTATAAGTATGTATGTATCAATTTTTTTTTGGATTGGCACAAAATGTGGACCAATGTCGTCAATTTTCCAGCCGAAGACGATTGCTTCTGAAGAGGAAAAAGATTTAGAGATAGGGTAAGAATGAAATAAAATCACTAAAACCTTTTTCCTCTTCAGGAGCAATCGTCTTCGGCTGGAAAATTTACGACATTTAGTCCACATTTTAAGCCAATCCAAAAAAAAAAAAATTATATGTATGTTTGTTTGTATTTAGATTATTTTTGGAATATTTTGATTAACCGATTAAGAACAAAGGGGTAAGTGAGGTACGGTAGTGCTACGGTTTTTTGAATAAGGAATATCGTTGCCTTACTACCTCAAACTCGTACCTTTAAAAAAAACATTTTTTTTTACAAATTATTGTTTTTTAATTCTTCTATGACTGCAACAAAATCTCTTCTCAACACACTGCGTTTTTAGTTTTAAAACGAATAAATCCTATATTGTTCATGAGTACAGTTAATCACATAAAACAAAGTCACCGGCCGCGTCTGTCTGTCTGTGATAAAGTCAAATACTACTATTGCACGGATTTTGACGCGGTTTTTTTAATAGATAGATCAATAGGAAGGTGTATATGTATAAAAATTCCCGAAACTCCCACGGGAACGGGCACAACGCGGGTAAAACCGCGGGGCGCTGCTTGCAGATGGTAAATTTTAGTTTCCAATAATGATTTTTTAGAATGGCAACTCCAAAATTACTGTATCATGACTATTGCCAAACTACTGTAATTAACGTTTACACAAACAAAAAAAAACTTTAGTCCGACCCATTAAGGTCCATTCTACTATCACACTTTCAAACCTCTGCCGAGGTAGTTAAGGAATTTGATGATTAGACTTTTATTCCACACTATTAAGGTGTATATTTGCTTAGCTGCATATATTTCTTGAAGTATCTAGTCAAATCTATCAAGGTGAAATAAATCGTATTGCCATGAAGATAAAGTGTGTTTTAGTACCTTTTTCGGTGAATTACTGTTGGCATTGACATGGGACGTGACCTACGTGATTAGTTTAAAGATGAACCATTTGTGATGTGACTTTGAAGGCAGATTTCTTTTAGAGTACTTTCTATTAAGTAGAGTTATTTCATGTCCTAGTATAGAAAGAAAGCTGGTAGATATTAGTTCTGACTCACCGATCAACCAGCCCTGTGTGAGCAGATTTTGTCAATGGGTTTACTAATCTTTTCCAAACTAGCTCCCGTGGGAATTTCAGGATGAAAAATAGCCTATAATTTTCCCATTGAATGTGGCTATCCTTTAAAAAAAGAATTATTGAAATTGGATTAGTAATATCTGAGATTAGCGCGTTTAAACATACAAACAATCAACCCTGCCTGGTCTATAAGCAACCGGTAACAGTTTTGTTTCATCCTGATAGTCACGAATGGAGAGCTTGTAACTCACTCTTACCAGCTATCAATCACTTTGCCAAACCGCCCAAAGAATTCATCTAAAGAAAGTAAGTACCTATACAAAAAGTCGATATAATTCAATTTCTTTGTCAAAACGGTTTCACTTTTATTGCAAACTAGCAGCGCCCTGCGGTTTTACCCGCGTTGTGCCCGTTCCCGTGGGAATTTCGGGATTTTTTTTACATAAAAACCTTCCTCTTGAATCACTCTACCTATTACAAAAAACCGCATCAAAATCCGTTGCAAAATTTTAAAGATTTAAGCATACAGACAGACAAACAGTGTGACAGACACGAAAAAGAGACGACTTTATTGTATACTACCTATGTAGTGATTGTTTACTACGTAGTATATCATTCGTTCTTTTGTAATATATTTCGGACCATTCCTTTCTATATTATACCCAATGATGATATCATGGAATCGATTAGTTTTTATATCGATTTTTTAGTAATAATAAATCGAGAGTGTTTTTGTAGTCATCGAGTTGAGAAATCGGTTTTTTAAGGAAATGGTGATGGTAACGTGATTTATGGTTGAAGGAAAATTGAGAAAGTGTCTTACTTAATAGACCGCCTAAAGGCCTCCGCCATGGTCTATCGATTAAACGTCCGGGACTGACAATTTCACGTGCCCTCCGGAGCACGGTAGCGCTCACATAGAAATGCCTCTATCGGCCACCCATCCAAGTACGGAGTGAGCTGCAAGTAATGTTTTACGAAGCTGGGATGAGTCCCTTTCTATTAGAGCTATATGCTAAGTTTCCTCGTAATCCTCCTCACCTCCTCACTGTACTGATATCTTCAGTGAGATGAAAGGCCTTTGCCCAGCAGTGGGACATTACAGGCTAATAAGACCTACCATACAACATCTACACAAATATTATAAAGAGGAAAACTTAGTTTGTTTGGTTGTAATGAATAGGCTCAAAAATTACTGGACCGTTTTTAAAAATTCTTTCACCATTCGAAAGCTACATTATCCACGAGTAACATAGGCTATTTTCATCCCGAAATTCCCACAGGAATGGACACAACGCGGGTAAAACCGCGGGGCGCTGCTAGTATATAGATAAACTCAATGTCCACCGTTAAACCAGCAAACAATCAAATTAACAGAAACATTCCCGGATTTAAATTCAAACCGCCATGTTGGATTTATTTAGTACAAACAGACAGACGGACGGACAACGTCCGCGGATTAACAAGCAGGCCAAGTTATGAATGTTAGATAAAATGTGTTTGAAGAGAAATGCTGCTTTTGGTTCGCGAATTGAATTTGAAATGAAACAAATCGTCTTTCTAACGCTAACTGAACGGACGTAACAAACTTAACGAAGTTTGTTACGTTCGTTAACTTAGAGACATGGAAATTAAGGATTTGTTTGGTCATTAATTGGCCTCCGACATGGTTTATCGATTGAAACAACCGGCACCGACTGCTTAACGTGCCCTAACAAAAAAAAATATTTTATACTAGCAGCGCCCCGCGGTTTTACCCGCGTTGTGCCCGTTCCCGAGGGAATTTCGGGAATTTTTTTACATAAAAACCTTCCTCTTGAATCACTCTACCTATTACAAAAAACCGCATCAAAATCCGTTGCGTAATTTTAAAGATTTAAGCATACAGACAGACAAACAGACGCGTCTTTGTTTTATACTATGTAGTGATGATAAGTATATTTTTTGAGAACGTATGTATGTATGAACGGATTTGGATGAAACTTAACAGTAATATAGGTTATACATCAGAATAACACATGGGATACATTTTATCCTAAAAAACCCGCGGGAACGGGTACAACGCGGGTAAGACCGTGAGCTGCGGCTAGTAGAAAATAAATATTTGAAGTAACATGACGCCATGTCCATTAAATCCTCGAAACAGTAAAATATTGTACGTGACTGGATTAACAATTAGAACGTCGCAACTAGTTTAGCGTTCCTCCAGAATGATGGAAAACGATATAGTTTCTTCATATATACCACAGAGCATAGAATCACCGCCGTGCCGCTCGCGTGGTGATTCTTTACTCTGTGGTATATCCTATCTTGGTACCCACATTCAAGAGGTTGGTTATAGGCTACTTTTCATCCCGAAATTCCCACGGGAACGGGGACAATGCGAGTAAAACGGCGGGCTTTGCTAGTATAGTAACACGCTCCGAAAGCAAAGCAATTAGTCTATAAGTGATTAAATATTGTATCTAATTGCATTTAATTAAATAAGACGTAATAAAAATATTATATTAAATACTCTACTGAACCAAATTCCTTTCTTCAAATATTACGCAACGTAAAAAGTAAGGTATTCACGAATATTATATTTCGTTGATAAAATTTTGTGTTTGTTGAGTTCGTGTTTTAAATATTTAATGAGATTTAAAAATATTTGACAAACCTTAAAACAAGACTATTTAAACAAAGCTTTTTGCGTAATTCATAAACGCTCGTTAAACAAAAAACTGTTAAATATGTTTTGTCTCTTTTTCTCTTTGGAAAATTGCGTATGTGTCGAAAAGGGACAAACCATTTGAAAGCTTTAATTCTGTTAATAAACGTTTATGAATAAGTGTAAGTTTATCAGCAAAACTAGCAGCGCCCCGCGGTTTTACCCGCGTTGTGCCCGTTCCCGTAGGAAATCCGGGATAAAATGTAGCCTATAGCCTTCCTCGATAAATAGACTATCTAACAGTGAAAGAATTATTCAAATCGGTTCAGTAGTTTCTGAGATTAGCGCGTTTAAACAAACAAACAAACAAACAAACAAAACAAACTCTTCAGCTTTATAATATTAGTATAGATAAATAGTAAACTATTTAACGAAAGTATGTTACAATAACTTACCGTTTAAAACGACCCACCCTAAGCTAATCCTTCGCATCATAAAAGTACTAATATATAAAGGCCGCTACTTTGTCAGTATGTCACGTATTCATTAACCGATTGTGTAATAAGAAAAATGTGTGCGATTTGTTTGCTGAGTGTCTGTTGCGAAACTTCAAGTACGAATGTTTGTAATTCAATTTGATTGTTTTTCTAGATTAGATTAAAAGAAAGTGTTAATTTAATTAGGTAACTTAATAAATAGGTACTCAGAAATCTAAGTCAAATGTTATTGTAAAAGTTTGTACAGCTCATTTTAAAGCTACAAAATTGCAGTCAGGAAAACATAGAACTTTATCATATTCAAAATTGTATACTTAGCACTCAATAACACGTCAAAGAGAATTTTCAAACTAAACTAAATTCACATCACATGTCGAAGTTCTTAATTAAACCATTTAATATTAAAGAAAGGCTGGACCGATTTTCATGATGTATAGTTTTTGGATTTGCCTCAGCCCATATTAGCAGCATAATCACTAAAACAGGAACGGGAAAGGAAGCTTCAATTGGAATCTCGACGAACAGCAATTTTCATAATCTTCTTCTTCTTCTTCATCCGAGTGGATGGTCAACCTGACAAATCCTAGTGTCAGAGTTTTATTGAGGCCTCTGACATGGCTCATGTAACGACTACTATCCGTAGAAAGTAACCGGGACCGATGGCTTAACGTGCCCTCCGAAGCACATGACAGTCTTAAAACGCACAATATTTTCGCAGTCCGACTTTACATTATGTATGTACAACAGACCGTGTACAATTGCTCATGTAATACTCATTTACATCGCAAATGATTGTTAAGACAATGATCCCAATAGCTTTCACTGACCAGTCTCTGTTAGTTTTTACTTTTGTTGTAATGTTGTGAGGAAAAGTGTTTGTATCATCACTACATGGTATAGAACAAAGTCGCTTTCCGCAGTCTGTCTGTCCGTCCCTATGTACGCTTATATCTTTAAAACTACGCAACGGATTTTGACGCGGTTTTTTTAAATAGATAGAGTTATTCCAGAGGAAGGTTTATATGTATAAAAATTCCCGACATTACCACGGGAACGAGCACAACGCGGGTAAACCGCGGGAAGCTGCTAGTACATGTATGTAATGGGATGAATCTCCAGTAATGGGGATAAACATGGGTAGAATCAATACTAAAATAATAAAGAGTTTGTCATTTTGTTTATTTGAACGTGCTAATCTCAGAAAACATCTGATTCAACGTTCAAGGGGAAGGCTGTAGGGTATTTTTCATCCTGAAATTCCCACGGGAACGGGCACAACGCGGGGCGCTGCTTAGTAAGTTAATTCGTATAGGTCATAGCTCAGGTCATAGGACATAGGTAATAGCCAATCCCGATGTTGTAGTTTTAGACCGTCTAAAGGCCACCGGCATAGTCTATCGATCGCAACAACCGGGACCAACAATTTTGAAATAATAAAGTCCAATGTAGTATAACAAGTGACTAAGTACATATTTATAATCATCAATGAGATAACCAGAGAATTTTTTGTTGCTGTGTGAGTCACCGTTAAACACTTGTGCACACAAGTTCACTGTATCTGTTCGCAATATGCATTACTTTCGATTTCGTAACGCGGTGCGGTATCATGTGCCGTAACCGCAGAGTATTGGGCTATACAATGTGTTGGAGAGATAAAGACGTGTACAGACGCGGTGATACTTTGTGTGTAGTGGTACTTCTTAATATTATTGAGGATTGATGACTGTTTGAGGTTGGTTCTTGATGTGTGTATAATATTATGATAATAACTAGCAGCGCCCCGCGGTTTTACCCGCGTTGTGCCCGTTCCCGTAAGAATTTCGGGATGAAAAATAGCCTATAATCTTCCCATTGAAGGTGGCTATCTATTATAAAAATAATTATCCAAATCGGATGGGTGATTCTCGAGATTAGCTCGAACATACAAACCAACTTAATTTTTTTACCTCTTTATAATTTATAATAAGTATAGATAATTCATTATGTGTGTAATGATATGTTTTTGTAGAAGATATAGAAGATAATATATAGGACAATGTATAGTCGTAAAACGTAGCTAGTCCATACAAAATAGTCTACCTATATTAAGCAATTCTTCCAAATATAACCACCATTGACAAAGTTACGCTACGCCTAGCAACTAAATCAGAATCATTAATACATTTAACATATCCGCGTAGGCCGCAATTACATCAGTCAATAAACCACGTCCATTTCCAATCGCCTCCATATTAGTCGATAGTTACGTAGTGTATTCCGAGCCTTATTTGCATACTTGACGACAATCTTTTGTTTCAACGTAAGTTGTGTGGACAAAGAAAAAACGTTAAGTTGTACTTAAAGTTATGTAACAAGGAAATGTGTTGTAAGTTACTTTGTAGTTGAAAGAAAATATGTTAAGTATAAGTAAGTTTGGCATTGTTAGGAAAATTGCCTTTTGAAGTTGAATAGTGTGTAAGTAGCTGTAATAAAAAGGATTGTTACAAAATTGCGAAAAGTTTAAAAATACCCATCATTGGGCTATATATCTATACTTTACAAGATAGACGTAGTGCGGATGCGGCCAGTGAAACCTTTCATACAAATATAAGGAATACAATGTCATGAGACCTGCACATGGCTCTCAATCGTCAGACCATTTTGGAAGCCTTTAGGCGATCTAAAAACTCCGACTACCAGGGTGGGCCATTAAACTACGCAAACTTACTTTTAGCAAAGTTAAAAGCTGCGTGGTGATTACGCATAATCCTCCTCACTGTACTGATATCTTCAGTGAGATAAGAGGCCTTTGCCCAGCAGTGGGACAATATAGGCTAATATCTTTTTACTTTACAAGCAAGACTTCAAATTCTAGGTCCAACTTTGACACGAGATTGTAAACTCACTCAATTATACCTATATCTATTAAAGTGAAGATTGTCACTAAATCCAGTCACAATCTTACTTTCCTTCATATACACATAAACCTAGGTCTTTACCAGTCTAGACTATCTACCTAGGGCTTGAATTAGGTGAACTAATCTAGCTACGACCGATATTTCACAAACATGTGCAATTGTATGAGAAAATAGCAATCGTTGCGTTGAGTTGTGAAATGTTGGTAATGAGCGGTGATTAGTGGTGGTTAATCCCATAGTAATGTAGTTATATCCTGTAGTATGATGACGTCATGGACGGATTAATAATATAATATACCCATACAAATTCACGAACGGTTAATTAGATCCAAACTAAGCTCTAAGCTTGTATTATAGAATCTAATTAACTGGTACTACTACATATAAACATACACAAATACTTTATAAGAATACATGTATATAGTTCACACCCAGACTTCGTCGCCAACAACTATGTCTTCACATATTGTTAACTTCGGGCGGTATCGAACCCGCAACCCCCGACACAGTAAGCGCTCTCACTGCCACTGTGCCAATGAGATGACGTCATGGGCAGGATAAAGACATTCTATCTGAGCGCTACCGTGCTTCGTAGGGTACTCTAAATTGTCAATTGTAGTTTCAATAATTAGACCATTTTGGAAGTCATTTGGCGGTCTAAAGACTTACACCAAACCCACCGCTAAACTACAAGGCTACTTACCAGTAACCACTAACTATACTAAATACACTCTAAACGCTAATAAGATACTTTCCATAGCTAAACAGTTAAGACAGTTAACCCCATAGTTATCGCGACACATCATCTTATTTAAACATCGGTAACCGGGTCAGAATAGAACAAGGATGGGAACCGAACTCGCTACCTTTGGCACTCGCTGACCTCACGGTGTGACCTGGACAAAATATTGTCTAATTATAGCTGGGATAAGTGGGTGAAAGCGAATGCTACTGTCACTAGATTTACTACTTAGTGTACAGGGTTCTTAAGGTTGCTTTTCAATTGAAGAAGAGCGGAGCTGTACGGAGCTCAATTCGCCAATAGCCCCGTACCCACCTAGCGCACAGGCTCGCGCGGCAGCCTCGCGAGCCAAATGCTCGGCTGGTGTGGACGTGCCTCGGGCGCCCGTTTGCTCGGCTGAGCACGGCTCGGCCCCGAGCCATCTGTTGTCGGTAAACTTGACGCGCTCAAAGGTGCCTCGGTGAGCGCTGTGTGTTAGGTGGGAACGGTTATGTTTTGGCTCGCGCGCGAAGCTAGGAAAATAGCTGCAGCTGAATATACACGACTGTCCATTTCGAATACTCGCGGACTTATGATGGCTCAGCCTGCCTCGCGAGGCGGCCTCGTGTAAATTGGACAAAACTACTGAGGCTGCCTCGGGAGCCATCGCTCGCGATCTGGACACCGAGGCTGCCGCGCGAGCCTGTGCGCTAGGTGGGTACGCGGCTATTCACAATTAACGCACTGAAATTGTCAAAATCTTTTCGTAATGCGTTGTGATTGGCAAGTTAATCTCGTAGCGTAGTTTGACTGAACAATGTAAACTCATTGCGATTGTTAAGCAACGTGCAGCTCGACTCCTACTTGGATGGGTGACCTACTCGTTCTTACTTAATTGTCAAATAATGCATTGATATTTGTCAAAATCTTTTCGTAATGTATTGTGATTGGTCAGTTGAAGTCCGCACAGCAGCTCTGCTTTGCTTCAATGGTAATGCCTCTCTTCTTCTTCATCGAGTGGATGGCCAACCTGACCAATCCTGGTGTCAGAGTTATTGAGCCGCCAAAGGCTTCTGACATGGCTCAAGTAACGACTACTATCCGTAGAAAGTAACCGGGACCGACGGCTTAACGTGCCCTCCGAAGCACGGAATGCTCCCTTAGAAGGTGCGACAGTGCAGTGATGAGAAAAATAAATTAGAACATTAGCTTTGAATATGTGATTTTCCGTTTTTTTCTCTAAGCTGCCTGCACTTTAGCACCACCATAATTTTATACTGTGACCTGCCCTTGTTTTGTAGTATTGTGTTTTCTTATTTACCTGAAACAAGAAATAATAATTATTAAATAAAGTATATATATCTTCATGTAACATACTCTTTCGATAACGAATTGAGAACCTTTTTCGGTTTTTAAAGTCAGTTTTAAATGAAAAGTGAGACCAGATTCACTTTCACTTTAAAATTGTTCAAGTATTGAAGAATGTAAGAGATTATTTTCCTAATAACAATAGTACAGACCTCGACATAGTTGTTTATGTACAACCTTCGGCCATCTTGGAAATGTGACGTATGCATATACCTTTTAGGTTTAGGTGTGAGACTGTACCAAGTGTTACGCCCATGGAACATCATGGATTTAATATACAAAAGGTAAGTCCGTACTCGGAAACGTCAAAGGCTTCCTTAGGAGAGACTAGTCGCGCCTGCGTTGTACCCGTTCCCGCGGGAATTTCGAGAGAAAAAGTATACCATGTGATATTCTGATGTATAACCTATATTACTGTAAAGTTTCATCTAAATCCGTCCAGTAGTTTTTTCGTGAAAGAGTAACAAACATACATACTACATCCAACGCGGGTAAAACCGCAAGGCGCTGCTAGTTTAAAATAAATCAGAAGTCGATTTTTGGTTTTAAAAAGTAATAATATCATATTACATTTACCTCAAATTTCCTGAATGCTATTAATAAAAGAAGGAAGTATTCACCTGTAGGTAAACATTCCCCCTTCAAACTTTACTAGTATATTATAATTTCCTCATTATTTGCACTCGGTCGCTCGCTGATAACATTATTTGTGTGCAAAGGGCTAAGAGGCGTGTGCAAAACTGAAGAGACATGACAATGGAACATGACCTTTGATATATACAGTGTAATCTCACTAATCCGGCACTATTAAAAACCGGAGGGTGCCGGATTATGGGAATGTTCGGATTACTGGATTATAGTGAAAAGTCATAGGTAATTAATGAAATAAAGCATTTCATAGTTAATAAAATAAAGCATTTCATAGAGGTAATAAATGTATGTAATGTATTAAATTAACATGAAGGTACATATGTAATTAACTAGTTTTAAAATAATCCTTAATTGAGGTGTGCACGTGATAAGTTTTGAGGTTAGACTGCTAGTCGACGACGCAGCGACCGAAGCTCACAGGTATAGAGGGGTGAGGGAGGCGTGGGCGGAGTGTGCCGGATTATTGGACGTGCCGATCTATCGAAGTGCCGGATTAGTGAGATTGTACTGTATATATATATATATATATATCTATTTAACTAGCTGTGCCCCGCGGTTTCACCCATAGCGCACCAGTTCCAGTAGGAAATACGGGATAAATAGTATCTTATATCCGTCTCCTGGTTCTAAGCTACCTCTCCACCAATTTTCAGCCAAATCGGTTCAGCCGTTCTCGAGTTATAAATAGTTTAAAACGACTTCCTTTCATATATACATAGTATAAAGATTAGCTGTACCTAATTGAATGAGTTTTAAAGATATGTATTTTAAAGCTACAAAATATGGAGAAAAATTTAATAAAAAAATATTAAAATAGTCCCACATATCGGCTAAACTTCGCTCAAACAAAAAAATATTTTTGAAAATCCGACCAAAAACGACTTATTTAGTCCCAACATAAAAACAAATAAAATAACCTCCTCTTTTTTCAAGTCGGTTCAAACAACAACACAAAATTACAACTCTAACATAACATACTTCTCAAAATCTAGAAGACTGCAGAAAAATCTAGAAGCACCTTTTTGCACACGAAAAGGCTTAACAAACAAAATATGAGTCAGTTGTGCACACGTCACATCACAGAATACAACGTAGTTACTACTAAATTGTGCGCACGGAAAATTGTATGGGCCGTGTGAAGTACGGATATATTAAGTACACGCTGCGTTATCAGTTTCATTTAGTAGTGTGTTATCAGTTAAACAAGTCATTCTATATTGAAATAAGTGTACAAATTCATTCGAAGCGCTGATTGGTTGAATTTGAACAGCATCTTTTAAATATTTGTGTGGTAAGTTTGTGTTAATTGTATTCATATTATAATACTAGCCAGGCTCCGAAGTGTTACCGGTGTTGTACCTATTCCCGTGGAAATTTCGGGATAAAATATATCCCATAAGTTATTCTGATTTATAACCTATGTTGCTGTAAAGTTTCATCCAATTCCGTTCAGTAGTTTTTGTGTGAAAGATTTACAAAAATACTTTTACATACTTTTGTATTAATAATATTAGTAGGATATGTACTAATATTATAAAGGGGTAAAGTTTGTAACTTTGTTTGTAAGGGCTTATCTCAGGAACTACCCATCCGATTTGAATAATTCTTTTTGTATTGGATAGCCACACTCAAGTGGAAGGTTATAGTTTATTTTTCATCCCGAAATTCCCACGGGAACCGGCCCAATGCGGGTGAAATAGCGGCGCACAGCTTGTTGTTTATTAATATAACTCTTATATTTAACCATTATATTCTTGTTTATACATCTAACTATGTAAAGTTATTATAATATTGAAGAATCTATACTAATATTATAAAGCTGAAGAGTTTGTTTTGTTTGTTTGTTTGTTTGTTTGTTTGTTTGTTTGTTTGTTTAAACGCGCTAATCTCAGAAACTACTGAACCGATTTGAATAATTCTTTCACTGTTAGATAGTCTATTTATCGAGGAAGGCTATAGGCTACATTTTATCCCGAAATTCCCACGGGAACGGGCACAACGCGGGTAAAACCGCGGGGCGCTGCTAGTTAAATATATTAGTCTAATGTGTATACATATTAGTGTAGCTGAGTGTACGTAGTTTTAACTTGGATTTTTGATACGTTTTACGATTTTAAGTGAGTTTGGGTTGAGATTGTATTTAAATCGACCTATAAAAAGTTCAATTATTCGTTTCTTTTAGCTAATAGTCGTATATTTTAATACGGGGCTCTTTCTAAGGTAAATTAAAAAGTTTTCTAATGAAATATTGTCATTTTTCTTAAAAAAATAATTTGTTTTAAATTAATAGTATTCTCCTGACTGCACTGATATCTTCAGTGAGATTAGAGGCCTTTGCCCAGCAGTGGGACAGGCTATACTTTACTTTTACTTTATTAGTAAGGCTTTCTTTGGGCCTTTGGGTGACTTGGCTTATCCATTTATCTCAATATACCTTTTAATTAATTTAATGGAGATAATAACACGTTACTTAATTCTATTCATTTTATTGTTACAGGAAAATATAAATCTATAAATAGCAAGCATACAAGATGAATAAGGAAAATTGTACTCCATATTGTACCTGCAAGGCAGACTACGGTTTCGAAGACTGTGACAACTGCCCATGCAAGGACAACTGTGACGACTGCAAGTGCAAGGGGCAGTCTAGCAAGAAAATGTGTGACAACTGCGCATGCAAGGAGAATTGTGGTGATTGCAAGTGCAAGGGGCTAGTAAACAAGAAGGGATGTGACAACTGTTCATGCAAGGAGAACTGTGGTGACTGCAAGTGCATGGGAAAGTCAACTGAAAAGAGTTGTGACAATTGTTCTTGCAAGGACAAATGTCTTGACTGCAAGTGCAAGGGAAAGTCAATCAAGAAGGGGTGTGACAACTGCGCTTGCAAAGACAACTGTGTTGACTGCAAGGGCAAGGGGCAGTTAACTAAGAAGAGCTGTGAAAACTGTTCTTGCGAGGACAAATGTGTCGATTGCAAGTGCAAGAGTGAGGTAACCAAGAAGGGATGTGACAACTGCGCATGCAAGGATAACTGTGTTGATTGCAAGTGCAATGGGCAAGTAAACAAGAAGGGATGTGACAACTGCGCATGCAAGGATAACTGTGTTGACTGCAAGTGCAAGGGGCAGGTGAACAAGAAGGGATGTGATAACTGCGCATGCAAGGATAACTGTGTTGACTGCAAGTGCAAGGGGCAGGTGAACAATAAGGGATGTGACAACTGCGCATGCAAGGATAACTGTGTTGATTGCAAGTGCAATGGGCAAGTAAACAAGAAGGGATGTGACAACTGCGCAAGCAAGGATAACTGTGTTGACTGCAAGTGCAAGGGGCAAGTAAACAAGAAGGAATGTGACAACTGCGCATGCAAGGATAACTGTGTTGATTGCAAGTGCAAGGGACAGGTAAACAAGAAGGGATGTGACAACTGCACATGCAAGGATAACTGTGTTGACTGCAAGTGCAAGGGGCAGGTAAACAAGAAGGGATGTGACCACTGCGCATGCAAGGATAACTGTGTTGACTGCAAGTGCAAGGGGCAGGTAAACAAGAAAGGATGTGATAACTGCGCTTGCAAGGACAAATGTGTTGACTGCAAGTGCAAGGGGCAGTCAATCAAGAAGGAGTGCGACAACTGCGCTTGCAAGGATAACTGTGTTGACTGCAAGTGCAAGGGTAAGGTGGCTATAGACAGTTGCAACAATTGCACATGCAAGGATAACTGTGACAACTGCAAGTGCAAGGGGCAGTCAATCAAGAAGGGGTGCGACAACTGCGCTTGCGAGGACAACTGTGTAAACTGCTCCTGTCTCAACAAATGTGTTGACTGCAAGTGCAAGGGTGTACTAACCAAGAGAAGTTGTGACAACTGCGCTTGCAAGGATAAATGTGTCAACTGCGAGTGCAATGGAAAATTGACTAACAAGGCTTGCAACAACTGTCCATGCGAGAAAAATTGTGTAAACTGCAAGTGCAAGGGGAAAGCTACAAAATCTTGCATTGATTGCAAGCGTTGCCCTGATGGTGCTTGCGAGAAGAAATCCGAATGTCAATGTACTGATGGGATATGTGACAAAGAATTATGCAACAGAGGTGATTTTAGACTTTGCGCGGCAAAATGTGGTTAGATATAACTAAAACGTCGATTTTTTATTTTTCGGATATGTTATGTCACATATTTTTGACACATTGATATTTTCCATATAAATAATTTTAGTTTAAAAAATTGTTTGGTAAAATTATCTTATTTAAATACCAGTATATTGATTTTTGTATTATGATGTTAATCTTATATTTTGTCATGCATGAAGTTGCTAATAAAAGTGAGTATCTACAATCTAATATTTAACAATGGTGAACTAAAAATAAACCAATATATAATATGTTTATGTACGTTACATATATGTTTAAAAATGTATATGAGCTTAAATAAATGAATTAAAAATAAAATATGGATTTTATTTTTCCCTTAAAATCTAAATGTTATAGGTAGGTAGATTGTTAAAATTGAATCAACAAAACAACTACGAGTAAATGAGTTAATTAGGCCAAAAGATTCTTTCATTCATTAATTGCGAGTAGGTTAGAGGCCAACCCTGGTGTCGGAGTTTTTAGACCACCGAAAGGCCATATTACATGACGATTGAATAAAAACGGGACCGTCAATTTTACATGCACTCCAAGCACGGTAGCGCTCAGAAAGAAATGCTACTATCCGCCACCCATTCATGTAGGGTCCGACCCGCACGTTGCTTTACATTATAATGATCTCTCTCATATCGCTTAGTCAAACTACGCCACAATCGCTAAGAATGAATGAAACAAAAGAGTTTTTAATGTCTTTCCCTACTTCATATTCTACAAGAACATTAAGACAAGCGAAAGTTTCTTGGGATGTTTGTTCTTTACTCTTTCTCGGTAAAACTACTAAACGGATTTGGATGAAACTTCACAGTAATATAGGTCATACATTTTATCCTAAACTTCCCACGGGAACGCGAGTAAAACCGCGAAACGCTACTAATAGTTAGCTATCCAACCTTATAAAACACAGCATTATTGTTAAAGTACCATAAAAAAGTTCACATAAAACCTTAATAACAGCCACTTGCATATTAAAAGTGTATTTAAATGGACAGGTGTAAAAACTCTGCAATTTATGTAAATAGCTCAGAGATATGTATTGGTTGAGTCGTCAACTGACAGTCAACTTGTGTGGTCTTCATTAATGTTTTATTCTTGTTGGGACATAAGGGTTTCGCTAGACTGTTACAATTTATCTATACTAGTAATATACTGTGGTTTCATTCATTCTCATTGTACATAGATATTTTTTTTTTGTATAAAATAAATAAATATTAACAGAAAAAATAAATCTCACACGGTTTGTAAGACTCAAATTTCAGCTCAACTCTAAACTTGTGTCATGGAAACTAAAAGCTATTAATATTGGTAAAGCCCTTGTCCAGCCAAAATAAGCCAATTAAAAAAGTTGTCATTAGTACATAATAGAATGTAGTAAAAGGTGTCACTATCAACTACATAGTAGCGGTTCGCGGTCTTACTCGCGTTGTATCTAATCGAGTGATAAATTCTGGATAAAATGTATACCATGTGTTATTCTGATGTTTAACCTATATTACTGTAAATTTTCATCCAAATCGGTTAAGCAGTTTTTGTGTGAAAGAGCCACAAACATTAATTTGAAACTTTCCCATTTATAATATTAGTAGTATTATGAGTATGATACAACAGACTCATTAATGAGATTTAACACTTAAATAACAAATGTAGTGCGACCCTTACATTTTTAATTGGCAAAATCTATTTTAAATTCTCAATTTTACTTCATTTATTTGTAATTCCTTTCCCACCCCCAACTGCGGTGATAAATCTTTATAAAAAGGGGTTTGTAACAAATATATCACAAATACAAGCCTTTATGGACATGTAATTTAATCTCCCCGGGGCATCAAGAGTCGTGCTAATTAATCAACATTGTTAGGAATATTAATTAGATGTTTTGTATAAGATATGAGGACAAATAAAAATGTAGATAGGTGGATATGTATGATGAAAATAAATAAAATATTTGGATCTTATAATACAGTCTATTTCTGGAAATAAGCATTAAATCATAAACCGATTTCATGCATTTGATTTTTGTATAATTTTATTACCATCCAGGATTATAGGGCCAATTTCGCAACAGACAGATAACTTTTAACAAAAATATTCGATAGAAAGAATAAAGATTAATACAATACTAGCTGCACACCGCGGTATAACCCGCGTTTTACCTGTTCCTGCAGGAATTCCGGGATAAAGTGTATCCCATGTGTTTTTGTATAACCTATAAAGTTTCAAAATCCTATATTACTGTAAAGTTTCAAAATCCGTTAGTAGTTTTTTCGTGAAAGTACAAACAAACATACATCCTTCCTCACAAACTTTCGCATTTATAATATTAGTAGGACTAGTAGGATTGAATCAAAATACTGTTTAATTCGATAAACGTATTAACAAACATTTTCAAATCTTTAAATATATTTATCTACACTAATGTTGTAACATTCTACTTATGTTTCCAATACTTGACTTATACTCGTAATTACTACTGTTATAGCGCAGACAACAAAAACACTTAATTTAAGCAATTGCACAGGATGTTATAATATCATTATAATATAACATTATAACATCATTATAACGCGACCAATTAACCTGGCGAGCCTTATGTCAAAATCCTCATACTATTTGCATACAATTTTGATATTAGGCTGGCTTTTGAAAACTGTTGGGTTATACGTGAAAACTTCGTCGAAACTACATACACAAAACTCTTTGGTAAGATCTCGCTCGCTCCTGATTGGCCCTACGCGCAGCTGCGCTCTCATTGGTTAGATTTTAATGGCGGCAAGTTCACTGTGACAATACACGTACCTACGCGTGAATTTAATGTTTCGCAATGTGTTTTGTTTTTAAAATTTTGTTTGATTAATTGCATTAAATAGTGAAGATAAAGTAGTGTATGCAACTGCATATAACACGGGTATTAAAACACTCGTTACTATTATGAAACTCGCTGCGCTCGTTTCATAAACTCACACTCGTGTTTTAATACCCTTCTTTATATGACGTTGCATAAACTACTATTTTAAGCTACTTTAATGCCAAATCTCATTCAAATCATAATTTATGATATCACAACACTTCTCAAGTCATTTTAAAATATATATTTGCGTCACAGATGACCGTATTACCTGCATTGCATACATTAGCATTCGGACTGTGTGTAGGCGATTCACTTGATCACCTTGAATCAACTGTTTTAGGATGTATATTTACACCAAATAGAACTAGAACTATTTGTGTCAAGATATTTCGCAATACAATTAGTAGTCTATATGAACTAACAGAGTCTTAAAATACAAATGTAATTGCAAATTGGCTCTGGTTTGAGAACACCAACATGCTTTGGGCAAGCGTGGTGATTACGCCTCCTCCTCACTGTACTGATATCTTTAGTGAGATGAAAGGCTTTTGTTCAGCAGTGGGGCATTACAGACGAATACTACTGCTTTTTGCATTGGTCCTGATTCTTAACTAGATTTTCTTCTCCTGACTGCGTATTAAAACATCATTTAGAAAGTCACTACTAAAAAATTGTCGGTCCCGTTGTTTCAATCGTCAGACCATGTCGGAGGCCTTAAGGCGGTCTAAAACTCCGACAACAGTGTTAGCCACTAAACTACTCGAATTACTTACTTTACTAAAAAATATAGATGTAAATATAGTTGTGACATTTTAGTTACGAAAGTGAGTGTAAGGAAATGTCTAGTGTGTGTAAGGGAGGGAGAGAGAGAGAGAGAGGGAGAGAGAGAGAGAGAGAGAGAGGACTTTGTCCTGTATTTAAATCAAGAATGTAAGGAATTCATCAGTGCGTATGTGTGTCTCTGAGTGAGTGTGAGAGAGAAAGAGAGAGAGATGTCTTTGTTCCGTAGCACAATCTAATATATCTTTACTAGATCTATCGCAGATACCTGCGTAACTAAAAAGCAGCTTAGACCGAATCAAAAATAGAACCTAAATCTAGGTCTCCTTTTAAGAGCTCATGGCATTCTTTAGCATTTTCAACCCTTAAAGCACCAAGAATGGTCCATATAATTGGTACTGGAAACCATGACGGTAAGTACTAAGTACTTAATGAGATTGCTAAAGTTGTGTACACACTGGCGTTCCATATGCTTCTTAGAAATAAAGTATTACAGTTATAATATAGAAGCCTTTGTTTTTGAACAATTCAATTCAAAAAACCGCGTATTAAAAAACACACTTTGTATCTAATCTATGTGATTGTGAGATATTTATATAATTGTATTAATGTAAAACAATAAAAGTATTCGCCTTTGATGTCCCACAGCTGGACAAAGGCCTCTCATCTCACAGAATACATCAGTACAGTAAGGAGGATTACGTGTAATCACCACGCTTACCTTAAGCGGGTTGGTGATCTCAAATACTATTAAATCTACTAAACTATTTATCATATTGCTAAAACTTCCATTCCATTATTCCCAGAAACCATGCTACAAAAATTAAACATTGCTACAAATGCTACAAAAACTGAACATTGCTATAAAAAGTGAATGTGAAAGCCTCTTAACATCCGAGGAAATAGCAGTCGGATTCAATTATCTATGTTTAGTGAGTAATTGACGGTTAACGTGTTGAGCATTTAAAAGTCGAGCATTCCACAGTTGAGCATTTCCTCATACTATGTGAAAGCATCTTAATATTTTTATGTTATTCTTTAATTATAGTACATTGTATTTATATTTCTTACTTAGCTTATGGTTTTCAGAGTTGAGGTATTTTTATACAGCACTAGCCGCGCCCCGCGGTGTTACCCGCATTGTACTCGTTCCCGCGGGTATTTCGGGATATAATGTATCCCATGTGTTATTCTGATATATAAACTATATTAATGTAAAGTGTCATCCAAATCCGTCCAGTAGTTTTTTCGTGAAAGAGTAATAAACATACATCCATACATACAAACTTTCGCATCACTACATAGTATAAATTAAAGTCGTCTCTATTTCGTGTCTGTTTGTCTGTTTGTCTGTATGCTTAAATCTTTAAAATTACGCAACGGATTTTGATGCGGTTTTTTGTAATAGGTAGAGTGATTCAAGAGGAAGGTTTTTATGTAAAAAAATCCCCGAAATTCCCACAGGAACGGGCACTACGCGGGTAAAACCGCGGGGCGCTGCTAGTTTATAATATTAGTAGGAAGTAGGATATTAGTAGGATTAAAATGACAAAAAAATCTAAAGTGCTAAGTTTGACTAAACGACTCATCATTCATCGCGATTGTTAAGCAACGTGCACCTCGTTCACTATTAGGATGGGTGGTCAATAGTGGTATATCTTAACAAGCCCGTTGGCACAGTGGCAGTGAGAGCACTTACTGTATCGGGGGTTGCGGGTTCGATTCCCGCCCGGAGTCAACAATATGTGAAGACATAGTTGTTGGCGACGACGTCTGGGTGTCAATTATATATTCTTATAAAGTATTTGTGTATGTATATGTAGTAGTATCAGTTAATTAGATTCCATAACACATGCTTAGAGCTTACTTTGGGTCTAATTAACCGTGTGTGAATTTGTCCAGGTATATTTATTTATTTATTTATTTATCTATCCGAGCGGTATTAGCTTCGGAAGGCACGTTAAATTATCCCAATCGTTAGACTATGTCGGAAGTTTTTGGGCGGTCTAAAAACTCCCGACACCAGTGTTGGTCACTAACCTTCTCTAACTTACTTACTATCAAATATGAGTCATACTCTGACTATCCACAATCCGCGATCGTGTGAATCCAATTCAATGCCTGTGTCACGAGTACAATTATACGATACTGGAACTTATCTCCGTATTAATAATCGCTAGATTAGATAAACGTCTGTTAAATTAATTGTAGTGCCCGAATAATACGGTGTTTTATCTTATCTATTGTTACTTGTATTTTGAGATGTCAAGTTCAATGTCTTTTGATGTTTTTGTTGATGAAACTAGCGGATTCTCGCGGCTTTGCTTATGTAACGGGCGTAACAAAAAAACTGCTGATTAGAAAGAGATTCTTTTTACGATTACTGGTTAATCTTTGAATCTATGGATATTATTTAAAAAAATATCGTTGTAAATGATAGTCATATTCATGAGAAAGGTTATAGACTACAATTATTTTACTTTTTTTAATAATCAATATTGTAAAGATGTATCTTTGCTGCTCATTCACGCAAAACTACATAACTGATTTGAATGAAACTTTACAGTAATATATAACGGTTGTCCCCGGGTTATGCCTGTTCCCATGGGAATTTCGGGATGAAAAATAGCCTATAACCTTCCCGTTGAATGTGGCTATCTATTACAAAAAGAATTATTCAAATCGGACTAATAATTCCTGAGATTACCTCGAACATACAAACAAACAAACTTACAAATTTTACCTCTTTATAATATTAGTATAGAAGCATAGATAAGTACATCAGAATGAGACTAAGAGATATATAAAATTCCCACAGGAACGGTAACAACGCGGATATGTCAATATAATATTAGGTTAGCTTAGCAACTAACTCTATAAAACTAAACTATGTATAAAAAGTATAGTCTTTATTTTGAAATAAACCTGATAGTGTTGGTTCTATTTTCAATTTGACAGGAGCTTAATTCGACGTCATAAACAACGTCAAGACATGTCAAACCTGCGTCAACAAATGTAAAGTTAATAGTAGTTGACTTCCGACATATATAATTGTGATGGATTGTGGCATTCTTTGCTTAGAAAAACTTTAAATAAATATACCCATAATTAATTTCTTGCTCACAAAAAGCGGGCCTTTATTAACCCGACTATACAGTATGTGAAGGAGGGTAATGTGTATGTATGTGTATACTCATTTTATAAAGATGAAGATTATTCTCTGCCCAATATAAATTTGGGCGCTAAATCTGGGAAAATGACATAAGCGCAATCTACAAAATTACCTATTGGATTGTGTGTAGAGCTACAGCATGGACCAGCTAATGTATTTAATATAATAAGGATAGGTTGTACTATCAATAAACTATAAATAATTAAAATTTTATTTTACTATCTTTTTCAACAGTTCCCATAACCATATATAATACTAGCCGCGCCCCGCGGTGTTACTTATGCTGTAAGTACCCGTTCTTGCGGGAATTTCGGGATAAACTTCATCCCATGTGTTATTCTGATGTATAACCTACAGTTTCATCCAAATCCGTTCAGTAGTTTTGGCGTGAAAGAGTAACAAATATACATACATCCTCACAAACTTTTGCATTTATAATATTATTAACATTTAACCCATAAACCAATAAAATATAATCAAAGCCATAGATAAAATTACTTTTAATTTGTTTCATTACCACCATAGATAAGAAAACCTTTTTTATAACGTACCATAGACGAAATAAAACCTCTTTATAACGTGCGAAAATCTCAAATCCGGTTGTAAAAACCGATTCAAATTACATTCTAATATATCGGTCAAAGTAGTTAGTCCACATTTGGTACAAAGTATATGGCAACATTGTATTTTAATGCACAGAGCACAATGTACAATCTCTGTTAGCCTATATGCTAAACGATGTGTAAACGCATTCATGACAAAATTATATTTTCTTAAAATAATGTTTGCTATTCTGAAGATTTAGTGTTGCAGAGTATGAAATTATTTTCAATCCTATCATACTAGTATTATAAACTAGCAGCGCTCCTCGGTTTTACCCGCGTTGTACCCGTTCCCATGGGAATTTCAGGATGAAAAGTAGCCTATAACCTTTCCGTTGAATGTGGCTATCCATTACAAAAATATTTTTTCAAACCGGACCTGTAGTTCCTGAGATTAGCGCGTTCAAACAAACAAACAAACTCTGCAGCTCTATAATCTTAGTATAAATGCGAGACAAAAATAAATGTGTATATTTATTACTCTTTCACGCAAAAACCACTAAACGGATTTGGATGAAATTTTCCAGTAATATAGGTTATACATCAGAATAACACACGTGATAATTTTTATCCCGTAATTCCGGCGGGAACGGGTACAACACGGGTGACACCGCGGGGCGCGGCTGGTGTTCTATTATTTGATCATTTTTCTATAATTTGATCATTTCATCCAATCAATTTGATAAGATTCATTTTCGTAAAGTTATACTTTTATTCATGTTTCCTACTTTTCAAACATGACTCGGGTTTGACATCACTAACCTGCAGTAGGCAAGAGTGGTGATGATGACATCCTCCTCACTGTACTGATGATATCTTCCGTGAGATGAGAGGCTTTTCCCAACAGTGGGATTTCTTTACATTTAATTTTCTTTCTGTTTTTAACCGACTCCAATGAAAGGGAGGTTCTCTCATTGATTTTTTTAATTGCTTTATGTGTTTGTTCATGGCATAACAACCCATATCTACAGGTTAGAGGTTATTTCTAAGTAGACATTAATTTGCGTAATTTTATTTATGACGTTACAGCTCCATTTTTGTAGACTCGAAATTATGGCTTAAGTATACATAATGAAGGTTGCTTTTGCAACGTGACCGTGAAAAGGTAACATCGACCCACAACACTCGCCATGTTTTGCATTTCATAGCCTACGTGAATCATCCTGAAGGTCCATTCAACAATTTTTTAATTGGTGAATTGAAAATTGGTGAATGAATATCTGTCACATGTATGGTTGTAGGTGTATTTTAAGTTAGTATTCGAATTCGTAAATCGAAGTCAAGACTGTAATTAGTCAGTCTCTTCGTAGACTAAGTGCTTGTCCACGTTGAAAGCGCGGGCGCGGGCGCGGTGGAGGGCGCGGGAAACGTCGCGAGCTCGTGTTCACGTTAACCGCCAGGCGTTCGCGCGAATGTGACGTTTTGTCAGAGGTCGTAAACATATCAGGAAACATTATACTAAATGAAACGGGTCTGTATCGCGGTGAGTTCACACTAAATGTTGTCTATTCGTTTCTAAGTGACAGGAGTAATTTTAAATATTTGTATATATAGACCTTCCGCTGTCACTCAATTTAGATCTCATTTAAGTAAACTATTATTAGAAAAATGTTATTATTCTGTCTCAGATTTCCTAAATGATTCCTGTTTATAGTTATTTCATAGTTGTTTGTATATTTTATAGTTGTTTATGGTTAGTTATGTTTATGTTTTTTATTTTTATATAATAATATTATTACATAATTAGTTACTTTATGTTTACGTTATAAGTTTCTTCTTTAAATTCGTATGCCAAAAGGCGGAATATGAGTTTTAAAAAAACAATGTAACCCGTATTCGAACAAATAAATAATTTTGATTTGATTTGATTTGATTCAGTCCTGATTTTAGTAATAAGTCCATGGGTTGAACTTACCTGACGTCGCGAGTAAATCGCGCGCGCCACCGCGCTAGTTTGACGTGAACACACACAAACGTCTCAAGCGTTTGAAATTGGAGCGAGCCAGTGGTCCGATTTTGCAAAGTTGGGACATAGGGCTTCAAAATCATTTTTTTGTATTCTTTGCATGGAAACAAACATTTTATGTTCCAATTGGAAAACTATCAGAAGAAGCTGCAGAGTCTAGAAACAAAGATTTCAGAAGGTACCGTGAAAGTCATTCACGTAAAATTAACCGGACTGCTTGTAATCAGGATATTATTAATAACTTGTTGATTAGTTCTGATCCCTATATATCAACAAAGAGGCATAAAATAATTCGTGTACATAAAATGCTTTCAGAAGACGCGAAAGCATTGCTATTACCTGATAGTTTTGATAAAGACGATGAGCAAGAAAACATTGAATTTATAAATGTAGAAACTATCATCGAAGGACAATGACAGGAAAATTTGATTTGTGTAATTTACTTTTTTAAGTGCTTGTTTTTAAGTCTGTGTGAGTGGAATATGCCTCTTGGGGACACCACTTAAAAAATAACGCACTTTATTCTCTACCTCTGGGGTGGTGTGGAAATGAGAATGAAAAGTGAAATTTCTCAAAAATCGGGGCAAATCGAGGGTTGGCATATAGCTTTTAATTTAGCACTAAAATAGTGATATCCAAATCTGAAAACCATATTTTGAGACATTTTGAGACTTTCAAGATATTCGAAATAATGTGTTTTTTTCCATACAAAAAATAATTCAATGACGTATATCTCGAAAAATATAAGGTTTAATCAAAAATTACCATCTATAAAAACATCTTGTATTTAATAGCAAAACCCAAATATGCAATAAAAATATTAAAAATACGAAGTAAATTTTCGCGATTGCCTATGTCCACTACGAGCGATTTTCGGACCATTGTGGAGCGCGCCGCGCGCGCTAGTCGCTAGTTAGCTCGCTACTTACACCGCACTCGCGTTTTGAACGTGAACACTTGGATATCACGTCATATGTTTGATATTTCGTGACCGCGCCCGCCACCGCGCTCGCGAGTCAACGTGGGCAAGCACTAAGAAGGAGTGCACTCTAGAAACAAGATGTCTAACAGCCTTTTGGCAACAACACACCTTCTTAGATATTAACAGATTTTTTAACAAAAAAAATTCATTCTAGCCGCTGTTAGACAGACTAAAGATAGTTTTGATGTTTATGACAAAAAAGTCAGTTTAAAGACTGTTGTGACAATAGGTGGCTCAATTAACAAACCACAACGCATTGAAGTTGTCAAAATCTCTTCGTAATGCATTCTCATTGGTCCCCCCCACTACTCCGCTCTGCGCTCTATGGAAATCCAACGTCTTAACTATAGTCTACGCAAGGCCTAAATAACCCACTAACTAACCTACTACATAACTATATTTATATCTTAGATTATAGAAAGTACTAGATGTAGCATTCAAATGTATTTACAAGCTACACGCTGTGTCCAAAAACAGAACAAAGTCCCTCGCGTAGTGTTGTTAGCTCTCGCATTATTTGCCCATTTTTGGGGTAAATTTTGGGAGTTTCGAAGGTAATATGATAATAGAATAAAAATTGTCCTTTTCTTTATAACTATGTACCTACCTGATTATCTCAAGAAATAGATAGGTATATTAAATAAAACACGGTGTTAAGGTGGATGTTTGCACACTTTTATCGGGTGATGGAAAAATTATATATTTTTATTTTATTTTAAAGTATTCGGAAAACTTACAGCTAGGTACAAGAGTTACATAAAAAAAGAATAATAACTTAGGGCCAATTACAATTTTTCACTATCTAAGATGGCTAATATAGAAACATAATTTTATACCCGCTCCCCCTCTCCCCTTCTACCTCACACGCACACCAAAAATTTGTTTAGAAATCCTATAGACTAACATACTTACTATTTAATAGGATTGTTAGGTTAGGTACATAGGAGCCGCACTTACGCTTTATACTTCTTTTTTCAAGTTGGTTATTTTTTATTATATTACTTATTAATATTCTACAACGAATTAAAGCCCTCAAAAGGTAATAAAAAGAAGGGTAAATCAAAACTCTTATATTGGCAACACTAGCATAGATTGACGCATCACTCTCTATGACAATTGAAATCTGAGAAAATAATTAAATATTTAAATAAGACGATACCTAAATGCGATACTTACACGTGAAATGTGATCCCATCCTGTTTCTTTTTCAGACCCACTGCATTTTTACAGGTAGGAATGACACAAGACGGCATAGTTTCGTGAAATTGGTCACGGGTAAAACACGTTAGCGCGTTCCGACGGTCACAAAGTGACTGATCGGTTGCGCATCAAACTACACTATTTAAGGCTAGTTTGAGTAGCTACAGTATTATGCGCGCTCACGGGTTCTGGTTATTCTGTATTCTGAGATTTATATATATAAAATATCTGCGCCCCGCGGTTTTACCCGCGTTGTGCCCGTTACCGTGGGAATTGAAATGAAAAATAGCCTATAACCTTCCCGTTGAATGTGGCTATCTATTAAAAAAAGAATTATTCAAATCGGACTGATAATTCCTGAGATTACCTCGAACATTTCCCCAAACAAACTTACAAATTTTACCTCTTTATAATATAAGTATAGATAATGGTGCATATAGAGCTAAGCTCTGCTCTCGTTAAATCCAATTCACACATTCTAGATCGACTTTGAATACAATTTGTGTTCGTAATTAATTCGCCGACTAGTGCAACCGTTAGTCGACCAACGGGTTTATTTTAAACCGTGGATTTGGTCGCAAATTATAAAGGAACCTAACGCTCGTATTTAGACACGTCAAATGATTCCATAGTAGAGATTTGACGACTGATTTTGACATAATGTTTGAAAATTTACTTAAATTAAGTGTCGATTTAATGAAGGCCTCTGAGTTTGGCAGTGAAGTGACAAATATGAGAAGGCTAAAATATAAATGATCCAGGATTGTTTCATGAAATTAGTGAAATGATTTAAGTTATCGAACATTTTAAAGGGATTATTTTAAAATTTATTTATTTATTTATAATTAGGAAAACCAACAGCTATAAAAACAGTCAATACATTAGAATAGAACACAAAAAGCTATTAACAGGTTTTCACGGGTACTCATTAGAATAAAAATTTAGCTACAATGATCAGAACAACTCAATAAAAATATCGGTACATAATTAGGTAATAAGCAAACAAAGGGAAGGCAACCGTCCGATCCGCCAGCGACCACGACGCGAGATCACGATAGACCCGTCTCAAGCACTTTGATAATTCTCCGCAAAAAACAGCACTGATAGCTAGGGTAGGTAGATAGATATACAAATACATCAAAATACTCGAGCGGCCGCGTCGCCCTCGCCAGACACCGACGGCCACCTTAACAATGGTAGTGAGTGAGTTATCAATGAATAACAGTTAGCCAAAAGCAATAAACGAACTAATACAGTTTTATAAACAACAATATAAAAAATACAAATTATTTTTTAAAGAACGAAAGGTTGAGTTTCTCTCTGATTGAACGACTTTTAATTAAAAACGGATCTAAGTCAAACTCCCTGCACTTACTATTAAATACACTACAAGATCTTACTAAACAAGAATTCTTTCTATAGTTTGTGTGAGCTAATGGAACAGTAATAGGTGCCAATGATCGGAAACACTTCTTTGGGACGTTGAAATAAAGCTTACGTAATAAGTCGGGACAGTCAAATTCATTTGTTATGATTTTATTTAAAAATGTGAAATCAGCCATTTTACGGCGCTCGCTCAGCGGCATAATATGAAACTTCTTACACATATTTATATAGTTAGATGATTGATAAGGTATATTAAGCCGAAAGCATAGGAATTTAATAAACCGCTTCTGAATGTTTTCAATGCGGTCAATATATTTATAATAACACGGGTTCCAAATTTGGGAACAATATTCAAGGTGGCTCCTAACGTACGTACAATACAGGATCTTGAAAGTTTTGCATTGTTTAAAACCTTTAGATTGCCTCATAATAAAACCTAGTGATCTAGTGGCTTTAGTAACTATTTCGTCTATATGGTACGTAAATTGCATTTTATTGTCATGATAAAATGACACAGTTTGAATCCAAAATGACATGAAAATAACTGAATTTGAAAATATTTTAAATGAAACAATTTTAGAAGAAACAAATTTTTTTAGTGTATTAAAAATTACGACAATTAGATAAATGTCAATTTAATCTCCGACAGCTATTTGTGCGTTAGTTAATTCAGTTTTTTTTACTTTTTTCCATAGTTTTATACAGATCCAATGATCAGATTTATATGACACTTTTACAAAGTGACAATTACTCTAAGTAGTCCAGGTTCCTGTTAGTGTCATCTATCTTAGTGTCATCTATAAGGCTGACCGCACATCGGGCGTCAATGTCGTCGTTACAAGCGTGTAATATTAACGCGAGTGCGCGCGCGCCGTTATTTATTGGTTAAGGTGCTTGTGGTGTGAGATTTAGCGATTATTATAAATATTGCTTTAATGTACCGTAGATAAAAGTACATATATTAGAGCTATAGAGCAATATTTAATCACTACATAGTATAAAATAAAGTCGTCTCTGTTTCGTGTCTGTTTGTCTGTATGCTTAAATCTTTACAATTACGCAACGGATTTTGATGCGGTTTTTTGTAATAGGTAGAGTGATTCAAGAGGAAGGTTTTTATGTAAAAAAAATCCCGAAATTCCAACGGGAACGGGCACAACGCGGGTAAAACCGCAGGGCGCTGTTAGTACTCCTATATTACTATCGGGTACCGACAAAAATGAAATAACTCTTAAGAAAACGTTTGACTTCAAAGAATCTTTTGTCTTTCTTCCAATTAGTAAACAATAAGTAATTAGTTAAGAATGTTTTTTCCAATTTTGTTATCTTATATACATCTATTTTGGAATTCGGTATATGAACGGAAATGTTTTGTAAGAGTTTCAGAACTAATGGAACTTTGCATCAAAGCCAAATTAGTGGTCTATTTTTTACTTAACAAATGTTATTACATCGAGGTTCAATCTAAACTTCAAGGCCATATTAATAAACGCGTATTAAGAACAGTTTAGCTATCAAATGGTTTGTCACTTTCTGACATACGCAATTTTCCGAAGAGCAAAAGAGATAAAACACAGTGTAACAGTCTTAGTTCTAGCGTTTATTAATGTGATACACCAAGATCGCTTCATCTTCCACCTCAGGCCTCACCATGAGCTTGTCAAAGCCAGTAACCGACACATTGCAAGTCAAACAAATATGTTCATTACAAGACATGTGACGCGCGATAATATCGCTCACCGTTAGTCGTGAACACCTTTATATCGCACTAGCAGCGCCCCGCGGTTTTACCCGCGTTGTGCCCGTTCCCGTGGGAATTTCGGGATTTTTTTTACATATAAACCTTCCTCTTGAATCACTCTACCTATTACAAAAAACCGCATCAAAATCCGTTGCGTAATTTTAAAGATTTAAGCATACAGACAGACAAACAGTGTGACAGACACGAAAAAGAGACGACTTTATTTTATACTATGTAGTGATACTTTATTTAGTAGCATAGCTAACAGTTTTTCTTTTAAGATTTTTAGAATTTGCAGTTTTATCTACGGATTTTTTGTGAGAATTTAGGCATTGATATGGTCTTTTAAAAAAATGTATTAGCCTGTAATGTCTCACTGCTGGGCAAAGGCCTTTCATCTCACTGGAGTTATCAGTACAGTGAGGAGGATTAGGCGTAATCACCACGCTTGCCAAATGCGGGTTGGTGATCTCAAACTCGAGCCATGTTTGAAAAGTAGGAAACATGTTTTCGCTCGACCCAGGATTTAAACCCGGGAGCTCAGTCTTGGCAGGCGAGTGCACATACCACTAGACCACCGAGGCGTTGGTCTTTTGATGAACTTTAATTTATTGTCGAAGGTATAAGCGTTGACTAAAGGAGGGAGATTGTCCTTTTAACGCTGCTAGTATAAATATATAATTGACACCCAGACGTCGTCACCAACAACTACGTCTTCACATATTGTTGACTCTAGGCGGGAATCGAACCCGCAACCCCCGACACAGTAAGTGCTCTCGCAAGCCACTGTGCCGATGGGCTTGTCATTCATACGAACAAACGACCTCACAAATCCATATAACATTCTTTACATATATAATAATGTTCAATTCTACTCCATTAACATTTTATGTACAGTCATGCAATGAATGTAAATATGCTTGTACCTTCGTACTGTAAAGTGCTGCATCACGTACTGTGTAATGTTTATGTTTTAGTTTCCTTGCATCTTTCAGATGTTATATACATGTCGGGGATGGAAGTATAATCAAGTTAAAGAAGTTTAAGAGTAGTCTGTAAATTCAGCTGACTGATGGAATCTGTAGTGTTGTTATTCCGTGACGTGAGTTCTACCTTCGTGGTGCAGTCTGTGGTATGAGAATAGACTGTGTTAAGCACTATGATAGTGTAGTCTGTGGTATGAGAATAGACTGTGTTAAGCACTATGATGGTTGTTCGATAGAGGGATGATAGTCTATGATATGAAAAGGAGGGAATATATTAGAGTTTACGCGGGAAATGGAGATGGTTGGATTGTGATTAGATGGAAAAACGTAGACTGATAGAATAAGTGTTGACGACATCACGATCGTATTGCGAATCGAGTATAGAATTAGGAAAAGATTCTATGGCGTGGACAGGACGACTATGGGGTGTAGGGAGGTCGTTTAGGTTCCATCAATTAATTGAATCTAGACGTATCCTAACTGTAATGTGTAATCCATGATGATTGTGTGTAAAATACAAGCAATGTCATTGTAATGAAGTCCTGTGAGTTATTATTTCAAGATCAAGACGAATCCTAAGATATCTGATGTTGTATTGACCGTATAATGCTCGTGCTTATCTTGATGTGACATGTTCCCGATATCAGAAGTAGGATAATGATTGCTATTCCTCGATATCAATATACACATTGAGAGCAATAAATATTATGACATTATTATGACAGTGAAGTGGAAAAGTTTGTTTGTTTGAATCTGAACTTTAATGGAATAAAGGTAAAGTATTTGTTTGTTTCTATGTTTGTATGTTCGGGGTAATTCAACGGGAAGGTTATAGGCTATATTTTATCCCGAAATTCCCACGGGAACGGGCCCACACGGGAAAAACGCGGGGCACCGCTAGCATATAATAAAGTCGAAGAGTTTGTATTGTTTGTTTGTTTGAACGGGAAAATCTCGAGAAATACCGAATAGATTTCAAACAGCTTCTATATATGTAACAGCTACATTCCATAAGAAGATTACTGGTTACTTTTATCCCAAAACTTATCCGAGAACGGGTAGAATGCGGGTAAAACCAAGGGACGTCTCTCTTATTCAAAAGCCTGCGTTTTCTAGCCCGCCCGTACAAGTTGAATTTCGAATTGAAAGCGAACGTCACTTGTTTTTAAATATAATTCACCTTATTAGCCGCGTACCCACCTAGCGGCTCGCGAGCCATGGCTCGCGAGCCCGTGCGCTAGGTGGGTACGCGGCTTTTAATGTATTGTTATAAAGTGTTTTGTCTCTTATGCTCTTTGGAAAATGGCGTATGTCGGCAAGGGACAAACCGTTTCATAGCTAAAATAAGGTCAATATGTGCTTATGAATAAAGCTTTTAGGTGATAAATCAAATTAAGAATCCTTTTGCAATCCGCACGAGTATAGTGTCTTACTAGTTTTTTTGCGAATAGACAAACAAACGCGGCAGGGGGCTTTGTTTTATTGGTTACTCGCTTCCGCTATATATTTTATTAAATTAGTAATGATCTAAGGATAACATAAATTTAATAATTTCATTAGGTTGACACCACCGGATGCGCAGACAAAAAGATACGATTTTAACTGTTCTTTAATTATAAAATACGTTATCTTTTCATCTAGTCCGATTAGTTATGAGACATTTATTAATTTGTTTTTGTCTATTAATGGCTATTTATTTTATTTAATTATTTGTCTTGGTTATTAATGGTTAGACATTCAAATTTTATTCTTTACAAAACATACAGAGTTTATAGCTTCAATACATCCTCAGGATGATTTAATTTAATTATATTTTGTTACAATATTCTTTTTTAACGATTGAAACAACTGATACAGACAATTTATATACCCTCCGAAGCACGGTAGCGCTCAGGTAGAAATGCCAATATCGGCCACCCATCCAAGCAGGGGTCGAGCTGCACTTATCCTACTAATATTATAAATTCGAAAGTTTGTGAGGATGGATGTATGATGGATGTATGTAGGATGGATGTATGTATGTTTGTTACTTTCACGAAAAAACTACTGGACGGATTTTGATGAAACTTTACAGTAATATAGGTTATACATCAGAATAACACATGGGATACACTTTATCCCGAAATTCCCCCAGGTACAACGCGGGTAACACCGCGGGGCGGGACTATACATATACTTAACCTGGACCTTATACAACTATTCATCATCTTACGTTGTGATATGTGGTGATCGAATGAGGAACCGGTCCAAGGTTTGACATCTGGTGTGACCTTGAAACGGGTTCCGAAAGACAATGGACCTTTGAACTGGTTCTCCGAGATTGTTAATTATGATGCAAGGCACAGGAGGATGGCGTTTTGGTACTAAAGTAAGTTTGTAAGCGGTTAATTCTGGTGTTGGTTTTTTGGTCCGCCTAATGACCTCTGGTAAGATCTTACGATTGAAACAACCAGGGCTGGCTTTTTGATAAAAAAGTCCATACATTTTGATTTTGGTCAAACTCAAAATGTCTCTACCGATGTGATGGACCAAAGTTAGGTCTTGATTGTTTGAGTGACGGTAAAACGTTAAAATAACCATGATGAAGGATGATGATGAGGATGAAGAAAATGCTTGTAGAGTTGTTTTTAAATACGACTAAAATCATTGGGTAATGGAAAATTGGAAATGATGGACATTTGAGGAAAGACTAAACTTCAAAAAATCAGGTGAAACCCAGCACCAAGTTTTGCGCATACACTTTCAAAAAAGGTTGTTCCAAAATGAGCTAAATAGACCCAAGTATTAGTAATACATCAATAGGTATCATCATCTAAACACAATGAAACAGCGACTATTTTTCCAAAAAAATAAAATCCCGCATCCTCTCACAGCTTAAACCACACAACAACTGCAATTACAAAGTTTTAAAAATAGCCCGCGTAAATAATGTTCTTGTTGACATAAAGACGCTTGCAAACAAGATGAGATATTTAAGGGACTTGTACACCGAACTCGATTTAAAAGGTTCGCGTTGCATCATGAAATCTTCTTAAAAATGGTCAAGCGCGAGTGGAGACAAATATTTAAAGGGTTCCGTGGCATTAAATGTTATATTTACTTGTATTTTTATTTGGGCTTCATTTAATATTTGAATTTAATTAAAGTATCATATTATAATAATACATATATTACATTTATAGACAGTCAGATAGACGATAAAGACAAGTGTCACGATTGTCTCACAAATAAAATTATTGACAAATCAATCTAGTGTCAATAGTGTGATTGTTTATGGCCTAGTAACTCTCAAACGGTCGAACTCATGATTAAAAAACATATTACATGAAACTGTTGTAATTTTTCGCTTCTTTTCATGCTTTCAGCCCTTTGAATACAGGAAACAATATTTTCAAAAAAATTCGGGTATGTTAGCGGCCCACCCTGGTGTCGGACTTTTTAGACCGCCTAAAGGCCTTCATCGTGGTCTAACGATTGAAACAACCAGGACCGACAATTTAACGTGCCTTCCGCACGGTGACGCTCAGATAAAAATGCCACTATCGGTCACCCATCCAAGTAGAGGTCGAGCTGCACGTTGCTTAACAATCGCAATGAACTAACATCGCTATGTCAAACTGCACCTCGAGCGCCGGACGACGACTTAAAACGCTTAAATTGAAAGGGGAGTCTTTGGGTTCGTACGGAACCCTAAAAAAGAAAACCTTTTCTGTAATGGATTTCTTAAATGTCATGGTTAAATTGTGAAGTTATCAGTTACGTAGCTTTTGTATTAAAAGCTTTCGATAAAAGCTGTTAATTAATGCTGCAGGCTTACTCCGAGCTTATTGACCAAGCTTAATATGTTGTGCAAGTAAAGAGCGAGGCTTTGTCTGGACATTTTGAAGAATCGTTTTATAAAGACATGGAATGATTTAAAATATATTATTTAAAAGGTTATAGTAAATATAAATCGTGATTGTTTGATATCGGTAAGCGATGTTAAACTTCTTTTCATTACCTCCGATAACGCCAATATTGTTTTAAGACCATATTTACAAAATACAACCATCGATTCGCTAAAAAGAATAATTGATATAATTATTTTTCATTAAAAAAAAGTAATAGGGCCGACACTGCGTTGAGCGTGCGCACGCCGCGGTTCCATACAAAAGTGAAACGTCGCGGACGCCCGCGGCGTGCGGACGCCGCGTGTGGCTTCATACAAAAGTGAACCGTCGCGTGCGCCCGTCGCATGCGGTTTCATACCAAAGCGGACCGCCTGGTGCGCACGCGGCGGGCGCAGTGTTGGCCCATAGCCTATAATGTCCGTGCTTTCTACTGGGCAAAAGCCTCTCACTGAATATATCAGTACAATGAGGAGGATTAGGCATAATCACTCAGGTTTGAGATCACTATCCCGCATTTGGCAAGCGAGATGATTATATTTAATTATTATTATTTAATTTTATTCCTCAAATTTTAATCTATTCATCCAAAACGCCAATCCTAATACATAATAAAATAACAAAACACATCATCCAATAACATACACAACAAACAAGGTTAAGAAACACAAATAAATCTAACTATTAAACACATAATACTCACATTCAGTTAGCAAGGTCGGTTTGTATGAGTTGTTTGAAGTATGTATGAGGTTGTATGACACATGTGCGTGCAGGCGTTAGTAGCACCTACGAGTAATCCATCAATATTAGCTCAGGATTGAAGGTTGTATAATTAGTTCGAGTTATTGTTATACTGACGTCAGTAAGTCAAGTACAACAGTGTGTTGTATTGTGTGTTAGTGATTGCTCTTTCAAACCAAACCATGTGGGTAAAACAAACACTTCCTACCCCACTCAGAGACATGAATATCGACATTTAACTAATTGACGTATTTTTTTATACATTACTAGCTGCGCTCCGCGGTTTACCCGCGTTGGGTCCGTTCCCGTAGGAATTTCGGGATGAAAAATAGTCTATTACCTTCCCGTTGAATGTGGCTATCTATTACAAAAAGAATGATGCAAATCGGATAGGGAATTCTTTATAATATTATTATAGATAATATAGATATGATAATCTTTAATATAAAAATGAATCGCTGAATCTGTTGCTAAGCGCATAACTTCAGAACGACTGAACCAAATTGGATGATTCTTTTTTTAATGTGTTCCTTATTGTCAGGACAATAAAATAAAAATAATATTAAAATCTCAAAATTCCCACGGGAACGGGGGCGCTGCGGGTGAAACCGCGGGGCACAGCTAGTATTAATATAGATATCAAAATCATTCTTTACATCTCTTCTTAGGAAGCATTTGGTGTCTCTGAGTAAGACTGTAAACACACACCTACCTTTATTCAAATAGTCCCCAAGAAAGGAAAAACAAGGCTCGGTAAATATTGTACCTGAAACAAACAATATGATACTTAAAACAAGATTTTAATAAAAACATTCAACAGAAACAAACAAATTAAACCTTTCAAAGTCGCTACAAAATTCATATAAAACCAATCCCACATACCGAACATTCAAAACTGCGTAAGTAACATATTCCTACGCAAATTCAAACTCAACTTTAAGGATCATTAAACCCGCGATTTTACGAGAATGCATCGACATGTTTGAAATTCGAACGAGATGTCGGATCTAATGACGAACACCGTAAATATTCTGCATGCTGGACGGTAGCCAAAACCATTGTTTGAATGCAAATCCCATGGTTGTCACTTGCCTGTCAAATGGGATTGGGTATATGACATTTCTTGTTATGGTGTTATGTTATGTTTATTATTATTCCACTAATATTATAAATGCGAAAGTTTGTGAGGATGTTATGTATGTGTGTATGTTTGTTACTCTTTCATGAAAAAACTACTAGACGGATTTGGATAAATCTTTACAGTAATATAGGTTATCCATCAGAATAACATTTGTAAAACATTTTATTCTGAAATTCCTGCGGAAACGGGAACAACGCGGGTGAAACCGCGGGCGCGGCTAGTTTCTTTCATATTCCTTACTATGTTAATTTTCATAGAATGGTAGCGATGAAGAAGTACATGGATTTTGAAGGAATATAGTTAAAGTTTAAATATTGTCTTTATATGTTTCTAAAGCCCCAATAGATTATACAATGTAAATGGTTTTATCTATACTAATATTATAAAGCGGTCAAATTTGTAAGTTTGTTTGTTTGTATGTTCGAGGTAATCTCAGGAATTATCTGTCCGATTTGAATAATTCTTTTTGTAATAGATAGCCACATTCAACGGGAAAGTTATAGGCTATTTTTCATCCCGATATTCCCACGGGAACGTGTTAAACCGCGGGGCGCTGCTAATGTATAATAATATTAAAATGAGGTAACATTTTTAATTTAGTTTGTGTGTATGTTTGGGCTAATCTTGGAAATTTAACAATTTCAAATTCTAAATTCACAATCTTCGGAAAGGTTAAAAGGCTATTTTTCTTTGCAAGTTCTTATGGAAACGGGCACAGCGGGTAAAACCGGGGGGCACTGTTAGTAAATAATAAAGAAATAAATATACTCGCACAAACACTATATGTTGCAATTTTATTTCAGACTAGCAGCGCCCCGCGGTTTTACCCGCGTTGTGTCCATTCCTGTGGGAATTTCGGGATGAAATAGCCTTAGTTACTCGTGGACAATGTAGCTTTCGAATGGTAAAAGAATTTTTAAAAACGGACCAGTAGTTTTTGAGCCTATTCATTACAGACAAACAAAGTTTTCCTCTTTATAATATTAGTGTAGATGTAGATTTGAGTTTTATCATCATCTTTTCGCATTATTATTGTAGATAGTATTTAAACCCACAACGTTCACAGTTTTATTACAAGAAAACAATATTTTCAAACAATAAAACTACTCTAAAACCATAAACCTAACCGCATCAACCAAAATCGTGGGTAAAACCCGTAACTTATATTACTAACTAGCAGCGCCCCGCGGTTTTACCCGCGTTCTGCCCGTTTTTGTGGGAATTTCGGGATAAAGAATAGGGATAAAGAAGAATATAACCTTGCCGTTGAATGTGGCTATCTATTACAAAAATAATTATTCAAATCGAACTGATAATTCCCGAGATTAGCTCGAACATACAAACAAACAAACTTACAAATTCTTCCTTTTTATAACATTAGTATAGATAATTACATTTAGCCACATATCCCTTTCCTGACAAACAAATCAGTTACAGCATGCTTAATTACAACAACCGTGATAAGTTAAATAGGAATTTCGCGAACACGTAATTGAAATTATTTATAGTTAGTCATGACTAAATCTTGTTGGTCATGGTGTGACTAACATATGAAAATGTTTACTTAGTTATTTATACATTAACAGTTATAATTCAAGGAATCAGCCAAAATTATTGCACATAGTTTAAGATATTAATTATCTAGGAATTCTAGGATCTTGTCTCTACTTAGGTCTTTTTGCTTTTAAAAAACCAGAGCACACTATAGTCAAAATTATCCATAGAATATTAATCTTCTCTTCTGCTTTGCTCATTTTGCTTTTTAAGAGCCTGTCTACGCTATAGTCAAGACTGCAGTCTTCTGCCTAAATACAGTCTTGAGATACACATAGTGCCCGTTACTGGACACCTTTAATACATATACAAGGAATACAATGTCACGCGACTCGCTAGAACCCGCTATGTGTGTCTTTCGCTTTAAGTAAAGTTTACTTAAAGCGAAAGACACACTTGAAAAAAAGCAACGGCATGCACTCCGGGAGTGCCAGCTGGAGTGAAACTTGAACATTAACGTCGAAACGTCTTACGAATTTTCGATCAGGTCACGTGACGCGAGTTTAACATTTTTTACCCATCAAAAAAGTGCACAACGCCGCTAAAGAAGTTTTTACTTCAAAAATACCGACCGAATTGAGAACTTCCTTCTGATTTTGAAGTCGGTAACCTACTCACACTCACACCATAAAAATGTCAAAAAACTCTTAAATAAACAAAACCGAAAATACTGATTCCACTCATAACATTATAACGACTTGCTAACAAGCTTTGACGTTGTTTTCATTCTAAACACGAATAAAAATCGCATACGTATAATAAATGCTAAAAATAAACGTACAACGGTTACATTCCTTTCATTTATTAGTTTAGAAGCAATAACTATAAACTTGATCATATGATCACATGGCTTTCCAGACTAGTTAATTATATTGTAATACGTCAAAGCATCTTTGTGAAAATATATTTAGATATTATATTGTTTTATGGTTGTTTTGTGGTTTGTGGGGCTGCCCACGGACTTGTGACGGCATATGTTGTTTGTACAACTTGCAGATCGACAATTAAGGTATGGTTTCACCAGTGACTGCAAGCAGCAGGCTGCAGTGCTGTTGCAGTCGGACGCAAGGTTTTATAGAGATTTATAGATATCAGTAGTAATAATCTGAATCATGTCAGGTTACATTTATATGTATTATTTTATAACAAAAACAATATAGGTATATAAAGAACTGGGAACGGGTACAACGTGGGTAATACCGCGGGACGCTGCTGCAGTATTACCCGCGTTGTACCCGTTCCCGCGGGAACTTGGAGATAAAATGTATCCCATGTGTTATTCTGATGATAACCTATGTTACTGTAAGGTTTCATCCAAATCCGTCCAGTAGTTTTTTCGTGAAAGAGTAACAAACATATACACATCCATACATACATCCATACTCACAAACTTTCGCTTTTAAAATATTAGTAGGATATATCTAAGTCAATTCTAACTAACGTAAAATAAAATAAAATAATCAAATTATAATATTACAAAGTTACACAAACAAAAAATATTTAAGAATGTATATAAAAAAGTTTTTATAAAAAACAATGAAAATAAATATAATATATACAGGTTAATCACACAACGTCCTATGGGGTCACTGCGACCTTTATTTAACTTTAACTATTAAATAAAACATAAAGCGGTATTTTGTTTACTTCTCTCAAAAATATTTGTATAATTATTGTATAAAATAAAGTAACGATCGATACGACCGTCCTTACGATACCTAATATAATTTGACTTCGTTCAAATTGACATAATATCGACTTAAATTATAAAAAACAAGCCGCGCGATTTTGTTTTCTCTTTAGACCTTAGAATTAGTTTATATTTTAATTCTTTTTAAAAGAAATTAAGGGTCAACACTGCGTTAAGCGTGCGCCCGCTGCGGTTCACTTTTGTATGACACCGCACGCGACGGGCGCACGCGACGGTTCACTTTTGTATGACACCGCACGCGACGGGCGCCCGCGACGGTTCACTTTTGTATGGAACCGCGGCGTGCGCACGCTTAACGCAGTGTCCCTAATGTGTATGCTTAACTAAACTAACTTGGCAAGCGTGGCGATTATGCCTAACACTCCTCACTGTTCTGATATTTTAGTGTGATGCGAGTCCTTAGGCCAGCAGTGGGACATTACAGGCTAATACTTACTTAACTAAAACCTAACTTAATAGTAATTGAGGTTTAACTGAAGCGAAGTGAGGGCGGGTCGGTAGTATAATGCAGGTAAGTTATCTCAGCATATGATGTCATCTGAGTCTATATTTGGAGCTGACTGGCCGTCGAAGCCTTGTATAGCTTCTTATGTAAGTATGTTGAATTACAGACGTTATATATTGCAGCTCTCGGTATGACTGAGCGCTAGATTCGAATAAATATAAACAAATATATTAGATAAGTATTTTTTATTTCGAATTAATCCTTAATGTTTATACATACTAGCCGCGCCGCGGTGTTACCCACGTTGTACCCGTTCCCGCGGGAATTTCTGTATAAAATGTATCCCATGTGTTATTCTGATGTATAACCTATATTACTGTTAAATTTCATCCAAATCCGTCTAGCAGTTTTTGCGTGAAAGAGTAATAAAACATACCTACATCCTCACAAACTTTCGCATTTATAATATTAGTAGGATCGTACATAATGTCTAAAAATGTGTGACATTAATTCTTGATTGACTTTAATTTCAAAAAAGTAATTTCACTCTAAGATGTGGCTTTGATTGGGATGAAATTGGTACACAACACGAAATAGAGAAGACGCAGTAAGCTTCGCTCTCCCGTGGTAGACACTGATAGTTACACGGAATGAAAAAATATAAGATTTACATAAAAGGCCTTTCTCCAGATGAGGGATATCTCTTTCAAAAAAAGAGTATTTATCCCAAAATTCACGCAAATCGGGTACGCAGTGGGATAACAAAAATTTTCTCATACAAAAAAATATAAATTAGTTTGCCATACTAACACATAAACATTAAGTTATGCCAACCGTGAGAAAAGTGACCATTGGACATTGTACCTAATAAAAAGAGTAATATTTCGTCTCATTAACCCTGTTACTCAATAAACGTACGAATTTTCAGTGTTAGTAAGTTAATGGACGTTGAAAGGGTTAAATGTACAAAGTTATTAAATACTAGCAGCGCCCCGCGGTTTTAACCGCGTTGTGCCTGTTCCCGTGGGAATTTCGGAATGAAAAAATAGCCTATAACCTTCCCGTTGAATGTGGCTATCTATTACAAAAATAATTATTCAAATCGGACTGATAATTCCCGAGATTACCGAACATACAAACAAACAAACTTACAAATTTTACCTCTTTATAATATTAGTATAGAAGAGTGGACAGAGTGCTTAGGAGTATTTATTAAGCATCGATCCAAAAGAGGCGTGTAAGGCCTGAAACTGCGTTAAGCGGGCGCCCGGGCGGGCAACCGTCGCGTGTCTTTCGGACTCTGTGGGAACGCGACGAACCCCGTCACGAGCGGGTACCCGCGCGGTTTCATACAAAAGTATGAAACCGCGACCGCCACACGGAGGCGGGCCCCGTAGCGCGGGTGCGGGACGCGCCTTCCCATGGGTCTGGACGTAGCACTTTTGTATGAAACCAAACCTTTATGGGTTTGGCATGCATTCATTTATCGACTACAAATATACTCTGTATAAAAATCATTAATTTATCGACTTCACAGTCCATATAAAAATCTCAACTAATCACCCACTGCCTATTAAAATGCCTACCGCCGACTCACAATAACCAAACTGCCTTGACTTTTAATACATATTTCCTTAAATACAACAGTTAACGTCACAATATAGACAGCATACTTTAACAGCTGTAATTAAGACGCATATTTTCACACGTACTTTAAAAAAATGAGATTAAATGTTGAATTAAGTCAGAGCAACTTGTTTTTATTGTTTTGTAGTTTGTTATGATTGACTTTTGTTGCTGTTTTTTTGTTAGATTGTTATTTTGGTTGATGTATTGCTTATGTATTAAAACTGACAGAAGGCCGAAGGAAAATAAATTCGGTAGGGCTTCTGATCCGACATTAAGAGGCGGTACGCCGGCTCCTAAATTGCGGTGCAGAAAGCAACGGGAAACTACTGCACAACTCCTCCCAAACAAATGAAAATGATGCAGACACCAATGGAGAAGTCTGCATCGGACTCACCGACAAGAGCCTTGCTCTTAAATTTATGATGATGATGATTGCTTACGGATTTTGATGCGGTTTTTTAAAGTAGATAGAGTAATTCAAGATGAAGGTTTGTATGTTTAAAAAGTCCCGAAATTCCCACGGGAACGGGCATAACGCGGGTAAAACCGCAGAGCACTTCTAGTCAACTTAAATAAGTCTCTACTTCCTTTCGGTATTCGCCAACCCGCGTTGTGTCCGTTCCTGTGGGTATTTTGGGACAAAAATAGCCTTCTTCTTGAATATCTTTCACATTAAGATTAATTCAATTGGGTTAGTAGTTTCTGAGAATAGCTCGTTCATAATCGTTAAATCAAAATCAAATAAAAAGCAACTATAACACCTTATATTCGTAGGTAATAATTTGACTAAAATACGTTAAAAATTCAAAGAATTTATTACCCAAGTCTCAGTGAACTTTCTTACGGAAACAATCCATGTTAAATAACAGAACAATTAATTTTCTAAACTAACAATCCTGACCTACGATTAGATTTGAACACGCGATGTTTCAACAAACTTTCATTCATCGGTTGACTTGACGTCGTACGTGAATTAAATATTTGACAATCGGGTAATTTCAAATCATCGAAATGTTCAACAATAACTGCGGTACTCAGAAACATCCATTAAATTGATACTTAACTAATTGACCTAATTTTCATACATGTCACTGTCACTCATTTAATCATATTATGCTCATATTATAAATGCAAAAGTTTGTGAGGATGTATGTATGGATGTATGTTTGATACTCTTTCACGAAAAAACTACCGGACGGAATTGGATGAAACTTTACAGTAATATAGGTTCTGCATCAGAATAACACATGGGATACATTTTATCCCGAAATTCCCGCGGTAACTAATAACACGCGGGTAACACCGCGGGGCGCGGCTTGTCTCTACTAAGGAAGCATTTTGATGTCTCTGAGTACGGGCGCAATTGACAGTGTGGGCCCCTGGCCTACTTGTGCTTACTAAATCCGATTAAATTATCGAATTGACATTACGATTTAACGACACAAGTCAGATTATGATAAATTTATCATTTGTTCACCTGTGAAGATGTAATTAAAAAGTAAAACTGCCAGACACTATTTTGACTTAAAATCATAAGAATTAAATGTTAATTTTAAATTAAGTGTGAAAATTACTGGCCTAATGTGTCTGTTGGTTATACTATTTGATGACTGCTACGATTTTCTTCAAGTATTTTCATGCGTCGACGATTTTTTTTTCGACGAATCTTCTTTCGATAAAAGCAGTGCTTACCCAAAAAGAAAAGTAAAGTATTAATCTGTAATATCCCAATGCTGGGCAAAGGTCTCTCATCTCACTGAAGGTATCAGTATACTGAGGAGGATTAGTCATTATCATCACGCTTGCCAAATGAGGGTTGGCAATCTCAAACCCAAACATGTTTTCGCTCGAACCGGGAATTAAACCCGGGACCTCAGTCATGGCAGGCGAGTGCACATACCACTACACCACTGAGGAGAATAAAAAGTAAGGTTAAAGTAAGATGGCTGACAATACTTCCACACAGCCATGATTTATTTCCTCCAATCGTAAAGATTATGGACCAACTTGTACGCGAGTTATGTAATAAGATAGATTTATGTTCAGGCTTTTAGTCTAATTTATAATATTATAATGTTGAAATATTATGGATTATAGGCCTTCATATTTTATTGGTAGTCGTGACCTAGTATTTAAGATGATATTAAAAAGATGTAACAAGTAAATTAGTTCAAGTAGGTTAGTGGCAAACCCTGGTGTCGGAGTGTTAATTTTATTATGAGTTTAAAGGCGGTTCGCATAAGAACTCATAATTATATTTAGCGCCTATAAGTATATTTTAAAAACAAATGATATTCGTTTTAAATTGTGTTCGACGAACGTCATTTGTTTATTATTAAATCTCTACTAAATCTCATTAAATTAACCTCATTGAATCTCTACTATACTACACATTTGACCTCTCTGACTAAGGGCGTTCATCATCATAAATTGAAGAGCAAGGCTCTTGTCGGTGAGTCCGATACAGACTTCTCCATCTATTCCTATTCAGTGCAAGCTTCTTCACATCTATAAACGACATGACAAGGGCGTTATTACTTTGGAATCGTTCAGATTAGGTACACATATGGGAATATCAAAAGTTATTGTATTTCTTTACTTTTTCTAGAATTTTTAGGTACCGTGCGTTTCGGGGTACGTATTTACTCCGAACAGTGTACACAGCGTACAGTGTGCACTAGAGAGTAATTAAATAAGATCATTACGTGAAGGAACATCAAAGATGAAACAGATTTAATACACATCGTTTATAGGTTTCAAGAAATATATATAATTTTGATAGTTCTTAGGAAAGTTATTTAAGCGAGTTTACAAGCTGCTAGCTGAGTTTGAAAGCGAGCTCAGTAGTCACGGATCCCGGGATCAGCGGGTAAAAATATTTGTTTGTCATTTTATTGGAAACGGATCCCGTTATTGGTCGATACAAGTTGGCGGTATCAGTGGCCATCATCAAATGGTATAAGACTGATGGTATGGTATCAGATGTAGCTGGTGGATCAGTTACATCTGATCCCGGGATCCGTTTCAAACCACCCAATTCAAACACTAATCTTCTTTTTTATATCTCAAAATATTTATTAGGGACTTTTACCCAAATATGACGTGCCAGTCCCTTCATGCCCTGAACCTTTAAAAACACTAAAAACGTAAAAACACAAATTTAAACAAAATTAAAATTATTAATAAACATTTGTATCAAAAACTTTACGAGTCAGAAAAAAGAGGCTACCAAATTAAAAAAAAAAGCTACTCGTTAGCAGCTTGTAAATTAGCTCAATAGTATCGAATGCTCTCGCAAAATTTTGTTTTTTATTTAAAGAAAAAAATAGGGTCAACCTATATTTTTTCAACACCAAATCCGCCATTGGTAAACATAAGGTAAACGTATAGTTTCGCAAATCACTCGGTCGGATATCGAACCGGTATACCGACGGTCAGGGTTGTCACTCACAGTTTGGTCGCTCCCAATAACCTTTCTGATTTCCGTATATTTAAACTCTACTTAAATTAAGCATACTGGTTTCTTAAGTTTAAACGAACACTACTCAGTTTGAATTGAAACTTCGTTTACTGATACATTTCGCTTTTATTTTTAAAACTAGCAGCGCCCGCGGTTTTACCCGCATTGTGCCCGTTCCCGTGGGAATTTCGGGAATTTTTTTACATAAAAACCTTCCTCTTGAATCACTCTACCTATTACAAAAAACCGCATCAAAATCCGTTGCGTAATTTTAAAGATTTAAGCATACAGACAAACAGACAAACAGACGCGACTTTGTTTTATACATACTATGTAGTGATGATAATGATGTAAGATGTAAGATAAAAGCGCAGTGTATTCGTAAACGAAGTTTCAATTAAATTAAGGAGTCCAATATCCATACAGTGTTGGCAAATGGTTGTTAATATCGTAGGTGGTTCAGCATCTCCCAATTTAAGTGGAATTTGAGGAGTAAAAAATAGCTATCTGAGATTGCAGATCATGTTTTGACATTCTTCATATGTAAACAAATGTCAAATTTTGGCGCCTAAAGTAACGAATTTAACATCATGTATTACATAGAAATAGAATACCGCTCGAATCTTGGCAACGCAATTAAAAAGAAAGTTAACACAAACAATCACTACAAACTTATTAAATAACTTCTTAAACCACAACATCATACTTAACTTATATTAATTCAAATAAATTACATCACTCCTCCCATAACTTTCTTCGAATAAAAGTCAAAACTAATCGATCGCTTAAAGTATTAATCAAGTGATAAATAAAACCAGTTTCGCTTGCGACAGCCCTAACAAACGAAAGTATTGCGTAACCCCTGAACATATGACTCGTAAAAGTTATATTATGTTGCAGTCAAACCGTTTAAACAGTCGAAAATACTTTTGTCAAGTTTGAACATGTGGTAAACGATTGACGATTTGCGTTCGCGTTTGCAACGGACAAAATATAATGTGTATTATTAAATCTAGATTCTTGGCTGAATCTATTGATTTAGATCGAAATAATATAATATAATGGTTGCTAATGACGTAGATATTACAAAGCGACTTTAAATAAATAATTGAAAAGGTATAAAATACTAGCAGCATACTACGTGGTACCAGTTCCCGTTATAATTTCGGGATGAAAAATAGCCTATAAAATTCCCGTTGAATGTGGCTATCCATTACAAAAAGCATTATTCGAAGCGGACAGGCAATTCCCGAGATTAGACCGAACAAACAAACAAACCAAATATATTTTTTTACTCATTATAATATTAGTATTAGGAATATATTCATTAAAACAGCGAACCGTGTAATATAACATTTCAATAGTCAACAAAATTTATATCACTCAAACCAAAAGTAACTTTTAACTGGTTACATGTATTGACTGCAACATAACATAAGATATAAAAGTTATAAAACCTGTAACTTATTTGCATAAACAAAGTGAAATTAGTTTATTAGGACAGGGCGTGGCAGCCCTGATGTATAGACTTCTATTAAAAAATACATTTTGTAGATAAAACTATTTAGTTGCGTAATTTTTATTAACTTAGCTATTGACTTTTGGCTACATAGAGGAAAGTTTTGTTGTATATCTGTATTAATATAATCTTCTCCATCGAGTGGATGGTCAACTTGACTAATCCTGGTGTCAGAGTTATTGAGCCGCCAAAGGCCTCTGACATGGCTCATGTAACGACTACTATCCGTAGAAAGTAACCGGGACCAACGGCTTAACGTGCCCTCCGAAGCACGGAATCGTCTTACTTTTCGGGCAATCAGGTGATTCAGCCTGCAATGCCCTAACCAAACTGAGGGCAGTCTCACAAAGAGATTTTTGTGAGATATTGTCCCCACCGGGAATCGAACCTGGAACCTCCGGATCGTGAGCCGGGAGCTCAAACCACGAGACCACGGAGGCTGTTTTACTAATATATTAAAGCTGAAGAGTGTGATTTTGGTTAGTTAAAAGTGCTTTGCTCAGAAACTACCAATCCGATTTTGATAATTATTTTCTTAATGGATAGTCACATTCAACGGGAAGATTATAGGTCATTTTTTATCCCCAAAGTACGGGAATAATGCAGCGTCCCACAGTTTTACCCGCATTGTGCGCTTTCCCGTGGGAATTTAGGGACGAAATATAGAATATAACAAACTTTATAAATTTACCTCTTAGAATATAAGCATAGATTTGTTTTATTTTAATTAAAACGGGACCCAATTCATTTTATTCGTACCCCATCTCTGAACCATTTTCTTCAATAGAAAAAACAGTCTTTGTTTGAAAAATCAGTCATTATGGTTTATGCGATCAAACCAATAAAAAACAAATTCGTCAGCTTAATTTTTTAGACTTTGATACTTAAGATGTCACTTGAAATGATTAAACCCAACTTCAGCTGATGATGTCATGCAGCCTTCGCATTCTTCAACAATGTATCGAACCACAAATAAAAGTATGTGAACGATTTTAAATTAATGATTACCCGTTTTATTATAAAAGTATTTATAATATATGTCATGGACTTTTATTTCGACAACTATGTAAATATCAATAGTTGTTTTTGGTAATAATTTCGTTATATTAGGTAAATTAAATAAATATACGATCTGAATTATGTTTAAGGGGTGCCACGGTACAGGCGACGGCGATTATCGATTTTTTGAACTAGAACATTAGTATTAAAAACTTTATTTTTGAGTTCTATTTCTTTCATTTTTATTTTTTGGGATTTTGTGGGATCTTAGGCTCTCGCCTCACAGTAATGACGTCTGTTTCCCGGGTCGAGCGAACCTTGCAATATACTTTCAAACATTACACTGTACTGAAATCTTCAGTGAGATGAGAGGCTTTTGCCCATCTGTGGACCATTACAGTCTTCAGGACTACAACTACTATTAACCGCGAAATAAGAAGAGAATTTGAAAATGTTTGCGAGACCTTTGCCCAGCAGTGGGACTATTATTCTGAGATAAAATTCTTAGATAAATTTAATGGACAATCCACACGGAAATAAACTTCCTAGGCCGATACCTACGCAATAGAGGTTACATTACATACACATTACGCATTCAAAAATATCATATTACTCTCAGAATACAGAAGTACCTACCAGAAGGAGCATTCAAATGTATTTACAAGCTACACGCTGTGTCCAAAAACAGAACAAAGTCCCCCGCGTAGTGTTGTTAGCTCTCGCATTATTTGCCCATTTTTGGGGTAAATTTTGGGAGTTTTGGAGGTAATATGTTAATAGAATAAAAATTGTCCTTTTCTATATAACTATGTACCTACCTGATTATCTCAAGAAATAGATAGGTATATTAAATAAAACACGGTGTTAAGGTGGATGTTTGCACACTTTTAACGGGTGATGGAAAAACTTTATATGTTTTTATTTATTTTATTATAAAGTATTCGGAAAACTTACAGCTAGGTACAAGAGTTACATAAAAAAAGAATAATTACTTAAGTCAAAATGCATCGAGCAAACAACGCTTCGCTTCGATGGTTTCCAGAACTGTTCCAGCCGTGCTCTTTGTATAATTTTTGTCCACACCGCTTTCCTTTCCTCATCAGCAGGGAAGCTAAAATTTAAGATGGCTAATATAGAAACATAATTTTATACCCGCTCCCCCTCTCCCCTTCTCCCTCACACGCACACCAAAAATTTTTTTAGAAACCTATAGACTAACATACTATTTAATAGGATTGTTAGGTTAGGTACATACGAGCCGCACTTACGCTTTATACTTTCTTTTTTCAAGTTGGTTAATTTTTATTATATTACTTATTAATATTCTACAACGAATTAAATCCCTCAAAAGGTAATAAAAAGAAGGGTAAATCAAAACTCTTATATTGGCAACACTAACATAGATTGACGCATCACTCTATATGACAATTGAAATCTGAGAAAATAATTAAATATTTAAATAAGACGATACCTAAATGCGATACTTACACGTGAAATGTGATCCCTTCCTGTTTCTTTTTCAGACCCACTGCATTTTTACAGGTAGGAACGACACAAGACGGCATAGTTTCGTGAAATTGGTCACGGGTAAAACACGTTAGCGCGTTCCGACGGTCACAAAGTGACTGATCGGTTGCGCATAAAACTACACTATTTAAGGCTAGTTTGAGTAGCTACAGTATTAGGCGCGCTCACGGGTTCTGTAGGTACTTCTGTATTCTGAGATATTACTTACATAACTAGCATCTGTTTAAATCTATAAATATAATTATGTAAATACGGTCCGAGTCCAACGGTGTCTGTTGGCTGCTAGTTCCGGATCGCTAGCCGTCCGGAAATTACCGGACAAACCATCTGTCCGGTACAACTAAGTCGTATGATACGAATTTTCGAAAAGTCCCTTTTAATTTTTAAATCCTTTTGAATTGAAACTCCGTTTACAGATACAATTGGCTTTTACTTTACACTAGCAACGCCCCGCGGTTTTACCCGCGTTGTACCGCGTTGTACCCGTTCCCGTGGGAATTTCAGGATGAATAGTAGCCTATAAACTTCTCGTTGAATGTAGCTATCTATTACAAAATGATTTTTTCAAATTGGACCAGTAGTTCCTGAGATTATCTTACCTAACCTGCTTCTGTAATAGTCAGATTACATTAATCACGCTGCCGCAATTTAATTGAATAACTTCTTTAGCGTAAGTATCGTCTTAAGGACGTGTTACACTCCTGCGCTACTTCCTACGGATAGTAGTCGTTACTTGAGCCATGTCAGAGGCCTTTGGCGGCTCTGACACCAGGATTGGTCAGGTTGGCCATCCACTCGATGAAGAAGAACTCCTGCGCTGTCTACTTCCATTCTCACTTTCTTAGCCAACAGGACTGTGTAAACACTACATTAGGCAAGACATAGTTTCGCTTTTTCGCTACACCATCAAGGTCATACAAACCTTGTTACTTGTTCTAAGACCTATTTCAATAAAAACAGTTATAAACTGTGGAATCTGCGGACCGTGACCCAAATAAAATGTTAATGAGTTTCGTCTAATCACATCAAACACCTTTGAAAGTACTAACAATATCGTTTAAAAGCCCGTAAAACGAACGCCCACGCATAAAATAACTATTTTGAAACAATTTACAACATAACATAAAAGTTAACGAACGAAACTCAAGCGAAATGTCAAAAACAAACAATTTAACGCAACAATATCGAATATCGATACCGCAACTCGATCAAAATATCGATATAAAAAACAATGAAGTTTTCGTAAATCTCACCTTGTTTGAATCGTTTTGCTCAACCAAAGACAATTGGAATCACTTTTTAAAAACAAAAACTCGATAACCAACGTCACTGGCACTCACTTATTATAACAGAATTCAACATTTGAATTTGGAATTACACTCGGGGGCTCGATTTGTTTACTTTCGAATGTTCGTGAAGCGTGCGCCCGCGCCGGTTCCAACGCAATACTGTCTGTTAGAGTCCGCCATTTTCTTAAGGTGGGGGAACGATCGAAATAGGAAATATGGAAAAGGCTTTTGGCTTTATTTACTGCGAAGCTGGTGCGCAGGCGCTTATGTAGGCAGACCAAGGCAAACACAAGGCTTTTAGGCTGGATTCAAGAATAATTTAGCATAATTTTCGTGTAGGCAGAACTATTTATAAATCAAATGTCATTCATTGATGATGATTTATAGTCTGTAACATACTAGCAACGCCCCGCGGGTTTACCCGCGTTGTTCCTTTTCCCGTGGGAATTTCGGGAATTTTTATACTTATAAACCTTCCTCTTAAATCACTCTATCTATTTAAAAAAACCTGCATCAAAATCCGTTGCGTAGTTTTAAAGATTTAAGCATATATAGGACAGACAGAGAGACAGCGGAAAGCGACTTTGTTTTATACTATGTAGTGATGTCGTTAAATTGAGCGATATTTAAAGATTTATTGGTGATAATAAATTAAGGTTGATTTAAAGATAGTATTGATGAAATGATGATCTCATATACTTAGTCCTTCTACAACTTATAAAGCTTGTATGTTTGAGAGTGCTTATATCTGAAATTAACCGGGACATATGAGATTTTTTTTATATGATAGTCATATTCAAGGGAAAGGTTTAAGGCTATTTTTGATTCCATAATTTATATGAGAAGGGATATAATGCGGGTAGTATGATTTAAAGAGATTTTAGAAAATAATTTCGGCACATTAAGACTTAATTATTCTTCTATCTATACTAATATTACCTATAAAGAGGTAAGATTTGTAAGTTTGTTTGTTTGTTTGTATGAATGTTCGAGGTAATTTCAGGAATTATCAGTCCGATTTCAATAATTTCTTTTTGTAATAGATAGCCACATTCAACGGGAAGGTTATAGGCTATTTTTCATCCCGATATTCTCACAGGAACGGGTACAACGCGGGTAAAACCGCGGGGCGCTGCTATCTATAATAAACAAAGACTGCATTCAAACTAGCAGTTAAATAGAGTTTTTGAAACTTTCGTGTTTTTCATCTATAATTCATAGTTAAGTGTGATATATTAGTAACAACAAATTATATATTTTTATTTCATTGAGTTCCCAACGTTTGAACAGTCAGGTGTAATCCACTGAAAAAATCCTCCTAGTAAATCGAATTATTTTACAGAAACACGTAACACTATTTTTAATTTTACGGGTGAATAATCGCTGGCGCCTTCATAAACCATCATAGCAACAACAAAAATAGTCATAGGGTTATTGCTATATTAATTTTGAAAGGAGCTTATTGTAAATAAATGTTTACTGCATGTCATTGATGATGATTCGGTTGCAGGCCGTTTTGAGTAAAGGGCGAATATAATTAGATTCTTAAGAGAAGTGATGTCAGAAGACAGAAGACAGAATACAGATTATATAAGGTGCCGAATATTCGGTTTTCAGCCCAATCAATTCATGTCATCTCTACTTGCCTTTCTCTAGTGTTTTTGATAATGTTCTTAGCTTAGTAGTTAGACTAACTAAAGCGATGTTTATCATAAATTTAAGAGCTCGTCTCTTGTCGGTGAGTCCGATGCAGACTTCTCCATCTATTCTTATTCAGGACAAGCTCCTTCATATCTCTATACGACATGACAGACACAATTTTTTCTTTAATCTGACTCATATAACTGATTCTAGGCCTTTCCCTACCTCGTTTTCCTTCAACTTTATCTTCCATGATATGATTTATGTTTCATCAGTTTCAATCTTTAGACCATGTCAAAGCCTTTAGGCGGTCTAAACGGTCTAAAAACTCAACACCAAGGTCGGCCACTAACCTACTTGAACATAATTATTAAGCCCATACTTCCGACATTGTCCTCTTCAAAAACGCATCATTAAAAGCCCTATTTCCTCAAACGAAATTGAAAATATTGTTTTTCTTGAACTGAATTTGAACCCGGAAACGGAACTCGCAGTAAAATCAGAAACGAACTTGACATATTCATAAAAATTTTACTTTAAAACCAGAAAACAATCTTTACTTTCGTGTTTTTGTCATTTAGTTTTTTTAAAGAGAAACTTATTAGTTGTGTGGGTTTTTAAACTTTTAAAATAGGTACAAAAAGTAAAGTATTAGCCTGTAATGTCCCACTACTGGGCAAAGACCTTTTATCTCACCGAAGATAATAATATAATGAAAATATAGCCCAAAATATTTTTCTTTTCAATCTGTTTAAATGATTATACTTCGTGGTATTTTTCCATTTTTACAAATTTTCCGAGATTTCCTAAGGGAATTACGCAATCTTGATTAACGGAAGCGAACTCAATGCGGATCGATAGTTTTTATAACTTGCTTCCATTTAATTGTCTGTAATCAATACTCTTCCTTGTTTTCCAATAAACAAATTAAAAGCTGATTATGTATTCTTGTCTCTTTCAGTTGTATTACAGTTTTCATAATAAAAGTTGTTTTTGTTGATTTGTTCCCATTCTGTATTGTCAAACAGGCCATCTGTAGCTTGGTTTGCTCATAGCATACGAGTATTATTAGTACTAGAGGCTGTGTTATTTTTGATTACTAGCCGTGCCCCGCGGTTTCACCCGCAGCGCCCTCGTTCCCGTGGGAATTTCGAGATTTTTATTCCTTATTTTTCTTATATAAAAACCTTGTCCTGACAATAAGGAACACATTAAAAAAAGAATCATCCAATTTGGTGCAGTCGTTCTGAAGTTATGCGCTTACCAACACATTTTGCGATTCATTTTTATAAGATTTGTATTTCTACATGCATGTTAAGAAGGAATGCAATTTTTTTCCAGCTTTATTACCACACTCAGAGAAGACCATTAAATCGACAATTAACTAATTGATGTATTTAATCACAGATTAAATGTCAAAATCACATGTTAAATTTTACAAAGAAAGCTTTTGACATCTCTAAGTAAATTGTCCAATTACTTTTTTCCAAAAATGTGGAAATGTTACCGAAAAACCGACTCGCTCTTAGTCGTGTTTTTTGAATCAAGGTCATCTATAAACCAAGCATGCTAAATTAGATAATTTTATAAAGGCTTTTTATACGTATTTTTACATTTTAAAACGCTAAAACCTCGTCATTATTAAAACAAGACTATCTTGTTTGACGGCTCCGTAATAAATTCAAAAGTTTGAGACTGTATGTATAGAAAGACGTTTGTTACTCATTCACGTATCCACTTTACGTATCTACGAAGAAAATGGCTCAGAGCCAGCCTGGAAGAACACATAGGTAGGTAGTAGGTAGTTTATGTATCTCATTATTAACTACTAGCAGCGCCCCGCGGTTTTACCCGCGTTGTACCCGTTCCCGTTTTTATACATATAAACCTTCCTCTTGAATCACTCTACCTATTACAAAAAACCGCATCAAAATCCGTTGCGTAATTTTAAAGATTTAAGCATACAGACAAACAAACAGACAAAAGTAGCGACTTTGTTTTATACTATGTAGTGACTAGCAGCGCCCCGCGGTTAATCCGCGTTGTGCCCGTTCCCATGGGAATTTCGGGATGAAAAATAGCCTATAACCTTCCCGTTGAATGTGACTATCTATTTCAAAAAGAATTATTCAAATCGGACTGGTAATTCCCGAGATTAGCTCGAAAATACAAACAAACAAACTTACAAATTTTACCTCTTTATAACATTAGTATAGATGATATTATTACTAGCCGCTACATTACTAGGCTATTTTTCATCCCGAAATTCCGGGGACAGGCACAACGCGGGTAAAACCGCGGGGCGCTGCTTGTTTAATATATAATGTTTAATATTATATACATATATGTACATACTTATTCTAAAACAAAGTTCTCTAAAGCTATCTGTCAATATGTACTTAATATATTTTCTCAGAAACTACTCAGCTACTTTTGTACGGTTTTTAATAAAAGATAGTGAGTTTCTTGAGAAAGGTTTGTAACTACATTACATGTCAAGATTCCCACAGTAAAAGTAATTAGGTTGGAGTAGGTCAGTGGTCAACCTTGGTGTCGGAGTTTTTAGACCGCCCAAAGGCCACCGACATGGTCTAACGATTGCAACAACTGGGATCGACAATTTAACGTGCCCTCCGAAGCACGGTAGCGCTCAGATAGAAATGCCACTATCGGCCACCCATCCAAGTAGGGGTCGAGCTGCACGTTGCTTAACAATCGCAATGAGTTAACATAGCTTAGTCAAACTACGCCACGAGGGCTACAGTACGGGTACAATGCGAGTAAGCCCGCGGGGCGTTGCTATAACACATTGTCAAAATATTTGATTGTCGATCGAGTAATTAAGTAATTAACAGCCTCCGTGGTCTTGTGGTTTGAGCGCCCGGCTCACGATCCGGAGGTTCCGGGTTCGATTCCCGGTGGGGACAATACCTCACAAAAATTTCTTTGTGAGACTGTCCCCAGTTTGGTTAGGGCATTGCAGGCTGAATCACCTGATTGTCCGAAAAGTAAGATGATTCCGTGCTTCGGAGGGCACGTTAAGCCGTCGGTCCGTTACTTTCTACGGATAGTAGTCGTTACATGAGCCATGTCAGAGGCCTTTGGCGGCTCTATAACTCTGACACCAGGATTGTTCTGGTTGACCATCCACTCGATGAAGAAGAAGAGTAATTAACGTATTCTGTTGAACTTAACCTAAACTTACCAAATTAATTAGGTTACAATACAATCAATGAGACACTTTCTTCAATCAACTTTCACAACGCTTTCAAATACATATAAAGACTTAAATATCTACGAAAGTTGTTTGGCTTTCTTATTGTAGAGATGAGGGTAAGTAAATCGACTAGGTTAGTGGCCAACCCTGGTATTCGAGTTTTTAGACCGCCTAAAGGCCTTCGACATGGTCTAACGAGAGTAAAAACCAACTATTGGTCATCTAGTCTAAAACCATTGTAAATCTTCTTCATCGAGTGGATGGTCAACCTGACCAATCCTGGTGTCAGAGTTAAGCCGCCAAAGGCCTCTGACATGGCTCAAGTAACGACTACTATCCGTAGAAAGTAACCGGGACCGACGGCTTAACGTGCCCTCCGAAGCACGGAATCGTCTTACTTTTCGAGCAATCAGGTGATTCAGCCTGCAATGGCCTAATCAAACTGAAGAAAGTCTCACAAAGAGATTTTTGTGAGATATCCCCACCGGGAATCGAACCCGGATCCTTCGGGTCGTGAGCCGGGCGCTCAAACCACAAGACCACGGAGGCTGTGCCACCTTGATTAAATGATTAAGTATAGTACTCATTGCTCGCCTTAATGCACTTCATTGTGTTCTATCTTACTATATCTCTTCTTCTATCTTAGGGCGCGTTTCCACTATCCGGAGCGGAGCTGTGCAGAGCTCATTCCACCAATCACAAGGCAAAGAAATTGTCAAACGACTAAATTGACATCGTCAAATATTTTTTTAATACGTATGGAATATTTTCCTGAACTGTAGTAACTAAGATGTTAAGTTTCTGCCTCGTGACTTTGATCTTTGAGACATTCAAGATTTAGACAATAACATTTAATTTTTTTTTGACAGTGCAGCAATGATGTACCCTTCTGAAAGCATGCATATATATATACTTTTATTTCCCATTGAATATATTACCAATTGTATTAAATTGGTCCATAAACAACAGCTATATTAACATCTTAAATGAAACGGGTCTGTATCGTGTTAGATAATTTAACGTATTTACTAAAATACGTACCCGACGTTTCGAGTGGATTACACCGCTCGTGGTCACGGGAAGACTTCCCGTAGTCTTCCCGTGACCACGAGCGGTGTAATCCACTCGAAACGTCGGGTACGTATTTTAGTAAATACGTTTAATTATCTAACACGATACAGACCCGTTTCATTTAGTATAATGAGTGCAAATCGTGTGAGTTTAAAAAGTTTATATTAACATCTAACATTAAAGAAATACACGAATTTATTTAAGACTATACCTTCCCGTTGAATGTGGTTATCCAAACAAAAATAATTTTGCAAATCGGTCCAGTAGTTTCTGAGAGTAGCGCGTTCAAACAAACTTTATAATATTAGTATACATAGATTATAATCAGAATATAAATTTTAAGTCGGTTTTGAAAAAAAAAATTAAGAATATTTCGTTGATAGGTCGATGACCCAAAATGAAATGTGGATATCCTCAAATCTCGAACTATTGTAGTTTCAATGTCATACGAAAAAGGGAATTTTCGTTGTAAGTATTTTTAATACATTTTTGTTCGGATCCTTCATTAGGACATTTACTCCGATACCGTTCGGACGTCGGTATTTTCGTTCTTATACTGAGTTAAAAAAAGGTTGTTTTTACATAGTTTTTGAAAAAAGAAAATGGGTTTTATTGTCCAAAAAGTTTGGTGTAATCACTAACGACATTTAAATAAAAAAGAAAAAAAAATCCTTGAATTTGGATCTCAAAACAGGAAGTGTAAACATTTTTTAAATTTGTTTTTGGTTACAAATTAAACCATGGAAATGAAAGTATTTTTACTAATATTTTTAACGTTAGTTAAAGTGACATTAACAATGCACAGTTCAAAGGATTTGGAAGGATATCCTTCAGGATATTTAAGTGATTGTAAGTACTTACAGGATTTTATATTATACTAGCAATGTCTTGCGGATTCACTCGCGTTGTTCCCGTGGGAAATGCGGTAAATTAACCTTTGGTCTATTGACTGTCATTTAAGTTTTTTAAATCATCAATTAGTTCCAATGGCAAACGAACATAATTTAAAAAAAAATAGTAAAGTATTAGCCTGTAATGTCCCACGGCTGGGCAAAGGCCTTTCATCTCACTGAAGATATCAGTACAGTGGATGGAATTTAATTAGTAACTTAAAAAAATATTGACTGTACCACTTTGGCGTAGACAAAATATGTTTAACTAGCTGCGGTTTTACGCGCATTGTGCCCGTTCCCGTGGGAATTTCGGGATGAAATATAGCCTTTAACTTTCCTGTTGAATGTGGTTATCCACTACTTAAAGAATTATTCAAATTGGATTGGTAGTTTCTGAGATAGCCGTTACAAACAAACAAAGTTTGTCGACAAGCCCGTTGGCACAGTGGCAGTGAGAGCGCTTACTGTGTCGGGGGTTGCGGGTTCGATTCCCGCCCGGAGTCAACAATATGTGCAGACATAGTTGTTGGCGACGACGTCTGGGTGTCAATTATAATTATATTCTTATAAAGTATTTGTGTATGTATATGTAGTAGTATCAGTTAATTAGATTCCATAACACAAGCTTAGAGCTTACTTTGGGTCTAGTTAACCGTGTGTGAATTTGTCCAGGTATATTTATTAAAATTAGAAACTGTACCTCTTTATCTATCTTCTAAAATCTACTCGTAATATATAAAATTCTCGTGTCACGGGGTGCGTAATTGAACTCCTCTGAAACGGCTCGACCGATTCTCATGAAATTTTGTGTACATATCGGGTAGGCCTGAGAATCGGACAACGTCTATTTTTCATCCCGACATTCCCGCGGGAACGGGTACCGTGGTTGAACTCCTCTGAAACGGCTCGACCGATTCTCATGAAATTTTGTGTGCATATCGGGTAGGTCTGAGAATCGGACAACATCTATTTTTCATCCCGAAATTCCCGCGGGAACGGGTACAAAGCGAGTGAAACCGCAGGGCGCAGCTAGTCTAATATATAAAATTCTCATGTCACGGGGTGCGTAATTGAACTCCTCTGAAACGGCTCGACCGATTCTCATGTAACTTTGTGTACATATCGGGTAGGCCTGAGAATCGGACAACATCTATTTTTCATCCCGAAATTCCCGCGGGAACGGGTACAACGCGGGTGAAACCACGGGGCGCAGCTAGTAATAATATAGTATAGATACTATTTATATGAATAACCAGTTTGCGGAAGAAAAACATTATATTTTTCGGGATACTTTGAATATTAAAGCTTTAATGCACGAAAAAATCGAGGACCTAGCTAGTTAAAAAAAGTAAAGTACCTATTAGCCTTTAACCTTAAATGAATGATCCAGTAGGCAAATGCCACTGGCCTCTCGTCTCACCGAAGATATCAGTACAGTGAGGAGGATATACATTTGGATATACGAACAATTTGTTTATAAAACTTTTGAACAAATAAATATTACTCATAGTTACAATAATGAACCGGTAAATATAAATAAAAAATAAGGATATAAACAGCAACTTGACGAAAGGTCAATTTCATAATTTCTATATAATTCTGAAACGGAAGGAAAACTACTTATTTTATTAGAGTTCCGTACCCAAAGAATAAAACGGGACCCTATTATGTACTTATATACTTCGCTTTCCGTCCGTCTGTCACCAGGCTGTATCTCAAGAACGGTGATAGCTAGACAGTTGAAATTTTCACAGATGATGTATTTCTATTGCCACTATAACAACAAATACTAAAAGTAAAATAAAACAAATATTCAAGGGGGGCTCCCATACAACAAACGTGATTTTTTGCCGTTTTTTAAAGAACGGAACCCTCCGTGCTCGAGTCCGACTCGCACTTGGCCGGTTTTTATTAATTGCTGTAACCTGTAATCAAATCCAAGGTAAAGCATGGCAATGTATCACTACATAGTATAAAATAAAGTCGTCTCTTTTTCGTGTCTGTCACACTGTTTGTCTGTCTGTATGCTTAAATCTTTAAAATTACGCAACGGATTTTGATGCGGTTTTTTGTAATAGGTAGAGTGATTCAAGAGGAAGGTTTTTATGTAAAAAAAATCCCGAAATTCCCACGGGAACGGGCACAACGCGGGTAAAACCGCGGGGCGCTGCTAGTATATATATATAATAATCAATTAATTTGTTCCACAATACTCAGGATGAGTTGTTTCAAACAGTTGGCTATCGTAACATACGTTCGTTAAAAAGTTCATGATTTACTGTTAAATATCTGTTAAATACAAAGCGTTGTTCCATAATTTAAATGACAGTCTGTTAAAGTTATTCAGATAAGAAGAAAGCCATAAATTTTCATTTCTTTATTTGTGTGATACTGACATTTATGTTAACGGTTACTGGTGGGTAAACGTTGGACCAACCCGTCCTCAGTATAGAATGTTTTAAGCTACGTTTAATGTAGTCTGGTTAAAGATGGGTAATAAATAATCTTAAGATTTTAGTTATTGTTCGGAATGTACATTTTGTTTTTTGAATGTTTATCACCCATCCTACTACTAATATTATAAACTAGCAGCGCCCCGCGGTTTTTACCCGCGTTGTGCCCGTTCCCGTGGGAATTTCGGGAATTTTTTTACATAAAAACCTTCTTCTTTAATCACTCTACCTATTACAAAAAACCGCATCAAAATCCGTTGCGTAATTTTAAAGATTTAAGCATACAGACAGACAAACAGACGACAAACAGACGCGACTTTGTTTTATACTATGTAGTGTGATTCTACTTGTTTCGTAAGTTTAAGCGAACACCACTCATTTTGAATTGAAACTATACGTTTACGGATACACTTCGCTTTTATTTTACATTTTTATCCGACTTTTTTGACTGTGACCACGGTTCCTGTAAAGGGGCCGAAACGTCAGATAAAAATGTAGAATTATTCTATCCCGAAATTCCTACGGGAACGGTCACAAGGCGGATAAAACCGCGGGGCGCTACTAGTTTGTCATAGAAGGAAGGAACTGCAATAATCGAAAAGATTCTCACAGTTATAATGTTTTAATAGTTCGTGACTACATTTTACCTCAATCTTGTTTTTTTTCATTTTCATTTTTCTTCTTTTAGAAATAAAACGTCAAGATAAAATAATATTAAGTATAATTGCGGAAAATGTCGTCAAATCACGAACTCATAACGTCTCATTTAGTTTAATATTGTCTTCATTAATTCTTTTTTTGTACATTGAAACCACGTTTACGGATAAACTTACATTTGTATCATAAGTGTATGTAATCCTAACTATTATTATCCTAACTTCATTACTACATAGTATAAAACAAAGTCGCGTCTGTTTGTCTACAACACAACGCGGGTAAAACCGCGGGGCGCTGCTAGTAATTCATATAAACTATACTGTTGAATGAATACAAAAAATGTTTGTTTAATTTTTTTCTGTTTAATAAAAAAAATGGTAGTTTCTGAGCGATTATATAAGCGATTCAAATTCAAAAATACAAAGAAAAATCTTTTGTGGTTTATTTTCAAAATTATATGCTCGGTTTATTTTGAGATATGGAGCTGGTTAATTATTTAAATTGAACTGGTACTATTATGTGAGCAGAATCAGTTATTTTCCGCAAACTATGGCGTTTTTATGGAATTTGAATAGATTAATTTGGTATATTTTAATAAAATAATTCTGCGTGATATGTTTTATGTTGTAACCAATATATTATAGATAAATAAAACACAGAATACGTTCTTTAAACATGCCAAACCGGTTAAAACCGAACTCATAAAAAGAGTTATTCATGTTTGAATACTAAAGTTTCGGACCCACCCTTGTTGTGTCAATAATGATAAGAATTATACAAGGTTAGTTTGGACTGGAAATGAGCTGGGATTTCCGTGGTTTTCAGTTGTTGAAAGTTACTAAAACAAAATGAAGGTTACATTTTAAAAGTAATGCTATTTATAAGCTACTAGCAGCGCCCCGCGGTTTCCATTGTGTCCATTCCTGTGGTAATTTCGGGATGAAAAATAGCCTATGTTACTCGTAGATAATGTAGCTTTCGAATGGTGAAAGAATTTTTTAAAACGGTCCAGTAGTTTTTGAGCCTATTCATTACAAACAAACAAACAAAGTTTTCCTCTATATAATATTAGTGTAGATTAACAATGTATGTATATTTATTACTTTTTCACGAAAAATCTACTTGACGAATTTGGATGAAACTTTACAGTAATATAGGTTATACACCAGAATAACACATGGGATACATCCCAAAATTCCCGCGGGAACGGGTACAACGCGGGTAGTAGGTTTTATATACTTTATTTACATAAAACAATTCCCATCCCATATTACTCATCAGCAAACAGAGAGAGTCCTTGAAAATCAATCAGTTTATCGTTAAACAAATGTAACGATGATGTTTACTCGCCGATACCGATTTCCGAACAAACGAACCTTGCCATCGGCAAATATGAAGGGTTTTACAACGATGTGGTATTGTGCGACAATTTAGATATGAATTAATTAAGTTTTATCGTAGTAAGTTTGAGTTGGTTAGCGGCCAACCCTGTAGTCGGAGGTTTTAGACCACCCAAAGGCCACCGACATGGTCTAACGATTGAAACAACCAGGACCGACAATTTTACGTCCCCTCCGAAGCACGGTAGCGCTCAGATAAAATGCCACTATCGGCCACCCATCCAAGCAGGGGTCGAGCTGCACGTAGCTTAACAATCGCAATCAACATCGCTTAGTCAAACTACGCCACGAGCGCTACAGTTTTAACGTTAAAGGCCTCCACCCATTACACCGTATCATACCATGACCGTGCTATGAGCGTATCAGGCAAAAAAGTATTATTTGTATTGAAAAGTATGAAACTATGCTCACTAGACCGTTCCGTCACCAACCAACAACGTCGACTATTCTCACCTAATATTTTGCCGGTGCTGAAACGTTCATAGCACGGTCATGGTATGATACGGTGTAATGGGTGGAGGCCTTAAAGCGCAAGACACACATAGTGCGGGAGACAGCCAGTGTGACACCTTTCACACATGGAATACGTCACCCGCACTTTGTGTGTCTTGCAATATGCAATGGGTTACCGAAGTGTGATGTTTTATGTCATGCCATGGATATCAAATGCAGAGGTGGAAAGGCACTCTAAGGGTGTGTATCTATAGAAGCGGAGTGGAGCTGTGTGAAAACCAATAGACCAATCACAATGCATTACGAAAAGATTTTTTTTCTTCTAATCGAGTGGATGGTCAACCTGACCAATCCTGGTGTCAGAGTTATTGAGCCGCCAAAGGCCTCTGACATGGCTCATGTGACGACTACTATCCGTAGAAAGTAACCGGGACCGACGGCTTAACGTGCCCTCCGAAGCACGGAATCATTTTACTTTTCGGGCAATCAGGTGATTCAGCCTGCAATGCCCTAACCAAACTGAGGACAGTCTCACAAAGAGATTATTTTGTGAGATATTGTCCCCATCGGGAATCGAACCCGGAACCTCCGGACCGTGAGCCGAGCGCTCAGACCACAAGACCACGGAGACTGTTGCACGGAAGATTTTGAGAATGCAGATGTTGGTAGATTGAGCACTGCAGAGCACCGCTTTATTTCTATGGCAATGCAACCTTAAGGTTGGATTTTCAATTATTTTTAAGGAATTTTTATGTTCGATGAGGTTTTACGGAAATGGTTCCATATTCTGTTTGTAGAAGACTATTTTGGAATTGAAATTGATTGCTTTATTATATAGTATTCTAAATAATTAAAATTACTTTCTTTCTTTTAACTTACATATCTGATAATTGAGATATACAAGCACGTTGGCACAGTGGCAGTGAGAGAGCTTACTGTGTCGGGAATTGCGGGTTCAATTCCCGACCGGAGGTAACAGTATGTGAAGATATTACTGTTGGCGACGACGTTTGGGTGTCAATTATACGAGTATATTCTTATAAAGTATTTGTGTATGTATATGTAGTATCAGTGAGTTTGATGCCATAATAAAATCTTAGAGCTTATTTTGGGTCTAATTAGCCGTGACTTTCTCCTGGTATATTATATGATACAATAAAAAAATGCAGTCTTTCCCCAATAATACGGTACCAAAAGCACATTTCAAAAACTAACCCAAACTTTCAATTCCAGGTCCAAAGCCGGACAAAAAGGTGATAATGTCAAAGAAATCCTTAAAAAATCTCGGCTTTACCACTCAGGGTAGAGGACACTTCATGACAGCAAAGAGAACAAGATACAACTACTATCAAATGAAGGACCTCTTGAGAGACCCTCAGATCAACTTGAAGAGGAAGACGCTGGTCTACGCGGGGGGGTACCTGGACAGTCCCGCTTTCCCAGTGGCAGGGTCCTTAGTGTATGAGTACATGAAGTTAGATTACAACGTATTTTCAATTGATATGCATAAGTTTGTGACAGTGCAATACCCTTTGTAAGTATTTAGTTTTATGGCTTTTCTAGCCCCGCGTTATATCCATTCCCGCGGGAATTCCGGGATAAAATGTATTCTATGTGTTATTCTGATGTATAAGCTATATTACTGTAAAGTTTCATCCAAATCCGTTCAGTAGTTTTTGCGTGAAGGAGTAGCGAACATCCATACATTCATCCTCAAAAACTTTCGCATTAATATTAGTAGGATAATAAGTGGTGTAAGTATGTAAAACGTGGTTTTGAGGTCTGCTTTCGGTAGTGGCCGCAACAGCTGGCAGTAACTTCCGACTGCAACCAGCAGTGTCACTGCAAATGTTTTATAGAGATCTATAGCCTGTGTGGTGCTTGCAGTCGGCAGTTGCTTCCTGCTGCAGTCGCTACCGAAAACAGACCTTTAGTATTATCTATTATTCTAGACACTGAACTATTTATGTGACCATTTAAGTATGTTTACCTAATTACCTACTCAAAACGCGAATGAATAATCAAACTTTCTTATTCAAAAATTTTGATTTGTAATACGTATGAACTGACTCCACTCCATCTTCATCCCCAGAGCCGCAATCTACATAAGAACGGTCGGCAAGCACGTCGCAGAGATGTTAGTCAACCTCGTCAACCTCGGCATGAACCCAAAAACCATCGAGCTGATCGGGCTCAGCCTCGGGGGACAAACCGTCAGCTTCATCGCCAAGAACTTCAGAGAAATCACTGGCATGAACATTACCAGGATCACAGCCTTGGATCCAGCTGGTCCTTGCTTCAGGAACCTCGGCCCAGAAGACAGATTAGACCAATCAGACGCTGACTTCATCGAAGTCATAAATACGAATATTGATGGCTATGGCATGGCTGCTCCAGTAGGCCATGTCAATTTCTACGTCAACGGTGGAGAATACCAACCTGGTGATTTGATCTGGATGCCTTGCAACGTCCTCTGCAGTCATATCAGATCGTTTACTCTCTGGCTCTCTGCTTTGAAAAACCCTTACTCTTTTATCGGTATGCAATGTGATTCAGTACAGGATGCTCGGATGAAAAGATGCTACGACAGAACCCCAAGAGTTACCAATCTTTTAGGCTATGAGACGGACAAGAGTAGGGAAGGTATTTTCTATTTGGCTACGACGAATAATTATCCTTATTATTTAGGAGAAAAGGGTTTGAAGAAGGAAAACGAGTTTTTTGGAGCTATGATGAAGAAAATTGTTGAAAGTGATGATATGATCATGTAATTCGTTATCTTCTAATTAAGCTAATTCGTGATCATGTGATGACCAAGCCCCACCTATAGGTGACCGTTCTACCGGAGCTATGTTATTGATATGATGGGTGGATACCACGATCCCTAAAAATGGGTTGCTTCGAACGGTTGGTAATCGTAACATACGATCGTTAAAAAATTATCTTACTTTACGTTACGTGTGTTTGTTAAATACAAAGCCGAATTTCATAAATTAAATGACAGTCTGTTTAAGTTATTTAGGAGGCCATAATTTTCATTTTCTTACGTATGTTGAGGTTGACATTGTGTATTAACGTTCACTGGTGCGTAAACGTAAGCTGAACCAACCCACCGTAAGTAAGTTTGATGGGTATCCACTAAACATAGTATTTCCATGTATGTAGCAACTCTATAGCATAGCTTCAGTGGCAAGGCACCTTAAATCTTATGTACTTACTCAGAGAGGTCAATTAAATCGATAATTAACTAATGATGGTGAATTCATTGTTCATACATTATTTTTTTAATCTCTCACTATCCTATTTTTAGGAATCATTAGGCGACTTTGAGTGCGGCAGTTAATGTTAAGCAAAAAAGATGTTTTCACTAAATAGTGATAACTGATAATATAATAAGGAATATTTTCAAAAACTTTTTATAAAGGATCACATTAATAAACGCGTATTATGAACAGTTTAGCCATCAAATGGTTTGTCACTTTCTGACGTACGCAATTTTCCGTAGAGCAAAAGAGACAGAACACTTTATAAAAGTGTTTTAGTTACACCGCGTTTATTAATAAGGGCTTAAAGGTTAATAAAGATGACGTGACAAATACATGACAGTTCATCTATGTTCATCTATAAATGTAATATAATACGACCATTTTAAAGTAGTAGTTAATAGTTAGACTAGCAGCGCCCCGCAGTTTTACCTGCATTGCGCCCGTTCCCGTGGGAATTTCGGGATGAAAAATAGCCTATAATCTTCCCGTTGAATGTGGCTATCCATTACAAAAAGAATTATTCAAATCGGATTGGTAGTTTCTGAAATTAGCGCGTTCAAACAAACAAACAACTTCAACTTTATTATATAAGTATAAATTAAGTACAAAGTGCTGTTATAATATAACATTAAAATAATAGGTTGCCTGTGATAAAAAAATGTTCAATTTGCTAAATTTTAAAGATGTATAGATAGATTTTATTATTTCTAATTAATGTCTACAATAAAATATTTTACAATTATAATATTTTGTGGTTTTATTTTTAAAACAAGCAGCGCCTCTTGTTTTTACCCCCGTTGTGCCCGTTCCCGTGGGAATTTCGGAATGAAAAATCACAACTAAATTCATTACTTGAAAATGAATATGAAAGATGGTCCGTCACACCGAGACTTGAACCCGGGACCTCGGTCTCAGCAGGCGAGTGCACACACCACTAGACCACCGCGACGTAATGAGAATTTAATACGAACCGGCTACCTATTAAATTAATTGACAATTAAAATTAAAACCAAAATATTTGAGTTCTCATTAAAATAAAGGAAATTATTATGATAATAATAATACTATTATAAAAACTTCCTGTCTGAATTATGAACATTTCGACTTGATTTCCTTACCTTCTACTCAACAGTACAAAATGGTATGCTGTTATTGGCAGTGAACTGCAAATGTTTATTGACGTAAATATAATCATTTAACAAGTATTTGTGATATATTATAAGTATTTATTAATAAAATAAGCGTATGAAGTCATTTTTAAAGGTTCAGTATACGCAATAAAATGATAAGAATCATATGTTTTGTGAAATGTTTTTTTATATTATAGTCATGACAATATAATAGGTATATTCGCTGATTATAAAACAATTGCCCTAAAAACTGTCTATCTGTATATAATAGATTTTCGTAAAACCGACTCAACAGATTTTCATGCTGTTTTCGCCAACATACAGAGTGATTCACGAGAAAAAGATTAGTGACAACTTTTAATGGCAATATCCCCACAGGAACGAGTACAACGCGGGTGTATCTGGGCACTGTTAGTTAAAATACACATAAACATCCTACCAAGACACCCTCCTTTATTCAAAATGGTTAAAAACCTAATACAAAGTATTAAGATATATAGATCGGTATTTGTATGAAATCAGGAATATACAAGAGTTAAACCTATAATCTTGATAGCAACTAAAGGTCAAAGACGCTAATTATTACTAATTATTATTTATTTTTATTACGTATCCATAAATACTTCACAACTCACGTTGGTTTATAGTCATAGTAACTATGTAGACTGTAATAGGAAGAAAAATAGTAAATTAAAAAAATGTTGTTAGTTGAATTTTGTCTGTGTCTAGTTTCTATAAGTGGGGTGTTGTCTGTGGAATCTTCTAGAACAATCGAAGGGTACCCGGCGGGATTACTGAGTGAATGTAAGGAAGTATTTATAATTATTTTTTTTTGGATTGGCACAAAATGTGGTTAAATGTCGTCAATTTTCCAGCCGAAGACGATTGCTTCTGAAGAGGAAAAAGGTTTAGAGATAGGGTAATAATGAAATAAAATCACTAAACCTTTTTCCTCTTCAGGAGCAATCGTCTTCGGCTAGAAAATTGACGACATTGGTCCACATTTTGTGCCAATCCAAAAAAAACAGAGTATACGTAGGTATCTATCTATCTATAAGTACTAATATAATAAATCTGATTATTTTGTAACTTTTTGTATCCATTACAAAAAAAACGAATCGTATTAGTAATTAAATTAAATTAGATTATGAGATTAGCGTATTCAAACAAATAAACTTTTCAACATGCGCGTTTAAACTAATAAACTCTTCACAATTCAACGGGAAGGTTATTTGCTATTTTTCATCCTTAAGTTTCTACGGGAACGGGCACAACGTGGGTAAAACCGCGAAACGCTAATAGTACTAATATAATAAAGCTAAAGATTTGGATTTTTGTTTGTTTGAAGACGCTAATCTCAGAAACTACTAACCCGATTTGAATAATTCTACTTCCATCGGATATCCACATTCAAAAGAAAGGCCATAAGGTTTTTATATCCCTAAAATCCCACAGTAAAAGACACTACACGGGTAAAACCACTAGGCGTTGCTAGTTACATACATTCTTACATTCCAGGTCCCGGCTCCAGCAAACAAGTAGTAATAACCCAAAACAGTCTGAAAAGACTTTCCTTCCTTCTTCTCTCTCCTGGAAACTTCCTCACAACTAACATAACTTCATACAATTACTTCCAAATGAGGAAACTGGCTAAAAGGCTGGATTTTACCAAGAAAACCGTGTTATATATGAATGGGTACATGGATAGTTCTTATATGAACTTGATAACGCCGGCAATGGGGTCGGTGTACAATGATTTGGGGTATAATGTTCTGCTTTTGGAGTATATGCAGCTTAGCTCGTTCATTTATCCTAAGTGAGTATAACTATAACGTTTCCATAAATAAACACAAAAAAGTTACCAAAAACTGTAATTTTTTTATCGGCAGTAGCACAAACTAGTAATAATTAAAAAACCGTAGGTACTTAGTTAAAAGGGCTACGTAATAAGGTATTAAATACCTTATATCAAAACTATTTGACAGACTGCAATTGGATTTTATGATTAAAATTTTCTCTTTACTGTTTGTTTGTTTCAACGACTTAAAGATACACATTTTATCTTTTTTCTACTACTACTACATATTTTATCTACTTTTAACCTATAGCAGCCATCATTCATGATTTTATTTCAACGCTAAAAAATGATTCATTCAATAACATCAAATTTATTAATTCCAGGGCATCCAGAGTCCTTCCAGCGATCGGAAAACGAGCCGCAGAAATGCTATCAACCCTCATCAAGCACGGACTCGACCCAGACAACTTCGAGCTTCTAGGAATCAGCTTCGGAGGACAAGGCATCAGCTTTATAGGAAAGAACTTCCGAGAAATCACAGGCAGGAACGTATCCAGGCTAACTTCTATAGATCCAGCCGGCCCTTGCTTCCGAAGATTAGGAGCAAAACATAGGATTGATGCTTCAGATGCTGATTTCGTTAACATCATCCATACTAACATTGATGGCTATGGCTTTGCTGCAGCGGTAGGACATGTAGACTTTTATATCAACGGAGGAGAGTACCAGTTCTTAGAATTACCGATGTTTCCATGTGGAGGAATGTGCAGCCATCTACGGTCGTTCACCATTTGGGTTGCAGCACTGTATTACCCTGGTCAGTTTATTGGAGTCAGGTGCAACTCGATACAAGATGCTAGAGACAAGAATTGCTTCGAGAAGCCTTTGGTTACTAATGTTATGGGGATGAAGACTGATAGAAAAGTGACGGGAATATTTTATGTGTCGACGACTAATTTGTATCCTTATTTTTTGGGGAAGAAAGGCCTGTCTGTTAATGGGGATTTTGCGGCTAAATATATGCAGGATACTAATTCTGATGATGTGTTAATAGTTTGAAAATAATAAACGAAAACGGAAAGATCACCATGCATTGTATTATCTCCCGAACTATTCTTATAAGTTTTTAAAGTTTTAGTTCTAGTAGCGACATCTAGCAGCAACACTGTATACTTACATGAAGTAACGTACCCTTTGTATTTGAATGTCTAAATTACTTTGAAATAGTTCTGTACATTTTCCATAGATGGCGCTATACTTAATAATGAATCGGCAATTTTAATTTTCTTAGCAAGCTAACTCTAAATTATTGTAATAATTTAATGATACATTATAACTAAAGTTCCTTGAAATAAAAATAATATGAAATCAATAGTGAAACGAAACAAAACATAAATATTGATAAAAAATCACCTACCTAATTATACAAGGGTCATTAAGTACAACCCTTCTATTTAGAAATGCAAATGATATTCAAATTCAATCCAGGTGGCCATGACCTCAAAATAATAGTCCAATACTGACCCCATACGATAACCCTTTAAGCGGAATAAAGATTTAAAAATACCCTATGGTCCTTTGCGGACAATATGAACCTTCTGGTCAGGTAAGCAGCTGCAAGCCAATGAATGCAGACTTTTGTCCGACCTTAGGAGACAAAAAATACCCTTTCATAGCGCAACGGTATCTTAATTATAATTCGGTTTTGTTTACGGAAGTAATATTATGCAATAAAGAGCGAGATTTATGATTAAAACCTTTTAAAAACCGATTGTACATTATCATATCATTTTATTTTTAGATCCGTTGTGAAGTGAGTATAATACTTATAATAAAAAAAGTATGTAGGTATTAACCTTGTAATGTCCCACTGCTGGGCAAAGGTCTCTCATATCGCTGAAGATATCAGTACAGTGAGGAGGATTAGGCATAATCACCACGCTTGCCAAATGAAGGTTGGTGATCTCAAACTCGAGCCACGCTTGAAAAGTAGGAAACATGTCTTTGTTCATGCTTATATATAATACTAGCAGCGCCCCGCGGTTTTACCCGCGTTGTGCTCGTTCCCGTGGGAATTTCGGATTTTTTTTACATAAAAACCTTCCTCTTGAATCACTCTACCTATTACAAAAAACCGCATCAAAATCCGTTGCGTAATTTTAAAGATTTAAGCATACAGACAAACAGACAAACAGACACGAAACAGAGACGACTTTATTTTATACTATGTAGTGATAATAACAATATGTTATTCCTTCTGATTGCACTGATATGTTTATTAATGGCAAGAGATATGTTCTGCAACTTCTTAAATATCATCTTCAATCAATTTCTACTTACGATAACCTCATAAATAAGATAAGCTGATTATCTTCATTCAATCTCACAAACTTTCGCATTTATATTATTAATAGGATTAGGATGTTATCATGTTATAATATACCCAGGTAAATACAAAATATTCAAGTTATAAGGATAAAAATATGAAAATACCATAACTAGTATTTCCATTGCCACACTTGACTTTTAATAATTATCTGCTTAGTAACTAAATACTTTACTTACTTTAAAAAATCACTTTGGACATTAAAAAATTGTAACACTGGCTAACAACCATAAAACTACCCCTAAAAACACATAGGTATTACTCACCCCTCTTTTTGTATACGGATAAAAATCGCCCACAAAAAAAACTTGAAAAGCTTATTGGCTGAAACTGAACAAAAGGAAATTAATAGCTTTAGAAAGCTCCTTGTTAGCACAAAAAACTGCTGAAAAGCTTGAAGCCTCTTAAAATGTGCTTAAAGCTTGCTTAGTTACTTGATCACGTGGAGATTAGGTAAGAAAACAATGTTTAAGGATTTTTAACGTAAAAGCTACTGTAGAGGTATTCTGCCTTGCTATAAAAACCGTTTTATAAATTGGTGCTGTGTTATGTTGTAATTCTACTTTTAATATTACCCATCCAAGTAAGCGCCCAGTTGGTCGTTGCTTAACAATGGCCATTTTTTAAATTGCTACTACCAAACGTTTTCAATAATGTTTACGGATACACTTCGCTTTTAGTCTACACTAGCAGCGCCCCGCGGTTTTACCCGCGTTGTGTCCATTCCTGTGGGAATTTCGGGATGACCAATAGCCTATGTTACTCGTGGATAATGTAGCTTTCGAATGGTGAAAGAATTTTTAAAAACGGTCAAGTAGTTTTTGAGCCTGTTCATTACAAAAAAACAAAGTTTTCCTCTTTATAATACTAGTGTAGATTTTATCTGACGTTTCGGTGGGACCACGGTTGCTGTAAAGGAACCGAAAAGTCAGACAAAAATGTTAAATAACAGCGTAAACTTAGTTTAAATTCAAAATGAGTAGTGTTCGCTTAAACTTAAGAAACCAGTATTTTTCAAGAACGGCGAATTTGTTAAAGAACATTTGAAATAAAGTAACTACGAGTATATGGTTTCACCCGTTTCCGCCTGTCTTGTCAATCTTGTAGCACTTTTAAAAACATAGTATATAAGCGAGTACATAAGAACATGTTTAGATAAAGCAGGAGCGTTAGAGAAAGGTCTTTCTGCACACTTAGCCCCATTATACAGGGGGTGGTTTTGCCAAAAAGAAACAAGTCAGGTATACAGACAGACACGGGGTATAGGGTGGCTGTAGGGGCTTGGTACTTGGAATTATTTTTGGGTATGGTATCAAATGATGATACATATTTTACGTGTATTGTACGTGATTTATTTCTTAAATTCGACTGAAAAATATTCAAAGTGTTCTTTTTAAGCCTTTTTTAAATTACGGTTATCTTTTTCGAGACTGATCTTTCCAGAAACTTTTTATGTAAAATGTTGTGAAGCCCAGAAGATACCACATTAGTTTGAAAAAGACTGTTATATATGATACGAACAACTGTTATTACTGCCGCACTTAGAGACGTCCGTTAAATTGACATTTAACTAATTGACGTAATTTTTCATACATTACTTGTCAAAATCACTCATTAAATGTGTACTAAGGAAGTATTTGACGGCTCTGAATATCTGAGTGTTAGAGTGTCTAAATACATTTGTCTTGGCGTCGAGAAATAGTCAGCTTCAAGACTGTAGATAATTATACAGTCAATTTGTTTTTCAAAAAACAGCCTCCGAATTGTCAGATAGTCTGCATTGTATGTTCAAGTATCAAAACCAAGTCATCCCACTATCCAGTCTCATTAATAAGGAACAAAGTGAGTGCGAGGGCCGGGAGTCGCGGGGAACACTCAAATTTTCTATCTGAATGAGCTTTTGACAGACGCAGGCGGTTTAGCAACGTGCGGGTTTTATATACTGACTGCAACTTATGTATTCACATCACTAGTGGTTAGGTAATCGTTAGAGAAAAAAATAAAAAAGTATTTATGTTTTTAGTTATGGTGTGAGGTGACGGGGTGGTAAGTAAGTTGTTATTCTGTAGGGGTGTGCCATGTGCTATGGTGCAGTGACGGCGACGACAAAGAGTTTTTGGGAAACTGTACATAATGTTGAGATTTGAATGGGATTTTGTGAATCGATTCGAAAAGTTTAATATGTTGTTTCTATGTTTGAGTTATTTTGGATGTTTTTATTCCGAAATAAGGAGCACGCATTATACTAAATGAAACGGGTCTGTATCGCGTTAGATTGGTCACGGGATAACTTGAGTTATCCCGTGACCACGAGCGGTGTAATCCGCTCGAAACGTCGGGTACGTATTTTAGTAAATACATTAAATTATCTAACGCGATACAGACCCGTTTCATTTAGTATAATGAGTGCAAATCGTGTGAGTTTAAAAAGGAGCACGGGCGCATTACGAGTAAAACTGCGCGCCGCGTCTTATTATAAATGAAGTATCTAGTCAGTATTTTTTTATAATACTACTAATAATATATGTATTATAAATGCGAAAGTTTGTGAGGATATATGCATTTTTGTTACTCTTTCACGAAAAAACTACTCAACGAATTTAGATGAAACTTTACAGTAATATAGGTTATACATCAGAATGACACATGGAATACATTTTATCCCGAAATTCCCGCGGGAACGGGTACAATACGGGTAACACCGCGGGGCTAGTTATGTGTATTTAATGAAATAACTATTCAAACATATAGCTACAACACAGCAAGTACACTTAACCAAATTAATGTCATAAACACATCCACAACCACAACCATACCAACATCTCTTACAAGCTCAGTTTAAAATAACATTTCGACAAACAAAGTTAAAGTTAACTGCATCAGCATGTTACGTTAACTGGAGTCTAGACGTAACCAAGTTAAGTCACGTCAAAGATACGAGAACCTTAAGTTAACCTAACTGAATCAGTTAGCTCTTTGACGGGGGAATCTGATTTGAACCCTGACCGAGGGCGAATATTGAAGACGAGGGTAGTTAATAATAATTTTAGACTATATGCCTTATTAATAAACGTGTGTAAGTAAAATACTGTTATAATGTGTTTTGTCTCTTTTGCTCTTCGGAAAATTGCGTTTGTCAGAAAGTGACAAACTATTTATAGGTAAAATGTTCTTGATATGCTATGGGTTTGGTTTAGGATTAGTTGGGTTTACTTTTTAACTTAGTATTTTATTTTTAGTATTCGTTGTTATAGCGGCAATAGAAATACATCATCTGTGAAAATTTTAACTGTCTAGCTATCACCGTTCTTGAGATACAGCCTGGTGACAGACGGACGGACGGACAGCGAAGTCAGTCAGTAATGGGGCCCCGTTTTTACCCTTTGGGTACGGAACCCTAAAAACAAAGTTTGACGTTTTGTTGGTTTGACATGTTTGACGTATATCACTCACTTGCTACCTATCAAACTAACTAACTTTCTCTATCTCACACTTTGTTATCTCGCTCAATGTCAACGACACTTAAAACCTCTTAAAACCAATGAACTGTAAAATGACTAAACTCTTTTTGAAAAGGATTTGAACCTGCAAAGAACTCTCTCAAGTGGATATTCTTTTAAAGCGATTTGTCAATATTTAGTGAAGTTGCAAAGAAAATATCTCTTTGACAAGTGAACCCTTCATAATTGGGGTTGGCTGGGGGTTCATAAGGATTTTTGGGTGTTTAATATTTAGAGCCTGTGCAGACTGGATAGACAGTTTTTAAACTATTTTGAAGTCTGTGAGAATTTTTAAAGGAGTAACGACTGTCTGAATAAAGGGCGGCGAGTAAAACATATCACCCTATAGAAACATACCGTAATATGTATAATAATCCTATAGATAATGTACATACATTATATTATACATACATTATATACATTATATTGTACATAGGGTTTAGGCCCATCTCGTAGCCAGATTTGGTAGCTAGCTTCCAAATGGGAGAAATAATCCCGATTCGAAGCTGGCTACGAAATAGGAATTCGAAAGTCAAAGATTTAGGATTTTAACTAGTAAAAAAAAAAAAAACCCTAACCTACCGAATAGATCGTTCCCATTTAGTAGCTAGCTACAAGATGGGAAAACACTTTTCTCATTTCGTAGCTAGCTACCAAATCTGGCTACGAGATGGGCCTAACCTGTACATAGTCAGTCACACTGATGCAGTTACAGACAAATTAAAAAAATTAGACCTCTAGCTAATTTGTTAGTATGTAACTGCATCAGTGTGACTTTACGAGTACATAATGTACTCGTAAAGTCGTAATTTTGATTTTTCAAAAATCAAACAAAAATCAAAATTATCCCATCATCCTACAAAGATCGATGGAAGAAGATGTATTAACATATTATGCCGTGACATATGTCGAACCCATTTGTACACTCAATTTGTACCCATAATAGAACCCATATCTTACAACGCTTTCCGAACATAATTCACAAAAATAAAAAACATCCTCAGTTTTGAAATACGTTAATTAATAAAGCACAATATAAATTCAATTTCAGAAAACAATTCTCGAACATCAGAAACAGCTAATAAACAATTAAAACAAACTCAGCTAACAAAACTAAAAAACTCAGACACGTACTAATCAAAATCCATACTAGAAAAAGAGCTCGACAGATAAGTATGTCCGTGGGGAAAATCGGAACTAAACAATGGAAATTTATATTCACATTATTTTATCTCTATCTGTATCTATAATTGGATTATTTTCGGGGAGGAAATTGGGGATAAAAGTATTATTCGGGTATAAAAGTGGGGATAGAAAACGGCTCCTTCGAGTTTTAAGTCGTGCCTAATTTCGTCTAAATCGGTTTCGGCAAAATACGATTACATTCTAATATTCCAACGATTAAATCTTCAGAATCATTAGTGGTATAAAATGGTACTAATATAAAGTATACTTTATGCTAAAAAATACAAATTTAGTTTCCATAGTTTAGTTTGGGTCTTACAAGGGTATACGAAATAAATACCTAGTTCTAGATATACTGACACTAAGTGTGACCTATTTGAAGCTTGGTCAACCTATACATTCTCACTAATTTATTCCTCAATATACTGTTATTTTATTATTTAGTTTAAGTTATCTCTAACTAAAGATATTATATTCTATTCAGCAAAGTAAAGGTTTACCCTGTAATTTCCCACTGCTGGGCTAAAGCCTCTCATCTCACCGAATTTATCAGTACAGTTTAATACCCTGCATTAAATTTTTCTAACACAAAACCACTACTAGTGGCGCCCTCACCAAAAACACACTTATCCATTCCCACCCCACGTTCTTAAAAATTCAACCCCCAATAAAAATAACCTACGACATGGTAATCCACCCTTTCCAACCGTAGGGGGTGATTCACCCCCTTATTCTTATTTACTTGCGTATCTGATAAATCGATGGCATTTTAAATGTTGCGGTGTGGTATTGCTCAGTGCGCATGCGTCGAATGTATGGCTACCGAAAAAAAGATGGAAAATAAGAGATAGAAGGAGCGGGGGCGAGGCTACGCGGCCTCGGGAAGTGGGTGATACAGGGTGCGATGGGGTGGGTTTTAATTTTGAAGAATTTATATAGAAATTTTAACTTATTAGTAGACTAGCAGTACCCGGTTTGAACCACATTGTGCTCGTCCCTGTAGGAATTTCGGGATAAAAAAATAGCCTATAACCTTCCCATTGAATGTGGCTATGCATTACAAAAAGAATTATTGGAATCGGAACGGTAGTTTCTGAGATTTTCAATAGTTTTATTATATTATAATAACCAGAGGCCCAAATTTTGATATTCTTATAAAGTATTTGTGTATGTATATGTAGTATTATCAGTGAATTAGATTCCATAATACAAGCTTAGAGCTTACTTTGGGTCTAATTAACCGTGTGTGAATTTGTCCGGGTATATTATAAATAATAAATAAATATACCTGGACAAATTCACACATTGTTAATTAGACCCAAAGTAAGCTCTAAGCTTGTGTTATGGAATCTAATTAACTGATACTATTACATATACATACACAAATACTTTATAAGAATATATAATTGACACGCAGACGTCGTCGCCAACAACTATGTCTGCACATATTGTTGACTCCGGGCGGGGATCGAACCCGCAACCCCCGACACAGTAAGCGCTCTCACTGCCACTGTGCCAACGGGCTTGTCATATTATACTATTATTATGCAATATTTTATCATTTAAACTTACTGTCTTTATCTAAAACACTGTTATAAAGTGTTTTGTCTCTTTTGCTCTTCGGAAAATAGTGTACGTCAGAATGGGACAAAACATTTCATAGTTAAAATATTGTTAACTAGCAGCGGCCCGCGGTTTTACCCGCGTTGTGCCCGTTCCCGTGGGAATTTCGGTAATTTTTTTACATAAAAACCTTCCTCTTGAATCACTCTACCTATTACAAAAAACCGCATCAAAATCCGTTGCGTAATTTTAAAGATTTAAGCATACAGACAGACAAACAGTGTGACAGACACGAAAAAGAGACGACTTTATTTTATACTATGTAGTGATAACCGTTTATAAATAAGGGCCTTAATCACTAAATTAACACAAAAATATTACTATTAATATTTCGCTCAAAAACTAAAGATTACTACTAATATTAATAATACTATACTAAGTACCGTTGCACCAACTTATTACGAACGAAATCACCCTGTATAAACAATTTGCTGTAGCTCACCAGTGGTGTAGTATAGGGGTGTGTCGCGCCCCGTGCCGCCCCGCGAGGGTTAGCTACTTGCTTCCAACTTACCTCGGGTGCCGCGTTTGAATGGGGCGAGTTACTTGCATGGATTATTTTTGGAACGAGTTAGGTAGATTAATTGGTGGTTAAATGCGAATTTAAAGTATTCTAAAGACTAGTTCTAATAAAGGTGTTGTCGGTGGTATACTCGCAGTTATACTCAGTATAAAAATAAATAAATGTAATTATTTCAAATGTTGTTGATAGACAAGTGTCAAATTTTTTATTTTGTAATCGGAATAACTTTTAATTGCTGAGAAAATGTACGTATATGTCTACAAAGCAGACGCCAATCGCATGTTTATTTTTTTATTAATTTAACGAACGATAACTCGGTCGCAGGTGTTTCTTGCTATGAGTACTTATGAAAATATTTTGCATTGTTGTATACAAAACATATTTTTATTTACTTATCAGACGATAAAATCTGTAAATTATGTCTTTTTAGTGTTCCGTACACAAAGGGTAAAAACGGGACCTTATTACTGAGACTTCGTTGTCCGTCCGTCCGTCTGTCACCACACCAGGCTGTATCTCAAGAACGTTGATAGCTAGACAGTTGAATAAGATAAAACAAATATTCCTATACAAAAAACGTGATTTTTGGCCGTATTTTAAAGTACAGAACCCTCCGTGCGCGAGTCCGACTCGCACTTGGCCGGTTTTTTTTGGATTATGATGTTTGTTAAACGGGCCGTTGTCACTGTAGACTGAAATGTTGTTAATTCAATCATCAATTATTGATAGTTTCATTTGACAGCAGTTGTAGGCGAATGTGAATAATCATAATACAATATTTAAAATTCGAATTCAAAATTTGGGTTAGTTTCGCTATGCTCGATTCCCGCTATGCACTGATCATAAAATACCTAACAAAAAGTGCCGCTATGCACGGAATCAGATTCTTGGACAGTCGAAAGGAAAATGCTTATGTTTAAATAAATAAAAATTTAAATAAAATACTCTCTTACTAGTTTCACTAACTATAACTAAGCAAACAGTATTCGTGTTAATCAACACATAGCTTAAACCGTCAACACCAAAGCAACGAGTTTTTTGGGCTACCTCTTCCGGGAATTTGTACCTGAGTGTTAACTTTTGCCTTGAATAGAAAGAGACAGTAGGATTGCAATTTTGGTGCATCTTTATTTTACTGATAAGGGTAATTAGGTTAGTTAGTTAGTACGTCTGCAATCATGTCGGACGCAAGTTCTTCCCGTGGTCCGGTTAAAAATTATACAATAATTGATAGTAGACGTGGTGGAAAGACTTTAGGCCCATCTCGTAGCCAGATTTGGTAGCTAGCTACGAAATGAGAAAAGTGTTTTCCCATCTTGTAGGTACATAGCTACTAAATGGGAACGATCTATTCGGTAGGTTAGGGTTATTTTTTTTTTACTAGTTCTTTTTCCTAAATCTTGGACTTTCGAATTCCTATTTCGTAGCCAGCTTCGAATCGGGATTATTTCTCCCATTTGGAAGCTAGCTACCAAATCTGACTACGAGATGGGCCTAAAGGGTGGAAAGACCCTGTTATATACCGGACACAATTACCATTTTGTAAGACAAAATAAAAGAACTGTTGTCTGGCAATATGTAAATAAAAGAAGTAATCTTGATTTTGAGTTGATTAATGTTTCATAGCGTTTTTATATTTTTAATCAAAATATACGCAATTCTTAAATTTAAATTAGATTTTTATTTACCAAAACAATTTTCCTCAAACTATGCAGTCCCAGGCTAGCTTTAAGAGAAATATTACTTATAAATATTAGATTATACTTTAGAAACACTTTTCTATCGAATTGTACCTTCCATTGTTAAAGGTAGCACTGAGAAATTCAGTGCAAAGCGGTACTTTTTGGTAGGTATTTAAAGATCAGTGCATAGCGGGAATCGAGCATAGCGAAACTAACCGCAAAATTTTCCTTTCATTAACACGTTTCCTTTGAACGCAGTCATTCGATTAATATGATTATCTCTTTCATAAAAACAGTGTGATCTTAATTTGAATATGGTGTTTCTGAAGTGTCAGTTGTCATTTTTGAAAAGAGACAGTAATCTTTGTAGCTAGTAAATTATCTTGCGAGTAGATAATCTTTCTATACTAATATAATAAAACTGAAGATTGGTTTTGGATTTTTGTTTGTTTAAACGGACTTATCGCAAAAACTACCAATTCGATTTAAATAATTATTTTTGTAACAAATAGCCACAACGGAAAGGTTAAAGGCTACTTTTCATCCCAAAATTCCTACGGAAATAGGCACAACGCGGGAATAACCGCAGAGCGATTCTAGTAATACGATAATTTATTAGCACTACCAGTAACTAGCACGAAACTAAACGAGGCTTATTAAATGATAGGATTTTATGAATCTCGTGTGATCTGAGTGACAAATTTTCATGCAACTTTGACATTTTCTATTGAAACTGTATTTTGTAATGATAATCTAATTGTTGATTTATGATTAATATATGACTTATGATTAATTAATTAGGTACTTAACTGCGCACTCAGACTCTTCATTGATTCCGTAAGTGAAGTCAATGAGGTAAAATATTTTTGACACAAAATATATGTAAAATGATTGACAAGCCCGTTGGCACAGTGGCAGTGAGAGCGCTTACTGTGTCGGGGGTTGCGGGTTCGATTCCCGCCCGGACTCAACAATATGTGCAGACATAGGTAGTTGTTGGCGACGACGTCTGGATGTCAATTATATATTATTATAAAGTATTTGTGTATATATATGTAGTAGTATCAGTTAATTTGATTCCATAACACAAGCTTAGAGCTTACTTTGGGTCTAATTAACCGTGTGTGAATTTGTCCAGGTATATTTATTATTTATTTAAAACTAGCAGCGCCCCGCGGTTTTACCCGCGTTGTTCCCGTTCCCGCGGGAATTTCGGGATAAAATATATCCCATGTGTTATTCTGATGTATAACCTACATTACTGTAGAGTTTCATCCAAATCCGTTCAGTAGTTTTTGCGTGAAAGAGTAACAAACATCCATACATCCATACATCCATACATCCATACATACAAACTTTCGCATTTATAATATTAGTAGGATTACGTCAATAAGTTAATTGTCAATTTATTAGACGTCTCTGTCAGAGTACACCACGCTGTAAAATAAAATATTTTGGAAGTCTTCTGGAGATATGGAGTAAATTCTGTAGATGACTGCTAATATATCTCAAATCCTACTAATATTATAAATGCGAAAGTTTGTGAGGATGGATGAATATATGGATGGATGTATGGATGTATGTTTGTTGCTCTTTCACGCAAAAACCACTGAACGGATTTGAATGAAACTTTACAGTAATGTAGGTTATATACCAGAATAACACATGGAATACATTTTATCCCGAAATTCCCGCGGGAACGGGTACAACGCGGGTAACACCGCGCGGTGCAGCTAGTATATTATAATTTATAACCCTTTCGACATATTTACGGGGTAGTAAAATAAAGTTTCCAAATCAACAAACAACACAAGCAAACTAGAAAGAAATCATGCAACAGTTTGAAACAAAAAGAACTTTCGGAACAAGAAACCACAAAAATTACTTTAAACTTTTAATTTTCGTTAAAGTTTATTAATATAAGTAAGTTTTGAAATCAAGTAACAAAACCAAAAGTAAGTACAACCGAACATAACTTGTAATAACTTTTCAACTTATTTAACACTAGCAGCGCCCCGCGGTTTTACCCGCGTTGTGTCCAATGCTGTGGGAATTTCGGGGTGAAAAATAGCCTATGTTACTCGTGGATAATGTAGCTTTAGAATGGTGAAAGAATTTTTAAAAACGGTCCAGTAGTTTTTGAGTCTATTCATTACAACCAAACAAACAAAGTATTCCTCTATAGAATATTAGTGTAGAAAAACAAAACACATTTTAAAATGAAGACCTCAAACTCATAACCTCTCTGTTACAATCCGGCTAAGCTCAACAAAACCTATAATTTTTTCCATTTCATCAGTAAAAATCGACAAGGGGGGTTGAACAAAGATGGCTGCCGGTCTCTTATCGCCCTTATTTTTGTGTTGTACCACCCTCGCCGCCCCTGCAGGCTCGCTATGCACCGGCTTCTTGTTTTAAAACTCCGACTTGAATAAGTAATAGGACTGATTGAGCCCTTTTAAAAATGTAGTTTATTACATGGGTTATGAAATTTGTGATACTTTATTATGGTGATATGTCATAATCAAAAACTTACTCAAAAACGTATATCACTACATAGTATAAAACAAAGTCGCTATTTTTGTCTGTTTGTTTGTCTTTATGCTTAAATCTTTAAAGTTACGCAACGGATTTTGATGCGGTTTTTTGTAATAGGTAGAGTGATTCAAGAGGAAGGTTTTTATGAAAAAAAATTCCCGAAATTCCCACGGGAACGGGTACAACGCGGGTAAAACCGCGGGGCGCTGCTAGTTTCATATATATATTTTGAATTGAAACTACGTTTACGGATACACATCGCTTCTATTTCACATTTTTATCTGACGTTTCGGCTCCTTTACAGGAACCGCGGTCACAGAAAAGATACGTATCAAAAATTCCCTAAAAAACCTATCCTACTATCCTACTAATATTATAAATGTGAAAGTTTGTATGTATGGATGTATGGATGTATGGATGTATGGATGTTTGTTACTCTTTCATGCAAAAACTACTGAACGGATTTTGATGAAACTCTACAGTAATGTAGGTTATACATCAGAATAACACATGGGATATATTTTATCCCGAAATTCCCGCGGGAACGGGAACAAAGCGGGTAACACCGCGGGGCGCAGCTAGTAATATTATAAATGCGAAAGTTTGCGAGGATGGGTGTATGTGTTAGTTACTCTTTCACGAAAAAACTACTTGACGGATTTGGTTGTAACTTTACAGTAATATTGGTTATATATCAGAATAACACATGGGATATATTTTATCCCGAAATTCCCACAGGAACGGGTCGATTACACTGCGGCTAGTTCCAACATAACGTGAAACTGTATATAATAGATCGAACATACATAAATCAACCCCTAAAATAACTCAATACGATAAATAAATATCAATACCATTCTGATAAAGCCGTAACTCCACTGTGGGGTGTGTAAAAAGAAGTGAAGAAAAAATTTAGGGTAGGGACCCACCCTCACGATTTTTTGTTCAACCATCCATCCATCACCCTATAATTTGATTTTTTATTTGTTATTAGTACATTATGTGATGTTTATCGATTAGGGGATCGTTATGTTAGTATACAGTGTATTATTTAAAGTAGCGCCTCGCGATCTTACCCGCGTTATATCCGTTCCCGCGGGAATTTCGGGATAAATTTTATCCTATGTGTTAATCTGATGTATGACCTATATTATTGTAAAGTTTCATCCAAATCTATTGAGTAGTTTGTGCGTGAAAGAACAACAAACATACATACATCCTCACAAACTTTTGATTCGAGCTTTAGATAAAAAATATATTGAAGTAAAACAAACAAGAAACTAATAATATCATGGGAATCAACGATATTTCAACCCCCTAAGCCCCTTTACAAGGAGTTGTTGTTTTTTCAAACCAAACCAGTACGATCTTTTGAAAGGAAACCCGTTTCAAAAGCGCCAAGCAATAAATATAATGAGCTTAATTTTTAGTTTTAAAACTTACATCGGTAAGATGTTGTGAACTTTTTGTGGTACTAGCTTTTGCTCGGAGCTTTTGACGTGTTTTAACCGTGGGATATTAAGGAAACAAGAAACTAAGAAAATATATTTTTTGGGGAAAACAAAAGTTTGGTTTTTTAGTTAAAACATTCTTTTTACAAGTATACTGTGTCATTTATGGAAAGGTGTTTTTTTAAACGTGTTAAATGTGACAAATGAATTGATGAAGTTCTTAAAGAGTACGAAATAGTAGTTTATGCAACGTCATATAAAGAAGGGTATTAAAACACGAGTGTGAGTTTATGAAACGAGCGCAGCGAGTTTCATAATAGTAACGAGTGTTTTAATACCCGTGTTATATGCAGTTGCATACACTACTTTATCTTCACTATTTAATGCAATTAATCAAACAAAATTTTAAAAACAAAACACATTGCGAAACATTAAATTCACGCGTAGGTACGTGTATTGTCACAGTGAACTTGCCGCCATTAAAATCTAACCAATGAGAGCGCAGCTGCGCGTAGGGCCAATCAGGAGCGAGCGAGATCTTACCAAAGAGTTTTGTGTATGTAGTTTCGACGAAGTTTTCACGTATGACCCAACTGTTTTCAAAAGCCAGCCTAATATCAAAATTTTATGCAACTAGTATGAGGATTTTGACATAAGGCTCGCCAGGTTAATTGGTCGCGTTATAATGATGTTATAATGTTATATTATAATGATATTATAACATCATGTGCAATTGCTTAAATTGAGTGTTTTAGTTGTCTGTGCTATAACAGTAGTAATTATAAGTCAAGTATTGGAATCATAAGTAGAATGTTACAACATTAGTGTAGATAAAGTAACTTTCAAAAGTAAGATTTTCTTTTAAGTTACTTTAAAATACATTTTCCTGAATATTGTGTAATATCAATCCTTGAACCTAACACAAAAAAAAACACATTTCACGAAAAAACTACTGGACGGATTTGGATGAAACTTTACAGCAATATAGTTTACTAGCAGCGCCCCGCGGTTTTACCCGCGTTGTGCCCGTTCCCGTGGGAATTTCGGGATTTTTTTTACATAAAAACCTTCCTCTTGAATCACTCTACCTATTACAAAAAACCGCATCAAAATCCGTTGCGTAATTTTAAAGATTTAAGCATACAGACAGACACGAAAAAGAGACGACTTTATTTTATACTATGTAGTGATACATCAAAATAACACATGGGATACATTTTATCCTAAAATTCCCGCGGGTACGGGTACAACGCGGGAAACACTACGAGGCGTGGCTAGTAGGTAATAAAACAAAAAACAACAACTCGAGTTAAACAAAAACTTGAAAAAAGTCGGAGTAAAAATTTAGTTAACTAAACTATGTATTTTTCAAACTATTCGTTAGTTAACTGAACTTCGCGAACCATATTTAAATTAATTAGTCGGATGGAGGCTTAATTAATCCCGGTTTTTAATTAACATGCTTGCAAAGAAAAAAAATTTAATTTTTTGTTTAGATAATTATTTTAATTTTTAGTACGAGTAATTATATGCTCAGCAATTTATTTATATTTTTCGACGTCTGTAGTTATGCATTAAACGTTATGCAGTTGTAACCTTGTTAATAGAAGTAACTAGCAGCGCCCCGCGGTTTTACCCGCGTTGTGCCCGTTCCCGTAGGAAATCCGGGATAAAATGTAGCCTATAGCCTTCCTCGATAAATAGACTATCTAACAGTGAAAGAATTATTCAAATCGGTTCAGTAGTTTCTGAGATTAGCGCGTTTAAACAAACAAACAAACAAACAAAACAAACTCTTCAGCTTTATAATATTAGTATAGATATACTTAAACTTAGGTACTGAATATAAAGAAAATATGAAAGAATGCTTTAGTTTGTTTTATCTCACTACTGGACAAAGGTGGGCAAAACGTCACTGAAGATACATATCAAACATTTTTAATGTCTATACTCTTGTTCATTAAACAAGCGTGGTGATTATGCCTAATCTTCCTCCCTGTAATCTTCAGCGAGATGAGAGGTTTTTGCCCAGCAGTGAGACATTATAGGCTAATAATTTACTTTACTTTACTCATGTTCGAATTAGGCACAAAAATGACAAAAATGAAATACCGAGAGAAATGTCATAAGATTAAATTATACTAAGGATCATGAATTACTTTTTAGGTAAGCTGTTTGAGCCTAAGCTGATTGATATGCGTTTTTGTGAGATTTGGGAATAACTAACTTTGTTTCGAAAAAGATGAGAGATGACCAATGTATGAACGTATCTAAGAGCACTAATTAGGTGAACACTGAACAACCCTTTTACTATTTAACTTAAAATCCAAAAATCCCTAAAGGTAAGAAAATATACGGCTCAACAATTTCAATTTTGCAGATATCTTATTTAAAAGGGCGAGACTTTTCTACCCCTAAGTAGGTACACCCTCTTGCGTGCTTGTAAACTTCAAAAGAGGGCCAAAATGGGGGTAAAGGGGGAGGTTTCCTCCCTCTTGTTAACAAACTTCACGCTTACCACCTATCTGCATTTTTATTTAAGTTTCGACGAATTTTTTTCCACCCCTAAATTCAATTTTTTTCCCCAAAATTAATTATGGAACGCCCCGTTGATGTGTTGACAATTTTTCGCGGATTATATTTTTTGGATTGATGATTTTTTTTTGAAATTGAAATTTAGATTTTGTAAAGTTTTCTCTTTGAAGTGTATATTATGTATTAGAAGGGAGAGCAGTGCTGTGGCTGTTCCTGTGGGAATTTAGGCATGAAAAGTAGTTTCAAACCGTCGTCCTCTTGAATTACTCTGTATGTTGGTGAAAATCGTATGGAAATCTATTCAGTTGTTTTTTATAAATTGCATACCGACAGACATGTAATTTTTGTTCTATAATATGTATAGTTGAAAAAGTAAAGTATGAGTCTGTAATGTCCCACTGCTGGGCAAAGACCTCTCACTGAAGATATCAGTACAGTGAGGAGGATTAGGCATTATCATCATGCTTACCTAATGTATAGATGAGGAAAGAAAAAATCTTATTCTACCTTTCTTTACCAATATTTATAACGTTCATATTTTTGAACCTTTGAACTAAGTCACATTCCAAACAAACAAACGAACAACACTAAACTTTCCTTACACTTCACACGTTTTTCTTACACCAAAAAAGAACTACAAAAACTTGCCACCTATCAAAAACATACCATTTAAAACACATCTACCGTGAGCGAGTTAAGTGGCAACACTAAAAAAACAACTTTATAATCACAAAAAAGTTTTTAGCATTCAATTCACACACGGAATCAACTTTTGTTTAAAAAAATGGTATAAAAAAATGGCTACAATACGTATAAAAATATAATAGGGATGTTTTTTTGTAAGTACCGGTGTAAGGTACCGTATAAGGTGTCAATGCGTTGCTAATTCGATTATAGGCACGAGCTAATAATCAATCGATTACAAAAAAATATCCCCTAAATGAAAATAAAATGTATGCACATTTTATTTACCTTGTGACATTTTAAATGTAACTAACCAAGCCGCGAGGTACCCGCGTTGTACCCGTTCCTGCGGGAATTTCGGGATAAAATGTATACCATGTGTTATTCTGATTTATAACCTACTAGCAGCACCCCGCGGTTTTACCCGCGTTGTGTCCATTCCTGTGGGAATTTCGGGATGAAAAATAGCCTATGTTACTCGTGGATAATGTAGCTTTCGAATGGTGAAAGAATTTTTAAAAACGGTCCAGTAGTTTTTGAGCCTATTCATTACAACCAAACAAACATTCATAATATTAGTATGATTATATACATATATGTATAGATTTTTCTTCGTGTATGTATGTATCTTAAAAAATGTAGGAAGGCCCTAAGATATATACAAATGAACAAATTAAACGTTAAGAGGAAAAGTCCCCTTCAATTGATTTCCATAATTGCAATGGCAAATTGCGAAAAGAAATGCCCTTTTGGGGGTCCTTGAGAACGGCTGTTTAGTCAAATAATTTTCATCTTAGAGTAACGGTCGCAAAAAAATCGTTATGAAATAAAAATAATATTCGATTTTCTTGGTAGCCTGTAAATCTATACTTTGAGCTACTTCTTGCATACTTAAGTATATTCATCAAAATTCTATGAAAATAATTGGCCCATACATTGAGTAGGGTTTGCCTAATGCTTTATTCTTTTTTTGTCCAAAATATGGAATTAATAGTTTTATTCAGAATAGGCCTTATAAAATATAAACACATGCAATTTAATTTTGAGGGAAACTTTTTGATAATTTCGAGTCTTGGTTATTACTTTGCTACATACCTTTTCTTTTAGGCGCTATTTCTTTATTATTAAAGATTTTGTTATATTTAAAGACCGGCTTATAATCAAATATATTTTTTCCTTAATTTATATTGTACCACTGTTGGGCAAAGGTCGCTCAAACATCGCCAACTCTCCCTATCCTTCGCGAGCTCCCACCAATCGCTGTTGGCGACGAGATCGTCCCGCCAATTATTTACAAACAAAAAAATGATTTCTATTTTCTTGTTCGTCTGTCCGTACACTTCAATCAGTGGCTCCAAATTCCTCATTTATTTTTTGAAAGCCTCATAACAAATGCAAATAGGCTCGCAAATGGTGCTGCGTCAAATTTTCACACCAGATGTCAGTTTTATATTATTTATTTATTTTACATGGCTATGTAATAAAGTCTCGGTGGTCTAGTGGTATGTGCAATCGCCTGCCAAGCCTGAGGTCCCGGGTGCCATTCCCGAGTCGAGCGAAAACATGTTTCCTACTTTTCAAACATGGCTCGAGTTTGTGATCACTAGCCCGCATCTGGCAAGCGTGGTGATTGCGCCTAATCCTCCTCACTGTACTGATATCTTCAGTGAGATGAGAGGCCTGCGGCCAGCAGTATGACATTACAGGTTTTACATGTTTTTTTAAACAGTGTCGGGGGTTGCGCGTTCGATTCCCTTCCGGAGTCATCAATATGTGCAGATATAGTTGTTGGGACGACGCGACGTCTGGGCGTCAATTATACATTCTTATAAAGTATTTGTGTATGTATGTATATGTAGTAGTATCAGTGATTCCACAAGCTTAGAGCTTAGTTTTGGTCTAATTAACCGTGTGTGAATATGTCCGGGTGTATTTATTTAAATCTCTTTTTCTGTATCTCTATCTATCTATCTAAATCTATCTCTATCTCTATCTCTATTATTTATCTATCTTCTATTCCCCATGGCTATTGCCCTCTCGCTTGCACTCTATAAATATATCTTACCCCCGATAAGAGACGACAAAAACTTTCTCCAAAGAAAGAAAGCCATTAAAAACAATATCGGACATTATCTTTGAATTGCGACCTTTCTGTCGGCCCCAGATGTGATAAAATATTAGGGGAATTACATAGAAATTAGGGTAAAAATTTATGAACACCAAAACGGTTTATGTGACTTTTTGGGCGAGAAATTCTTTTCAAAATTGTCAAAAAAAGTCACCTGGGTTAATTCTTTATGGACACTGATTACAATTCTTTAAAGTTAAGTCTCTATGTACCACGTTGTGCTATACACACGCGAGATAAAATAACTTTAAAGATTACTACATAAAACTAAAAAAGAACATACAGACGAATTGTGAAACTCCTTCGGTTTTAGAAGATTCATTGAAGTTTCTTCTCTATGATCACGTTGTCCTTTCCACGCGAGAAAGATAAACCTTAAGATAATTACAAAAAGCTAAATAAAAATATACAGACGAATTGAGAAACTCTTTCAGATTTTGAAGTTGCTTGGCGCTTAGGCCCTATATAGTCATCAAGGTAAAGGTTCGCTCGCGGCCGCACCGCGCGCTCGCTCGCCTAGCTAGTTGCTTACCTAGAATACAAGCCACTAGGCCCTAGGCGACAAGCAAGCCGCGTTAGTACCCTTAAACAGTAAAATAAAAATATCGATTTTTGACCCACCATTTTTGATAGAATCACACGCCACGCGCGGGTGCCACGAGGGTGCAACACCCTTGCTTGTTATATTATATAATTTATATGCCTCAATTTTAACCGACTTTCAATTACTTGTAGGGGTTTATGTGTTTTGGTCGGAGGTCAATTCCCGAGGCGGGTGAAGTATGTTAAATTATTTGACGTGTTGAACTCGCCAGTTCTTTCGTGCTTACGATCGACGCTTAGAGATACGTATTTTCTAATGTTCTGATATCATTCAAAAACGCTAAGGTGGTTTAGTGGTATGTGCACTCGTCAGCCCAGACTGAGGTCCCAGGTCGAACGAAAATATGTCTCCTACTTTTCAAACATGGCTCGGGTTTGAGATCACCAACCCGCATTAGGCAAGCGTGGTGATTATGCCTAATCCTCCTCACTGTACTGATATCTTCAGTGTGACGAGATTGGACAGATTATCAACTAACGAAATTTATAGGTAAAATGGTTTGTACAGTTCAGTCGTCGATTGTAATAGTTTGTACTGTAATTGACAATCTGTACGACAGTTAATAATCTTACTAGTTCGATAATAAACCAACAGCGTTTCCAAATTTACGGTGACATATACATACACTAGTCTCAAATTCTCTTTCGAGTAAAACGAATTGCGCTAAAAATGTTACGCTAATAATTATCTTAAAGTAAAATTACTAGTTGGATTTTAAACCAACAGCGTTTTAATATTACTGTGACATAAACTTATACACTAGACACCTGTCAAATCCACTATCAACTAAAAATAAAAAAAATAAAGCTATTAATTATCTCAAAGTAAAATTAAAAGAATATAAAATTACTAAAGCACCCCAAGGCGGAATAAGTATTGAATATTGCTAATGTGGACAGCCACCCTGTACATACGAGATTCAAAGGGATTGAACGAAAGAAAATGAACTTTTCACCGGCTTGGGGGAGGGAAGGGGTAGTCGGCGCGAAAAGTGTTTGGGGGTAAATGAGAAAATAAGATTTTTATTTTTACTGGTCTTTAAGATTAAGCGAACACTACTCATTTTGAGTTGAAACTACGTTTACATACAATTCGCTTTTATTTTACATTTCTATCTGACGTTTCGGCGACGTTTTTACACTATAAGAAATAAGCGAAAAGTGTATCCTACTTATACCTATTATAAATACAAAAGTTTGTGACATGGATGTATGTATATTTGTTACTATTTCACGAAAACTTTACAGTAATATAGGTTATACATCAGAATAACATATGGGACATATTTTATCCCGAAATTCCCGCGGGTACGGGTACGTAGTAATTAATAAATTACATCCAGACAAAATCACTCACGGTTAATTAGACCCAAACTAAGCTCTAAACTTGTATTATGGAATCTAACTAACTGATGCTACTATTACAATATTTACAACGTGTATTTAAACATACCTATTTGAAAGCACTTTTGTGCCCGTATGTACGCGAGACCCACCCCCGTCCAATTTGTTTTTTTCTTAAGTAACACTGCAACCCCGCTTGTTATCCTGTATTATTGGATTTATTTATGTACATTTATATAACGTCTAATTTATATACTTTATGTATGCACCCTCATTATATTGTAGATAGAGTTTATATGCGTTTTAATTTACAAAGTTTGTGATTAAAATTATTTGTTGTTAGATGTACTCGCTGTGTTTTGTGGTTTTCCTTTCCAGTGATTTTGTTGCTGTGGTTATTAATGTCAGTGGTTAAAAACACTGCCATACTTAAGCATGTCAATTAAAACGACTATTAACTAATTAACGCATTTTTTTATAGTTACATTAACTGCCGCACTTAAAAGTCGGTCATTCAAAAGACACTTAACTAATTCACGTAATTTTTCATACATTACATGTATAAATCACTCATTAAATCTCTATTATGGAAGTATTTCACGTCTCTGAGTGCGGGCGTTAATGTCAAACACTAATTAACCTCAAGGAATAGTTTGACATCATTTTTACAAGCGTTTGGGGTAAAAAGCTTCGGTTAATATAAAAATGAATCGCTGAATCTGTTGGTAAGCGCATAACTTCAGAACGACTGCACCAAATTCGATGATTCTTTTCTTAATGTGTTCCTTATTGTCAGGACAAGGTTTTTATATAAGAAAAATAAGTAATAAAAATCTCAAAATTCCCACGGGAACGGGGGCGCTGCGGGTGAAACCGCGGGGCACAGCTAGTTAATTATAGAAATTACTCGTAAATGATTGCTTGAAAAATACATATCAAGCCCATAAACTAACTCTAACCATTAACATTCAAACACACACTATCTCAAACATCTCTAAATTCCATCACAAATTACCATAGACTATAAAAATTAAAACTATAAAACGATAGACAATAAACTTAGCCATCTGCTTCAACCGACAAAACCATAACCAAATCACTAATATAAAACAGAAAAAAAAACAATGAACCGACCAAAGGGGTCAACAGCGCAAACTTGCATAACTCACAAAAAACTAATTTCAATGCACCTTAACAATTTAAGACAATAATTTCAAAACTGGATTCAATTGAATACATCTGTTCGTAACCCTTAGATCGCTATTCTATTGTTTATATTCACACAATAGTTCGCGTTGACACAATTATGGGACCCTAAAAAGTTGTTTTTAAAACAAAAAACTATAAAGATTGTAAGAAAGAAACAGGTTCTAATTATCATTTGAATGGGAGAGTGAGATGTGAAACTTTGAAGTGTTTCATTCATGATTGTAGGGGTGGCAGGGTGTAATTATTTACTATGCGGTAAGTGTGTGAGTTTGTAACTGTTTCATAAAGTAACTGATGGTGAAATTGGTCTAAGATATAGGTATAGTGATGTGACTTGTAAGGCGCCAGTTTTGACAGGTGTCAATTGAATACAACTTTAATCAAATAAAGATCAAATTTGTATTTGTGACAAAATAATAACTGTCGTGACTTTGACGGAAATTGACGTGACAGACAGATTTATTTTTGCATATTAGTATCATTTAAAATTTGGAAACTTATAATGTTTGCTTAATACTTTTACAAAACTAACCTCAACTTTAATACTTAAAAAACGATTTAACCGATTGTTATTAAATTAGGTTTTTTTTTGATAAAATACTTTGGAAGGAAATATTTGAAAATCCGAATTCAAGTGACGGAGTTATGGTTCATCAAAAACTGAAACTTCCAATTCAGAAACTCGTCTTTATTAATATAAGATTAAAACTAAATTATTTTATATCTTTAATAACGTGCAAGTGGCAACCCTCTTCAACCCAGAATTTTAATTACACCTCCTTCCCTAATCTTAAAGATATTGTCCCCTATTTAATTTATTCATAAAAATTGTATTCGGAGTTGCAACGACATCGTATGCAAATATACAAATTAAAAACCAGAGACAAAGTGTTTTTTTTAAATAAAACATTTGTCATTGCAAACGTTCCCACCAAACGAGATTTTATTGTTTTGGCAAAAACTGAATCCCTTTTATTTAAATTAATAAAAGATTGACGTGATGGCTTTGAGAGAACAAAAAATGTTTTTAAGTATTATGAAAACAGGAGTATGACATTTTAAATATGTATGTCATAAATTAAGTTTTGAAATGATGTCTAACTGGCGTAATCAGAGACCTCAATTTTAAAAACAATTTACTAATTGACGTAATATGTCAAAAATCACTGATTAACATTTGACGGCTTTGAGTGGCGTTAAGAACAATCGGTTAATTAATAAGTAACATTAAACTATAATTTTATTGTAGGTATTACAATACTGAATTATCGGCTTATACCATTTTGGTATATGGGTACATCAGTACAACGTCAACCATTATTATTGTCTTCATTATAATTTTATTTGATTGAACGCACTCATCTCTGGAACTACCAATCTATCCTACTATAATATTATAAATACGAAAGTTTGTGAGGATGTACATAATAATGTTTGTATCTATGTTTGTTACTCTTTCACGAAAAAACTACGTGACGGATTTGGATGAAACTTTACAGTAATATAGGTCATACATCAGAATAACACATGGGATACATTTTATCCCAAAATTCCCTCAGGGCACAACATAAAATATTGTATTTCGTCCAACCCTGGCGTTGGAGTTTTTAGATCGCATAAAAGCCTTTGACATGGTCTAAAGCTTGAAACAACCGGGACCGACAATTTAACGTGTCCTCCGAAGCACGGTAGCACTCAGATAGAAATGTCACTATCGGCCACCCATCAAGTAGGGGTCGAGCTACACGTTGCTTAACAATCGCAAAGAACTAACATCGTTTAGTCAAGCTACGCTATAAACTATAAACATTTTCATATCATCACCATCGGAACTAATACAAATATTTGTTATTTATATCTTAGTGGCAATTAGCAACGTGAAGGATAGCCGTTTGCTAGGCAGGTGGGACCTAGGCTAGGTATAGATTGCATCAAGGAACCTAGGATATATGTCTAATGGACTTCCGACAACTTTATAGACCTAACGGTGGACGTACTAAGGGAATAAGGGAAGGAATTATTTAATAGAATTGCAAAGTTTATTTTGCGTTTAAAAATGAATAGGTAGATAGGCTATTTCGGACACGTTTTAATATAGTCAGATGTCCTTTAAATCGACACTTAATTAATTGATGGAATTTTTCATACATTACTCGTCAAAATCACTCAAAGGAAGTATTTGACGTTTGTGAGTATGGGCGTAAGCTTGTATTATGGAATCTAACTAAAACAAAAGATACACGTAATGCGGCTGCGGGTGGCGTGTCGTTGTATTACTTGTATTTGTGTATGAGAGGTGTCAAACTGACCCGCAACCGCACTAACTCCGTGTCTTGAACTTAACTTATTCCTTATACATACACAAATACTTTATATGAATATAATTGATACTCGTACCCAGATGTCTTCGCTAACAATTACTATGTCTGCACATTGACTTCAGGCGGGAATCAAACCTGTTATCTCCGACACAAGCGCTCTTAAAAACCATTATGCATGTAAATAGAGCTTTGTGAGCCTATTTTTAAATAACCTACCTTTCGAACTAAAGGCTGAAGACCTAAAAAAATCTAGACCTTTTCAACCGCTTAATCTAATTAATTACTAAATAGGTCATACCTTCCATCCTTTAGTGTTTAAAAGTTAAAAATAACGCCTGAAAATGTCATTACAGTAGATCACCCGTAAATAAAGGAAAGTAGATGTATGTTTTTGGAAGAATTTCTTGAAAGTATATAATAACCTAAGTGTTGGTAGCAATGTAATAGGTATTTACTTTTTAAACTCACACAATTGCACTCATTATACTAAATGAAACGGGTCTGTATCGCTTTAGATAATTTAACGTATTTTACTAAAATACGTACCCGACGTTTCGAGCGAATTACACCGCTCGTGGTCACGGGATAACTCACCATTATCCCGTGGATTGGTCAGGTTGACCATCCACTCGATGAAGAAGAAGAAGAAGATTTAGTATAATGAGTAATAGGTATTTGTTTTATTATATTGGCAACACTTCTGTCATGACCATTATGTGTGTGTACGGTGTAAAAGCCTTCTGTAGTTTAAATAAAGTTTCTATTCATGTTGACTGTAGCAGTTAGGCGTGAATAGGGTTTAAAGTAAGTATAAAAAGTAAGTAAGTCAGTTCCAGTAAGTTAGTGGCCAACCCTGGTGTCGGAATTTTTAGACCGCCTCAAGGCCTCCGACATAGTATGACGATAGAAACACCGGGACTGACAATTAAACATGCCCTCCGCAAAGTAGCGCTCAGATAGAAATGCCACTATCAGCCGCCCAATCCAAGTATGAAATTAAAAAACTTCTTAATTTTCATATCCAAATCCGGCCCTGTCCATTTCTAACAGTCTTTTAAAATGGTATTCAATTATAGGCTATTATTTATCGATCCTTGTAGTGGACAAAAGGTGTTTCAAACTAGCTTCAATATACAGGGCCGGTGTAAGTGCATCGATTGTAGTTAATTATGAAATATAAATCCTAACGATATTACTATCGTGGTTAAAAAAAAGGGCACGTTAAGCTGTCGGTTCCGGTTGTTTCAATCGTTAGACCATGTCGGAGGCCTTTAGGCGGTCTTAAAACCGTCGCCAAGGTAGGACAATAACCTATTTGAATTTATTTTGTATTACTTATATAATACTCTTTCTATCTACGAGTATCTGTCTGTATTTATATAATAACTAGCAGCGCCTCGCGGTTTTACCCGCGTCTACCCGTTCCCGTGGGAATTTCGGGATGAAAAATAGCCTATAACCTTCCCGTTGAATGTGGCTATCTATTACAAAAAGAATTATTCAAATCGGACCGATAATTCCTGGAATTACCTCGAACATACAAACAAACAAACAAACAAACTTACAAATTTTACCTCTTTATAATATTAGTACCTATAGATCAGAAAAGTTTGTTTGTTTGTTTGTTTGACCGCGCTAATCTCTGAGACTAGGTACCCGTCGGAGTTGACAAATTGTTTTTAGTATATGATAGCCACATTCAAGCACAAGGTTATTTGCTTTTTTTATCCCAAAATTCCTTCAGGAACGGGTATAAGATTTTTGCTAGATTTTTCAATGTAAATAAATAAATATGAATAAATATTATGTAGGTATAATTTGCCTATATATCTAACCAACTATTAGAGTAGAGAAAAAAAATTGAACCCTAAGTAAAATAAAGAATATTTAATTGACACATACATTATATTTTATTACTTAGTTACTCTCTCTCTCTCCCAACAGAAAACTCATGTAATCCGAATAATACAGATAATTTCCATCACAACTCTACAGAAAAAAAACACCTTAAAAAATCTATTGTCTATTAAAATTCGTTACAGCACCGAAATTGAAACGGAACGTTCCTAAATCAAATTTTAAAAAGGAACAGTAGTCAAATTTCTTTTGTTTCTTGCCAGTGACAAAAATAAAAGGGGATTTTTTTATTATTTCATGCCAGTGTCAATGAGCGCATAGAGTATAGAGTAACTGTTTTTTATTTGAATTTAAATTAAGAAGTCTATTGTAGGTTTTTTTTAATTACAATATGGACATGGGAGTCATTTTTCATGCATCGCTTACAATCTGATTTACTAGAAACGGGTTGTCACAATTTCTATTCGATTTTTTTTAACGGAAAGTGTAGAAAAAACTTTTTAGATTGTGGGTTGATAATATTCATATGGACTTTATTATCGAAGTTATGTGACTGTTATCGAGTAAAGGCCCGTTTCTATGTGTCGGGTGTCGGATCCGGATTAAACACGTCTGTTTTTTTTGTACAAGCCAATACAGAATTGCGATATTTTTTTCTCCGGTTCAACAAGTGTCGACAGCTTAATATTAAATAGCAGCGCCCCACGGTTTTACCCGCGTTGTACCCGTTCCCATGGGGATTTCAGGATGAAAAGTAGTCTATAACCTTCCCGTTGAATGTGGCTATCTATTACAAAAAGAATTATTCAAATCGGACTGATAATTCCTGAGATTACCTCGAACATACAAACAAACAAACTTACAAATTTTACCTCTTTATAATATTAGTGTAGATATTCCGGCACTAGGTAATTCTAAAAAAAAATCCCTCCAATATTTAACTGTCAATGTCATTTGTAATGAAACGAATTGAAGTCTAATTGAAATTGAATAAAACTTTAAAAAAAAATTGAAATGAATATGATGGCTCTTGCGTGTCACTATAATGCCTAGAGGTTTTTAAAATGTTGCCAGTTGCAGTTGTAATTGCGATAATTGGTCTCGTTCACTAACAAGCATTTAAAAAAATAATTATCAATGAATTACTTCGTAGAAGTTTGTAAATAATTGAAATTGTCGAGTTTAAATGAAAATAAGTAATTAAATTAATTATTTTTAATATTATTTTTCGTGTTGGACATTTTAACGAGCTTTTTAAAATTTAAACCGACTTTAATTTTTTTAGACTCAATTTGTGTTAAACTTTTTTTTTATTTTGGTTAAGAACGAAATATCTTTTATAATAAGTCCTAATAACTTAATAATATAAATGAAGAAAAAAAATTGTGCAGATGTACCTATGTATGTACCTATTATGTATGTATGTTTATTACTCTTTGACGCAAAAATTACGAAACGTATTTGGATGAGACTTTACAGTAATAAAGGTTATACAGTAGAATAACACATGGGATACATTTTATCCCGCAATTCCGGACGGCTACATAGCGGGAAAGATCGCCAAAGAGTGCTACAAGTAGCCATATTTTACTTCATTTGGAAAGTAAAATTCTGTAGTATTTAATTCAGGAAAGTACTTAATTATTCGTTTTGTAAGTACCCTTTAAAATGTTCATTAAAGCTTTTGATTTGTAAGAAAATTTATATTTTTTTAAGTGGCTATTACACATTTTAAAATGGGGTTAAACTGTCGAAAAATACTTAATACTCACAGAAAAGAAGAAAAAACATATTACGAACGATTTTTATTTGCTGTTAATTACCACTTTATGAAACTGTAATCTATTTTCCTAATTGTTTAAGTACATTTTAGGACTGAAGGCTCGTCAAACTTATCTATATACCTATCTATGTAAACTGAGATAATATAATGATATCATACTAGCCGCGCCCCGCGGTGTTACCCGCGTTATACCCGTTCCCGGGGGAATTTCGGTATAAAATGTATCTCATGTGTTATTCTGATGTATAACCTATATTAATGTATAGTTACATCCAAATCCTTTCAGTAGTTCTTTCGTGAAAGAGTAACAAACATACATATTACATACATCCTCATAAACTTTCGCATTTATAGTACAAGTAGGATTTAAATGGATAATTACGAAATTGCTCATATTGTCCCGTTTTAATTAATAATATGTAATAACATTAATTTTCATTGCCTACAAGTAAAATATAATAGCAAAATAACCAACTTGAATACAAATTAAATTATAATGAAGTCCACTGTATCAAACAAAATAAAAGTATTTTTTTTTATAGAAAAAAAGTTTTAAAAACGCCAATTATAACATAAATAGAAAATGTTAAAACAAACTAAAACAAAAATTTCGCTCTCAACTTTTGAATTTGGAGCGCATTTCACACGCACACATGCAAAGCAGTAGTGTATCGACGATGGGGTGGAAACTCGGCCGGTAAAACAGTTTTGTAAAGCTTCCGCTACTCACCACTAGATGGCGTTAGTAGTAATATCAGTAAACATTTAAAAATATAAAGTTAAATCTATTTTGTATTTTACCTACTTAAAATAACTTAAAGTAGTAATATATTTTTTCTGATTATTTGTAACTTAATTCTGATAAATTACTTTAAAACACAAAATATATAATTGCAATAAGAATTAAGTTGCAGTGGATTTCATACTAGATGTCGCTACTAGTATTTGAAAGCCATAACTTTCCAAGTTTTCTCCCTAAATTAATACTTTACGTCCCCTCAACGCGTTAACTACGTGACTTTTCAACTAAAACGCCTCATTTTCCGTCTAAATTGCTAACTTACATCTTATTCGCTGTCCCTTTGAACATTTGTACTCATTTTAGCGCCATTGATGTGTGTTAGAACGAAATTCTAATAAGAAATTACGTTTTTACGATATTTGGATTCTTGTTTGATTTTGTTTCTTAATAGTATTTTTAAATATCTTTTTAGAACCTCCTTTGATACTATAAATACTTTATAATACGTATTTTTGTTGTACATCATCAGTTGTATATCTGACTAGCAGTGCCCCATGGTTTTACCCTTTCGCGTGAGAATTTCAGGATGAAAAGTAGCTTATAACCTTCCCGTTGAATGTGGCTATCCATTACTGAAATAATTTTACGAATCGGGCCAGTAGTTCCTGAGATTAGCGAGTTCAAACAAGCAAACGCTGCAGCTTTATAATAGTACTCGTAGTTAGTATATACCTAGAATAGATAAAGATTATTAATATTGTCCTTTAGAATTGTGCTGTTAACTGAACTAAAATATTTCTGATTGAACTTAGCTATATAAACATCACTCAAACCATCAAAATGTCGAAAATAATTTTATCAACACTGAAATGTTTTAAGCTGTCATTCAAATAAAATTTTGGTAAAATTTCGATCAAAAGTAAAGTTATAACGAAATGACAGAACGTGGATAATACCGGTACATTTTTATCAACTAACCTATCGAGTCCCACGGCTGGGCAAAGGCACCCATAACATACGTACCGAAATTTACCAAATATATTTTTAAGTCCACATTTTCCTGACAAACATTTGTAAGTATTCTATCTTGCAAGTGGAGTAACGAACCAACCAATCATTCAAAGAACTCAATAATTTTGTCTTCTCAATGAATTCTGAAGTAACAGACAGATTGACAAAGAAAGCTCAAATCAGATAACTAGCTTTTACAGTGAGCTTTAATCAATGTAGTTTCAAATCTTAGTACTTACTTGAGTAGCATATTGTTTCAAAAAAGAAGTATCATACTAATAGTAATCCATTTTCATTTTGCATTAGAACATTTAATATTATAAATGCGAAAGTTTGTGAGGATCTATGTAATGTATTTATGTTTGTTACTCTTTCACGCAAAAACTAGGTACTGCACGGATTTGGATGAAATTTTACAGTATAATAGGTTATACATCAGAATCCCACATGGGATATATTGTATCCTGAAATTCCCGCGGGAACGGGTACAACGCAGGTCATACCGCAGGGCGCTGCTAGTAGATCATAATCAGGGTCGGATTTACACCCTCAAAGCTCTGGATACCCTGACATTTGCAAAATCCACTCCCCATAGATAGAAGATATTACGTCTATCACTAGGTTACTTTAAAGTCCTTCTTTGGACCCCCTCCTAGGCTATTGCCTAAAGGAAAAGGCCTTATTCTAGCCCGGTAATAATATTACCTATATTCTAACCCGCAATAGGTAAGCGTAGTGATTAAAACATCCTTTTCACTGTACTGATATCTTCGGTGAGATGAGAGGCCTTTGCCCAGCAGTGGGACATTAGAGGCTTATACTTTCTTACTTACTTAGGTAAGCTTGTTATTATACCTCAGTCTTCTATAAATAATACCAATAAGAATGATTACAAAAACGTATTTTCTGTTCCAATACAACTTTAAGTTATTAAGCTATAACAATATTAGTGTGCAGTAACCTTTATTAACGCACAATAGTGCATACAATAACTATGTTTATCTCTTTCACTCCTTTAGGATTGTATGTTTTTTGTCTCTCTCTGTTTTGTCCGACCCCTTTTAAATAGTTTTTTCATAGGGGTTGGCCCGATCGATAGTTTTTCATTCAGTTTGTTATGCGCAGGAGTTGGGAGAGTGTTTGAGACTGATATTGTGGTAGAGAATTAATTATTTTTTAAAGTTTAGTATCAGCCTACAAATATCTTTAGGTGCAGTTGAAGATTGCGTTGAAGATATCAATAAATTCAGTGAACACAAATAATTTATACAGCACTAACAGCGTCCCGCGGTTTTACTCGCGTTGTGCCCTTTCCCGTGGGAATTTCGGGATTTTTATACATATAAACCTTCCTGTTGAATCACTCTATCTATTTAAAAATCGCATCAAAATCCGTTGCGTAGTTTTAAAGTAAGCATACATAGGGACAGACAGCGTAAAGCGACTTTGTTTTATACTACACTTGAGAGCATAGAAATCGCACATAGGGGAATTTTCCTGCATTTTGATTTTGATACTTGTTTTTTTTTTAAATTAAGTGTTGGTTGCAAATATAACTTAAATTAAATTAAAGTACACACTGTTAGCTTCCTAAAAACCCATAATGTCTGGCCTTGACCTTCCAAATCATAGCAGTGGTGGCCTAACAATGGAATGGGCTAAATTCGCTCGTTACAAGTAGCGCGGTTTGTGGGACTTTGAACAGGTATAAAAGGTTAAAAAAACAATAAATCCGTGAATGTAACGATTTTTTAATACGAGGTATTGCCTCCCCTAGCCTTAATAACAGCTTCCAGTCGAAGATTCATTGAAGAAATCAATGTTTTTACGAAATCCTTCGGTATGCTGTCTCATTCTTCCTTGATCGCGGTTTGAAGCTCTCAGAGACTCGTAGGCACTGCGTTTCTGGCTCTTACTCGTTTCTTTAGTTCGTCCCATAAGTGCTCAATGGGATTGAGATCTGGGCTTTGAGCAGGCCACTCCATAACGAGTACTTCAACCTCCTCCAAGTACTGGCGTACTATAGCAGCGGTGTGTGGTCTAGCGTTGTCCTGCATAAAAACGAAGTTTTCGCCGATAAATCCCGAAAAGGGCACAAAATGTTCTTGCAGGATATCCCGACGTAACGTTGGGAAGTCAATCCACGCGATCGATGATCGGTATCGGGCCCTGTGATGAAGACAAGTTCGGTTTTCGCTTCCAGTGAAATACCTCCCCAGAACATACACGAACCACCCCCGTATGCGACCCGTTCGGAGATGCAGCATTGAACAAAACGCTCACCGGATCTTCGGTAGACTCTACCCCGTCCGTCGTTACCAAGGAGACACATCCTGCACTCATCGGAGAAGAGGACTGCCTGCCATTGATCCATAGTCCAATTTACGTGATTTCGAGCAAACTGAAGGCGTGCTTGTCTGTGTGCTGGGGTAAATTTTGGGCCAGTTGCGGGACTGTGCGCTATCAGACCTCCTTCGGCTAGTCTTCTTCTAACTGTCCACAAACTGACTTCCACTTCTCTAACTTCCTGGAGCTGCTGTCCGAGTTGAACTGCAGTCAACCGGCGATTTCGTAGTGATGTATTCACAAGAAAGTGGTCATCGCGCTGTGTTGTCGCACGTTTTGGGCCTGTTCCTGGTTTCCTGGTATAGCCACAAGTTTGCTGATATCGCAGGTATACACGTCGAACAGCATATCTGCTCAAATTTTATTGACGAGCCACTTGACTTTGGTTCTGTCCAGCTTCGATAAGTGCAACCACTTGAGCCGCTACTTCTGGTGTGGTATCCATTTTCTTGATTAGAGAGATGACGTATTCGTTAAAGAACCTTTCTGACTGGGAGTTGGTATGCAAATGATGTCATTTTAATCATCCCTTGTCGTTTTATACCTGCTCAAAGTCCCACAAACCGCGCTACTTGTAACGAGCGAATTTAGCCCATTCCATTGTTAGGCCACCACTGCTATGATTTGGAAGGTCAAGGCCAGACATTATGGGTTTTTAGGAAGCTAACAGTGTGTACTTTAATTTAATTTAAGTTATATTTGCAACCAACCCTTAATTTAAAAAAAAAACAAGTATCAAAATCAAAATGCAGGAAAATTCCCCTATGTGCGATTTCTATGCTCTCAAGTGTATATACTCGTAGTCTATTATAATATCGTAAATATCTAGAAGTGCTAGTTGAAATATTATAATTTGTAATAATGATATAAATTCAAAAATCTGAACTATTGCCGTTACAAGACATATTTCACTTAAGTAGGTACCTATATTCGGAGTGCATATTTACAGTTTTAATAACTTTTATGTTTGATGTGTCGTTGATATTGAGCAAGTTACTAGCTGCTAGCGAATAGAACAGAAAGCGAGCTTCTTAAATATCAAACACTAGCAGCGCCCCGCAGTTTTACCTGCGTTGTGCCCGTTCCCGTGGGTATTTCGGGATGACAAATAGCCTATAACCTTCCCGTTGAATGTGGCTACCCATTACAAAAAGAATTATTTAAATAGAATAAGTAGTTTCCGAGATCCGTTCAAACAAACAAACTTTTCAGCATTATTATAACAGAGAAGAAGAATATTTTCTTTCTTCATTCTTATTAAACTGCCAACGCACATCATGTAAACTCGCCAGAATATGAATTTTCCAGTAAATTAATTTATTAATTAATCAGTAATTTGTCTTAAAAAATTAAAAATTGAAATTTAATTCTTTTGTTTAAAAACAATCCTAACTAATATTATAAATGCGAAAGTAACTCTGTCTGTCTGTCTGTTACGCTTTCACGCCAAAACTACTGAATCGATTTGAGTGAAATTTGGTACACAGTACTCCAGAGCCTGAGAAAGGACATAGGCTACTTTTTATCGCGAAATTCTTGCGGGAACGGGTACAGCGCGGGTGAAACCGCGGGGCGCTCATAGTTGCTTATATTTCTGAAAACAAGTCAAATATTTCACTGACCAAACTGAAATCCCTTTTTTGATTAATATAGGTAAATAAAGGTTTTGTAAACATTACCGACAAACGCAGCGATATCGCAGCACGGGTCAATGCAATCAAGATCATTGTTAAAGCTATAAAAGAGTAATTAAAAGTGAATTACCGATGCTAATTAGTCAGTAAATACATCATAATATAATATATAATGAATAAGTATAAAAGACTGAGCAGACTATCATTAAGACTGTAGACAGACAGTATTGTCTTTTTGTTTTCATGGAATTTTCATGTCTGTATTGTCTTCTATTGTATGAAATTGAAAATAGTTAAAGAACATACACACTTGAGACAATACGTCCAAAAGATTATTTGTCTGTCACATAATTGTTTGTCTGTAAATCTCACTGCTTTGCCTAGTCTTACTAATAAATACTTAATTGATATTTGATATGTAATGTATGTTAAATTACGTAAATTAGTTAATTATCGATTTACTTGACTCCTTGAAAACGGCAATAGATAAATTGTACCGAAAACTGTTGTTAGACAATTTAAAGACTGCATGTGCGTCGAAGAAGCCAGTCTAAAGGGTTTTACGTACTTATTAATCTGTACGAAGATAACATTGTTATTTAAACAAATAAACTATAGTTAAGAAAAAAATCACAATAGAAAAAAAACAGTCCATTCTTATCTATTCGCTAATAATATCCGGTAAATTAAAAAAATGCAGTCTAACAACTGTCTATAGTATAGTCTGTAATGATCTTAATACTGGTACATTTGACCGGCCACTAAAGTCGTAGGTACTGTTCGCACAACAATCCTTTGTCCGAGAGCGACACCGTGAAGAGATATTATCTGACGCTACTGAGTACTGATGGTAAATTAAGCGATTATATAAATAATTTTTGAACTAAAAACAATGTTAAAGAAATAGCAAACATACTAAGGACGGGTTGCTTCGGCTTACGCTTACGCACTTGTAAACGTTAACACAAAATTTCAGTCTCAACAGACGTAAACAAATGAAAATCGTGGCTTTCTAAATTCAAATAACTTGTACAAACTGTCATTTAAGTTATGAAACAACGCTTTGTATGTAACAGACATTTAACAGCGTACGTAATCGTAAACTTTTTAACGAACGTATGTTACGATAGCCAACCGTTTGAAACAACCCAATAAAAGTGTGTTTTGCAAAAAAACAATTTTTACAATAAAAGTAATCTTTGCAAAAAAAAGCAATTTTTTCAAATTGTTTTTCTAACCGTACCAGAACTAAGCCTGCGGCTTTTTACTACAACAATGAGTTAATTGAATGGTTAATCACAACGCGCAAGCTTGGTGATGTGTGAACCGCGGACAGTTATCCTACGGGACTTACTTGGACAAAGAACTATCCTATATATAGAGTTAGTAGTGTAGAGAACTTTGGAGAAGTATATTGTATGTGAGAGGTAGTAACAGTATATACATAAAAAGGGAAACACATATGAGATAAATCTTGTCTGGAATTTAAGGAAGGAAATATGATATCAGATTAGCTATGTATAGTATGTAGAACTAGCCGCACCCCGCGGTTTCACCCACGTTGTACTCGTTCCCGGGGGAATTTCGGGATAAAATGTATCCTATGTGTTATTCTGATGTATAACCTATATTACTCTAAAGTTTCATCCAAATCCGTTCAGTAGTTTTTGCGTGAAAGAGTAACACACATACATACACATACATACAAACATCCTCGCAAACTTTCGCATTTATAATATTAGTAGGATATGGTTATGTAACTTCAGGATTCGGCTTGGGCGTATTCTGAGGAGCTGTTCCGAGGGCGTATTACAACTTTGTTGATTCATCATAATCTATTGCTATCATAATACTAGAAAGCTTCTTAAAAACACAATTACAAACCAGAATTAGTATTTGCTCTGTTTGATCTTGTGAATATTTTTCAAAAACGCCTCAAAAATCCAACCAAAGAAAAAAATTACGAACAAACGCCGCACGCATCATACACATGACAAATATCAACGCAGAAGTCATTTACGAACCCTACATCTTCAAATAAACCTCGAAAAACATCGCAAATAATACCTTTTTACAAGTAGCTTAAAGCTCTAAATCCTTTAACAAAATCGCTTTTTCCATATACCACATATTGGGGGTTAAAAACGAGGGAAAAGTTGTGTTATGTAGAAAAACGTAAAGTGGAGAATTCTTTAGCAAGTTTCGGGGTGAAATTGGAAAAAACTTGGCATCTTTTTGCGTCTCCCCCTCGGGTGGGGTGAAGACACCCCCTACCCCTGCCTCCACAGTAGTTTTTCGTCAGCATCACCCTTACGCGATATACTTGGTATTGATTTTGTTCACACGCGAATTTTTATTCAGGTGTTGGTGTTATTGGGATTCCATACTTGGTAGTAGTACACTCTTAGTAATAGAACAAGTACATAAATCATTTACATAGTATAAAACAAAGTCGCGTCTGTTTGTCTGTATGCTTAAATCTTTAAAATTACGCAACGGATTTTGATGCGGTTTTTTGTAATAGGTAGAGTGATTCAAGAGGAAGGTTTTGATGTAAAAAAAATCCCGAAATTCCCACGGGAACGGGCACAACGCGGGTAAAACCGCGGGGCGCTGCTAGTAAGAGTATAATTATTACTGGTTTCTTAAGTTAAAGCGAACACTACTTATTTTAAATTAAAACTACGTTTACGGATACACTTCGCTTTTATTTGACACTAGTCGCGCCCCGCGGTTTCACCCACGTTGTACCCGTTCTCGCGGGAATTTCGGGATAAAATGTATCCCATGTGTTAGTCTGATGTATAACCTATATTACTGTAAAGTTTCATCCAAATCCGGTCAGTAGTTTTTGCGTGAAAGAGCAACAAACATGCATCCATACATTCATACATACATACATCCATCCTTACAAACTTTCGTATTTAGAAGGCGGAAGGATTTTTATCTGACGTTTCGGCCCCTTTACAGGAACCGTGGTCACAGAAGACTCACTAACCAGTACAATGTATACTTATTACTTTGACAGTCCAGCGTAGATGATTCCTTTTGAAGAGAATACTTTTTAATTTACCTTTTAAGGAAGACCTTCGCCAGTAGTGGAATGATGGGTGCCGGATAGTGGTATTTCTGAGTGTTACCGTGCTTCGTAAAACTCAATCGTCATGTCAGAGACCTTTGGGCGATCTATGAACTCCGACACCTAGTTGGCCACTAACCTACTAGAACTTTCTTTTATCTTTCGGGTTAGTACCTATAGGTTAGATTCTAAAAATGTGATATTTAGATATTGAGGGAGGCCTTTACTCAGCAGAGTGGAACAATATGATGTTATGCAATTTATTGACGATCCGGTTTCTAAAAATGATTTTTATAAAAACTTATATTTTAAAAGCAACCATTATCTATGCTACTATTATAAATTTGTAAGTTTGTTTGTATGTTCGAGCTAATCTCGGGAATTACTGGTCCGATTTGAATAATTATTTTTTTAATGGATAACTACATTCAACGGGAAGGTCATGGGTTAATTTTTATCCCGAAACTCCCACGGGAACGGGCCCAACGTGGGTAAAACCGCGGGGCGCCGCTAGTTTCTCATAAAAACGATGGTTAGTTATTTGCCATTTTTTTCCAAAGAAGTTAAATTACATATATCATTTAATGTTGCTTAAAAAACTTTTTATTTAAACTCAAAATCTGATCGTTACATTCGCACTTTAAACTCTGAACACCGAAAATAATGCAAATATATTCCCCGCGAACAATGGCTGATATTATGTTAATTACGAAAGGTGTTGAAGATTATCATATTATTGTGATCCTATGATTAGATCCGAGCTCTTGATGTTTGTTTGTCATTCGTCACGGACCGGTGTCCCAGGGTACGGTTAGCCGACTGCAAAATAAGTGGTAGTTGTACAATGACAAACTACGAGATAGGTAGTTGTAATATGATGTAAAATGACAAAGTAAGATTGGAGATTTTTTTTCTTATTGATTAATTATGGATTGATACTAAATGATCTTCTCACAGTACTGATATCTTCAGTGAGATGAGAGACCTTTGCTCAGCAATGGGACATTACAGGCTAATAATTTACTTTACTTTTTACTAAATGATTATTTTACTTCCTATTCAAATTATTGTTCTTTGAAAATAAGTGGAAGAAGATGGAAGAAGTAGATATGAAAATATGTGAGAGGTAGTTCTGTAGATGAATGATGTTGTATTTCTTTAAAAGATTATTTTCGAAATGAGCCTGGAAAATACCTAGTTCATTTAAATATAATGATACTATTAGTAGGAATTGGGGGAGACCTTTGCCCAGCAGTGGGAAAGCAAGGTTACGTAAAAAAAAATTCGAGCAGACCTTTGCTTCGCCGGTTGGGTCTATATGACCATTCATAGTCTTGTTAGTTCAATTCTATAGTCTATGATTGTCATCAAAGTTTGGTAAAGTTCGAAAAAGGAACACTTTTTAAAAAGAAGTGCATTCCACGGATTACAAATTGCAACTTCTAATTTCAAATTTAACACAAATGCAAAATACTAAGTTAAGGACAAAAAAGGAACGTCATTGTTCTCAATTTAAATATATTATACAATGTGACAATAGACAAAAACCGGTACTTGTAACTGTAAAAAATTAAATATAAAAATTATGACGGTTACTCTTTTGTCTCTTAATATATGCAAATGCGACCGGATGTGATGTCGTGATGTTGGCATTCCGGTGGATGTTGGATTCGTCGTGTTTTTATTATGTTGGTACCTTGTTCTTTGTTGCTTTTGATTAGTGATTCTTTTAACATTTGAATTTTGTATTGCAATTATGTGGTGTCATTCGTTGAGACTTTTGAAATTAAAATTAGTTAGTATGCATTGGATTGCATTTTGATAATAATAATGTCTAAAGGTTTTAATGAGATGTTGACCATTTTAAAAATTGTATTTGTACGATTTTTTATATCATTTCATCTTATACGTGTAGATTTTAGTCGATATTCCGATCAAATTTGGTTTAAAGTTTCAGATAGCAAAATATCACATTTTGTTATCCCTACCAACATCTATATTATATTACCACTTTACTGAAAGACTGAACATTCCAAATGACATTTTTACAAACTTTTTTTTCATGAAAAAAATTTCTTAAACAGTATATTTTCCAACAAAACGCAACCGTTTCCATTCCCGCTCGTTATTTCCAAGTCACAATAATTGTCCTCGAGACAATATTTCAACACTCTGTTAGTTAACGAACGATTAACCTGCATTACAATGTCTCAGACCAATTTATTCAAAGATCTTCTCGAAACAAAGGAATTGAAGTATATTGCGTTTCAGAGGATAACGCCTCAAAGGCGTAATTACAAAATCGATAAAAGATTCAGTTAAGTGTCATTCGATAATGGTGGTCTATACTTCTAAACCTACTTATATTATAAAGAGGTAAAATTTGTAAGTTTGTTTGTTTGTATGTTCGAGCTAATCTCTGGAATTACCAGCCCGATTTCAGTTAAAAAAAATTAACAGATAGCCACATTCACGGTGAATGTTATAGGCTATATTTCATCCCAAAATTCCCACGGGAACGGGCACAATGCGAGTGAAACCGCGAAGCGCTGCTAGTATATTATAAGTCTCACTAATCAGAGAAATATATGCAAGTATATGTAACGTGTTGTAAATTTATTAAAATTCTAATGTTATTAAATTCAGCTTGAAACACACTTGAAATAAACACGCAAGCTATAAAATATATTTTTATAATGTTACGAACTGTCAAACATCAATAAATTAAAATTAATATTCAAACGTTCGATATTTGAATGAAACGGAAACGTTAATTTATTCAAACCTTTGACTTTTTATTACTTTTTATTATCTGTGAATCACGCATTGTTTATTTATCTCGTTGTCTATGATTGTCTATGCCTACGTTTGTGTCATTGTTATTATAATTTAGCAATTAATCATGTATTTTTAATTTTTATTATAGTGAAATAGTAAAAACAAGGTATTGTTTGGGTTTGTTTAAAATTTATGAGTTGCCTTTCTTTATTAAGTTAGACTGGGTTTATTTAAGTTTGTATAAACATAGAATAATCGATTCAAAATAAAGAGGTTTTATTTTCTAATATCTAAATATTTATAACATTAGCTGTCATGTAACTGGCAACCGATGAGTCATGTTTTAAAGTTTCGATAACTATTTAAAACAACGAATCTATTTTATAAACGACTGTAGTCTTTTCCGTGGGACTGTTTTAAAAAGATAAGACTACAAATCACCACCCATCCACTTAATCACACTATACAACTCTAAATATGACAGCGAAACGAAAATATTGAAACCATTACCAATAAAATATTCACTCCGAATATCTATATGAAGATTCGCCATTGTAAATCCGTGCGAAAAGTTAAAAATGGAGTCCCTACACAAAACAGAATACACATGCAAATGACGTAACATCTTCGATATTCAAATGAGCGGAACAGGAAGAACAATTTTGACACTTGGAAGAATAGTTCCACCCCTTCGCATTCGAATTATTCAAATTAAGTGCGTCTTTACGGCCAGTGTCTAGTTTTGGGCATAGATAAAAAGGTTTTTTTTTCTGTTTTTTAATGAGAAACGTACTTAGTTTATTCATGAATTTTAGTGGTATCGTGAGAAAAGGTTGTGAGAAATATCTGCTTTGTGCAGTTAATTTTGAGGGTTGTATGTTATGGAAAGCTGTGTCAACATCGGTAGTAATATGCTAATATATTGATCTTCGATAATGTATTGATTCTCGAATGGCTAGGCGTTGGATCGGAAATGTTTTATGTCAAAGAGGTTGGTTTATTGCCAAACTTTTTATGTTTTTAGACTTACTTTGTTGCATGTGGGTGGAATTCATTTGGTTTCAATCGTACTTATGAGACATTATGACGTGTAGGTAAAGTTAAGCTAATCATACATATTTTGAGAATGTATGTAAAATGAATCCTCCCTTGGAAATAATGTTTTCCATTACTTTCTCTTGAAAAATAGTTACTCTATCAACTCTATATACTCTATATAAATAACTAATTGAATTATGAATGGATCATGAATCATGATTCACTTTTCTTATTTACAAAGTTACTTATTTTAAGATACTCATTGAGGTGAGAGGCCTTTGCCTTTCGATATTACAAGCATACTACTACTACTCGTAGGTACTTCTACAACTTACTTACTTTTTAATCAAACAAATGAACATCACAATATAATGTATCAAAAAATTCTTCACCAAAAATGTCGTTAAAATTCCAATAACATTTTCATAAGATACAAACCAAGTCGCGTAAGTTTACCCTTTTCGAAACGTTCTGTATTCAAATTCAAATGTCATAGACAGGTGTTCTCTCTTTTGTATTAAACTTCCTTCTTGCAAGAAACCAGACAAAAAGTATTTATATTGACATAGACAATGTAGAGTCTTTTGTTTTCGGTGCTTTATGATAATGTCTATAATTAGGTTTTATAAAATCGTTATGAATAGATATTATCGTTAATAGAATTAATAAACTCTGTAGTTCTTTTATGATTGTTAAAATATTTAAAAAGTTAGATATCTACATAGTATAAAACAAAGTCGCTTTTCGCTGTCTGTCCATATGTATGCTTAGATCTTTAAAATTACGCAACGGATTTTGATGCAGTTTTTTTAATAGATAGAGTGATTCTAGAGGTAGGTTTATAAGTATAAAAACTCTTAAAACTCCTACGGGAACGGGCACAAAGCGGGTAAAACCGTGGGGCGCTGCTAGTAACTAATATGTAATACATAGTTATTCATATTGTATTATTATTATGTAGCTATCGCCAAAGGTGCTAACCATGACCCAAATTACCCGCGAAATGTGTCAAATGTCTGCTAATCCAACGCTTAAAAAACATTCTCACGTTGTAACGACATTAAAACTTTTTAAAATAATAACACACCTGGTCTAAAAGACCGGTCGCGCGCATCCGGGACCTCATTTGCATGCGAAGGGTTAAGTCTTCGCGATTATTTGAACTCACGCATATTTTTAATTATTCAAGGGTTAATGTGATTCTAAATTTGAATACCGTGATTTTTTTAAAACTGATTCAGTTTGAATTTGGAATTCGATGAGTGTGCGTGTTGTGACAGTTGTTATTTGAATTTTTGTAATTAGAACATTTTAAATTCCATTTAATTTTACAGTCATTAGAAATATGAATATCACTAATACTTAAAGTGTAAAATATAAAAATTGTCTATTCAAAGAACAATAATGAGTCCAAGAAAAATTATAGAAAGAAGAGAGAAGAAAGGCTTATACCCTGACGTAACTTGAACGTCAAATTATGACAGTTGTCAAATGAAGGTAATTTTTTTTTAAGTGTAAAAGTAGTGGTGAAATTAAAGTGCAGTTTTGGAAGTCGTTGTCACTGAATAGAGAAAAGTGTAAAGCAATAACGATGAAATAATTTCAGTGACTTGAGGCAAGTTATTCTTAGAAACTGTAATTGTTAACAAATTCATGATGTTGTCTTAAAATAAGTGTCAAAAAAACACAATTTGATTCACTGCAGTAAACGTTAAAATATTTTTTTACGTGCGAATGGCATCATAATATCAAATATAATTTTGAATTAACCAAAGACAACAAGAAAAAAAACCATATCCTCCGATCGTACTCCAATAAACCATAAAGGTTTCAACCAAAATAAACAAACAAATTCGAAATTTAAATCGAGTTCCAAAATCAAAACTAGATGTACCGAAGCGATGCATCACGTCTAATGATTGGATTCGCCACGCCTACGTCATCCATCACGTGACCGAGTGGGTGGTACAAATACCAACACAACATGACCTCTAGTTCAACGTAAATCACTAACAAACAGAGATCTTAACCTCTGGTCTATTTTATAAGCCACCAGTTTGAGTTGAGCTCTAAAGCGGTAAATGGTTGTATGGATGTAGTAGTTGAAAGAGAGGTCCACGTTAAATGGTTTTTCAAGCTAGGGTGGATATTTCGCGAATCCATTGTGTCTTGTTAGAAGTAATGTCTTGGATAGCTGGATATAAGTAAATTATGTTTTTTTGGGTGTTTACGAAAAAGGTTTTTGTGTAATAGCTTTTTTGGGTGTTTTGTTGTATGGAGGCTATTTTAACCGACATCAAAAAGTGGAGGTGTTGTTTTTCTATTAGTTGGTACTAAGTGTAAATTTTGGAATGATTTTGTAATTATGGCTATTTTTCGATGATTGTTTAATATACTACTAGCAGGACCCGCGGTTTTCCCCGCATTGATCCTGTAGCAATTCTATAATAACCAAAACCTTCTTCTTGAATCATTCAGTCTTTGGATGAAAGCATCATGAAATATCATTCAGTAGTTTAGCGCAAAATAGAAACAGATGTGGTTTGTAGAAGGTATTGTCTTTGGTTGGATAGTCGGCCATATTGGTTTAATTTTTTTTTCAGAAGAAGCAACAGACTATATATAGTAATATAATTGCGCGTATATTTGAAAGTAATCTTCTTATTTTGGATTCGGTTCAAAATCTACCCTCTCTCAAGGGAGTAACATCCCCACACAACTTTTATATATTACATCCCTTAGCAATAGAGGATTTTCAAAATAAGTACAGCATTTTCATTTGTAATTTGAGAAAAGCTTATGTTTATTAGGAATTTTTTTTGGGAATATTTTTGATAAGTAAGATTATTCTTAGTTACAAGCTTTGTCGAATTATTTTCAAAATTCACTTTGACATACCTGTATTACTTTTAGTAGAATATTTTGAAAATGACAAGGTTCTAAGTTTGCAGCTTGCAAACTCGCTCAAAGCCTTGAAAGATAGTACCGTGTATAATAAGTAAGTTAGGGGCCAACCGATGCGTTGTTAAGCAACGTGCAGCTCGGCCCCTACTTGGATGGGTGGCCGATAGTGGCATTTCTATCTGAGCGCTACCGTGCTTCGGAGGGCACGTTAAGTTATCGGTCCTGGTTGTATCAATCGTTAGACCATTGGAGGCCTTTAGGTGGTCTAAAAACTACGACACCAGGGTTGACCACTGACCTATTCAAACATACTTTTTTAGTAAAAGCGTATATAATCTATACTATTATAAAGAGGTAAAATTTGTAAGTTTGTTTGTTTGTATGTTCGAGCTAATCTCTTGAATAACCAGTCCGATTTGAATAATTCTTTTTGTAATAGATAGCCACATTCAACGGGAAGGTTATAAGCGATTTTTCATCCAAAAATTCCCACGGGAACGGGTACAACGCGGGTAAAACCGCGGGGCGCTGCTAGTATACTATATACATATAAACATGTAATTTATGTAACGTAAACAAATCCCCGGAACGTAATATCTTGGAGGAAATTTTTCGTAATCCAACTTTGTGAGCACCTGACATATACTTATGTATAGTATTGTAAGGGCGCGCTTACATTGCACAGGGTATTTTTAGCCAAATATGTCGTTTATATTGGACAGGGTAATTTGTACCCGAATATGTCGTTTACATTGCACAGGGTAATTTTTCCCAAATATGTCGTTTACATTGCACAGGGTAATTTTTACCCGATTAAGTCGTTTATATTGCACAGGGTATTTTTACCCAAATATGTCGTTTATATTGCACAGGGTAATTTTTCCCAAATATGTCGTTTACATTGCACAGGGTAATTTTTACCCGAATGTGTCGTTTACATTGCACAGGGTAATTTTTACCCGAATATGTCGTTTACATTGCAAAGGGTAATTTTTACCCCAACAAGTCCCGGTTTATTGTCGGTCCCGGTTGTTTTATTTGTAAGACTATGTCGGAGGTTTAACACCGCCTAAAGGCCTCCGACATCACACGATTAAAAACATCCGGGATAGACAATTTTACGTGCCAAATTAGCCGTTACAAAAAAATATATATTAAAAAATACAACACAATTATTAATTATTACATTATTACAATCTATACTAATATTATAAAGAGGAAAAATTTGTAAGTTTGTTTGTTTGTTTGTATGTTCGAGGTAATCTCAGGAATTATCCGTCCGATTTGAATAATTCTTTTTGTAATAGATAGCTACGAGTACATTCAACGGAGAGGTTATAGGCTATTTTTCATCCCGAAATTCCCTCGGGAACGGGCACAACGTGGCAACCACGGGGCGCTGCTAGTTATTAATAAAGTTAAATAAAAATTAAAATAAAGTTTTCTCCGTCACACAAAACCACATCAGACAACAAAAAAAAAACTTCAAAATGTCAAATTTTCCAAAATCCTATTTTCCCTACTTCACCTCGCTGCCTGTATCGCCCCTAAGCCCTACATTTACATACATATGAGGCAGACACCGAATCCTGCCTACCCTCTTTGTAGCTACTTTTATATTCCTTAGCTTTTGTTCAGCTTTTTAAGGATTTAAGATGTGTTTTGGTTACTTTACTTGGATACGCAGTTATAAATTGGGTGTGGAATAGTACATTATACTATATTTTAGTGTCATATATAAAGTACTAACAGTGCCCCGCGGTTTCACCCGCGTTGTACCCGTTCCCACAGGAATTTCGCGATAAAAAGTAGCCTATGTCCTTTCTCAGGCTCTGCACTAACTGTGTACCAAATTTCATTTAAATCGGTTTAGTAGTTTTGGCGTGAAAGCGTAACAGACAGAGTTACTTTCGCATTTATAATATTACTAGCAGCGCCCGCGGTTTTACCCGCGTTGTGCCCGTTCCCGTAGGAATTTCGGGAATTTTTTTACATAAAAACCTTCCTCTTGAATCACTCTACCTTTTACAAAAAACTGCATCAAAATCCGTTGCGTAATTTTAAAGATTTAAGCATACAGACAGACAAACAGTGTGACTGACACGAAAAAGAGACGACTTTATTTTATACTATGTAGTGATTAGTTAGGATTTTAGTGTCATTTCGAGTAGGTTAGTGACATACCCTAGTGTCGGAGTTTTTAGACTTGCTAATAACGGCTTGGACCTACAATTAAAGAGAACGGGACTGATTACTTAACGTGTCCTCCGAAGCATAGTAGCGTTCACAATTGCCACTATCGGCCACCCATCCAAGTAGGGGCCGAGCTGCACGTTGCTTAACAATTACAATGAGCTAACATCGCGTAGTCAAACTACCCCACGAGCGCTCAGATGGAAATGCCAATTCAGATGGCAATTATATCTGAGCGCTACCGTGCCTCGGAGGGCACGTCAGCAGTCGGTCCCGATCGTCAGACCATACGGAGGATAGCCTCCGAAAAAAGAAAAAAAATTGTATATGATAGCATAGACAACATTTTTTCTTTTTTTAATTTACAATAACACATAAGAAATAAACAGAGTTTGAAATATGATAGCATCTGTAAGAGCATTACTCGCAGGGAGTGGGTTCCGTACAACTCGACGAAGCATTTTTCAAGACAAAATCCACCCTCGGGTTTCTGAACGTATTAATGTTTGGTACAAAATGGAGGATGAAAGCGATTTTGTGAAGATTTGGGAGTATTACGATGAAGTATGTGAAGTTACCGTGTACCGTCAAATGTACTATAGATTAAGACCATCTCTCGAGCACACCTCTAACTAATCTATCAGTCCTATCACACTTCTATCTAACTCACTATTTGATGAGTGAATAGTTTCATAGTTTCCATTTAAAGAACTGTTTAACAGACTTTTTAACAGACTTTTCGTCTCCTAAAAACTTATTACTTAAATCGAATAATACGATAAATGTAACTGATTGACTTAACTATGTTGCACATGTCAGTTTCTAAACTGTCTACAATCTGGTTCATTCCACTCGAAACAAATAAATCCCAGCTAAATATTATCACAATCGTTTGTCCATGAAATCCCCGTACAAATACGTTAATAGTGTAAATAGTATGAAACAAAAAAAAGTATGAGCCTGTAATGTCCCACTGCTGGGCAAAAGCCTCTCATCTCACTGAAGATATCAGTACAGTTAGGTACAACCAAAACCAAACAACCATAGTTTTTTCCAAAATCGCTTCTCCCTATCCCGTGTACCACACTAGCAGAAGCTTTCGTACCCCCCTACTTCTTGGCAGTTTTGATGCATCGCAATATTTTCGTGTCAGGCACACACCCCGTGACGCGCTTGATATATTGGCTTTGGCCTTCTACATTATTATTTTTATTATTATTCCATAAACATGGACACAAACAATTGATATTACTTTTTATTAATTTTTTTTAGAAGAAAAATTCTAGACAACTTTATTAGTGACTAGCCATGCCCCACGGTTTCACCCACGCTGTACCCGTTCCCGCGGGAATTTCGGGATAAAAAGTAGCCTATGTCCTTTCTCAGGCTTTGGACTAACTGTGTAGCAAATTTCATTCTAATCGGTTCAGTAGTTTTGGCATGAAAGCGTAACAAACAAACTTACATTCACATTTGTAATATTAGTAGGGATTACGCCTAATCCTCCTCACTGTACTGATATCTTCAGAGAGATGACTTTGCCCAGAAGTGGGACATTTCAGGCTAGCATAAGCCTAATCATTTATAAGAATGTCAATTTTGTATGGAACGAAATTATGCCATAACTATTCTAAGGATACTTTATACTCTATACTATCTACACTAATATTATAAAGAGGAAACTTTGTTTGTTTGGTTGTAATGAATAGGCTCAAAAATTACTGAACCGTTTTTAAAAATTCTTTCACCATTTGAAAGCTACATTATCCACGGGTAACATAGGCTATTTTTCATCCCGAAATTCCCACAGGAATGGACACAACGCGGGTAAAACCGCGGGGCGCTGCTAGTATCACTATATTAGTAAAGCTGATAGTCTTGCGGCGGTACTCAGAATGTCAATTGCTCCTTAGTAGAGATTAATGAGTGATTTTGACATGTAATGTGTGAAAAGATTCGTCAAATAGTTACGTGTCGATTTAAGGACGTCTCTGAGTGTCACAGATATTCTATAACTTTCTTGTTTCCAGTATATTAGATACTAGCAGCGCCCCGCTGTTTTACCCGCGTTGTGTCCATTCCTGTGGGAATTTCGGGATGAAAAATAGCCTATGTTACTCATGGTGAAAGAATTTTTAAAAACGGTCCAGTAGTTTTTGAGCCTATTCATTACAAGCAAACAAAGTTTTCCTCTTTAGAATATTATTTATTAGATACAAAAATCAGACCTGAATATTTTTTCCAATCTTTGCCGAAAATAGCAAAGCCAAATCCGTACACAGGATATTTACACCTGTCGTCTTTAAAAAGTAAAGCGAGGACTCTCAAACATCTATTGAAAACCCGAAACAGGGGGTGCGTCTCCCTGCCACCCCCTCGTTATTTCCACCCCCTTTCTTTCCAGTAACATCGCGTCATCCATATTACTTGGGCCTTAACTTATGGGACACATTTACACGCAATTTTCTTCTCTATTTCTTCTACCATAACGGTCGTTTTTCCGTGTAAAGAAAAACCAATTTACGGAGCTTAGTTTTTAGGGAATTGCAGTCTTAGAGTTGGAGTGATAAGGGTGGTTTTTGCTTGTAGGTTTTGAGATCAATTTTGAGATAGTAGTACTGATTCCTTTGCATTACTTTTCCCTTCTTTGTGGATGTATTTTATGTGAGTTTCAAAGGTCTTATATGGATGCAGAGTAGCGAATGTATACCGTTTTATTGTTTGGGAAAATTGGACAATTTTCTATATAAAAGACTTATTGTTACCTACAAACAAACCTAGAGTAACTTTTTCTTCTTATCGAGTGGACGGTCAACCTGACCAATCCTGGTGTCAGAGTTATTGAGCCGCCAAAGGCCTCTGACGTGGCTCATGTAACGACTACATCCGTAACAAGTAACCGGGACCGACGGCTTAACGTGCCCTCCGAAGCACGGAATCATCTTACTTTTCGGGCAATCAGGTGATTCAGCCTGCAATGCCCTAACCAAACTGAGGACATTCTCACAAAGAGATTTTTGTGAGATAAGTATTGTCCCCACCGGGAATCGAACCCGGAACCTCCGAATCGTGAGCCGAGCGTTCAAACCACAAGACCACGGAAGCTGTTGAGGAGAGTAACTTACTCATTCAGAGTTAGAATATCCATATTTTTACCAAAACCTTCACCTGTCCATGTAATCTAACTGACGAAATTAAAAACTTCCATTAAATGAACACTTAACTAATTGACAAAAGTAATAATCTATTAATGTCATTGGAACATTATATTGGTAACTAGCCGCGTTCCGCAGTGTTACCCGTTTTGTACCCGTTCCCGCGGGAATTTCGAGATAAAATGTATCCCATGTATTATTCTGATGTAACCTATATAACTGTAAATATTAATCAAAATCCGTTCAGTAGTTTTTCCTTGAAAGAGTAACAAACATAAATACATCCATCGTTACAAACTTTCGGATTTATAATATTAGGAAGATTGAAGAAGTATGAATAGCTGTTAAATGCCTCAATATAGGAGTGGAACTCACGTTCCAATTAAAAAATAACTGCTAAGTCACTAACTAATAATGTCAATTTGAACTAATTCAAAATGTCACTTAAAATATGTTTTTTTAAGTTCATTAGTGACAATGTAAACGTACAATTAAAATTATTTACTAGTTCAGTGCGTACAGAGCTTAACAAAAACTGACAGTGTGTACATACCTTAGTCAATACTAGCTTAATATATCGTACATAGCAAAAACTCGCTTAGTCTGTGTATGCGACTTTAAAAACTTGTTTAGTATGTTAACGTCTTAAAGCTGGTTCAGAATTGATACAATTTCGAAATACAAATTGATGAGCAAAAACAATTTTGAAATTGTCACGGTGTTTTAAATAATTAGACCGAGAAAAAATCACATTGTAATGCCAATGTCGCATCGATGACAACCTGTTTTAAGGCGGCGTTCCAGCTAAAGCGATAGAGATGTGCGAGGTAGCTATGAGTAGACTGTTTAACAATTACTGCAGATAAACTTTAACATGTTCGTAAGTAAGTACCTAAGTTAGCCTGTAATGTCCCACAGATGGGCAAATGCCTCTCATCTCACCGAAGATATCAGCACAGGAGGGTTAGGCGTAATCACCGCGCTTGGCTTTAATATGTATGAAAAATATATATTTTAGTTTTTGTTAAATTGATTGACTGAAGTTAATGAAAATAAAAAAAACACGATGTAGATATGTAAACTCTTTTCTATACACACACATACCCACACATGAAAAGTAATCAAATATGTACACTACATATTATAAAACAAAGTCCCCAGCCGCGTCTGTCTGTCTGTTCGCGATAAACTCAAATACTACTGCACGGATTTCGACGCGGTTTTTTTAATAGATAGAGTGATTCAAGAGGAAGGTTTATATGTATAAAAATTGCCGAAACTCCCACGGGAACGGGCACTACGCGGGTAAAATCGCGGGGCGCTAAAATAGTTAGCAAGCATAGCTTTGCATAGCACTACTCAACAGCCCTTAAACTTGTCAATGACAACAAAACACCCTTAAGATGTATCTTCGACTATAAAAGGCAATTAAGAACCCTTGACAAATATCTTTGAAAAACAATGAAACGATTAATTAAGGATAATGCACCTAATGAACTATTAAGAAGGTCGGTTTTTGAATACAAATGTATTAATTATGATGTCAAATAATTTCACAGATTAAATTGTATGGAATTTCAATTTTGAGATTTGGTTTTTGGTCTTATTATATTTTATATAGCAGCGCCCGCGGTTTTACCCGCGTTGTGCCCGTGCCTGTGGGAATCTCGCGATGAAAAGTAGCCTATAACTTTTCCGTTGAATGTGGCTATCCATTACAAAAAGAATTATTCAAATCAGATTGGTAGTTTCATAGCAATGAGTTAACATCGCTTGATATATTATAATATCTGTGAGAAAAAACATCATTAGTTGACGAACCTTAAAACCCCCGAAAAACGCATGTCACTATAAATATCAATAAAAACGCAACATTCTTACGAATTTTGAATATGGTACTAAAATCCACCCCCTTGGGGAGGGTTATTATTCATTTTTCTTTAGCAGAACCTAGTGTAGGGCTCTAATGTGCCACTTCAAAATCAACCCCTACGTTGGTACCGTGTTTTTTTCTACACATTTTTTGTCTCTGCCCTTCTTTAGGGGTTGATGTATGTCTGTCTCGCTCGCTCTATCGCGTAATGTAGGGTGGTAACACAAAATATGATGCGTTTAGGAATAAATTGATTTTTTTATGTGTGGTAGCCATTTTTGCGTTGCGTTGCGTTGTATTAGATTCTTGTAAGTTTTTTGGGAAAGAAATCTAGTTCGAACTAGTTATGATTGTAAGATTGTAAGTATCAGTTAGAAGTCATCCATACTTAATATTATAAAGAGGTAAAATTTGTAAGTTTGTATGTTTGTTTGTATGTTCGAGCTAATCTCAGGAATTACCAGTCCAATTAGAATAATTCTTTTTGTAATAGATAGCCACATTCAACGGAAAGGTTATAGGCTATTTTTCAACCCGGAATTCCCATTGGAACGGACGCAACGCGGGTAAAACCGCGGGGCGCTGCTAGTTATAAGTAAAACTTTTCGTCTTGAAGTCGGTAAATAATATTAATGTAAACAAATATGGTCGACTTTTTAACATAGATAGAATCTTCTGTAGATGCAAAAGTACAGGCTGCAAATTAGAAACCACAAAAAAACAAAAAAAATTTTTGTTTAATTAATTATAATTTTTTAGTTAACCAGTATCGTAATTAATCAAAACAATAATTTTCCCAAAATCATAACGACAATCTAGACAAATTGTAAATTAAAAGAAATTTATTAACAATTACTGAGTTACATTAAAAATGGTTTATCACAACACAAGCCATTAAATTAATATCAAAATGAACTATTAAAAACTAACCTTTTTTAATTTGTAAACAAAGCCCACAAATGTCAAAAATGTTTTATGACATAATATTCATTATAAATAATTGGGTCAAAATTTAACGATTAATAAATTTAAATTCCTATTTGAAAATTTATAGCTTAATTTTGAAGCAGGTGTTTTTTTAGTAAATACGTTTTTTTCATGTCAAAGTGTTATAAGTATAAGAAAGTAAGAAGGGAATTTAAATAATTTTGTCATGACTAATTTTTTTTTGGCTAATAATCTACACTAATATTATAAAGAGGTAAAATTTGTAAGTTTGTTTGTTTGTATGTCCGAGGTGATCTCAGGAATTATCAGTCCGATTTGAATAATTATTTTTTTAATAGATAGCCACATTCAACGGGAAGGTTACAGGCTATTTTTCATCCCGAAATTCCCACGGGAACGGGTACAACGCGGGTAAAACCACGGGGCGCTGCTAGTTTTGAATAGCTTGAACATTTCGAGCCGGTATGCTGAGTCAAGAACTTTGACGAAACCTACCTCTTTTTTAAAAATCGATTATAGTATAGGACCATTTTGATAAAATAATATCTTGAAACTAAGTAATGTAAAAATTTGTATTAGCCTGTCATGTCCTACTGCTAGGCAAAAGCCTCTCATCTCGTTGAAGATATACAACTAAATCGAGGCATAAAAATAGTAGATATACCTATAAGAAAATAACATGTTTGAAGATTAGGAAACATGTTTTTGCCCGACCTGAGAATTGAAACCGAGACCTCAGTCTTGGCAGGCGAGTACACATACCACTAGACCACCAAAGCGTTAGAAAATTCCAAAAAAACAGAACATTATTTTTTTAAGTTATTAACCCTACAACGCCAAGCGCTTCGCAACCGCATAAGCACAAAGAAATTACTTAAAAAAACCACTTCCTACATATCATGGGAAAACTTGAATATAAAGGCGTATTTTCAACTTGCGTGTACAACAGTGAGGTGATCAGATAACTGCGTCGGTTAACCATCAAGTTACAGTAGATTGGCGTGATAATAAGAACATTAACTTTGAAAAAAGCTAACGCAGTATAAATACAATAGTTGCGTAAAGTTATATATTACCTTAAAACCGTTATTTACACTCTCTAAGTACAATATTTATGTTGGAAATGGTAATGACTTTTAATAAGTACTTTACTTTTAAGTACTTAAGTAAGTAGTGTTAGCACAAATTGAATAGACAATATTAAGACTGTCTTCTGGTCAATAATAAATAATAATAATAAATAACCGGACAAATTCACTCACGGTTAATTAGACCCCAACTAAGCTCTAAGCTTGTGTTATGGAATCTAACTAACTGATACTACTACATGTATATACACTATACTTTATAAGAATATATAATTGACACCCAGACGTCGTCGCCAACAAAAATGTCTTCACATATTGTTGACTCCGGGCGGGAATCGAACCCGCAACCCCCGACACAGTAAGCGCTCTCACTGCCACTGTGCCAACGGGCTTGTCTGTCTATGAATAGTTATGGAGAAGAGCGCACTGGAGTCAAAACGTATGAGCAATTTTGACATAAAATGTATGAAACCTTACGTTAATTAGTTAATTGTCGATTTCATGAGTGAGGCAGTTTGAGTCTAGGTCAAAAAGCTTAAAATACTGAATAAAGGTAGGTCGTATAACTACTTCAACCTCTTTTAAACTATACTTCCTATACCTATTGATAGTAATCGCTTTTTTAGTAGTCAAGTCTGCTCTCGAAATTTTTAGACCGCCTAAAGCCCTCAAAAATGGTCTAACGATTGAAAAACCCGTGACCGACAATGGTAAAACTCCACTATCACACAGAAATGCCACTATCGGCCACCTATCGAAGTATTGACCAAACACGTTGCTTAACAATCGTGATCACCACTAAAAGCTTAAAATTAACTCGTTGATTAAGTAACAAGAGCAGGTGTTATTAATTATAGTATCAGCGTTAACATGGCGACCCTTCTAACAAACTGTTAATGACTGCTACGATTTAAATGAGTGTTAATTGACGGTAACAGCCAAAGTAATTTTCAATGCTGTCTTAAAATTGTGAAGAGTTTCGTTGCGAAATGTTGGTTTTTGTTGGGTGGTCTTTTAAGTGACTTCAAAAATATGAAGTCGAATTTAACTACTTTGGTTTTTGACGATGGTTAAAAATGGAGGTCTGTATTTGAATGGGGTGTAAATGTGTTTGTAACTTTGTATTTTTTTCGCGATTTTTTAGGATTTTTTTTCTGATTTGGATAAGGGTTAAAATGAGGTTATGAAAGTTTAATTGTATGTAGTTTTTGTTTAGAAGCACCCTTGAATTGATTTTATTACTGCAATGAGTAGTAAGTTAAGGGTTACATTAGGTTTGTATGATAACTTTGTGTTACCCTAGCTTAGAATAACTTGATCAGAACCAACCCCATAATATAAAGCCTCTCACTGAAATTATCAGTACAACTATTTTGAAAATTAATTCACTAATCTCTTACCCCATCAACGTCTACTTGTTTATGCCAAACTCTAATCTTTTAACCCTCATTAAGTACAATAAAAAACCATAAACAATGACAAATTAATTAAAAAAAGAATAAAAACTGACATCGTTCTATCCATAAACAAAACTTCACGCACTCTTGTTTGACAGGCAGGATTTAAAAGTTCACATTAAAAAAAACTATTTTGTCTGTGGTGCGTTTTACTATCAGATAGACACAATTAAAATTTGAGGACGGAACGCTTTACGCTAAACCACGAATAATTTAACATATTAATTAATAATTAATTTAACTATAAAACGTATCAACTAACTTCACTCTTATTACAAAGTACCAAAGTTCAATTTAGAACCTAATTATTTCCGAAGCGCCATTACGCAAAGGTGTACTAAAAACATCGAGTTAATAACGAATGGACATGGCATAATCATGTTTTGGGTAAAAACTTGAGCATAGTACGATTATAATCGTAAATCGACGATCTCATTTCGTGATTACATTAATGTTATAAATAAATTATTTATGTTGAAAGAATTACGAGTTTTGTGTGATAATGCGATAACTGACTAACTGGATGTTATCGGTACAGTTAAAAGATCGTATAAAAGTTTTTTATGGCTTTTTATTTGTTAATTTATGCTAAATTGTGGGTAGCTCGATTTAATTGTAATGTTTAGAGGTTTTGTTGAAAAAAAGTTTAGTTAAAATCGGAGGTGTTAACAAGAATTGAGTAGCAAAAACTATGATTAAAATAAGTATTATTTCGATGGATATAATTTTATGCTAATGCCTGGTTTAATTTAATTGGGTGAGGTTATAAGGTTATTCACTAACGGAAATTAGAAACTGTAATGTTGACTAAGTTTTGACCATGGCTTGGGCTGTTTTAAACATCAAAATTAACTATTTGATTTTTTATTAATTAATTGCAATTTATTTTTTTAACAAGTTGAAAAAAAAGATGAGCGTTTTAATGTGTAAAATTACTCAATCGCTAAACATAACTTTATTTAGACCATGTCGGAGGCCTTTAGACGGTCTAAAAACTCTACCACTAGGATTGGCCTCTAACCTACTCAAAATCAATGATAAACAAATAATCTATCTATATATATAAAAGAAAGTCGTGTTAGTTACACTATTTATAACTCGAGAACGGCTGAACCGATTTGACTGAAAATTGGTGGGGAAGTAGTTTAGAACCAGGAGACGGATATAGGATACAATTTATCCCGCATTTCCTACGGGGACGGGTGCGCTGTGGGTGAAACCGCGGGGCACAGCTAGTATGAAATATTTTTGCATTATCAATTAACCTACTTATTGCAATATTCTAAAAAATGCCACCCACCAAAAATTACACTCAATTAGAAAATAAAAATAAACTGTTTCGTTAAACGTACAACATGAACGGGTTAAAAACTTAACCCAAATTTTACCTTATTATACTAAAAACAGTTATTAACAAAGGGACTGCATGGCGTAAGCATTCGAAAATAATTGTTCGTGTACAAAAAAAGTACTCAACAAGCGCTAAAAAATGTGACAGTTAAATTGGTAGCTAAAAAGTACCACACAGAGTAAACAAGGTGACATGTAATGTCAAAATGACGTTTGTTTGACATGTGATTCAAAGATCGAACCACAGATGTCAGAAATACAGGAGATATGCTTTGTAAACAAATGTATTCGTGTTCAGATGTCGCCGTGTCACAGATTAATAAATAGTTACTAACGTTCACTAACACAAAAGCAAAAACTATAAGAACGGCACACGAGCTCATATTTCTCCCGCACACAAAGAAACTTACAGCAACACTAATAAACTCAGTAATAGAACACATGCATACAGGGGGCGGGGCTTCTACCTGTAGCTACAGACAATAAACACACATCGCAACTAGTGATGTGAAGAGGTAATTGATTTGAATTTGAATTTGAATTTGAATCGTAGAAAAAATAGTATCGATGAAATTCAGAGCCGACGAACTTTCTTCAATGGTTGAAAGCACTTAGGCTCAAAGTGAGACGAACATATCGTGTTATTTTTTGTGGGAAACCAGTTTGGACCTTTTCCTGTTGCATTTATCCACTTTTCTTTTATTTTTGGATCCTTCGGATAGCTAAAATATTAAAAAGGTGTGAATGATGATGATGATATCAATGATACATGTGTAAGAGTACCGCAATAAATTAAAAACCCATACTTGATTCAATAATAATAATAAGTCGAGTAATCAAGAAATAGTAATGAATTGTGTTTTCAATAATTAATTATATCATTTTTACCTCACATTAGTAAACAACAGCTATAAAGTTCCATGCAGCAAAAAAAGTCTAATTTTGTTCCCTTGTGTAATCATTCGAACTAAGTAGGATCGATATAAAATATCGACAACCTCAAAAGTGACATCACATCTCTAATTATCTACCTAACAATGGACACTGGTTCCAATTAATTAAATCAGGGACATAGAGGTAGTCTTGGGCGTTATAACATACAACAAATAATATATTTCATTATAATTTTATAGCAACAACAACCATTATTTATTTTCGACAAAGACTGTTGTAATATTTATTACGTACCTATAATATAATCGTGCGCCTCGATTCGGCAATCATCGGAGATACTCGGTAACTAGTAGAACTAGAAACTACCGGTACCGAGTATCTCCGATGATTTCCGAACGGACCGAACCGAAGCCGATGTCGACTCAAATTCAACTATTCAAGGTTCAAGGTCAAGGTTAAAAAATAATGATAGCGAACTTCACATCGTAGAGCGTTAGACGAATATGAACTTTAAATTACTAAGTACAAGAGCAAATTTTACTTTCATTAAAATACAACAGTTTATTATAATTTTGATTTTATATTCGTATGAAGATAGATTCATGTCTTCGCTGTTGCCTGTTGTTTTATTGGTGTATATTCATTCATTAGAAAGTTTGTTTTGATTGCGAAAAAACTGCTTTTTTATCACATACATTGTCCACAGTAAAATAATTCCAAACGGCGGAACTTCGAGCTCGCGACATTTTTCACAAATATGTTTTTACAATTTTATAACTTAAAAACTATTTTACACACACAATAAATTTATTATTTACAACACTTATTAACTTTTGCATCAACTTTTTCGAGTAAGAAAATTCAAACAAATACGTAAAGCCTGTAACGAGTAGGAAGGAAAGTTCGTTGAAATCAAATCAAAACCAAATTTGTTTTTCTGTAACACATTTTAAAACATGCAACACTGAAAAAATTGTACCTACTATTATAATCTTGTGCTATAACTTTATCATCGTATTTACAACCGTAAAATGTTATAATCGCAATTCAACATACAACTAATCTTACAACAGATAATAAATATTACAACAGTTTAACACAACAGTTAGAAAAATATAATTATAACGGATAATGCAATATGAAAATATAGCGATAACGCCCAAGTTTACATAGAGGTCAAAGTACGAATTTCAATCTGATTTTTTGTAATTAAGGTCTTTGAGTGATTCTAAGCCTATTTTATAGAATACGTTTTTTTGAAATACCTGCCCGTTTCCGAGAAAAAAAATGTTAAGTTTTTTTTTGTATGGAGAAAAATCGTTTTCTTTATTTATTTCATAAACGGGCAGAGACGTTAAAACCAAACCTTAAAGGGATTAAAGAACACATAATTCCTTGCATTTTGTTCGAAATCATCTACTCCATATCTCTGCCCGTTTAAAAACGGCAGGCGTTCCAAATTTTTTTTTTCTTTTGTGGTTTTTTTGGTTTAAATACGCTTGAATGAATACTTAAATAGCAATATTGTAATACTAGTACTTCATTCCATCGATACAAAATGGAATTGTAATATTAATAGCTTAAGTAATTTTATACCTACATACCTGCTATGTTACTTTTTTACCTGGGTATTGTTTTGCGTAGAGGCTTTTGCAAGGCCGAATATGTTTTATTGTTCACGTTACCTGGATAAGATAAGAAAAGAGGGCACTTACAGGTTACAGGTAATCAGGTAACTTACCTGATTAGTTGTTTTCAAAACGGAGTCACTCGTTCCTCGGATCCTAAAGTATCAACACGTACCTACACGCTCTTTACCATTAATATGTCTCAGTTTAAATCAAATTTGGATATATATGTGCTACTGAAATCAAGTGGAAATATCAAAAACAGTGATATATTGTGCACTACGTTTTTAAATCAAATAAACTTTGAAGTTTCTGCTGAAGATCTTATAATTCTAAAACAGTTCACAAGAACATATGTTGCAAATTTACACAAGAGATGGTTGCAAGCAAATAGATGTCAATCTAATTGTCTTTCAATCTATCTAATAATGCAGACAGTAATTCTTCTTCGGAGTGGTTTTTAAGAGATGAAAGGCACCTTCTTTTATGCTTGTTTGATAGATCCTCTGGTGGGTCTCAGATGGCTTTCTGTGGAGTATTTGTAGCAGCATCTGACTGCGGACTGGCTTCCATTGCTTGAGACATCCAAATTCTCTTTCGCAAATATTGACATCAAATATGGTGTTCTTGGTGAAAAAATTAGATTGGCATCTATTTGCTTGCAACCATCTCTTGTGTAAATTTGCAACATATGTCCTTGTGAACTGTTTTAGAATTCTAAGATCTTCAGCAGAAACTTCAACGTTTATTTGATTTAAAAACGTAGTGCACAATATATCACTGTTTTTGATATTTCCACTTGATTTCAGTAGCACATATATATATATCCAAATTTGATTTAAACTGAGACATATTAATGGTAAAGAGCGTGTAGGTACGTGTTGATACTTTAGGATCCGAGGAACGAGTGACTCCGTTTTGAAAACAACTAATCAGGTAAGTTACCTGATTACCTGTAACCTGTAAGTGCCCTCTTTTCTTATCTTATCCAGGTAACGTGAACAATAAAACATATTCGGCCTTGCAAAAGCCTCTAAGCAAAACAATACCCAGGTAAAAAAGTAACATAGCCGGTATGTAGGTATAAAATTACCTAAGCTATTAATATTACAATTACATTTTGCATCGATGGAATGAAGTACTAGTATTACAATATTGCTATTTAAGTATTCATTCAAGCGTATTTAAACCAAAAAAACCACAAAAGAAAAAAAAAATTTGGATCGCCTGCCGTTTTTAAACGGGCAGAGATATGGAGTAGATGATTTCGAACAAAATGCAAGGAATTATGTGTTCTTTAATCCCTTTAAGGTTTGGTTTTAACGTCTCTGCCCGTTTATGAAATAAATAAAGAAAACGATTTTTCTCCATACAAAAAAAAACTTAACATTTTTTTTCTCGGAAACGGGCAGGTATATCAAAAAAACGTATTCTATAAAATAGGCTTAGAATCACTCAAAGACCTTAATTACAAAAAATCAGATTGAAATTCGTACTTCGACCTCTATGTCCCTGATTTCATTAATTGGAACCAGTGTGGCAGCACCCGCTTCACGAAACTATCGTGTGAGTGAGAGTATCAGTAAAACACTTTTCCATTGCGCTATTAGACCAGGCGATTCATTGATCGATGTGTATTAAGCAAACAATGGTTTTAGTTCCTAATGAAAATAATTGCTTTTGGTACTTTATCGTGTTACTAGTATCACGAAGTAATGTTTTAATGAATTTAATAAGAAAAACAATCATATTTTTATACTTACGTGTGAAATGAGATGCCATCTTTCGTATAATTCACAATAGAGGTGTTATTTTTGCAAACAACCACTGTACAACGCGGCATTTTGTAAAAAATCACAAGCAGTGAAGACGTCGCAAGTTGGCATTCGACTAATGGCCGAAACTGGCAACAAGCCGCTTTGCGGCTAGATGCGTTCGCAAGCGCCACGCCTCCTTGCCACATCTCCTGTATTTCTGACATCTGTGGATCGAACGATAGTCAGTTAATTGTCAGTTTTGAAATAAGAATCAGTTTGTCTTCTGATAATTGGTTGGTTGTTGTTTTTTTAATTAGGGGGTGTGGAGTGTGATTTTCTGTAATTATTTTTTCTGTTTGTTTTTTAGGATTGTGATATTTTACGTGGTTAAGCGAATTCCTTGAAACATAATTAGTCTTTCAATAGGTAGTTATCCTATTTCGAGATTCAACTTAGTTAATTTTTAAAGTATCAGCCTCAGTATAAAAAAAGTTTATCAGATAGGTTTGCGATAAAAAAGAGCAATAAATCTTATTTTTTCTCCAATATTTAAGCCGCTAAGTTGACATGTACCATCTAATTTATTCCGACTCAAAATGTCATCATAGCTTATAAGAAGCGCAACACATAAACAGTCTCTAATTTCTCAACGTAATAAACTATCATTAAACATACTATAAATTACTCACCCTACAATAAGTGCACAGCAAAAAAAAAATAGTAAAGTCAGTCAACTTTGTAAAAATATCAATTTAAATCGCCCCGGTGACTACATGACGTAATTACTGTAATAAATTTCAATACAATATGGCGGCGGCAAGATGTCTGCCGCGATATACATTGGAAGTACCTATAAAATGTGTTTTAATGAACGCAAAGCACCTGCCATGGAATTTGTCTCGATGACCAACGAGCCAAGCAGCGGGTTGACATAATGTGCACGAAACTACTTGTAAAATTAACTTGTTTTGCATCTGTCTGTCAGTATATTATATTATGACGTGCTGAATATTTATCCTTGACTTTTATATCAAGCCTAAAGTAATGTCACATTAAACTAAGTCGAATAAAAGCTTAAAGTAGACAGATAGATAGATAAATTTTATTGAAAGATATTAAGACAATACATTATTATACACCATACAGCATATTATAACACAAGAAATTGTCATGATCAACAAGATAATTACGAGCTTTAATTATAACATTACATAACAGAACAAGAAATCAGGTGAGGTGAAACGCAATAATCACTACATAGTATAAAATAAAGTCGTCTCTTTTTCGTGTCTGTCACACTGTTTGTCTGTCTGTATGCTTAAATCTTTAAAATTACGCAACGGATTTTGAGTCTAATTATTAATTAACCATGTTATACTCGTATAAATCAATGATCTAATGATTTAGTTCTGATGTAAAAAAATGTCAAGCAATGTCAAAAAATATCGTTAAGCATTACATAGGTATTTTCGTTTCCCCATTTTCGATATTTTTTTTTAACAATATTTTTCTTTGTTTCAGATATAAAAACATTTTGTCGTCAAGAGGCATACAGGAAAGCGTCATATATATGTAAATAATCCAAGAAACACTGTAAAAGCTATTTAAGTCAACTACCTTTATTTATCCTGACATATTATGTATTCTAAAATGTCAAATAAATTATTATTTAATGGGTAAAAGTGATGTTTTATCATCCTATCTTAATAGCCTACTTATTACGCACATAATAATAACATTATTATATTTTATAATTTTACCGACATCACATGAAACTTACAGAATAAATATGAGATATACGAAATATTGTAGTTTATTTTATAAAAGAGTTTCTTTTTAAATAAAAGCTTCTTTTACCAAGTTACGTTACCTGTTATATTTAAAGGAGAATAATAATTTTATTTTTGAATATACATACATAATAATAAAACGGCAGCTACGAACCGTCGTATCACCTATTGAAGCATATTATTTATACATTTATTAAGGAGTAATTTCATACGTAATTTCCACGGAAAAATGCTAAGTACATTTTTAAATTATACCACCCTTTTTTGCATTAGGGATTAGTAAAACTGTTAAGTGTAAAAAAAAATCTTTATGAAAATGTGAACAGCACATAAAGTAAGATCTATTATGAGCTTCAATTACAGTCATCAATGTAATCATTATCGTCTCGTAAAAGTTAATGTTAGCAGTCAACCATGGTGTATTAAAATGTTTTCTACCAGTTTTAGCTTTCCGACTAAGTACGGAGACTAAAGAATGAAAAAAAATTGTTCGACAAAAATTAAGAATTGGTCGTCTTAAAAAAATAGTCGTCTTATCGTCACTGCACATAAAGCTTACAAATACTATTTAACAATTGAAACAATTCGGTTGTTTTTCATTTCACACAACTACTTACCAACTTTCTCATAGTGCTACTATTAGTAGAACATTGTCTGCAAAAATCTACTACAAACCCTAAAAAAATATACTTGAAACCTACCAATTTAAAAAACCTGCATATTTTATTCCCGCAACATCTCAAAAGCCTAAACTGTGAAATAAAAGAGGCGTTGATTTGTAAATTGAATTAATTAACCGTCCAACAGGTGGTTAGATAACCGAGTCGCCGGCGTCTTGGTGGAATTACGTTTTCTTAGTCCGGAGAGTTTTAACGATTAACTCGTAGAGTGGGTTTGGGTGGATGCGGCATTTTTATCACAGCATGTTTTTTAGTAAAATGTTAGGTACACATTAAGTAACATTGAACTGTATCTTCTACTTATCTATTGAAAAAGATTTTCGAAATGATACCTATAGTTAGAGTGAATAGGACCACTTACTTTGAATACCATTTTGAATTCTAAGTGGGCTACATTATTTTTGACCATTATAGCTGCCAAAAAATGCAATAGTTTTGATGTATCGACGAAACGAATCGTATGTAGATTAAACAAATTACAAAAATATTATATAAACGTTTAATATAATGTCACGTCCATTTTTTCCACCTTCCCACCTCCTACCTAACTGTTTGGGGAATATATTTTTTGCGTCAATTTACTTAAAGACTGCATTCCGCCCCATAATTAGTGATTAGTCTGTTTTTGATTACGACTAATGGACGACAATCGACGATTTGTTACGAACAATTTGTTCTCTTTTACGAAATAATTTTATTTGTTTTAATTCAAACCGTCTGATTGGCTGCGCTTGACGTTTCATTTGAATTTGTGTTCCATTTTGTTTGATTAAAGGTTTTTAAATTGTTGTGTTCTTAATTTGAATCTGTTTAAAAAGTTAGTTATGTTGCTTAACAAGTTTATAGTACAAAAAAAACTAGCAGCGCCCCGCGGTGTTACCCGCGTAGTGCCTATTGCTGTAGGAATTTCGGGATAAAATGTATCCAATGTGTTATTCTAATGTATAATCTATATTACTGTAAAGTTTCGTCCATATCCGTCCAGTACTTTTTACGTGAAAGAGTAACAAACATACATACATACATACTCACAAACTTTCGCATTTATAATATTAGTAGGAATACCTAGAAAATTCTATAAAAACCTACAAAGCCATTATATACACCGATTATCAAAGTTATTTACCAACATGCGGGTAGTACAATAAAAGTGATTTATATGACGTGTCCTTACCGTTACAGCGGCGGTAGTTCCGGCGGGGACCGCTGCGCACTTCCGGTGCGCCACTTCCGCCGTTTTCCTGCACAGGAAAATGTTCCTTTTTAAAAATATACCTACTCTATGGTATGGATTTAATAACTTCTTTATTTGGAGCTTTGATGTTTCTTATTTATGGTATGTATCTATGGATTTATACTGGTTTATTTAAATATGTTTCATATTTAGAACAACAGAAGGTTTTTGTGAAAGGTTTACTAAATAAAACTTAATACTGTAATGCCCCACTGCAAGACAAAGGTTTCTATGCTCACTGAAGTTATCAGTGGTTAAGACAGTCTAAAAACTGTCTATATAGTGTCTGTGCTGTACGCTCATACAGATGAATGTTTTGTCTTAGTACACAGTACCGTCAATTTTTTTTTTATATGGTTTGTAAACTCATACAGAGCGCATTTTTCCCATCACTAGATCGCTCAAAAAATGTTTGTTTATCAAAAACAATCGGATTTTACATTATTTCCAAATTGATTCACCTCTTTTACCTTCCAAAACACACCCCAATACAAAAACAACACAATTTCCAAAAGATTAAGGCGCCACCCTCTTCTGCGAGTAATAAATTCAACAAATACGAACCATAAATTATAGAGAGTAATGCAACGGAATGGAGATCTCATGCATTTTTAGGTGGAAAATGTGAATGGGAATCGAAATGAGCGAAGATAGCTGTTCCCCGCATTTTTACCCGTAATATACTCGTTCTTTGGGGAATTTTGGGATGAAAAAATGGAAATTGGGTGAATGAAAAAGTATAGAGAAATAACTCTCCGCGGTTTACCCGATTGTTAAGCAACGTGTAACTCTACCCCTACTTGGATGGGTGGCCGATAGTGGCATTTCTATCAGAGCGCTACCGTGCTTCGGAGGGACGTTAAATTGTCGGCTCCGGTTGTATCAATCGTTAGACCATGTCGGAGGCCTTTAGGCGGTCTAAAAACTCCGACACCAGGGTTGACCGCTGACCTCGTCCTCGTCCTCGTCGAATCGTCCGATTTTCATCCAAATATTTGTCATATTGCAATCAAATTCATCCACACATTGCGTACTTATTAATTTCCTATTAGCATTTGGTTAAACGAATTTCTTAACTTATTTTAAAACCAATATAATATTATAAAACCCTATACGAGTTTATGAAGATTTTTTAACATAACTATCAGTTAGTATAGAATTGAAATGTAAGCTTGCAATCCAGTGAGAGATGCAGGTAATATGACACTGAAGATATAAGATAATATGAAGATATGTAATGAAAGCTTATAACAGTGAAAAGATATTTCATTGTTCAAGTTTTCATTCGTCAATTATATATCTATAATACTAGCACAGCCCCGCGGTTTTACCCGCTTTGTATTCGTTGTCCTGGGAATTTTGGGATAAAATGTATCCCATGTGTTATTCTGAATATGTATAACCTATATAACTGTAAAGTTTCATCCAAATCTGTCCTGCAGTTTTTACGTGAAAGAGCAACAAACATATATCCATACATACATCCATCCTCACAAACTTTCGCATTTATAATATTAGTAGGAAGTAGGATAGGATAGCAAGTAGAATATGATATAAAGTATTTGTGTATGTATGTATATGTAATAGTATTAGTCAGTTACATTCCAAAATACAAGCTTAGGCTTAGTTTGGGTCTAAATAACCGTGTGTGAAGGTGTGTAATCAGTGTAACACATTAACACCTATTTTACGGGTGGGTAATGCTACACATTTGAACTTTACTATAAAATTTTCTAAACATTAAAACATTCTTTAAACAATAAACGAATACGTAGGTAAATACAATAATCTTCACACAATACACAAATAGTTAAATAGAATCCTTCAGTGTGTAACAAGCTTTAAAAGAAAATGTTCCCGCTCCTTTGTGCCGCTGAAGATACAGTGGTGTTCACACACGAATGCTTCCCTTTTTAATCCTACAGGATATTTCTTTGAGAAAGATATACCGCTCGTTAAGGGGCGGACGCATAGACATATATTTTAAACTAATTTCATTTTAGGCCTTTTAGCCATGTTAATTCATTCCGATTGTTAAGCAACTTGCAGCTCGGCCCTCACTTGGATGGGTGGCCGATAGTTGAATTTCTATCTGACCGCTACCGTGCTCTGGCATGTAAAGCATTCGGTCCTGGTTGTTTTTTGGCCTTTGGGCGGTCCAAAAACTCCTGACACCAGGATTACTACTAACCTACTTATTTTAGCTATTAGGGTCGAGTGAAAACATGTTTCCTACTTTTCAAACATGGCTTGGGTTTGAGATCACCAGCTCCCAATAGGCAAGCATGGTGATTACATCCTCCTCACTGAACGGATCTTTCTTCTCTTCAGTGAGATGAGAGGCCTCTACTTTATAAATAAATAATTTCTATTGCGTTTTTTTGTATTACATATTATCAAAATTGGTCAACCTTAAATCTATACTATTTACTAATTTACTAATATTATAAAGCTGAAGAGTTTGTTTTGTTTGTTTGTTTGTTTGTTTGTTTAAACGCGCTAATCTCAGAAACTACTGAACCGATTTGAATAATTCTTTCACTGTTAGATAGTCTATTTATCGAGGAAGGCTATAGGCTACATTTTATCCCGGATTTCCTACGGGAACGGGCACAACGCGGGTAAAACCGCGGGGCGCTGCTAGTAGTTAAATAAGCGGAGATTTATAAGTAAAGCTATTATTTTTGTTCGCAGATTTTCATATTATTAAGGAAAAATTACAAAAGTGTGATGTTAATAAAAAATATTTTATATTATAGGTAACAGGGATTGTCCTACCCTTAAGTAATATATTTTTTGTTCTCGCTACGACCAGACTGGCTCGCTCAATATTAATGGTTCTTTAACGCATCGGAAATATATGTTTCAGTATAAGAATATATAAATAAGGTTTACTTGTATATTATTATGTACTTGTGTTATAGAGTGGGTATAATGTATGTGTTAACTTGTTTGCTTAATTAGGTATAAGCATCATGTTTATGGTTTAAAGTTGAATAATTTATCTATACCAATATTTATAAAGAGGTAAAATTTGTAAGTTAATCTCAGGTTATCTCGGGAATTATCTATCCGATTTGAATAATTCTTTTTGTAATAGATAGCCACATTCAACGGGAAGGTTAAAGGCTATTTTTCATCCCGAAATTCCAACGGGAACGGGCACAACACGGGTAAAACCGCGGGGCGCTGCTAGTTAAAAATAAATCGAAAGCTAGCAATGTCGCGCGGTTTTACCCACGTTGTACCCAATGCTGTGTTAATTTTGGCATCTACATATATATGTTGGTGAAAACCGCTTGAGAATACATTGAGTAGTTTTTGAGGAAATTGATTACATACAGACACTAGACTGGTTTTGAGGATTTTTTAAATATGTATAATATTGTATAGATGTATCTAGATTATGATATTAAAAATAAAGAGACATGAAGAAAATATATGAAAAGAAATTTGACATATTTTATTTACCCTATTTCCTTTATCCTTATCATAAATAACATTGTATACTTATAAGTACTCTATTTTTTCTTACAATGTGGACTAATATCGTCAATTTTCCAGCCGAAGACGATTACTCCTGAAGAGGAAAAAGGTTTAGTGATTTTATTCCATTCTTACCCTCTAAACCTTTTTCCCCTTCAGGAGTAATTGTGTTGAGCTGGAAAAATTACGATATTAGTCCATATCTTAAGACTCGTAAGAAAAAATACAGTATATATAGGAATCTAGTGCTTAGTCAAGTGTCCTAGATTCGAAAATAAGCCCTAAACCACGCCACAGTAAGTAATTAGGACAAAAACGAAGTGGGAGGAATTTTATCAAAGACGCCGACGGAGTTCAAAGGAGCCGCCGCGTTTGAAACGCTTTGAAGTTGCCGACGGTAACGCGTAGCAATAGGTCTTTTAGGTTTAATATACCGTAGTTGTGTGAACTAGTGTATGTGTGAAGAGATTAGTATTATAAACTAGCTGTGCCCCGCGGTTTCACCCGCAGCGCCCCCGTTCCCGTGGGAATTTTGAGATTTTTATTCCTTATTTTTCTTATATAAAAACCTTGTCCTGACAATAAGGAACAAATTAAAAAAAGAATCATCCAATTTGGTGCAGTCGTTCTGAAGTTATGCGCTTAGCAACAGATTCAGCGATTCATTTTTATTCATATTATAGATTAAGGGTTGTTTAGATTGGGGAAGCTTAGAAAAAATAACTTCATTACTGGCCAAAAATATCAAGAGAAATAAATCCAATAAAATAGTTTTTTTTCTTCTCCCATTTTTTATTTTTTTGGTTTTTTCAACACTCTAATCTCAGAAACTGCCAATCCGATTTCAATAAATCCTTTTGTAATGGGTAGCCACATTCAACGGGAAGGTCATAGGCAACATCCCGAAATTCCCACAGGAACGGGCACAATGCGAGTAAAACTAATAGAGATATAATTTTATTACCTCTGATACAACTACAAAGATACTAACATTACAAATACAAAAACAAGGAATACAAAGTCACGTGGCTCTCTTCATCGAGTGGATAGCCCACCTGACCAATCCTGGTGTCAGAGTTATTGAGCCGCCAAAGGCCTCTGACATGGCTCAAGTAACGACTACTATCCGAAGAAAGTAACCGGGACCGACGGCTTAACGTGCCCTCTCAAGCACGGAATCATCTTACTTTTCGGGCAATCAGGTGATTCAGCCTGCAATGCCCTAACCAAGCTGAGGGCAGTCTCACAAAGAGATTTGCGAGATATTGTCCCCACCGGGAATCGAACCTAGAACCTCCGGATCGTGATCTCATATACTATCTAAAAGGTTTAAACTTCGAACAACATCAAAAAGTGGTAATTTAAAAGGCTCTCTATCACTTGACTAAACTTAGTAGAAACCAAGTGGTAAATATGTATGTTACCACTTGAACTGCAAGTTAGATCTCATCTCTTGTACCGCTCGTGGCGTAGATTGTCAAAGCTATGTTAATTCATTGCGATTGTTAAGCAACGTGCAGCTCGACCCCTACTTGGATGGGTGGCCGGTAGTGGCATTTCTATCTGACCGCTACCGTGCTTTAGAGTGCACGTTAAATTGTCGGTCCCGGTTGTTTCAATCGTTAGACCATGTCGGAGGCCTTTATGTGGTTTAAATACTCCGACACCAGGGTTGGGTACTAACCTACTTGAACTCACAGAAGGAGGGCATCGGAACTGGGTGAAAGTTCATCGCTGGTCAAGGTGAGAGGAGGCGACGCCATTAACGTCTGCCTGGAACAACCGGAGGACGGCGTCTTAAGATTGTACGAGGCACTACTGGTTTTGGTACTTTGAAGTTTTCTAGTTAAAAGTGTCAGACTAACATTTTGTTAAAACAATCATAAAAAAAATTACAACTCCACTGAGTTTCTTGTTAATTCTTCTCAGTAAGTGGCGCGATGCGAACTAACGTAAACTTAATCTTAAGCTGACGATTATAAATGATTGTAATGATCTGATATAATAAAGACATTTGAATTTGAATTTGAACAACAGTCAGTCTAAAAGACAAATATGTCTGTGACGGTTGAAATGTCTGTTAGGAGTCTCGTTCCTGGTATACTTCATCATGTGTTTTCATTTGTGCTACACTTGAAGTATGGAATGGAGATAATTTTTTCGTGATAAGTTTAGTAAACTCAATAGTAAGTAAACTCCGACACCAGGGTTGGCCACCAACCTACTCAAATTGAATGAATGAATGAATGAATAAATATATGAATGAATGAAAGAATGATTGAATGAATGAATGAATGAAAGAACGAATGAATGCATGAATGAATGAATGAATGAATTAATGAATGCATGACTGAATGAATGAATGAATGAATGCATGAATGAATGAATGAATGAATGAATGAATTGATTAATTAATTAATTAATGACTAGTAAGTATCAAACCTATATAAATCAAAAACATAGTTTACTCTATCTTCAATGAAAGAAGTCACAAATGCTGTTCAATGGGTCCTAAGGGAGAAAGATAGCTCTCACCATAGGTGTTCTTCCATCAACACCACGTCAACGTTTGTCAACGTCATGATCAACGTTTATATTATGCAAGTTGTTTTAAACTTCAAAGAAATCACTATTGTACTCAATGTAATACTAATAATAAGATCTACAAAAATATGACTTGTCAGTTTTAATGTCAAGGATCAAAACATCACAACCCTCCTATATAAAGTTAGCTAAGTAATAAGATAATGAAAAACATCGGGTACGAGCGGGATAATAATTAAAATGAGTCACAGTTCCATCATTTGCAGATAGATAACTGACAATTATCATGAAATCTATTTGTTTTTTTTTGCATTTCAATTATTAGATGATGATTATATGATTGTTTTAAAATTCTGGCAGGTTAGATATAGGGAGTTAACCGCCGTACTCAGAGTCGTCAAATGCTTCCTTAGTAGAGATTTAATTAGTGATTTTGACATGTGTGAAAAATTATGTCAATTAGTTAAGTATAGATTGAATGGACGTCTCTGAGTGCAGCAGTAAGTTTGATCTCAATAGAATAGTTTCACTCATTTTGTACCTTACAGAATACCCAAATGTGTTGATCGATTATCGAGTTCATCAGAGATAAATTTGTCAAATAAAACCACACTAGCCGACTAATCAATTCAATTCAATCTTCTTTCATTGTCTTTTGATATTATAGCAATATTACCAATTTCAAGTAGGTACTTACGCATAAGGCATAAACAGAAGGATCTTTTAGTAAATTAATGATCTGTTATAGTTTAGTTAGTTAATGACCTAAGGTAGGCTATAGTTCAATCTACAAAGTAGCATCAAAAAATGTAATGTCATTGTGAATTTGTAATCGAAATAAAGACAACTAACCTACTGCAATTACCCTCTCAACTATGACCCTTGTTTATTTAATGAGTGAATCGGGAGAAGACCTCGTGACGTCACAGAATCCAGGCAGAAAGAGACGCAAGATAATTCCTATTAGAATACCTTCTAGTGGGAAAAGGACAGAGATATCAGCTGGGAATGAATGAATTTTCTTAAGTGGTAGGTTATAATGAAATCGAAAATGGCAATGAAAGTTCAGAGACTTGGAGTGTTTCAAGGTTTTGTTTTATTCTTCGAGATGTTCGCTTTTCTTAGGAAATTTCTTACTTCCTACTAATATTATAAATGCTAAAGTTTGTGACGATGGATGTATGCATGTATGTTTGTAGCTCTTTCACGAAAAAACTACAGGACGGATTTGGATGAAACTTCACAGTAATAAAGGTTAAACATTAGAATAACACATGGGATAGATTTTATCCCGAAATTCCCGGAATGGGTACAATTCGGGGAAAATCGCGGGGCGCGGCTATTTACATATAAGTAGAGTGATGTTATGGTCCTAATGCAGGACAACTTGAGGTCACTAAATATGAAAGTAAGGTCATTAACTTTTAGATGGTGGTTTTGGTCACCGCAGGGCAACTTAAGGTCATTAAATAGGTAAGTATGTAAGGTCACTATTGTTTAGTGTCAATTAGTGATAACTAGAAGATTAGATACCTATGAGCCCGTTGGCACAATGGCAGTGAGAGCGCTTACTGTGTCGGGGGTTGCAGGTTCGATTCCCGCCCGGAGTCAACAATATGTGAAGACATAGTTGTTTGCGATGACGTCTAAGTGTTAAATATATATTCTTATAAAGTATTTGTCTATGTATGTAGTAGTTTAGTAAGTAAGAAAACTGGTAAACTGTATGAGATAGTGTTAAGGGTAGTTAAGAATGAGATTGTTACAAAGAAATTGATCTAAAGAAGTTATTTGACACATAACCCCCGGCACTGGCGTACGATACAATCCTCCCTTTGTAAGGGGTTGAAACAAATTAATACTGCATTTGTATTTATATCTATATTTACTAATATAATAATGTTTGCTTGTTTTTGTGTTTGCTTGTTTTTGTGTTTGCTTGAATGCGGTTATCTCAGAAACTACCAATCCGATTTGGATAATTCTTTTTGTAATAGATAGTCATGTTCAACAAGAAGGTTATAGGCTACTTTTTATACCGAAATTCCCACTGGAACGGGCACTGTGCACGTAAAACCTCGGGCGCTGCTAGTTTTATCATAATTGGACTTGGATAAATTGTTTATCTAGAGCGACATAATGATTTTCTAACTATTACAAACATTCTTTAGTTATTATACGTTACATTAGCGCATAGTGCAAGTACAATAATTAAGAAAAAGTCAAAGTATTAGCTTGTAATATCCCACTGTTGGGCAAGGCCTCTCATCCCACTGAAGTTATCAGTACAGCGAGGAGGAAGGAATTAAGAAAAATAAGGACAGGACATTTTCTCTCTAGATGATAAATACAAGTTATAGGCAAACCAGAATATTGTTAGTATTATTTTGTCCTAAACCAAATTACCCCAAAAACAGGGTAAGTTAGTCCTAAACTCTATATCAAATAAACAACAAAACAACCCTGTAAGCGTCCAAATGATAAACAGACCAACCCCAAAACCTACAGTAGTATTTCAGGAATATATTTATCCTAATTTTCTTTAAATTTATGTTGATTTTGTTACAACGTAAACCCATTTCACGATTTTCTTTTTAACATTCGTTTGTATGGGGCCGTATTCATAGTCAGGAAGTGAGATTCTATACTAATAATAATAAAGCTTAAGAGTTTGTTTGAACGCGCTTATATCAGAAATTATCCATCCGATTTCAATAATTATTTTTGTAATGGATAGTCATATTCAACAGAAAGGTTATAGGCTATTTTTTTATCCCTAAATTCCCACGGAAACGGGCACAACGCGAAGAAAACTGCGGGGCGCTGCTAGTTGACTTATAAGAATTTTAAAAAGAATATTTTTTAGAAGAGTTTCTGAGAGTATATGATTATTCTTATAGGATGAAATAATAAATATCTTTTAAGATTTATCTTGTTAAAGGATAATGTTTGTTTGTTCGTGAAAATTGTTAATAAATCTATGGATTAAGTAGACTACATAGTTCTTAAAGAAACAGTAAAAGGCATAGACACTTAATTAATACGTTAAGTCTTGAGATATTATCAATAGCGCATACAAATAAATAAAAAAACATAAAAATTAACCAACACACAGGTATAAAAATCCCAAACGCCTAAAAAATACACATTTCTAAAAAAACATTCCAATACGCCTAAAAAGCGAAACAAAACTAAAAACAAAAAATATTTTTGTTCCAAGAAAAAAATCCAAAATCCAAAAGCGTGTCTATAGATACGGGTGTAGAGTTTTTCATTAGGCTACGATCACATTAGTCGGCGGACGGACTGCCGGATTATTGGATCGGACGGACGAAAGACTTCGATCGTAGCCTTTTTACTTTTTTTCCCTTATTTTTTCGAAGCACCGTCTGGAAAGGTTTTTCCTCTTATTTATTGCTTATACGAAGCCCAAATTGGATATTTGTGAAAGGTTGAATTATTTGCCGATGAGAATAATATTAGGTTTACGTTTTTTTTTGTGTCTCGAGGTTTGAGTTTTTTTTTTGTTTTTTTTTATAGATGTTTTTTTGGCGTGGGTGTTGGGTAGGAGGTGTGTTTATGGTAGATAACAAGAAAGGTGTGTTATTTTGGGTTGTTTTGATCGGTTATATTAGTTTATGTAAATATTTGTATGTATGTAAGAAATTGGTTTTGTTTTTTTGTATTATGTAAATATCTTTCAATTCATGTTTTTTGTTTAAATTGTTAGTAAAATAATCTATGCATATTTTTTGATGCGTAAACACCAAATAGCATGAAGTACAAACATATTAAAATACTTATTTTACTCAAAAAAATACTTTAATGAGTTAAAAAAAAAATCTAATTTAAAAAAAATGTCAGAAATAGTCAGAAATATAACTTTGCTCATGTCATGGTTTACAAACAAAATATTTTAATGAATTTGAATTTTTCAAGTTGTCAACCTTCATTCAATACGAAGACTTAAGGGTGTCTCATTAGGGTGCAGTGAAAGGGATGAAAACCCACCCCGACGATACCTAGGTTATTCGCTAATTAAAAGATTTTCAGTTTTGCATCCCCTAGGGGGATGGAAAGGGGCAAATGACAAGCACCATCATACCTGAAGGCGTATGCAGAGTAATTATGTAAGGAAGTATAAAATATATGGAGAAAAAATAGGTCTGAATGAAATCTATATAGAAAAAAAAAGAATGTCTTATTTAAAAAAATATTTCTTAAAAAAAATATAAAATCTAAAGTAAAAATAGTAATGTCTCGTTTGCTGACGTTTTGAAAAGTTTGAACAGATTTTGTTTTGTTTTTGAATATCGGAACTTAGGTATAATAATGTTTGTGGGAATGATAACAGTTTCCAATAGTCCCTTTGACTCTTTTCTAATAAGGGAATATATTTCCCACTTGCTGTATATTCTATTGTCATCTTATTAGGAACATTCAATATATTTCTAGTTAGAAGATAAACTTGTTAGAATGGGAAAGAATTCAACTGTGTATATTTATTATAATTTCATTTTTTTTCTTGTCATTTGTGTTTGGGATCTTAAACATGAGCAGTGCTTAAACAGTGCCCACTTTGTCTCTATCTTGTGACTAAAATACTACTTTTCCTATCTGTCACATCTTCCAGACATTTCTCAAAAACATTGTAAAGCAATTAACGTTGAAACTCAATAGCGTACAAATACAGCTTTCACCTAATTTAAAAACTCAGAAAACACATTACACGGGAAGGAATTTCCCAAAAGTTATCAGCTCAAAGCCACGGCACAATCCATCATCATTATGCCAAAACTCACCGAAATTTAATAAAAAAAAAACTTTGGTTTCACCCCCATCTATCGGCGGCGGCGGGAACTAATCCCCCACCATTCCACCCCTCACCCCACGGGGTGGGTCGCCATTCCATCATATCCCTTTTTTCTTCTCTCCACACCCTTATCCGTACCTGAGCTTTCTTTATCCACCGACAGAACTTTTTATATACACCCTTCTCTTTCCTTCCCACCGAAACGAAGCCACATAAGTGTGTTGCTGTCTCGTTCTAACTAAAAAAATCTGTTTTTATAAATGAAAGCGTGGGGTAGTGTCTCATACGAGGGTGTTTTTTGTATACGAAAAAAGTGCACCCTTCAAACTTCTTTAGGTACTATACATTTTCCAATTTCGATAACAAAGCTTATTTTTTACGGTTGTATTTTCTTGTTGTCTTGTTATAATTGTGCTTTGAATATAATTCGGGGTTTTTTGAGTTCTTTCATATCGTCGGTGTGGGGCATATCTGAGACCCCGTGCTCACATGCCTCGGTAGCTCCCTAAAGGTCTTTGATTAAAAGGAAATATTAAAATTTTTGACATTTTGATTTTTAAAGAATTCTTGGTGATCTGTCAGATGTGAACGATTTGAATTTTGTAGATTATGATGGTTGTTTTATTTACATAGAATTTTGGCTTATGGAAGTCCATGAATAGTCCAAACGATGTTAGTGACAAGAAGTGTCATGTGTGCGATCTTCATAATTATGTTTTCACTAGCAGCGCCCCGCGGCTCTACCCGCGTTGTGACCGTTCCCGCGGGAATTTCTGAATTAAAAATAGTTTATAACCTTTCCGTTGAATGTGGCTATCCATAACAATAAGTATTATTTAAATCGTATTTGTAGTTTATGAGATAAGCGCTTTCAAACAAACAAAAGAAAAATCTCTTTATCTTAATGATATTAGAGCAAATCAGTCGTTGTTAACAATGACTTGACTGTTTTCTATGATTGCCCTTTTTAAAATGTTGCACAAATCCTGGGAATCAAACATGAGACCTCGGTCTATTTAAAACTAAAAAGGAACTAAATTAAAATCCTTCTCCTTCAGTTTGAAGTCCTCTGTTTGAAATCGATTTACTTTCAAAAAATATTCTGACACATGACAGGCAATACAAATTACTTTTATCCTCGTAAGTCTAGCAACTCTTTGCGACATGACGGGGTTGAAAAAGTTATATTTTAAAGTCAACTATACCTTAGTAGTTTACCGCATAGCACAAAGTAAGCCAGCGGGGCAAAATATAATTAAAAAATCTAAATTCTTATTCTTATTCTTAAATTTCGGGATGTAAAATATCCTATAACCTTTCCGTTGAATGTGGCTATCTATTGCAAAAATAATTATTAAAATCGGGTTGGGAGTCTCTGAGATTTGCCCTTACAAACAAACCAAGTTAGAAACTTATCTTAAGTATCTTAAAGACTAACGCCCGGACTCAGAGACATCAAAATTAAATGCTTCCTTAGTAGGTACAGATTGAATGACTGATTTTGTCATGTAATGTATGAACATTTATGTCAAGTAACTAAATGTCCATTAAATGAACGTCTCTGAGTGCTGTAGTAAGAGTGGGTTGTTTCAATCGCTTGATTATTGTAACATACGGTCCTTAAAAAGTTCACGCTTTTAACGGACGTTAAAATCTATATGTAGGCATGCCAAAATAAATCAATTTCGGTTTAGTGGCTTAGGCCTGATAGACAGACTGACAAAGAAATAAAACTATTTTTCTATTTAAAACAGACAGCGCCCCGCGGTTTTACCCGCGTTGTGTCCGTGCCCATGGGAATATCGGGATGAAAAATAGCCTATAACCTTTCTGTTGAATGTGGCTATCTATTACAAAAAGAATTATTGAAATCGGACGGATAATTCCTGAGATTACCTCGAACATACAAACAAACAAACTTAAAAAAATTACCTATTTATAATATTAATATACTCGTAGATAAGACGGACAAACAAAGCTATTTATAATATAAGTGGGTATTGCGGAAGTAGGGATATAAAAATGGTAATAAACAAAGAAATTAAGAATGTAGTCATAACCTATCTAGATACCTTTAGGTACCATACTAGACAGGTTTAAGTTAAAATGTAGCACCTTAATATCTCCATTTGTGAAACTCAAATTAGACATTAAGCCCTCTATAGTTCTATACCAGAGATAACGCGCAGAATACATTAAAAAACACATTTTGTCTATGCACAAAGGGTGAGACAATATCACGTAGATTGTGAACCAGTAACCGATATCCCTGAGAGCTTCCAAATTCAAATCATCCTTTAAAAAAACGCTCCATTCATAGACAATGTTGTTTTTTGTCTCAAACTTTGAAAGTAGAACGTGCATATCATTAAATTCTTCTTTTATTTAAACTTTTTTTCTCCAAAAAGGTTATGAATAATAGTAAATCATTAGTTCTTTTTTTGAATTAGAACGCAGCTGGATGGTTTTTTTAGGAAACATAAATATTATCGCATTTTGACTGCCGAGTCAATTGTTTGGTGTCATTTTTTACTGAATATTTTGTGCTAATTTTAAAAGGAATAATGTTATAATAATAAAATATTATTGTTATAGTTAGTTCGAGTAGGTTAGTGGCCAACACTAGTGTCAAAGTTTTTAGACCGCCTAAAGCCCCCGACATGGTCTATCGATTGAAACAACCGGGACCGACAATTTAACGTGCCCTCCGAAGCTTGGTAGCGGTCAGATAGAAATGCCACTATCGGCCACCCATCCAATTAGGGGTCGAGCTGCACGTTGCTTAACAATCGCAATGAACTAACATCGCTTAGTCAAACTACGCCACGTTACAAATACCTTTCGTTCTAATTTTCATTTCATAGATGTTAAAAAGATAGTCCTGAATAATCATAATTTAAAACATAAAAAATTATGGTTATTAATAAATTAAAAGTAAATTAATGCATTTAACTAATTAAACGATAAATTAAAAAAACACGACACACTTATTAAACGGTCTGAAGTGGCAATAAACAAGGAAGAAGTAACAAAGAGTTTCAATTAACTTTACCTTAAATTACGATACATAAATATTTATAAAATTTCATTGATAAAGCAATATCCTTGTACACATTTTAAGCGTGCATTTAAAATATTAACTAATGAGCTACATTACCCCATTTCTGAAGGAACCAGTAGCGATATAAATTACGGATACATCTGTCAATTAATTGACTAACAAGTTGAACATGTTATTATTAAAAGAATTATATTATTCCTTATTATTCGTAAAAATGCATCACAACGACAATTTTTTTTCTTTTAAAACACCTTTTTTCAAACCTGTCACAACCCTTACGTCAAGGTGTGAAATTTTATAAGTTTAAAAAAAGAATTGTCGTTCGAATTTGATGGTTCTTTTTTTAAAATATGTTTAAAATGTGAACGAAATAAGGTCGGTTTTAAAGAGGTTTTAGTTAGTAGTTGAGACGTTTCGCGCCCTTTTCGAAGTATGCAAATTAGTTAACCCATTTCTTGAGTTGCCCTATAATTACAGTATTTTGCATATCATTTGACAAATAAATATTTATAAGGTCGTGAAATTTAAGAAGTTTTCATTATAGGAACTAGTTTTTAACTAAGTAAGTCCGTTGAGTATTTTTGCATATTAAAATTAACATTTTGTTGTAATTGTAAGCGGAATTTGCATTGAAATTTGCATTTTTTTTGCAAAATGACGGATTGGTTACATGGAAGTGATTTTAGGATGAACTTCTCACGATTAGATGTAGATATCTTAATTTATTAAAATATGTTTAAATGTGATACATGATAATTTTATGATTAGTTAAACGTGTAGCGGAGCTTCCTATATGTATTAACATAATTATCATTATATTGTTATATTATATTATATTAGCCTTAGGTGTCTCATTGTTTACGTAAAACAATTTAAAATATTTTTTGTAAAAACAATTTAATGTTATTTTATAACAATTTAATGTTATTTTATATTATGACAACTTTATTATAAGTAATTGGTGTGGGAAAAATACTAGCAACTTTTAGTTGCGTGCGATAAATTGTAGGCAACAGTGTTGCAAAGCAACAACGACTAAAATGATTATAATCAAAATAAGTTGCATTTACCACGGAAGGCGGAAGTATTTAGAATTTATCTTTGTGACTGGAAAATCTACTACAATAGTTAAATTTTTAACTACCACACTTAGAGACGCTCATTAAATCGATACTTAACTAATTAACATAATGTTTCATACATTACAAATGTCGAAAACACTCATTAAATCTGTACTAATATTATAGAGCTGCAGAGTTTGTTTGTTTGTTTGTTTGAACGCGCTATTCTCGGGAACTACTGGTCCGATTTGGAAAAATCTTTCAGTGTTGGATAGTTCACTTATCGAGGAAGGCTATAGGCTATTTTTCACCTCGGAATTCCAACGGGAACGGGCACAACGCGGGTAAAACCGCGGAGCGCTGCTAGTCTCTCTGAGTAAGGGTTAAGACTCGTAAGAATACATTATATTGTACAGTACAAAGTACAAACTATAAAATTTTCTGACATAAACTAGCCTTATTACAACCTAATTAAAACACCAAAATACCTGTCACAAATCGAACCCACAACCCTATTTACAATACGCTAACAATACGCCAATCAGACCAACACATTCAATCAATACAATGCAACCACTTGACTCGCCTAAATCGATACGATCGAACCTATTCGATACACAATCGATTTTCGACAATAATCGCTATTGTACCAATTATTATGTGTATTCAATGTTGAATTATGTTGGTAATATTTTGACGTTCTATTTTCAAATTGGGTTTGATTGGTTCGTATGTTTGTCTATGGATTTGTTATAGAAATTCTAATTTTGAATTGAAACTATGGATGCGGATGCAATTTACTTTTATTTTAATTTTATCTGACGTTTGGTTTTTAAAGACGTTTTTTGACTCTTTTTCAGGGACCGTGGTCACAGAAGACCACAAGTTAGAATTTAAGATGTGTAGTCTTCGTATCTACTTAAGAAATAACTATGTGAGATTTTTAAAGTTTATAGAAGAAAATACGTGTTGGAAAGTGGCCAACTCTAGTGCCCGAGTTTTTAGACCGCCTATAGGCCTACCGACATATTCTATCGATTGAAACAACCGAGACCGACAATTTTAAGTACCCCCAGTACAGTAGAACAGGTAAATTAAAAATGCCTCTACCGGTCACTGATTGCGATTGCTACGAGCTGCACGTTGCTTAAAAATCGCAATGAACTGACAGCTTAGTCAAATTACACCACAAGCGCGAGAAATTGAAGATATAATTATGTACATAATATTTAAAATCGAGTTTATTTTATTATTTTATTTACTGCGTTTAATATTGTTTTTGTCAAATCAATTAAAAATCCGTCATGGTATGTAACATTAATAATGCCAAATGTAAAAATAATGACATTTCAAAACAAAAGCGAATCGCTCCGGTTAACCCTTCGCCGCCGACTTGAAATCCATTTGACTAATTTACATATTTTTTCTTAACAATTTTTTTCTTTACATTTCGCGATTATTTTTGTACACGTAACAATAAAGAATTATAAAATGTAACTGTTTTCATGGTAATTAGGTTTTTGTCGGAGTTTTTGTTCGGTTCTTGTTTAAATTCTTTTAAATAATTGTTTGGAGTTTAATGCAACAGATGTTTTGTAATTTTGGTAGTTAGTTTTTGTAGTGTGATAAAGAGGAAATAAATATTACTGTGGATTTAAAGTTGTTACTTAAATTTATTTTTGGTTGCGAGTTTACAAGCTGTGAGCGATGATTTCAATGAAAAATATAGGTAGCATTTCTATCGGAGCGCTACCGTGCTTCGGAAGGCACGTTATATTGTCGGTCCCGGTTGTTTCAATCATTATCCATCTCGGAGGCCTTTAAGCGGTCTAAAAAGTCCGACACCAGGGTTAGCCACTAACCTACTCGACTACTACTTACTTTTAATGGATAGTAAATAAGCTTTACATAAAGTCCATATTGGTCATTAGAAGTCGCCAACTCAAGTAGTTCAATTATAAAAGTGTAGAATACAAAATTGTTGTTTGCTGAATTAGTAAAAAATGTGTTCCACATTAAAATATTTTGAATTCGTAGTATTATTAATTGATATTATAAAAATATTTCATTGATTACGCCCAATCCTCCTCACTGTACTGATATCTTCAGTGAGATGAGAGGCCCTTGCCCAGCAGTGGGACATTACACGCTAATACTTTTTTTTATTGAAGAAATTGTTACCCATGTGAATGATTGCATTTTTAAATATTCGTTACAGATAACTAATTATAACACACCAGCAGCGCCCCACGGTTTTACCCGCGTTGTGCCTGTTCCCGTGGAAATTTCGGTATGAAAAATAGCCTATAACCTTCCCGTTGCATGTGGCTATCTATTACAAAAATAATTATTCAAATCGGGCTGGTAGTTCCCGAGATTAGTTCGAACATACAAACAAACAAACTTACAAATTTTGCCACTTTATAATATTAGTATAGAATGGTTAGATTACTCTACTCTTTCCAATCAAACATCAAAATTACACTTCGATTCCTTTTAAAGTAAAACCGAATCCAATAAAACTCAACCCATTTAAACGTAAAAGAATTTAAAACACATTTAATTCAAGTCTCGAGAATATTTTAAGATGCAATTTGTCCCGGTACATGTAACAAAAACAGGAATTAATTATACATTAAACTCTGGATTGGGCGGGACAAAAAAGTACCTTTAGCATTTGAAGGGTTAAGCTTTATTCCAGTTACAGATAGTGATTTGTGGTAGACGTGTGTTTTAAATAGTTTTACCGAAATTGGTTTAGTGTTTTTGAGTGAAATTTACTTTTAAGGTGAGAGTGATTTATGAAAATATGTCAAAGCATACTTAGATGGGTAAAAAAGGTATTCCGATGTATTAAGAAGCTCTTCCTATTTTGGAGTCGGTTAAAAAGAGTAAAATTATACTCAGCAGTTGAAAAAAATATGATAAGGTCCCTTATGCCTAAAGTGAAATTACATGGAGACGTTTATTATGAAATATGTCATTGTAATACAATTTTGAAATGAGATTAACTTAAAACTATGAAATGTGCCCAATTTGGTAGCTAAAGAGGCTTATTTCCTTAAATAGTCTTGAATTTTTAAGTCTTGGATTAAGTTGCCATAATTTATAATCTTGTATAAAGTCTATTACTGTCAAAATGCATAATTGCCTAAAATTGTAGGGCGATGTAAGGTTAACAATTCAAAAAAGAAATACATAATCTATGCTCCTGGCAGGAAAATACACATCGCAAAAAGAAACAAATTCTTTCCAAATTCGAATTTGAACAATCAACATTCGAATCACTGGCTGAAAAGTTTAAAAACAAACCAGACGATATACCAGAGACTATGAAAAGGTTCCATATGTGTTCCTTATTCAAGTATTTTAGTAACAAATTGTTTTAAAAAAGTTTTTCATTTGATGCGAATTCTAAACCGGATACGAAAGCATTGGTAAGTTAATTTTTTAAGTTTCGAATTGAAGCATAGATAGTTGTTTGATTGGATTAGCTTTCATACATAGGTAAACATCCGGTATAATCACTACATAGTATAAAACAAAGTCGCTTTCCGCTGTATGCCTGTCCCTATGTATGCTTAGTTAGATCTTTAAAACTACGCAACGGATTTTGTTGCGACTTTTTTAAAAAGTGATTCAAGAAGGAGGTTTATGTGTATAAAAATTCCCGAAATCCCACGGGAACGGGCACAACGCGGGTAAAACCACGGGGCGCTGATAGTGTTTAATATCACAAGCTGACGAGCAAGGCATTTTGCCCTATACTGTACTGAGTTTTGAATAGTTATAAAATGTTAATAAATGAATAGCATACAGAAAATTTGGCGACAGCAACTGTTAGCAATATAGTGGAGGAAGATAGTATGAAGAAAAAAACCTATTGATATAAGATGGCGGGTGATACGCGTCGAATTATTTCTGTTCTAAGTTTTTTAGACCTTAGGTCTAAAAAACCAAATTCGTCCATTTTTATTTTATTACATATAGTATAACCTTATTCAGTACGACTTTACGTACATCCGTTCCAATTTTATCGTATATCAGTACGGTTTTCGGTACGGTTTCATCGCGATTAGTGATGTGCGGGTAGGTAGGGCTAAGTAGGGCCCGCATATAAAATTGGACGCATTTTTAGTAAACACGCGGAGGGAGAGAGGGCGCGAGTCACTCGGAGGGTAGTTGTAATGGCCGCCAAATGTCGCTTTCACCCCCCACCCCCGTTTGTACCTCGTAAGTGGGTACGATATGCTAAATGTTTGTATGTGTTACTTGGATCTTTTGGGGTGGGTTTTTAAGTTTTTTTGGATTTGAAGAATTTAAAAAAAAATGTTGTTTTTTTTACTAAACGATGTTAGTTCATTGCTATTGTTAAGCAACGTGCAGCTCGTCCCCCTACTTGGATGGGTGGCCGATTGTGGCATTTCTATCCGAGCGCTACCGTGCTACGGAGGACACGTTAAATTGTCGGTCCCGGTTGTTTCAATCGTTAGACCATGTCGGTGGCCTTTGGGCGGTCTAAAAACTCCGACACCAGGGCTGGCCACTGACCTACTCTAACTTACTTTCTTACTTTTTGCAATGGATCTTACAACTTACGGTAGACCAACTGAGAAGCGAGACTTGGTTTTCTTTACAAGTTATGTTTTTGATGGGATACAATTTTACAGGACAAATTCACACACGGTTCTTTGACAAACTAAGCTCTAAGCTTGTATATGGCATCTAAATGCTTTTTTTATTCGCTCTACTTTAAAGCTGAATAAGCTGGCTGTCGATCCTGATTTAGATATATTTAATTTTAAAGTGCATACCTTCAAGAATATTATAGCCAGGGAATGGTTTGAACTTTGAACTGCATTTTTGTGTTTGTTTTTTTAAATAATTTTTTACTCTTACTTTGGACGTGATGTGTTCTTAGTTTTCTATAGGCGAAAACATTAATATGGTTGTTAGTTTTTTTAGTTTTTATGTTAATTATTAAGTTCAACTGTTTGTTTTCCTAATTCAATATAATAAAATAAAATAAAAATAAAAGTGCGTACTCAGAGACGTCAAATGATTTAATGAGTGATTTTGGCCAATATATAAATAAATACGTCAATTAGTAAAGTGTAGGTTTAATGAACGTTTCTGAGCGCGACAAGTTATCGAAACTATGTAATTATTAAATAGATGTTTTTCAGGAAGCAATTGACAGAGCTGAATAGAAGGAATAGGCGGAGGCCTTTGCCCAACAATGGGACACCTAAGACTTTAATAATAATAAGATATTTTTCTATAAGTAATTCAAAACAATGAAAATGAATGAAAATGAAAATGAAAGTGAAAAAATATTTATTTCCTAAAACCTGGTTTTTACATATAGTTAATTTACATCGGCCCTCACACTAGATTAATCTGTGTCGTGAAGTACCAGGATAAACGATTTCAGATTTAATTTTACAGGCGTTCGGCTGGTTTATATCACTACATAGTATAAAACAAAGTCGCTACTTTTGTCTGTTTGTTTGTCTGTATGCTTAAATCTTTAAAATTACGCAACGGATTTTGATGCGGTTTTTTGTAATAGGTAGAGTGATTCAAGAGGAAGGTTTATATGTATAAAAATTCCCGAAATTCCCACGGGAACGGGTACAACGCGGGTAAAACCGCGGGGCGCTGCTAGTCTATATATATAAAAGAAAGTCGTGTTAGTTACACCATTTATAACTCGAGAACGGCTGAACCGATTTGGCTGAAAATTGGTGGGGAGGTAGCTTAAAACCAGGAGACGGATATAGGATACTATTTATCCCGTATTTCCTACGGGAACGGGTGCGCTGTGGGTGAAACCGCGGGGCACAGCTAGTTCTATATAAAAGGAGAAGAAACATGAACTTAAAGCTAACATATTATATCTTAACAATAATATACCTAAGGAAGCTGTTTTTAAGTTTAATTCTAAGCAAAAATTTAATTCCCCGAAAGAAAATTGTCAACTGCTAACCGTTTGATTTGCGTGCTAACGCGGGGGTGGCTCGAATTATTGGACGCACCCTCCACCCCATCGACGCACGCGAATTCCTGATTCTTTAAACATACATCAAAATATACTTAAGCTTTATATAGCTAATAGAGATTAATTTTATTAAAAATCGAGCTACGTTTTATGCGAGTTTATGTAACAAGCAAATTTTGTTGTATGTTTAAGGTCCTAATTCACGGCATCTATCTGGAACTACGATCAACTGAACTCAGTTTTAGTGAATGATTTTTCATGTTTTTATCTCAGTCCAGCTTGTAAACTAGGATTGAGTTAAACTGATCTAGTTCAGTCACGGTGTTAGACAATTTATTATATACACACATTTTACATACTCGAATAGATCCAAGAACTTGACTATAGATACTAAGGGTGCTTTCAAATTATGCGTTTCGTGTCGGACCGCTGCGGTGCCGAAGCCGTGCGTTTGTCGTATTGTGAACGTACGATCGTGTGTTTTCATACAAATCGAGCAGTGCGGCAACAGTGCGGCGTCGGTACCGCGAAATAATTTTAGTACGCACTGTTGCCGCACTGCTCGATTTGTATGAAAACACACGATCGTACGTTCACAATACGACAAACGCACGGCTTCGGCACCGCAGCGGTCCGACACGAAACGCATAATTTGAAAGCACCCTTACAGTCAGACAATTTTCTTGTCAATGGAAACACTAACAGTGCCCCCTGGTTTTGCCCGCATAGAGTCCGTTCCCGTAAGAATTTCAGGATGAAAAATAGTCTTTATCCTTTCCGTTGAATGTGGCTATCTATTACAAAAATAATGATTTAAATCAGATTGGTAGTTTCTAAGATTCAAACAAACAAACAAAACAAACAAAAAACTAAAATCTTAAGGCCTTATCCATAAACGCTTATAAGCAGCATTTTAGCTATCAAATGGTTTGTCCCTTTCTGACATACGCTATTTTCCAAAGAGCAAAAGAGACAAAACACTCACTAACAGTGTTTTAGTTAGAGCGTTTATGAATAAGGCAGTTAGTTAGCTTTATTATATTATAGACTAGCTGTGCCCCGCGGTTTCACCCGCAGCGCCCCCGTTCCCGTGGGAATTTTGAGATTTTTATTCCTTATTTTTCTTATATCAAAACCTTGTCCTGACAATAAGGAACACATTAAAAAAAGAATCATCCAATTTGGTGTAGTCGTTCTGAAGTTATGCGCTTACCAACACATTTTGCGATTCATTTTTATATTATAGATATGTGTTGTATATATATGTAGATAGACTATACTTAAAAGTATCAAGGTGCACACACTAGTTTTTGACTAAAAAATACTACTAAAATGGTGTCTATCCAAATCCGTAAAGCCAATTTTGATGTGCATTTTTTATATTCAATTTCATGTCAGAGGCCTTTAGCGGCTCAATAACTCTGACACCGGGGTTGGTCAGGTTGACCATCCACTCGATTAAGAAGAAGATTCCATTTTTTTAAATAAGAATTCAAAACTTAACACAGGAATAGTTTAAGTAAAATTTGTTAAACGTAACAACCCTTAATAGAAGATAACCTCTTAAACGTTTCAACAACAAAAAACCAACCCTAATCAAAAACTCGGCTCATAATCAGATAATTACAAACATTTCCCTCAAATTAACACTTCAAGGCAAAATAATAGGCACATCATTACGACACTTAAAGGAAGAACATTAACCAATACGTTAATTAAGAAACCGAGCTGTCAAATTAATACAGCCCTTAGGGACTAGATACACCCCCGATTATACCCAATTAGGGAGAAGTAATTTTGAAAAATTATTGTATAATGATAAAGTTTTTGTTTCCTAGCTGAGGGAGGTATGGCAGTGACATCTTATTATCATTTAGCCTAGGGCCAGCGCGGGCTTACAGTGATTACACTGCGGGGCAATTTATTAGGCGTAACTGGAACGAATTTAATGGGTTTAGTGTCGGTTACTTAATCAGATTCTATTATACAAGCATTAAGCTTAATTTTTGTATAATCGTTTACAGATTGGGAAAATTAAACCTGTATAGATAATTATATATTTTCTATTTACTTTTCAAACATGGCTCAGGTTTGAGATCACCAACCTGCAGTAGGCTAACTAAGCGATGACGCCACTTCTCTGTGTACTGATCTTTATATCTTCAGTGAGAGGAGAGGCCTTTGCCCAGCAGTGGGACATTACAGGCTAATACTTTACTTTACTTTACTTTTATTTGGTTTAAGTTTAATAAAGTTAATAGGTACAGCTATCCCAAGAAAATGTTAAGCATTTTAGAACTCAGTCTCGTTGCACATATTAAAATTCTCTCCTTATTATTAAAATTAGGTATTAAAGAACTAGGATACAAGTATGTATGTACCTAAGTATGATTCATATTTTTAAGGGCTTCCGTTTCACATAACTTTTGTCACTAGAATATGTAATAAAATTAATTAATTTAAAGACGGTGAGTTGAGGTGAAGTTATATTTGTGTCTTAATTGGAATTTTCAAAACCTTTTTAAGGTTTGAATTAAAGAATCGTACAAATCTAAGCACTTTTTATAAAAAAATAGTGTAAAATACGTCTGCAATGTAAATATGGCATGTAAATGTCTTATTTACACTAATTACTATGTCAAAATGATTGCAGAAAAAACTGCATTTTACCTACATTAAAAAACGATCAATTTAATAGACAACTTTGAATTTACCACACGTAATGACACAATTCCTGCACTATTACCGCTATTAGGGCGTGTCTCGTGCCAATCACCTGTCAAACTTGCCTCGCGTGACAAATTTTAAATTAGGAACATGTCAAACATAAAAATCTACACTGAATAAAAGTTCAACGCAAAGTTGATGCCTATTTTTTTGTCCCACACTGTAATAAAAGAATATCTTTTCTGTATTTTTTTATTTCATTTCAATAATACGTAATTTGTGATGAGTATTAGGTATTTTTTGTTTATCTTTAGCAAGAGACGAATGTGGTTCGTTTGTTGAAGGTCGTAGAGGTCAAAATTGCGTAGCAGGAGCTTGATTGTATTAAACATTTTTCTAATAACGAAGGGGGGTGGGTTCAAGCGAAATTGGTTGTTATTTGAAATAAATTTTATATGAGGAAGGACCCTTCTATGTCGAATCCGTGTTTTTTTCCTTTTTCTTATGAAACAATGTACTTGTATGCTTCTGTAGATATTAATATAAAATGATTTGTTTGGGCGTAGTAGTGGGGGGAGTGCTTTGAGACTGAAACTGCCGGTTCCTATTTTAGAACTTATTCTATAAGTACTTAATATTATAAAGAGGTAAAATTTGTAAGTTTGTTAGTTTGTTTGCATGTTCGAGCTAATCTTGGGAATTACCCGTCCGATTTGAATAATTCTTTTTGTAATAGATAGCCACATTCAACGGGAAGGTAATAGGCTATTTTTCATCCCGAAATTCCCATAGGAACAGGCACAACGCTGGTAACACCGCGGGACGCTGCTAGTTATACAATTGTAGGTTTTCATTAATATTTTAAATTACTAAAAAAATATACATTTTTTTGCAAGAGTTAAAATGTCGACTAATTTGGTGGTTTTTCCGACCTAAGATAATTCCTTCTGGAGAGGAAAAAGGTTTAGTGATTTCATTCTATCATTGAACCCTTTTCTTTAACGGAAGAAGTTGTCATTGTTTGAAAAATCACTCTTTTGCTTGAGATGGATTTAAAATCTTACTACTTATCTAAGTTATTTAAAAAAATCAATCGATTTCAAAAACTGAAGTAGGTTTTCAATTTTCAATTCCACGCTTATGTATTGTGTGTGTTGTATGTCGTTTTTTTATATGTTTTTTGTATAAAAATTGAATCATGAAGCCAAATATCAGCTTTAATATAACCAATACGAAATGCCAGTAAGCATATATTTTCAATACATCAAACGACAATACATTATTGGGGGAGGCTGCAAGCCATTAATAACGAGATTAGGGGATGGATCGAAAGAATAAATTGTGAGGAAACCGCCTTAGGGGGTGAATTTATCGTATACTTACCATAAGCAGGATTTTTGATGCATTTCCCTAATGTTTTGCATTTGTGGTTGGACGCCATTTTGTTTTGACGTGCGGATAAAACGGCGAGTCTTCTCAAGAACATAACTTGATTAAATATAAGTCAATAACTAAAAATATTTACTAAACCAAAAATATATATAAAAAGTATAAGGATTAGCCTGTAATGTGCCACTGCTGTGCAAAGGCCTAATATTCCTATTTTGTGTGATTGTGTCAATGATTAACTAATGATGCCTTGCGATCTTGCCCGCGTTGTACCCATTCCCGCAAGATTTCAAGATAAGGTATCCCATGTCTTATTCTCTTAAATCACTCTATTTATTTTAAAAAACCGTATCAAAATGCGTTGCGTAGTTTTAAAGATCTAAGCATACATAGGGACTGACAGACAGCGGAAAGCGACTTTGTTTTATACTATGCAGTGATGATATTACTGTAAATTTTAATCCAAATCTGTTGAGCAGTTTCCTCATGAGAGAGCTTCATCTACACTAATATTATAAAGAGGAAAACTTTGTTTGTTTGTAATGAATAGGCTCAAAAACTACTGGACCGTTTTTAAAAATTCTTTCACCATTCGAAAGCTACATTATCCACGAGTAACATAGGCTATTTTTCATCCCGAAATTCCCACAGGAATGGACACAACGCGGGTAAAACCGCGGGGCGCTGCTAGTATTATATACAAACATAGTTACATCATCACAAACTTGAGCTAACTTACTATATTAGATTAAAGAGGCAAACGTGGCTACTACGCCTAATCCTCCTCACTGTACTGATATCTTCAGTGAGATGTGAGGCCTTTGCCCAGCAGTGGGACATGCCTAATACTTTTAGTTAATACCGTTTATTTATATAATAGTATATATATGTTAGAAAAGCAGCACCTAACAGGTACCTAATAAATATTTCCAATAATCTGCTCTCTGATTGGTTCAATGAAATTTTAAAATACATCTCGATCAGTTCCCGGGGAGTTAGCATTATTAAAACCTGAGACATTCAGATCTGTACAGAGATGTTCCTAACTATGCGTCTCGCACTGTAATTTTACCAAAAACAATTTTGTTTTATTGTTTTACTAGCTGCGCCCCGCGGTTTCACCCACAGCGCACCCGTTCCCGTAGGAAATACGGGATAAATAGTATCCTATATCCGTCTCCTGGTTCTAAGCTACCTCCCCACCAATTTTCAGCCTAATCGGTTCAGCTGTTCTCGAGTTATAAATAGTGTAACAAACACGACTTTCTTTTATATATATAGATGATATTTTTTGTGAGAGGAAATAATTAACTAGGTACTAATAATATCTACGTAATAATTATTGAACTGATTTCAATGTAGTTTTTTCTTGATTTGAAGCTACTTTCAAGGGTAGATTTCAGGCGTGACTTTCAAAATTTTATTTCCTATTTGCCGTTAAACTAGAACTTTAACCAGCTTTAGCTTAATTTTAACAACTCCAAAAGTCTTAAAAATATATTTAAATTTTATTCAGATCTTTAAGAAGCCCGCGTATTATCATCTCTACAAAAATAAATATTACGAAGACAAAAGTTTCTCGGCTAATTGATAATTGGCAAGCATTAGCCGCGTCTCCCCCGGCCGCGGTAATCGGTCGCCAGGGGACGGCGGGGCAAAACGGCCCGGAATTAACAACCGAGATTTAATATTTCTATTTGGATTTTAATCTTACGTCAATTGGTAGTTTAAGCTTTTTGCAATTTTAGCTTAGATAATTATGTGTTATGAGTCCATAAATCTACTATATAAAAATAAGTCGGGTTTTCCTCCCTGACGCTATAACTCCAGAACGCACGAACCGATTTCCACGGTTTTGCATTCGTTGGAAAGGTCTCAGGCTCCGTGAGGTTTATAGGGAATAAAAATCTCAAAATTCCCACGGGAACGGGGGCGCTGCGGGTGAAACCGCGGGGCACAGCTAGTAAATAATATAGATAAAAATGTTAAATAAAAGCGAAATGTATCCTTAAACGTAATTTCAATTAAAAATAGGTAGTGTTCACTTTACCCAAAGAAAAGATAAGTAAAAATAATTTTGAGTAGGATAGTAAACCAACTATGGAGTGTTTAGTCCGCCTAAAGGCCTCCGATATCCTTGTAAGACTCCCGTAGGTATCGATAGATTATGTCAGAGGCCTCTAAGCGATCTAAAACTCCGACACCAGGGTTGGTTACTAACGCACTCAACTTACTTACTTTAGAAGCGTTTGTTATATTTTGTAGTTCATAACAGATGATATTTACCGAAAAGCATAATAATGTTTTTATTTTAACTGGCTTGAAAATCAAAAGGGATTTTCAAATCAACTGTATGTTTTTGTATGTTTGTTACTAGGTAGCTAGGTATCTCGGTCGTTACTGAACCGATTTCGAAAATTCTTCCGGTATAATAAATTTTGGTATGCTTACAGAATAGTCCCGTTCTCTATCGAATTCAAAAAGTACTTACATAATAGTCCTGTTTTTAACCGATTTCAAAAAAAGGTGGAAGTTCTCATCAAAACTAGTTTGACGACGATTTTTCGCTTAAAAAGTCATAATAATATAAGATGGTTTGAAATTATTTTTTGTTTGAAAATTCATCATTAAAGAATTCTTCAAATATAAGTATCACGTATATGCTTAAAATGTAATAAAAAGCACATAAGAGCCAGGGTAGCATCCCCTGTTCAATTTAATACGGCGGGGGCGCGCGTGGGGTGAGTTCCATTTCAACGACACAGAAACTCATATATTTTTTGTTAGATCGAAGCTAGCACGGAATCCATACTAATATTATAAACGAGCAGCGCCCCGCAGTTTTACTCGTGTTGTACCCGTTTCTGTGGGGATGTCGGTGAAAAATCACTACATAATGTATTTTAAAACAAAGTCCCCGGCCGCATATGTCTGTCTGTTCGCGATAAACTCAAATACTACGGCACGGATTTTGACGCGGTTTTTTTAAAATAGATAGAGTGATTCAAGAGGAAGGTTTATATGTATAAAAATTCCCGAGATTCCCACGGGAACGGGCACAATGCGGGTAAAACCGCGGGGCGGTGCTAGTATGTCTATAAATCCATAATATTCATCAATTCTCACCAATATTCGCATTCAACTTACATAAAGGTAGGGATAAGAAACCTAAGGCTAACTATGACCTAAGACCTTTTAGGATTACTAAGGTCTGGCCTTTGTGATAGAATGACATCATAATGCCTGGATAGGGTCTACTCGTATCTATATTAATATTATAAATAGGTAAATTTGGAAGTTTGTTTCTTTGTATGTTCGAACTAATCTCGAGAAATACTAGTCCGATTTGAATAATTCTTTTTGTAATGTATAACTACATTTAACGGGAAGGTTATTAGGCTATTTTTATCCCGAAATTCCCAAAGGGCCCAACGCGGGTAGAACCGCGGAGCGCTGCTAACCAATAATAACCAAACCTTGTAACTAATAACTAATAAACTAAACTTATACTCGTAACATCAGTTAAACTAAAAAATCAATACTTTCATAAATTTAAAATATTAATTAGCATTAATAGTAAGCTTTAGAAAAACAAAACTAAATTCTGTTTTGTTCCATTTTTAAAACTTTTCGCTTTGGCGTCTTTTTGTACGGGCGGTGCTGTTTCACCGACAGTGGCAGTGGCTTGAAGCTTTTGTTGTTTAGTGCTTCTACTCGACGCTAGATGGCGTTAGTAGTTTGCAAAACTGTTTATTATGATGTTTAAATTTAATTGCTTATTTTCTGTTATTAACGTTGATGATATTATTCCTATATAGTAAAAATTTTATTGTATTTATATAATGAAAAAAAAATATTATAACATAAAAACATTTTTGATGTATGAAGTGAAAATTTTGATAAGTATGCACTTTAATATAATAAACTTTCCTTTTAAGTCTTTAAGCCTTAATTCGAATGAGTATAAAATAATAATAATATGTTCAAATAAAATACAAATTATAATTATATAATATTTAAGTAATTAATAAAGTTTTATCGCTATAATGCTATTTCCCTCGTAGAGATGGCGCTACTAGTATTAGAATTCCATAACATTTATTAGAATTATATAGCTTCTGTGTTACCACCTAGATGGCGCTAGGTGTATTTATCAGCGGGAATAATAATGTAGTAATGAAAATAATTTTATATAGATATGTAGTTATTTTTTATCCTAATTTCCTTTTGTTCGTATCCTTTTTATAGATTTAGGTTATGATGAATATGTAGATGATGTGTGTTATAGATACGAATTAAAATATTAAAAACAAAGTAAAGAAAGTTTTTTTCGCCTTTTTGCTAAAGTGGCGCCCTCTTTCATTTAGAATATTAATTTTTCAGCGTCCAGAAATTAGCAAATGATTTACAAACATTTTAATTGGGTTAAAGGTATTTTAAAGAGGAGGTAATATTACTTATTACCACTGGTTAATGGGTATTTAATTTTTATTGTGTTTTATCTAAACGAATTACTATACATTATATTTCTAAGTGGTAAAACAAAACAAAAATATAGCCAACTTTCACAACTTTTTCTCAAGAAAAGAAAAATAATTCCTTTTGTAAAGGAAAAACGGAAAAACGACTTTACTACATTTTTGGACTCATAACTATATATATATTATAGTAAATAGACTAACATTATTTGAGACTGGCAACACCGAGGTACCCGCGCTAGTAGGTGTAACTTAGTTTGCTTCGTGCATGTTCAATCACAGCCTCTATTCTTACATCGGGGATTTACATAAATCTACTGTACAATCGCGCACACAAGTGATTACTTAAAAACTATAAACACGTTGAAAAAAATCCTTATAAATAAGTAAGTAAGTCTGTAATGTTCCACTGCTGAGCGGTATGTGCACACGTCTGCCAAGACTGAGGTACCAGATTCAATCCCCAGGTCGAGCAAAAACATGTTTCCTACTTTTCAAACATGGCTCGGGTTCTAGGTCACCAACCCGCATTGGGCAAGCGTGGTGATTACGACATCCTCACTGAACTGATATCTTCAGTGAGATGAGAGGCCTTTGCCCAGTAGTGGGACATTACAGGCTAAACTTTTAGTACTTTGTCACACTAAAAAAATTAAGAATTCTCATTGATATGTAAGTAAGTACTTATTACTTGATATGTTATTAAGCAAAGTATGAAAAGTAACGGTTACTTTTACGTAACTGTAGATGTAGCTACACTATATATTCTTATTGGATACCTTAAACTATATTCTAATTGTGTTTATTCATGTTAGAATTTGAAGGAGGAGCTTAAAATATAACTATTTCTAGGAACTATTTTTAAACTCCGCCTCATTCTTACTAGAATAAACTTATTTCGAGTTAAAAGAATTAAAATTATTTTGTTCTTATACTTTTTGTTCTTAGCTGATAAACATATTTTTTATGCCTAGTAATTAAATTACGATTATACCTACGAATAGGTGAAAAGTGTTCTATTTCGTCCAGAATAAAGTACAATTTTGAACAAACAGTTTTAGTGTCCTAAACATATTTAGGCAGAAAATAGACTTACTATTTCTTATGCAAGCCTTCAGTGTATTAATTGCGATAGTCTAAGTAATTGCTAGATAAGTCACATAATTAATAATATAAGCTATGCAAAGTACCGTTGCATATTCAAATTCAGTTTGTAGCGGGATGAGGGTTGCTATTCAAAGTAATAGGGCTTGTTATAATGCATATTTTATTAATAATAAAATTATATAAGCATTAAAACGCATTTTACGATTGCCTGTCCCTCGTTAAAAATAATAATTATGGTCTACAATATTCTTATGCTAATAAGGAAGATATTTATGAAGTTTTTCTTCAAGACATGACGTAAAACTTGAAAACAAAATGCGTCACTCAGAGATGTCAATTAAATCTAATAAGTACTACTAATCGACGTAATTTTTCATACATTATTAAAAAAAAATGATAGCTCTATTTTATCACCAGCTGTTTAATTTAACTTTTAATTCAACCATCAATCCGTTTAGTAGATTTTCCGTAAAATAATTACTACTAATATAATTACCTAAATACATAAATTCTCTCAAAATTTCGCATAATATTTAATAGGATTAATAACAATATAATTGGTATGTGCACTCCCCTGCCAAGACTGAGGCCCTGGGTTCAATTCCCAGGTCGAGCGAAATCACGTTTCCTTCTTTCAAACATGACTCGAGTTTGAAATCACCAACTCGCATTAGGCAAGCGTGGTGATTACGCCTAATCCACCTCACTGTACTGATATCTTCGGTGAGATGAGAGGCATTTGCCCAGCAGTGGGACATTACAAGCGCATATTTTTTTTATTACTTAACAGGATTGATGGTTTATTTGACCATATCCTGACCGTATTCAAATACGTGCTACTTTCTAAATTGTTAATGTGTAAACGCCTCTGATGTAACAATTAAATAAATATCTTAAAACTACCTACATATTTAAAATCTCCCAACCACTTTCGTGCCCGACAGTACTGGTTATTGAATACGGGGCCTCCGATTGCCACTGAATTGAGATGCATTTTATTCTACGCCTAAATCATGTTAAATAACTCGCTTCTAGTAATGATTATAATGATCATATTGACTTCAATATGGGGCAAGAAGCATTTTATTATGTATTTGTTAAACTTCACTACATAGTATAAAACAAAGTCGCTACTTTTGTCTCTTTGTTTGTCTGTATGCTTAAATCTTTAAAATTACGCAATGGATTTTGATGCGGTTTTTTGTAATAGGTAGAGTGATTCAAGAGGAAGGTTTATATGTATAAAAATTCCCGAAATTCCCACGGGAACGGGTACAACGCGGGTAAAACCGCGGGGCGCCGCTAGTATACTAGAAAATATGGTTTCTTAAGTTTAACCGAACACTACTCATTTTGAATTGTAACCACGTTTACGGATACACTTCGCTTTTATTTTACATTTTTATCTGACGTTTCGTAGACCGTCTTCTGTGACGGTTCCTGTAAAGGCGCCGGAACGTCAGATAAAAATTTAAAATAAAAGCGAAGTGTATCCGTAAACGTGGTTTCTATACTAGAATTCAAATGTAGCACGTCAAATGCTTTCTCAGTAAAGATTTAATGAGTGATTTTGACATTGTAATGTATAAAAAAATCGTCAATTAGTTAAGTGTCTATTTAATGAACGTTTCTGACTGTGGCAGTTAGTCTTTCATTACGAGTAGGTTAGTGGCCAACCGTGATGTCGGACTTTTTAGACCGCCTAAAGGCCTCTGACATGGTCTAACGACTGAAACAACCAGGACCGACTGCTTAAAGTGTCATCCGAGCAGAGTAGCTCTCGAAAAGAAATGCCACTATCGATCACCCATCCAAGTAGGGGCCGAGCTGCACATTGCTTAACATTCGCAATTAATTAACATTGCTAAGTCCAACTACGTCATGAGCGATCCCTAATACACTTTCATAAGTTTTAATAAAACTTACCGACCAATAAAAAATACTAACCCTTTGTCTATGCCTCCAGAAACAGGAACCGGAACCAGCGACAGATGTGCGTGATTTTTTAATAGAGAAAAAAAACTATAGTCTATGCAAATGTCGCCTTCATTTACATAACACTATACTCACTTTCAATCGAAGCAAAAAGTTTAACCCCTTTACTTTCTATCATTTTTTTATTATTATTCTCTATGCATAAATTAGAACATGCTTTCAAACGTTCTATGTCATTTTTTGTCACACAGATGTCGGTGGAAGTGGCGGGAAAAATAAACGGTTTTATAGTTTATGGTTTATTAGCTATGGCTAGAAGTTTCCATAAAGCTTACCTTTTTGTTCTAGTTTAAACGTTCGCATCACTGCGCGAGTTTACAAGCTCAAGTCAGCGAGTGCTATACTTGTAGAAAGAGAGTGTCGAGCGTAGAAGAAATCAGCCACGATGCATGTTTTTAGAACTTGTCATGTAGCAGCTTGTAAACTCGCTAAATATCATCGACGACGCGAACTTTTGACGCTTACGAGAGGCTTAGTTTAAAAAATAAGTTTCTTACTTAAAGGCCGGTTTACACTTTGCGAAGTGTGAAGTGATAAGTGTTAAGCGTTAACTTAACGCGATAAGTGTCAAGTGTTAAGTAGTCTTTTCCATCCCCGTTTACACAGTGTTTAGGAAGAAGCTCAAAGTAGTGGTACTGTCCGTTGTGCATAATCTCTAGAAATGGAAGATGAACAGCACTTAATATTGAGACAAATAATAAAAGAGATTGTATCTGTTGTGGTATCTGATATAGAAAATGAACTCAATTTTGAAATCAATAGGCCTAAAAGATTATGGCAAAGAAAATGGATCACCAGACGTTTTCACACTTTACATTGTATAGACATTCATACTTTATGTACTCTTGTATGAATTTTAAAGTTTGTTGTTCCGTCCACTTCATTTTCGCTTTGAATTTGACACTGCGCACTTAACACACACGTGTTTACACACTGATTAGTACAGGCGAGCTGCGAGAGAGGGGAGTGAAACAGTACAAGGGGGGAGGTCACTTAACAGCAAAAATAGACCTTGATTCTATTCACTCGCACTAATCAATAAGCACTAATCGCACTTTACACTTAACACTAATCACTTCACGCTTCCGTTCACACCTTGATTACTAAACACCTGCACTAATCACCTGCAGTGTTAACTTAACAAAGTGTAAACCGGCCATTACAGACTTCTGCTACACACAGAGACGTAAGTAAAATTGACATTATAAGTAATTGACTAATTGACTGAATGTTTCATACATTACAGGCGGCTTGCACAAGCACTCATAAATCCATTTAGTACCCAAATATGTTTAAGTAACAAAGTTGTTCGTTCAAAATTGTATTTTACGTTTCACGAAATATAGCTGAACCCAGCGACTTCACCCACCCGTTCCCGTGGGAATTACGGGATACATAGAGGTATATTCTTTATCCGTCTCCTGGTTCTAAGCTACCTCCCCACCAATTTTCGGCCAAATCGGTTCAGCCGTTCTCGAGTTATAAATGTAACACGACTTTCTTTCAAACGAACGTCATTTGTTTATCAAACATGTTTAGGAGCTAAATGCAATTAAGAATGTTTGTGCAATCCTCCCTACATGTCAAAATCACTTGTTAAATCTATGACGTCTCTGAGTACGGTAGGTGATAAGATTCAAGTATAGAGTATATCTAGGTAGGGTCATAAAGAAGAAATAAAAAACACATCAAAATTTTTCACATATACTTTATTTAAAAAATATAATTATGTCACAAAAAAGCTTATAAATAAAAGTAAACTATTACCCTGTAATGTCTCACGATTGGTCAAAGGTCTTCCAACTCACTGAAGATATCAGTACAGTGAAGGGGATTGCAGAGAAATACAATTTAAAGTCAAAATGTATTTGCAAACTTATAGTTTTTGGATGAACTAGTTTACTGGCTGCGAGTTAGCAAATTCTAACTGCCAGTCAGCGAGCACTACCGAGCTTCAGAGAGCTCGTTAAATTGTCGGTCCCGGTTGTTCATGAGGCCTTGAGGCGGTCTAAAAACTCCGACACCAGGGTTGACTACTAACCTACTCAAACGTACTTTAGTTAAGTACAGTAAGACGAATTAACCGTCAAGTTATCATCCCCTAACTTGAGTTGTACCTTAAGGTTATGTTACACTTAAGGGTTGTTATACAATAGACACGGCACCAAGCAACCCTGGGAATCATTTGAATACCCATTGTGGTGTAATTTGAATAAATTTGATTAACAAAGAAGAGGTGTAATTTTATAATTTATTCGTCACAATTCATTTCGGTTGTTATTGTTGTATTTTTCTCAAGGTGCGTCGATTTGTGGTTGATTGAGTTAAGAAAGGTATTTGTTTGGATTTATTTAAAGATTGTAGAAAGATTGAAATGTTAACAAATAAAACAAGTGTATTCATTTATTCATTTCAAGTAGGTCAGTGGCCAACCCTTGTGTCGGAGTTTTTAGACCGCCTAAAGGCCTCCGACATGGTCTGACTATTGAAACAACCGGGGCCGAAAAATTTTCGTGCCAATATTTTAACGTGCCCTCCGATAGTTTTCAATACAATTTTCAATATTTGTTATTTAAGATTTTTAACTGTGTGTTAATAATAGCAAAGAGTTAGGCTATCCTTCCACCAGCCCTTTGTATTAAATGAAGTATAGCAATTCTCAATGGTATAGCATAGCTCTGGTGGAGATTTACCCTAACTCTACTTAGCTTAATAAATTTCTTTCAAATTAGAAACTCTATGTTTTTAATACGCTGTGTGTATTATAGAAGATTTTAAGACTTTTTCTTCCGCGGAATAAAATTGCTCGTCTGTAGAAGCCTTTATAATGTAACGGTCGATTGTGACTTCATCCTTGTTTTCTGCTAACTGTAACAAAAAAGATCTATATTAATAATAAATTAATGCAATTTATTTAATAATAGAAATAATTGCATATACTCGTATAATCTAATTAGAATTTGAAATTATAGCACGTTGAAAGTACCCCCAAATTTCTTTGTATTAGAAAAATGTAGCTATACCTATATTATATAATGTAAACTAGCTGCGCCCCGCGGTTTCACCCGCGTTGTACCCGTTCCCGCAGGAATATCGGGATGAAAAATAGATGTTGTCCGATTCTCAGACCTACCCGATACCTATGCACACAAAATTTCATGAGAATCGGTCGAGCCGTTTCAGAGGAGTTCAACCACGGTACCCGTTCCCACAGGAATTTCGGGATGAAAAATAGACGTTGTCCGATTCTCAGGCCTATCCGATATGTACACAAAATTTCATGAGAATCGGTCGAGCCGTTTCAGAGGAGTTCATTTACGCACCCCGTGACACGAGAATTTTATATATTAGAAGATAGAAGATAATACAAGTGTAACATTTCGTTTAGTTAGAGCGAGTTTACACTCTGCGAGCCAGCGAGTTGATATCAAACGTAGCATAGCATAGCTTTAGTAAATAGGCAGCCTAAAGACACGCTAGATAGTAGACACACTTACTACCGCACTCACAGAATTCTAAATCGACACTAACTAATTGACGGAAACCTGTTGTTATGGCTTATATTATACCCTATTACAATGCTATAAGATTCATTTTTAATCACCAATAGGTAGTTGTAATTTTCTTTTCAAAAATTTGACCACTAACTATGAACAGTTTTAAGACAGTTTTTTTAATCTAAAATGTACCTTAGATAAAGTAACGTGTGGATTAACAAAACTAAATTGTATATTGAATAGATCAATTCATTAATTATTAACTGAAGTAGGGAAAATACAAAGAAAGCAACTTCCAATGAAAAGTTAGTACCATACATTACGTCAAACATATTCATAAAAATACAAAGTTTAAACCTAATTTACATACTCTACCGCCCATAAACAGTAAATCTTGCCACTTTATCACATAATTAATATTAAAATACTGTAAAAAACACTAATTCACAGCAAAAACTAACATTTTGTAGCACAATGGCGCAGCACCGCCATATTGGCTATGCGCAGTAATTGTGCGCAGTAGACCAAAAACTAACACCCCTTGGACTCGCAAATTCACCCACGCGGTAAAAACTCCCCATTACATTATCAACCTTATTGCGTACTCGCTAAGACTGATTTTCCATTATCACAAAACAGAAATTTTCACTGTTTCATACAAAGAACGACACAAGTGTTCTATTTTTTAAATTAGTTCTAGTTCGAATGTAATACGAACTATTTTTCTTTTCCGAGAAGGTTTTATTGTTATGAATTTTATAGGAAATTGAGTCTTAACGTTTTGGAATAAGGAAGAAAAACGTTTGAATATTTTTTGAGCGTGTGTTTGGGTGCGTGCGTTACGTGTATTTATACGAGAAAATCATGTTAGTTGTGTTAGTGTGCGTGTGTATTTGATAAAGAAAGGGTAAAGTCATACCCTGGATGTTGAATTTTTACCTATAAATGTGACATTCGAAGGAATAAGCGCGAATTTGCGTGTGTGAGTTCAATTTAGGGATGGGAAAGGTCGATAATTTATGATTTTAACGATGCAGTCAATGTTTACACTTAATGGAATACAATAATTTGTGAAATGCATTATTTATAGTTTTATATCTATTATCTATTATAAGCTTGGGAAGTATTTACTTATTTACTATTATAGTAAATTAATCAGTGTTGTTTTAATTAATATGGCCCAAAGGCCTTTAATATATACTGTGTTTTGTCTCTTTTGCTCTTCGGAAAATTGCGTATGACAGAAAGTGAGAAACCACTTGATAGCGGAACTGTTCTTAATACGCGTTTATTAGTGTGGCCCTTTATATGTTTCTTTATGCAAGTAAAAATAAATATAATTTTAGGAATCGCAACTATATGACTTTTTTGCATTGGCATTACAAAGAACAATATACAATTATACCTATTAATTTATTCCATCATAATCTCCTCAATAACTTTAATCAATATTAAAAACACTTTATTTTATTAATTGTTGAGCAACGTGCAGCTCGGACCGTACTTGGATGGGTGGCCGATAGTGGCATTTCTATCAGAGCGCTACCGTGCATTGGAGGGTACGTTAAGCAGTTGGTCTCGGTTATTTCAATGGCGTAGGCATTTGGTTAAAAAACTAAACACTAAGGTTAGCCACTTCATTCCCGTGATCGATATAAATATAAATTTTGATAGAGGAGAAATATATATTTCTATCGATATCGCCACCGCGTCCCATCTCTAGTTGTAAACTCTCTGTATGCCGGCGTATTTTAATAATATTCATTTTTCCATGTCACTGAATGTTGGTATTCTATGAAATTCTCTACGTTATCCAAATAAAACGTATAAAATGAGAATATCTGAGTGGCTACCGATTTAATATTGTTTTAGTTTAATAATGAAGCGTTTTGGAACTAGTGATGTTTAGGATTTCATATTTTGTGAGACACTTTTGTATGTGATGATTTTGAAAAAAATTACGATGGAAAATTATGTTGAGTAATTATAGTAATTGAGTAAATATAGTAATGTAATTATAGTTATAATTCCAAACACCTTCATCCCTTTTTGGAGGGCTGTCGAAGTACAAGCGACTGTGACTTGCGATTTTTGAAATCGATTTTTGAAAAAGAACTCAAAAATGTAATGTAAGAGCTAATAGGTACACAAATTGATTTTTAGCTTCTGCTTCCAAAGACTAGTCAACGTCGCCGTAGCTTTGTGGCACCCCGCATGTCATCGCACGTGCAAGGCCAAGTTACAGGACTAACAGTCATACAGACAGACCAATATAGGTGACATCACGAAGCTAAAACAAAGAGGAGGTGTGGTAATTCAATTTCCCTATGAAACGACGCGTGATAGTTTGCGGGGTGAGGGGGCACTGAGGTGGTGTTAAGCTCCGCCCACTTCTCAATATTCCATCTATCGGCTAATAGCAAAACTACTAGTTTAGGTTGATGTTGATGTTACTACGTAGTTCAGCTACTTCACACTAGGTGTCAAAAGTCTTAATGTGATGGGACGTACTCAGAACTCAAAACTCAGCTTCAAAAAAATTTTATAGGGAAATAAATCAAATGAAAAGACTTTTTTTTAAAACAATCTTTTATTATTTGTTAATAAAATGAACTAAAATAATAAAATAATAATTAAAACAAGATAATAAATGTATGCACTGACATTGCAACCTTTAACGAAAAATTAAGCTTCTTTGTCTTCGTCACAATAATATCGTAGATACCTAATTATCTAGATACCTAAGTATCTTTTACACCTTGTATTAAATCTTTGCGTTTTTATCACGTACCCAATTTTTGTTAAATAAAAGCATGTTACATTTTTTTCTTTTGCAATCGCGATCACGAATATAAATAACGACAAAAATGTACACCGCCATTTTGTTAGGGCGGCCATTTTAGATTAATAACAATACCGACTACAACTAATTAATTGCATTGTCATCAGAACCAAAGATGTGTTGCAAATTTCAGCTCAATCGGTAACCGGGAAGTGGACCAAATTTAACTTGCAAGATTTAATTTCACACAAACATCGGGACAGGTGAAACTAAATAAAAGCTTGTAATAAAATAAGAGCCTTTGCACACGACGTTTTTTATACGCGCCGTCAACGCGCATTTGTATCGATACAAACGCGAGTCAAATGCACTTTCTAGACTGTTGCATCCTACTATAATATTATGCGAAATTTTGTGAGGATGGATGTATGGATGTATGTTTGTTGCTCTTTCACGTAAAAACCACGCGACGGATTTGGATGAAACTTTACAGTAATATAGATTATACAGAATAACACATGAATGTACTTATTTATTTATTTTATCTACACTAATGTTGTGACATTCTATTTATGATTCCAATACTTGACTTATAATTACTACAGTTATAGCGCAGACAACTAAAACACTCAATTTGAGCAATTGCACATGATGTTATAATATCCACATCGATATCGTAAAATCTCATTATAATATCGCGCCCTGCGGCCCTGCGCGCGCAGCTGCGCTCTCATTGGTTAGATTTTAATGGCGGCAAGTTCACTGTGACAATACACGTACGCGTGAATTTAATGTTTCGCAATGTGTTTTGTTTTTAAAATTTTGTTTGATTAATTGCATTAGTGAAGATAAAGTAGTGTATGCAACTGCATATAACACGGGTACACCCTTCTTTATATGACAGTTGCATAAACTACTATAATAAGACATCATTGAAATGGCAAGAACAAATTTTTGTGTATTTTGTTGGTGTCCAATCCGGTCTATTAAGTTTTGTAATCCATTGCTGTTTTAAATTATCGTCGGATGGAAATCTAAAACGAACATATAAAAATAATTAAAATTACTTTTAATTAAATTAGTTGGTAAAATTTTTACAAAAATCTGAGTACGGCCCTGGATATTTCTGAAGTTTAAAATAGTTATTCTAGTTGACGATAGATGGCGGCCCATTAATAATATAATAATAAAAACTATAAAAGTACTGTTTTAGCTACTAAAAGGTATTTAGGACTAAGTGTAAACAGTTTTTAGTATTTACGTATTATTATTACAATATACCTAATACTGCAAAATTATACGTAAACTTATGTATTTTCTTCCGAAATGTGTCGCCATCTAGTGTCAAGTAGTAGAATTTTAACGCTGAAAGCTGAGAATGTTCTAGAACTTTTATATTTATTTGGGGAAAAAAATACTTACACATGAAATGAGATGCCACTCATATTATCAGAACGTCTGTCTGAGTAACTTTGACATAGTAAAACACAACACTTCATCCTTTTCTTGTTAAAAACGCAAAAAACACACTTTTATTGCGAGTCTCGTCACATGTGCACCTGAGGAACGCTGATAGCATACTACAGCGTTCAGGTGGGCGGAGCCTAAGTGGCTCCGCCCACCATGACAACGTCAGGACCGAGTTGAATCCCAGTGCTACGTTGCTTAGGGCAACTCCTCTTTGTTCTAGCTTCGTGGGTGACATTAAGTAAAGCGCAAGACACGCATAATGCGGTTGCGGGCCGGCTGCGGTCCTTTCATACAAATAAAAGGAATACAACGTCACCCGACCCGCAACCGGACTTAAAGATATCCATTAAATTGACACTTTACAAATTGACGTAATTTTTTATACATTACACTTAAGGTGGCTTCTCACTACGCGTGCTACTACGCGTCGCGCCGCTCCACGCGCAAGAACACGCCACGCGACACGCCGCGCCACCCGTTTGTGCGGCGCGTCGCGGCGCGTGCCTTCTGGCTTTACACCTCAGTTTGATTCAGTCTGTTTAGCGCAGCGCACTATGTCTTGTGAGTCGAATTGCCACCTCCAGCCATGGAGCAATGCCACTGAAGAAGAAGGCATGGCTGTTGCATCAGCCGTTTTTGTCTTATTTTGTGGATATCGTTTACTTAATAAAATTAACAAAAAGAAGAAGAGGAGACGCTGGTGGATGTCAACGTTCAATAAGAGCCGGTCAAGGTAATCATTGTTTGTATTTTAAGATAATTACATAGGTACGTAATTTTTAAGAATCCTATCAATATATTTGATGGTATCTATTGGTAAGTTTGGCGCGTTTTAAAATGAAACTTTGCTGCCGGAAAATTTAGTAAAAATTATTGTATTTTTGTTTCAGATACAATGGATCAGATATGCTATCGGATTTTGTTAAAGAACCGAGCAGAAAATTTGAGAACTTCTGTAGAATGTCACCAGAAGATTACGAATATCTAATGAATAAAATAGGCCCTATAATTGCAAAACAAGATACCCATATGAGAAAATGTATTCCAGTACAAGAACGGTTTGCAATTGCTCTCAGATTTTTAGCAACCGGAGATAGTTACACAAGCCTTTCATATCTTTTCAAAGTATCTATCCAAACAGTTTCAAGTTGTGTCACGGACGTTTGTAAAGCATTGATAAAAGAACTATCACAAGAAATAAAAGTAAGTAGTAGAATTAAGCATTTATTTTTTTAAATCGTAAACAAATAGAAATTGACATCATCCATTTAAACTAAATTACTACCCTCCTCTTCATAGAATTCTTTTAATAGACTTTGCGAAGCTGATGTTTCGACTTGCGACAGCTGTGGAGATGGATAGTTTGGGGATGGCTGTGGTGAAGATAATGAATGATAGGTTGGGGATGGCTGTGGAGAAGATAATGAATGATAGGTTGGGGATGGCTGTGGAGAAGGCGTTGGATGATAGTTTGGGGATGGCTGTGAAGAAGGCGATGGATGATAGGTTGGGGATGGCTGTGGAGAAGGCGATGGATGATAGGTTGGGGATGGCTGTGGAGAAGGCGATGGATGATAGTTTGGGGATGGCTGTGAAGAAGGCGATGGATGATAGTTTGGGGATGGCTGTGAAGAAGGCGATGGATGATAGGTTGGGGATGGCTGTGGAGAAGGCGATGGATGATAGGTTGGGGATGGCTGTGAAGAAGGCGATGGACGAAAATTTGGGGATTGCTGTGGAGAAGGATATGGATGGTAGGATGTGGATGGCTGATAGTAGAGATTGCCGGAATGTCCAAAATTCGTGGGCTGTGGTGGGTTGATTAGTATTTGTGCATGTGGGTTTGACGATAGTTCTTTTTGCTTCAGATTGAAAATCAATCTATCAATTTCCAACATCGCTATTTCACGTGTATTTTCTTGTAAGCCTCTCAATTTTTTGCACAATAATTGTGTGTATAATGAACATTCATCTTGCGGGATTTGGGGTTTTTGAGTCATTTGTTTTAAATAGTCGTATGCTTCGTTCATTTTATTTTCTATATCAATATTTTTAGCACGTTTTTTAGGAAGAGGTTTTGGTCTTTTAAATTGAACTGATTCTTCATCATCCTGTTTACTATCTTCAGAGGCATCTAAATCACGGTTATCTTCTATTTCTTCTATGTCGTCAGTGACCTAAAAATAAGAAATATTCATGATAATTTACAATATTTTTATTTGTTTTAGCTGCCACGGACATCATCTGACTGGTTAAGGATAGAGAAAGGATTCCGCAGAATTTGGAATTTTCCTCACTGCTTAGGAGCTATCGACGGAAAACATGTGCTAATACAAAGTCCTATTCATAGTGGATCTGAGTTTATCAACTATCACAAAACATTCAGTGTTGTATTAATGGCTTTAGTCGACGCGGATTACAATTTTATTTTTGTGGATTGTGGGTGCCAGGGCCGAATAAGCGATGGTGGTGTATACAGAAACACCAACTTATATAAACAAATCTGTAGAAAGGAATTGGGTTTTCCACCGCCAGACTGCTTACCGCTGAAAGTAACACCTCTACCTTACGTATTTGTTGCAGACAGTGCATTTGCTCTAACGGAAAATATGATGAAACCATACGCAGGAACTCATAATAAGGGATCTAAAGAACGCGTGTTTAATTACCGCCTTTCACGAGCTCGAAGGATTGTTGAAAATGTCTTTGGCATTATGTCTGCGGTGTTTAGAGTACTAAGAAAACCCATGCTTTTACAACCAGATATTGTAACTGATATTGTGATGACATGTGCATTGTTACACAATTTTTTGAGACGGTCTAAAAGGTCTAGACTTATATATACCCCTCCTGGATCCTTTGATACCGAAAATGATGATGGCGAGATTCAGCCCGGTTCTTGGCGTGATGACCAAAATGGAGTTGCTTCCCTACTACCACTCCAAAATCGGCCAAGAAGAGCACCTCTTTCCGCCAAGAATATAAGAGACCAGTTTGCAGAATATTTTATAACAAACGGTGCGGTTGCCTGGCAAAATAATTATTAATTTTTTAAGTAAATAAAGTACTTACCTCAGAATCCTTCGTTTTCTTTGGATTATACACATCATTCAAAAATTGGGCCATCACATTATAAAATGGCCAGTCAGGCTTATAGATTTCATCAGCACCGCTGCCAGACTTTATTGATTGGCAAACTTTACTTCTTAATTTTCTATAGGTTCCCATTAAAGAATCCCTTTTCTTTTTAATTTCTTGTAACGGTATGGTACCACCTTTTAAATTCTGTTTAATTCGCAGCCAGGCATCATGCTGGTCGTTTTTGTTTTTATGCTCCGCATTTTTCGAATTCCACAGAGAGGGTTCGCCTTCATACAAAGTTAAAAATTCGGCGATCGTTTCATTCGGCCACTCCATATTCACCACAGTACCTCAACGTAGGACGAGTCAAAATGAAATGAACGAGTTCAATCGTGTTCGTCTGTCTGGGTAGGTACACGCCGCGCCGCGCCGCGCGCGCCCGCGCCGACACGCGCGAGCCCGCGCCGCGCCTTTGAAGTTACCGACTTTTAGCGGATAGGTCGCGCCACGCCGCGCCTGCCCGCGCCAAGCTCTTCACACTGCGCGAGGCGCGTGCCGGCGCGGCGTGGCGCGGGTCAACACGCGCAGTGAGAAGCCGGCTTTAGATTATAGAAAGTACTAGATGTAGCATTCAAATGTATTTACAAGCTACACGCTGTGTCCAAAAACAGAACAAAGTCCCTCGCGTAGTGTTGTTAGCTCTCGCATTATTTGCCCATTTTTGGGGTAAATTTTGGGAGTTTCGGAGGTAATATGATAATAGAATAAAAATTGTCCTTTTCTTTATAACTATGTACCTACCTGATTATCTCAAGAAATAGATAGGTATATTAAATAAAACAAGGTGTTAAGGTGGATGTTTGCACACTTTTATCGGGTGATGGAAAAATTATATATTTTTATTTTATTTTATTTTATTTTAAAGTATTCGGAAAACTTACAGCTAGGTACAAGAGTTACATAAAAAAATAATAATAACTTAGGGCCAATTACAATTTTTCACTATCTAAGATGGCTAATATAGAAACATAATTTTATACCCGCTCCCCCTCTCCCCTTCTACCTCACACGCACACCAAAAATTTGTTTAGAAATCCTATAGACTAACATACTTACTATTTAATAGGATTGTTAGGTTAGGTACATAGGAGCCGCACTTACGCTTTATACTTTCTTTTTTCAAGTTGGTTATTTTTTATTATATTACTTATTAATATTCTACAACGAATTAAAGCCCTCAAAAGGTAATAAAAAGAAGGGTAAATCAAAACTCTTATATTGGCAACACTAGCATAGATTGACGCATCACTCTCTATGACAATTGAAATCTGAGAAAATAATTAAATATTTAAATAAGACGATACCTAAATGCGATACTTACACGTGAAATGTGATCCCATCCTGTTTCTTTTTCAGACCCACTGCATTTGTACGGGTAGGAATGACACAAGACGGCATAGTTTCGTGAAATTGGTCACGGGTAAAACACGTTAGCGCGTTCCGACGGTCACAAAGTGACTGATCGGTTGCGCATCAAACTACACTATTTAAGGCTAGTTTGAGTAGCTACAGTATTATGCGCGCTCACGGGTTCTGGTTATTCTGTATTCTGAGACATTACATTATCAAAATCACTCATTAAATCTCTACTAACCAAGCATTTGGCATCTCTACGTACGGGCGTATATGTGTATTGCGTTTAAAGCTGTGCTTAAGCTTCTAATAAGCCCACATACATAACCTAACCTAACCTACACCCGTAGACAATTACAGAGCCAATCCCTCACACTCGATATAAACCTTAGAATAGTAAGTAACTCTCTAGAGTAGGGGTCATAAATAAAAACAAATGGTTCTCTTGGTTGCCAGTGCTTTACACAACTGTAATGGATGGTCCTACGTCAGAAACAAAACTGTACACATTTATAGTGCCCCTGAAATTCAACGCTTCAACGCGATTCTGCGTGCTTTAGGGAGGGGACAGAGGTCTGTTTTTTTGCGGGTTATCGATGTTTTTGGAATAGATGTTTGATCGATGATTTTAGAATAGTACCATCCCGCGGTGTTACCCGCGTTGTACTCGTTCCCGCGACAATTTTGGGATAAAATGTATCACGTGATATTCACCTATTTAACTGTAAATTTTCATAACAATGCGTTCAGTAGTTTTGCGTGTCTTTCACGTTACAAACATACATCCATCCTTCGTTACAAACATTTTTAAATCATTTATAATACATATGTATTAGTAGGATGTTTTATCGATGTTTTTGTAATAGATGTTTGATCGATGTAATTGGTTAATTTATAAGTTGTTATGAAATGTGGAACATAATTTTCAAACAGACTTATTAATTAACATTTACATCCTTATTAATAAGCATTATTAACAGCATTTTAGCTATCAAATGGTTTGTCCCTTTCCGACATACGCTATTTTCGTTAGAGCGAAAGAGACAAGTTAAAGAGCTACAAGTTAAATAAACAGTTAAAGAGCTTTTATGAAAAGGCGTAAGGTTATACCTAAGGATCAAACATGTAATTAAATCTAACCTCAATTAACCTTTTACTTTCCTAATGGGTAATAATCTAACGGATAACTAACTGGAAGTTAACGTCTCTATTAAATACGAAAATGGAAACCAATCAAGTGCCAGCCGCCATTACTTACTTACGTCAAACTTTATTATTATTTTATTCATAAAGTTGGTTCTCTAGAAACGTTATTTATTTCAATCTCTATGGTCTACTTTTACCTTTTACATCGATATTTTTGACATAATATGAGATTTATAGAGATTAATAGATATTGATTGAAAATTTATTTAATAAAATTTTAAGTAGTCTTCTTCTTCATCGAGTGGATAGTCAACCTGACCAATCCTGGTGTCAGAGTTATTGAGCCGCCAAAGGCCTCTGACATGGCTCTTGTAACGACTACTATCCGTAGAAAGTAACCGGGACCGACGGCTTAACGTGCCCTCCGAAGCACGGAGTAGCTAATGAGAAAAGAATGTAATAAAAAAAAGAAAGGTAAGAAGTAGAAGTATTTAAAAGTTATTAAAATATTAAAACCACGTGACTAACATGAGACATTCCCATATTAACTTTAAATTATAATTAACTTTCACTAAGCAACTTTACTAGCTGCGAACCAGCGAGTCAAAGTATGACACAAGTCCAATATCAAGTATTCAATACACTGACGGCTTATGCGGGCCATACACGATCAAGTTATCCGTCAAGTTTGCATCGGACTTAATGCAGTGTCTAGTGAACTTGATGGAGTAAGTAACAACATGCACATCCATAGTCATACACAGTCAAGTTTACTAAACATCAAATCTAATCCAAATTTGACGGCGAACTTGATCATGTATGGCTCGCATTAATGAACTCAATATCGATAATGCCTGTCGATGCGTGTCCCATCCCTAGTTTAGTAACGGATACAGAGCATTTGTTTCAGTCGCGACTCGATTTCACTCTTTCTGGGCTACCCGAAAATAAGCGCGCTGCTAAATCGACAGACAAATTACTTTTCCTTACAATATACAGTTACAAACTTTATTACGCGTGCATTCACAATCTATTTGTTTGTATCAAACGATTTTTGATTGGTTGGCGGAATGCGCGGGTTCTTTTTTTGAAAGATGTAGTTTTTTTTTTCTTAATGGATTGTTTCAAATCTAACATTCTTATTTTGGAAGTTGCTTTTAGTTGGTTTTGTTTTTGTATGATGTTATTTTTTAAAATGTTCTTTTTTTCTCTAGATTGTGGTATTCTAATTTGGAATGTCTTAGGCCCATCGCAGACGACAGACTTTTTGTGCGATCGAGTCTGCGGCGCACAAAAATACGGTCGCGGATTGTCGCGGATTTTTGCGCGTCGTGTGCGTTACTGCATATAATTACATAGGTTCTATTTTCACAGACTAAAAAGTGCGTCACGGATAGTCTGTCGTCTGCGATGGGCCTTATAGAACTTAAAAAGAGTAGGTTAGGTAAAAATGGAACATAGAACATATTCTAATTTTTTACTTACTTCAAAATAGTAAGATTGTATTTTGCATTTCATTTGTCGATCAAAACTATGTATACTTATATAAAATAAATAACTCTTTAAATTATAATTTATCATATTCATTGCAATAACCAAATCCAACTGCCCAAACACAACTCAGACCAAACCATTCAAAATAAACCATAAAGATTGAAAACTCACAAAGGACGCCATTAAAATTTCTGCGGATTTTTCGAAAACTTTTTAGTATTAAGTAATAGTGGGTAGGTAAATAATAATAATAGTACGTACGATCGGTGGCTGCATATTGTCGTCTAACAAGCAACCCTTGAGAGGTCGATAGGGGAATACGGGCGGTGCGCGCGGAGAAGAGGGTAGGTGGCAAATGTTGAGGTGGAAACTGGGATTGTGATTCATAGTTTTGATGTAGCGTGGATGAGAACATGGATGTACTTATGTATGGGGGATGTATGAATGTATGTTTGTAACATTTTCATGAAAAAACTACTGGACGGATTTGGATGAAACTTTACAGTAATGTAGGTTATACATCAGTATAGCACATGGGATACATTTTCTTCCGAAATTTCCACGGGAACGAGTACAACACGGGTGCGGCTAGTATCTTGAATATAGTGACGATATAGAGTTTAGGCTGACTGAAGCTCGTACTCAGAGACATCAAATGCTTCCTTAGTAAACAACGCCTTTTCCTTACTTCATTAAGTTCAAAAAATAAAAAACCACAAACCAAACGAATTTCCAAAAATAATAAAAAATTTGGGATAAAAAACCATATTACCATACAGCCCTATCCACTGCCACCGTGTCGGCTGTCAAAACGAATGGGAAATATGCGAGAAAGAGTGACTGGATAACAAGCACGCACACACACACACACCACATATGGGGTTTAGACCAACACACACACACACACACATATCACACATATGGGGTTTAGACGCGCCATCTTGGGTTCTATCGGAAAATTTAGTTTTACCAAATGCCTATTCTAGTTTATTGGACTGGTAACTTTTTAGGGTTCCGTACCCAAAGGGTAAAACGGGACCCTATTACTGAGACTTCACTGTCCGTCCGTCCGTCCGTCCGTCCGTCCGTCTGTCACCAGGCTGTATCTCAATAACGGTGATAGCTAGTCTGAAAAAGGGTCGATTTTTTCATGGTATAATGTTTACTTTCAGAGACAGTTATTAAATCGACGCTTACTTAATTAATTCACGTAATTTTTCATACGTCACTTGACAAAATCACTCATTACTGAGTATGGGTCTAACTAACCGCGAGTGGATTTATCTCGTTGTACTTACAACATTAAGAAAATAATAAGTCTTAGTTATCTATTTCAAAAAAAGGAAAAAAAAAAATTTTCTTTATCAAAAAACTGTTGTCATACCAACAGACAGATTATATGTAGTTATTTTTAAACTAAAAGACGATATTGTCTATTCATTGTTTAACAATATATTTAGCACAATGAAGCCAATATCTTTAACACCTAGAATAATAACTTGACGCATCAATAACAAAATAATGTACTAATATATTGAGAAAACTTTATTTTTTGTACTAAAATAGGATTTTAATGTGATAATTAGGTGATTGGTTGATACCTAGGTCTTTTAAATAGTAACTAGAGTAACTACCAAGAGCATATAAAAGAATGAGAAGCTGTTATACTAGAGCTAGTAATAAGAGAGTAACATAGAGTCACTAGAGTACTGAGAGTAACTCGAGTAAAGACATATATCTCAGTGGTTATTCTATCTAGAGTATAGAGAGTAAGAGAGACTGTAGAGCAACTTTAAGATATACATGTTGTACAAAGTAACCCATGGCTATGCAAAATCGTACCCAAAGGCTGAAAAAAAGTACTTTAAATATGACCCATAGGATTGATACTGTTTTGTCTAAAATTAAAACTATAAAAAATACTAGCCACGCACCGCGGTGTTACCCGCGTTGTACCCGTTCCCGCGGGAATTTCAGAATAAAATGTATCCCATATGTTATTCTGATGTATAACCTATATCACAGCAAAGTTTCATCCATATTTGTCCAGTAGTTTTTTCGTGAAAGAGTAACAAACATACATACATCCATAATATTAGTAAAATACCAAGATAAAAATGCTAACGGTTAAGTATACCAACCACAGAGTATTGAACCAACTAGTAAGTAACGTTATGTTTTGGTTGTAAAACTAAAAGTATTTTACAGTGTGTCAAGTCAAGTATCAAGAGCCAAATAAAACCATACACAAACGTCAAAACTTTGTCGTCACGTCACCTTTTAAAAAAATAACACCAAATTGTTTGAAGTCTCTGCCATTGCATTTTTGACACTCGTCATGTCTTCCTTCTATAGGGGAGGGGGTGGAACATCCCCCGACCCGGCTACATTGGATTTACCCTATTTTCATCCGAATTACGTAAAAGAGGTGGGTTTTTTGCTACTTCGATTTTTGATGTTTAGTTTTTTTCGAAGGTGATCTTGTAAAGAAGGTTTGTGATATTATTTAATGCTATTAGTTATTAAAAACGGTGTCTTTGAGCGAGTTTACAAGCTATAAGCCAACTAGTTTTTTAAGTACAAGTTATTTTTTTTTGTTATAGTTGCTTAGTTTAGTTAATTCTGAAAGGATTCTTTAATAAAGAATAATTATTTCTTTATTTTTACTAAAAAGACTATAATTTGATTAAATTGACATCTGTCATAAATGCGTCTTAAGAGTACCTAATTTGACTTTACACAGCAATACCAAAGAGTACAAGATAACTACGACTCTATTCAAAAAGTTCTTATATAGAGCAGTAAAGAACATAGTCTATGCATAGATCAATAAAAGACATCATAAAACTCTCTAGAGTTACTTTTCATTGTCCCATAAATTACTTTACAGTGCAAACAATTCGCGATTCCCAACCCTAGCGATTAACCTACTAACCGACTAATAAGTAAAACAATTTAACCTTGAACATCCCTAGTTAATATGCAAATCTTTTAAAATCTCTCCTTTTAATTTGTGACCTTAAATCTTCAAACGAAAACCATCCTAAAGCAAACGCGAAAAGAATCATTCTTCTAAACAAAGACGCAGCGTTCGATTTTCAAAAAATGAAAATTTAACATAATATTTCGATCTGACGCTGAAGCTGCATTCAACTTTATAACAAAAAAAATAGAGACTAAAATCGTTTGTAGTAAATCAGGGAGTTGTGACGTAAAGAAAATGGAAAATTTATTTAGCACGTGGTTCTCGTGTCGACGTTCGCAATTTGAGTATAAATTAGAACACTTATCTCGTCGCGGTTCATCTTCCGTCCCTTTCTATCCTCTCAATATTATAACACTGTTTCACTCTAACACGTCAACGGGGTAGGGGTGCGCTTAGAAACATTTTCTATCGATATTATACGATATCCTTTACATTTGAAGGGAGGCATGCTTATAAATAGTGAAATGATAAATGCGCACAATTTTCGATATAGACTCTTCAATATCAATATGAGAGCGGGGACTTGAAATCGATTTGATTAAACGTATCCCTTCGTGAGATACAAAGTGATAGTAACATAACTTAGAAGTTGATATGATGGGGTTTGTTACTTAAATCCTGTTAAAGTTAAGAAATAAGTACTTAGGTGTTACTTATTTAGCATTAGTTAAGACTAATCTTGTCATATTCAATGTAAGAGATCAAAAAATCAACACGGAAAATTTGCTTTTACACTAAAATTATCTGCGCTTTTGGCTCTTGCTCTATAATTTGTGTGCTTTTAATTCGCTAATTGCAGTCGCCCTAGCTGTACCGTGGCAGCCCCAGTAAAAAAACAATTACCATCCTAACAAACTTTTTCATATTAATTGTATTAATATCATGATGTACGAAAACAAGAAAATCTCAACAATTTCTTACTATTTCGAAAGTGCAAATAAGTATACGAGAATCAAGGCAAAAAATACTTTGACTTTGACTTTTAATCATTAGCGAAGAAAAAATCTTTTTTAAACCAAACACCGAATAATTAAAACAAAAATCGGTCTTTGGTTCAAAAAAAGAACCGGAAGTTAATCCATGAAAGAGTAACAATCGTCTTCAAAAACATTCGTATTTATGATATTGAATGAATGAACGACTGTTTGTGCTCGTCTTCTGTCGATAGCCGCGCGGGCCGGCCTCGCATTTAATTTAGCCTCCGAAGCAACAGGTTATTAGCACGAAGCTTCCCGCCAACTTTCCGGGCGTTCACTTTTTAAATTCGTTTCTTTCTCTTTCTAACTTGATTTCCGTATACCTTGAATGAATGAAACTTGTTGCTCATTCAATCATTTCGCATTTATTTTAAGTTTCGAATTTGGAACGCTGATTCAAACTGTCGAACCCTTAAATCGATTGCTTCTCGATTTGATAAATATATCGGTGTTTGAACCGAATTTTCGTATCCCTATTATCGTTAAGCCGTGAAACTTACTTCGGCGTATAATTTTACACAAGAACGGTCGCGCTTTGGGCGTAAAAATTAACACGAGCGATGGTTAATCATTTTCCGCCCATTAGTTCTATTGAAGTTTTAATATAAAGGTTACCGAAATATTGTTATCATTATATAAAGTTAGTCGCGCTCCGTGTTTTTATCCAGTCGATTGTTCCCGAAGGAATTTTAGGATTATAAACCTAATTTAGATTATAAACTCTGTACCTAACGTCATATTGCCAAGAAGATAGAGGTTGGTCTACAGACATGAACCATACAACCATTCAGGAGTAAAAATAGCTCCACTGCCTAGATACCGTAATAACAAACATTATAATACTTTTGTCTCTTCGCATCAAAATTCATATATCAGACGAAGCCTTTCTCTACACTGACATAGATATACGTTCCACAGTCATACGTGAAACGAAGCCCACACCATATCTTACTCTCGAACACACGAATCTACATACATAAATATATTTCTACTCACCACCCAATACATTTTATCTATGTTACCGTTGCCTTACTAGAAATATCGATAACAACGGAACGTCACATCACTAGTCAATGCGCGGGAAAACATCTGTCATATTCCAATAAGAATAGATTTGAAATTGGAACGCTTCGAGTCTGGGCGGTTACGGTTTTTACTCGGAGCTTTCTCGATCGAGTCTCGCGAGGTATTCTCAAGGGGTGAGCGTAGTTCTTGCGCTTAGATATAAAGAAAGGTAGATACTTATGAAATTCGAAGGAAAAACCACCCTTCCCTATACTTATACAGCGCAGTAGATTCGGTTTTCGCTGAGGAAATTGTAGCGTAGTTTGAACGGGACATTCGTTCGCCGAACGTCGCGAAGAGACGACCATTTTCTCCATTTTCTTTCGGGAACCGTTCCGAATTTGAATTTTATTTCTCGTTCTATTGGTTATTTGAAATTGGTACGCGTTTGCGTTATATTTTTTTTTATTTGCAGACTCTCATTATTTTTAGTTTGAGTGACATAAATACTTTTTTCGCGTCGCGGATAAATTGAACTTGAAAACTTTTTGAAGGCGTGCAGGTGAGATTTGTTAGTTAAGATAAACATTTTGATATTTTTGCGTTATTTTTTTAGAATCACGTACTTTAAAAATACTTTTAAGTTTAAAAAACAGAAGTATTCTGTTTTAATCCTTACTTTGAGTCATTTTAGAATTTGTACCGAGAAAATGAATTGTCATTTAAAACAAAAGACATTTGAAATTGGAATTCGGTGGAAATAAATGAAGTTTCGAATAGGTTAGATTTTATGTTAGGTAGGTATGAATATTTAGCCTATTTTGGTAGACATTAGCCTGTGTTTGATAGCAATGTTTTTATATAAGTACTTTTCATAAAAGGTGTTGGCAATCGATCTTTTTTTAGGAAACTAATTATGTTTTAACAAAATAATATTGGGTAAGAGAACCCTTTTAAACTTTCTTCAGAAGCACGGTAGCGCTCAGATAAAAACACCACTACCTATGCTTACATTTACTTAGCTATTAAAATGATCTGTTATACGAACGTCTAGCGCTTGTGGTGTAGTTTGATTAAACTACATATGTTGAAGATCAATGTGCAGCAAAGTCCCGTTTCAAGCGTTATATACCATTTAGGCGGTCTTTTAGAGGCCTTTAGGCGGTCTAAAAACTCCAACAAGAAGGATGGTCACTAACCTACTAAACATACGTATTCACAACGCTAAGAGTTAACTATGAAGACGTAATTAGCATATCAATCGAAGAGTAATCTTAAAACAAGTTTCTATTAATTATGACAGTGAGGCGTGGATCCTGTCAGTTTGACAGATCTGTCAGATGACAGATACTGGTTTTGAATGTAGAATGTCATTATATCAGTGGGCGGGAACCGGTAGCGGACAATGACTGGTTCAATTTGAAATTGGAATATCCTTATACTACACGGTAGGTAGAGTTTACACTCTACATTGTAAAGATTGTCTTTGTGTTTGCGTAATTCTTTCGCTTCGTATCGGATTACGAAAATTTTCTATAGTAAATAGAATATAATTCAGCACATGTGGCTTGCTATCAGTGATTCCAATAAGTTAATACATTGGAATAAATATCATAAGCTATTTTGGGTTTGTATTTAAAATTAAACTTTTCTTAGTTTCTACAAAATTTTAGTAGTCTTGTGATTTCATAGATTAATAATGAATGATAGAGCTAATGACAGACAAAACGAATGACCGATAAAATTCCCGAGTAGACCGACACAATAATATTGTATGAAAAGCTCAATTTTTCAAAACTTGGCAGAGACAATAGAAAACCATACCATAATAATAATATACTACATACATTCAATTTAAAAAAAACATCGCAAATCATAGAATCTTTTTCAAATTAGGAATACCATGATTGTCATAGTATTTTTTAAATAAGGAATACACATCACCAAGTTATCTTTTTAATATTTTAGGGAAACGGCAATGAACCATTTACATGCAGCCAAACGGAATTATATTGAATCGAAAACTGTCAAACTCCAATATCGCATAAAATGAAGTGTATATCCACGCATGGCACGGAGTAGGGTGAAACGAGTATGTATACGTATATGTACGAATATATCGTGATAGTTGGTACACCCCCATACCTTGCGACCCTTGCGTGTGGGGTAGAATCAATAGGACCTCCTTACCGGGCGATTCGATTTTTAAAATGTTTTTTCGAATGGTATGGAAACTTTTTGGTTAGGTTCTATTCTTATTTAGTGGGTTTTCCATTAAAGTAAGTATCATTATTTTGAATAAAGAACGCGGTTTTCAGTTAAGTTGCAGTTATGATTTTAATTTTAAATTGAGAACGTTGTTTTTAAAATTGGAAGTCAATGACAATAAATACATTTTTCAAAGTCATTTGTGATTTGTTTTCTTAATTTAACCCTTTATTAAGGTGTGTCTGTGGGGTCATTATCGACCCCACAAGAAAAACTCACAAATTAATCAGTTCCCTTATCGAAGGGTAAATCAACAACCTTACTACAAAAGTCTCATCTATAATTTCTTGAACTAAAATACGTTTAAAACCAAAAACTTTACCACAATAATAATTTAACACACCCGTAACAATTCAAACACATTAGCCAACCCAAATTCGGTAAAGTAATGCAATTAAATTCTATTCCAACAAAATATGTTATTAACTATCTTCCCAAGAACTAATTAGCAACGTTAACTGGCAACATTGTTCGTACTAATCAGTCAGTAAGCTACTAAATCAAAGAGTTTATACTCTATGCCTCGGCAATAAGAGACAACAGGGTTGTTTTTTTTATCGTCTATAATTTATGCCTTGAGACCAAAATGGCTACGGACATGGAGGTTACTTACTTAATGGTTAATCGTAAAATTTTATTTACTTGTTTGTATTTATATGTTACCTAATAAAGTATGTTTTAATGTACGGTGATAGCTACTGGCTATTAAAAAAGTTATTTATGTAAGAGTTTTTTGTTTAATGTATGAAAGTTGTATGTGATTATGTATTTATTGTTTCCGCTTCACTTTACTTGTCTATGGTGGATGAGATTTGATAAGATTAGCTGTAAGTGCTCAAAAATCTAAAGTTTAAACTAAAAAGAGCAAAAATCAATGTGTTGGATTACTAACACTAAAACACGAAAGTTTGCCTTTCAGAACGACTGCACCAAATTGGATGATTATTTTTTTAATGTGTTCCTTATTGTCAGGACAAGGTTTTTATATATGAAAAATAAGGAATAAAAATCTCAAAATTCCCACGGGAACGGGGGCGCTGCGGGTGAAACCGCGGGGCACAGCTAGTCTCAAATATAGGACGTTCTTAATTTGTGTGTTTTTAAATTATAATATTCGTTAGTTACATCATAATATAAAATTTGAAACCAAACCTTTTTTTTTTGAAAATGTATTTTTTTTCTGCAATTGAAAGTAAAATGTCTTCATATATTTTTTAATTAACCCTTTTGAATTGAAACGTTTTCGGATACACTTCTCTTTTATTATACATTTTTATCTTACGTTTCGGCCCAGTCAGATAAAAATGTAAAACAAAAGCAGAGCGCATCCGTAAACGTAGTTACAATTCAAAATAAGTAGTGTTCGCTTAAATTTAAGAACAGAGGGAATTAACCCTTTTTCATGCGTATATTTTTTTTCTTGAAGAAATGGAAGCCATTATGAAAAAAAAATCCACGACTTAATATGTATAGGATTCAATTCCCACCAAAGAATCTGAAACACTATTAAATTATTAATATAAACAATAACCTAATGGAAAACGTAACTAGATATTATTTGTCAATACATTTTCATCCTATCACTCTTATGTACACGAAATCTCTCCATCAAAAACGTCTTAACTCTTCAAAAAATTCAAGGGAATAAAATCTCTAAGTTTAGGGAGGTAGAGTTGATTTTTCTGTATTGAGGGTTGGGATGTAGGGTTTTTTGTGTTGGTGTGTTGTCCCTGTTTGTACGTTTGATCGATTGACAAGCAAGGGTGGAGTTTTGGCAATGGCATTACCCCCGAATAGTATATCAAAGTCGTTTAGTTTTTACTTGTTTTTGTGTTTTGTTTGTTTTTTTTCTTTTGCTCTAAGTTGAGTCTGGCTTTGGAAGTAGATTAAGATTTTTTTTCCATGTTAAAATTTGTTTTTTTTGTGATAAAAAAAAATATTTACGCATTTAATGTTTTTCTACACCATAGGTACTTACCTAAGGTGTAGAAAAACATTTTTTTTCTTAACCTATATCGTCCCACTGCTCGACAAAGGTCCAAAAGTCTTCTCGTTGAATACAAATATTAAGGACAATTTTTTTCTATTAGATTTTGATAAGTAGATGGATCGAGTTTTAGATAGATTTAAACATATCTAGTATGGGTAGTTATTGTCTAGGTACTTATTCTTTGAGCTGTGCTGTGTTGAAAATGTTTGTAAGCATTTCAAAAAAGGAAAAAAATTAAGTAATCTGACAATAATTTGGCAATCTTACCGTTGCGTGTGACATAATTCAGCTGTTAACAGTAAATGTAACGTCTTTAATTTAGTCTTGCCATAGACAAATTGCCTTATGGTAATAACAACCAAATGACGTGATCTAATCTATTTATGAATACGTATTTATGAGTAAATTATTGACGGTTTTGTCTTTGGTTTAATTTGGAAAATACAAATACAGGGATGCAAAATAATTTCCAAGAAATGAAATAATCTATTACAAAGGATACATAATTACAGCATTTTGATTAAAATTCAATAGCTATTTACGCCCTATTCATACAGAATTTTAATCATAAACTGTTTGGTTAAAAACATAACCTATAAGTAATTATTTATTTTATAATGACATATTTAATTTAATGTTGTATATAATACTAGCAGCACCCCACGGTTATACCCGCATTGTACCCGTTCTCGTGGGAATTTCGGGATGGAAAATAGCTTATAACCTTCCCGTTGAATGTGGCTACCCATTACAATAAGAGTTATTCAATTCTGATAGGTAGTTTCTGATATAAACTCTTACAAACAAACAAAGTTGGAAACTTTACCTGGATAATTTTAGTATAGAAATATATATTTTTTAAAAACATATATTGGTTCTTTAAGATACGACCTGCGTAACATTATAATTGTCTAAAGCACTTTTACTAGTTAAAACTAACCACAACGTAATTTAAATAAGCAAGGTGTTAAAAGAAAAATAGTCTTTCAAAAAACAGGTTAACAAGAACGTTCGTCTATTTTTAAAACAAATAAAAAGCAATAAATTATCATTTATCGGTCTAACTCATCGGCGTGTAATCGATATATTATCGATACGCTATCCGTTTTATCGATTAACGCTACAACACTATTCGTTTCACGATCGTATCGGTCGACGGTCTCACAACACTAGTGCATTAAAACAACGAATAAATTACTTTTTTAAGCAATTAAAATTTATATAAGTAGTGAAGTGCGTTTTATAGATATATCCGGTTTCGTAATCAATGGGTATTATCGATGAATAAAAATAAGTAAAAAATATTAGTACATATAATTAAATATGATTATGCACAACGGCTACCTATATGCACAAGTACATAATATAAATGTATTCACAATGTGTTACTATTCATACCGATGTAAAAGTAGTGATATGAAAAAGTTAAAAAAATAAGCAACATCTTGAAGGTTAGTGATCAACCCTGGTGTCGGAGATTTTAGACCGCATAAAGGCCTCCGACATGATCTTTGACAGAAAATACTGGGACCGATTTGACTTGCCCTCCGAAGCACGGTAGAACATGGTAAAGTAAAAAACTATTTAAATAAAAAAAAACGAAGATATAAAAAATGACAAACAAGTATTGTTTGACATGAAATAATAATAATATTAAAGCTGTATAAGTAAAATGGTTGTATTAGTTACTTATTGGAATGTAAATTAGTAATTCCAACTTGATCACAATTCTCATAAAAATATTTTTATCACATTAATTTCTATTTACAATAGTCTCGACCGTCATAATACTATATGTTATTATTTTGAATGTATGTTATGTAAATAAATGTAAAAAAAATAGTCTGTATGTATATTAGACTAATTTTTTTAAGTACCAGTTAGTTACATTCCATAATACAACCTTATAGCTTTGAGTCTTAATAACCATGTGTGTATTATTTGTCCGGGTATTCGATTACATAATTTATATTTTAAAATGTCAAAACTCAATCTATGCAGATTCTTAATGTGATTGCGGATATAGATTAATTATACACCAACAATAAAGCTTCACACTTTAAACTCATCAAGAAACATATTCATATTTATTTATTAACCCGTCGTACGTACTTTTTACATGAATTTAATTTGCATTTAATGTAACCATACAAAGTAGGTACATGTTTTAATTAAAACTATTTATGTACATATTAATGTTTTCATTTTGTCTTTAACTTAATCATACTTAAACTCATTATTTATTTATACGTCTATAATTAGTAAAGTTATCATTTATTAACGATTCGATCTTGTTTTTGAGTTACGAATTAAATACGGGTTTATTTCAATCGTAAGGGACGATAGGACACCACAATGCTGAAACGAAAGCATTTTTACGCGAAATATTTAGTTGTAAGACCCTACTATAATATTTTGACATAAAAATAATAGTTAAAAAATATACTCGATCGTGCGATAATCGTTTATAATTTGTGACACTAAGTTGATTCGAATTCGATTTGGTATAAATATTGGGATAGAAGTGACACTAAGAGTAACTAAGTATGTTATCTCAAAACTATAGGAATGGGTACAACCCGGGAACCGCGGAAAGTATTAAAATCAAATAAAACATCACATATCTGTACGCCAAATCTTTAACTACCTACGTTTTATATGACATAAAATTTCATAGCTATATGCAACGTCAAAAATTGACCATAATTTTCAAATGCATGTACACAATCAAAACAGTAAATGGTCACGAAAACTATAAAAAGTCAACAAAATATCGAACATAAAATAAACCATAGATTCTAGAGTTTTATGTGGCTACCATAAAATATTTGTCTATGTATCACATGCAAGAATTTGACATTCATTTTAATGTTTGGTAGGTTACGATAATGGTTGTCAATTAAACATTAAAGTAAGTTCATGTAGGTTAGTGGCGGAGTTTTTAGACCGCCTAAAGGCCTCCGACATGGTCTGACGATTCAAACAACCGGGACCGACAATTTAACGTGCCTCCACGGTAGCGCTCAGGTAGAAATGCAACCATCGGCCACCCGTCCAAGTAAGGGTCGAGCTGCACGTTGCTTAACAATCGCAATGAATTAGCATCGCTTAGTCAAACTACGCCTCGAGCAATATCTTAAGAAAAGTTTTAGATATAACATAAATCCTATTCTTAATAGCGAATTCAATAGTTATAGCTTACGTTTTATACCACTTATCATTAAAAGGCAGATTAATATTTCCCTCTCTGTCTATCACTGAAATAACGCATTACCTATCTCTTTTTCACCTTAGGTTTAAATGTAATAAACTTTTGATCATAAGCACTAAGATAGCCTACTTTAATTCCACTATAATCTTGGTAAATGACAGCACTATCAAAATGAAACTACTTACTGCCATACTTTGAAACTTGATATGATTCCTTAGGAAAGTTTTAATTAGTGATTTTGACATAAAATGTCATGTATGAAAAATTACGTCACTTACATATTTTTCGTTTGATTGACATCTCTGAGTGCGGCAGTTAAGGGTTAAACAATGTCAAACTCTAAACATAATTCGTATAGGTACCAAACTTACTTGACTTGACACTGTCACTTAGAATCACTTAGAAATAACTTAATACTATCAAAATCTAGACAAACAAATCACAAAACTTAATTTCACAACACGTCCTAACTCTTTGAAACACAATTTTGAATGAACATTTATTTGACCTTATTTTTTACTATTACCATATTGTACCCTATAGCCGTGAAAGGGTTAAAATTTTGAATAGAGAATCGGTGTGTGGATTTGCATAAAATTTTTAGTTTATTATTTTGAAGGGGACATGTATTGTAATGTTAACGATCGAAAGTTTTGATGAATTGGCGAGTATTAATAAGGATTATTTCTGTTTGGGATGATTAGATGATGCGCTAAGATATTGTATGGATTGTGCGTGTTAAATGGACTGCTTTTGTTATGCGATTATCGACTTTATTGATGACACGGCAGAGGAGGCGTACATATAAAATTTTAATAGGTAAAGGTAAACCTAGGAAGAGCATGCATTTTAGAATATTTTTTGATTGATTATCCAAATTTTTTGAGTTGGTTTGTAAATGTAAGAAAATTTTACTACAAAATCGTAAGTAATACAAAAAAAATCGTCATTTTAATAAAATTTACATGCCTACCATTGAAATTTCATCAAATTTATTGAACACCAAATTTTAAAAGCCTTAAAAACACACTTTAAATCAACCTGCCAACAAAAACACAATGAATAACTCAAGATCCGATCAAACACAGATAGCCGTGCGACTTGGGGCCCAATCAATAGACTATACACTAAAAAAGACCCGGCAACGGAAGGGTTGTCTCTACTTTGTCTATGGCTTGTCTATTACAAAAGACGAGAACTTCCGGTCCGTTAGGCACATTGTGGTATCAGTATTAATAACTATTGATTGCAAGAAATTTGATCGTATCTAATATTATTAATATTTTAAATTATGCAGCATAAAATTATGGTAAAGTTTATTGCAACGGTTGTCTATGACTTGAAAGAAAAGGTGTTAGCTGTTTGAATAAAGAATGGGTTACTTGTCACATTCTATATCTAAGTAATGATGATAGTTTTTTAAAATCAATTAACGTTCTTTTTCTAAAATAAAAAAACATATTGAAAAAAAAACAAAATAAATTAAGTCGTTAAAAGTAATTGATTTAAGTGCATGTATGTATATGCACATGAACAAGAAAATTCCAGATAAATTTTTCAAAAAAAAATTAACCTATCAACCAACATCAAAAAACCAGACAAGTTTCACCAAATATTGACAAAACATAAAAAAAACACTTCGCAAACTCACAATCATCGGTGCACAAAAAAAAACACAAAAAACGCACTACAAGCTCCCAACAAAACAAACATTTCACGGGTTTATGCGAACAAAAAAACACTTTCTTCTCTATGCAAGAGGGTATTCCTATTGTAAAAATTTGACTAACTATTGTTTAAAATGCTGATTTATAGGCTATTAAACCCTTTCTATTAATCTATGGATAGATAAATTTATGCGTATTATTCTATGTTTATAAATGTCGGTTATATTTTATAGGTGGCATAGACAAAGGTTATTTTTTATAGAGGGACCGCATGTCGTTTGAATGTACGACACGTATCGATTCACAATATTTTATGTTTATATGCCGATCATATGTTTATGGTTACGTTAGTTTATGGTTAACATCGTTTTAATATTATCGTTAAACATTCCTTAAAAAATAAAGTGAATTAATTATTTTTTTCATGGACAATCGATTTCTTCGCATTATGATTTTTGCAAAATTAAAGTACTTATAATATGTGAGTATTCATTTTTTTACATCAATAAGATTAAAAAAATATAAAATTCATGTCAGTTTGTCGTGTCATCTTGTCATACTACTAACCATTAACGAAAAGAAGGAAAAAAACAAATTCAAAATGTCATTCCAAAATCAAATCCACTTTCCTTAGGAAAAGAAGAATAAATGTCGTTCCAATCTCGGAAGCGTTCCATTTACAAACTGATCTCACTCACCTATATTTTAAAAGAAACGACCAACAAAACTAACGTCCCTGAACTCTTTAAATGGCGCGAGAAAAAAGTAATTTTCATTCATAAAACCATTTTCTTAGAAGCAATAGAAAGGGAGAGACGCTATCTTGGTAGAGCGCCATCCCTTTCACTCCCACTCATTTTTAATGCACTTTCACTGAAGTGGTTGTTTTAAGGTGTTTTTTTATGTTTCTTCCGAGGTTCTTAAGTTTTTCTTTTCATTTTCACTTTCGAAGGTCTTCCGAGATTATGGTGGAAGAGTTTGAACCTTACCTTAGCTGCTAGCTGTGTTTACAAACAAAAATGGTGATCTGCCAATTCTAAAGTGCCCTCCATTTTGATACCGTTTTTCTTATAAAGTTTTTTACATACATACATACTTCATTAACCAAGGTATGGAACGCTATATATGCTTTAAAAAGTAGACTCCGAAAGAAAAACCTCATGAAAATATGGCTTTAGTTAGAAGAACTTGAAAAAAAGATTTAACAAACCGTTTCAATTTCAGATTCAGACTACTATAAAGATTTATGAGTCGTTCCATCGTTAAAAAAACAGTTGCATTCAAATTTTAAAAATCGAACATCACATTAGCCTATCACAGGACATTAGCTGCATAAAGTAGAGCCAATAAAACGCTATTTAAATAAACCAATCAATTGTGAATATCGAATCGAATTAATCCTTTGAGTGGTGTTCGAATTTTGAAAAGGATGTTACTTTTGTGCTATTATAATTTATTGTCGCATGTCGCAGTGTTAAAATGTGTTACTGGGTCACTATTGTGCGAGAACTCAAGGGGTTAGGTGGGAACCTGGTTCATAAAAAAAAATCTATAGTTTCTTTGGCGTCTTCTAAACCAAAAAAGATCTCATAATGATGCTTCTGTCTTAGTGTGAACTGTGTTGTATATTGTCTAGTAAGAAAATACAAGGAAATCTAAGGAAAGCAATTCAACAAGGTCACTCGTCTCGTTTTGTAATTAGTGATTCTAGTATCATTCATATGCCAAATACTTTTACCTTTTACTTCACATATACCCAGGGTCCTCACTAATCATAGTAACTTAAGAGTCAGTTTGGCAAGACTACTTTTCATAAACGGACAGACACACTAATTGCACTTACTTCTCCATTTCTTTACTAACTCCTCATAATAACATACATTAACACATTTGAGGTCAAAAGCACCATAATAATAGAAAAATACGTGTCTCTAACATACGTAAATAAAACGCCAAAGTTTAAACTACGCCCGCCATATTGGCGCACTCAAACCGAATAGCACAATAAAACCGAAACTTGAGCATAACAAACAGACCATATTTTCATACCAAAACTTGACAAAATGGCGAAGTTGGAGTTATAAATAAAAATAAAGTATTCTTTGGATGTTCAACTTATGACTACCAAGTTCTGAACCACTCGGATTCAAGAAGTTTCTTCACAATATATTTGTCTGGTTTGGGGTGGAGAGGAGAGGGGAGGGTAACAGCTAACGGAGTCGAATTGAAACCGAATCGAAAACGGATCGACTTGCAGTATGTGTGTATCGGAAGACACTTGTCATGTAAAACAATGACCAACTTATGCTTATAAGTGTCAAATCTGTGAGTGAATAATAAGTGAATAAAACAAAACCGATATTATTGTACTTAAAGCATTGGTTTTGAACTATGACAAAAAAGGTAGCTTTCGACTAGTACCGCTGGTAGGTACCGCGCGATAGAATTAGGCGTTTTGAATTTGAATCAGGAACAAGATCGAATTGTGTATGGTAGATGGTAACCACGCTGAGAGCAGACTACATTCTTTCTAGTCTCATGACTGACTTCTTCTATGAAAACTTTAGAAAATGTCGGAGAAGTCTTGTCTAGTGAGCATCGATTTTTATGGAGTAAAAGTCAGTCTAAAATATTGTCTTGCATATGCTTAATACAGTTCACATAGAGAAGAAACCATAACCTATAAGACTTTGGGGTTTGAATTTTGTGGAGCTCTGGAAATTAAAAAAAAAAGTATGTCAAAAACTATGTCGGACTTCCGTGACCCCGGCTGAAACATCAGATGAAAAACGTCATTTCAATTCAATAAAACAACGTAATAAAAAAAAACCATGTTATGGAAGGACTTAAGCAAAAAAAAGCTCCCATAATTTTAAGAGAACCAAAACAACTTAAAGAAAAAAATATATCTTATTGAGGAACTTGCAGAAATGGTTTACATCCCAGTTAACAGAAGTAATAGTACACCAATAAATTGAACAGAAATAATAGACATTGACACAAACGAAAGACATACAAATTGAAAGGTAGAACGAAATAGTAGGCGATGTTAGCGTTTGACAAAACAGCCTGGTGGGGTGTTAGGGTGGCAGGGGGTGGGGGATCTTTTTGCAGGAATACTCTCGAAAATATGCCAGTTACTCAGGGATGGTAAGTTTTTTGAAAGATGTTTGTTGTTGTGTTTTTTTGATGATGTGAAAGATGACGTATGGGTGGGATAAAATGGAGACGGGGCCGTTTTTTTAGTTGTTTTGTTCGAAAAAAATATTCGAAACTAGATTAGTTTAATGTGGAAGAAAACTTTGAAATTAAATGTCATATACCTACATTTTAGTGATCTTATAGGAGTACTAGTGTTATTTTTGATACGGAACTAAGCATTGTATTTAAAAAAAATAACATACTCGAAATTGTTCAAAGTAAAAAAAAAAATGGCTATCTCATGATCATTACATTCGGTTTACAAATGACGCATTCCCATGTATTTTGAGAGTAGCAAAGCGAAGCTACTGTCACCTGTCTATTGGGCTAGAGAGTAGACATTATATTTTTACACGTTATCATTATTAAAGCAGCCTCCGTGGTCTTGTGGTTTGAGCGCCTGGCTCACGACCCAGAGGTTCCGGGTTCGATTCCCGGTGGGGATATCTCACAAAAATCTCTTTGTGTGACTTTCCGCGGTTTTGTTAGGGCATTGCAGGCTGAATCACCTGATTGCTCGAAAAGTAAGGTGATTCCCGTGCCTCGGAGGGCACGTTAAGCCGTCGGTCCCGGTTACTTTCTACGGATAGTAGTCGTTACATGAGCCATGTCAGAGGCCTTTGGCGGCTCAATAACTCTGACACCAGGATTGGTCAGGTTGGCCATCCACTCGATGAAGAAGAAGAAGATCATTATTATCACCTTTTGCACCTCATTCAATTGTCAGTACCGGTTGTTTCAATCGTCAGACCATTTCAGTTGCCTTTAGGCGGTCTAAAAAACTTCGCCACCAGTATAGGCCACTAACATTCTCAGACTTACTTATTTTCTTATTTAATTTAGTTTCAGCCTGTATTTTCTTACTGCAGGACAAAGGCCTCCTTTCCTCTCTTCCAGCTGTTTCAGGCCATTATAAAATATGCATTAACTTATCCCAATCTAAAAACATTTCAAAATAACACGTCTCTACAGTTTTCTTTGTCCCACATCCCGTCATATGACACATGTGCGGAAAGCAAAGTATTGATCTAACGGCGACTCCATTCCTTTTGTATCATAGTTTGTGTAACGCTCGTGTATACGTTACTCTTTGATGTTGGATTCAGTCGTTATTTTATGTAGCCGAAGTTTACAGTAAGTTGTATTGGTATGTAGTTAGGTTGTGGCTTAATTGGCTACTTTATAAGCGTTTAGGATACGTTTCCGAGCGGAACTGTGTGGAGATCAACTGACTAAATCACAATGCATTACGATAAGCTTCAAAAATCTCTTTGTGAGACTGCCCTCAGTTTGGTTAGGGCATTGCAGGCTGAATCACCTGATTGACCGAAAAGTAAGACGATTCCGTGCTTCGGAGGGCACGTTAAGCCCTCGATCCCGGTTACTTTCTACGGATAGTAGTCGGCGATTGGTCAAGTTGATCATCCACTCGATGAAGAAGAAGAACCAACCCTTAGTTCAGGCAAGTGAAGTATGTAAATAAGTTCTTGCAGGTTAGTGGCCTACCTTGGTGTCAGAGTTTTAAGATCGCCTAAAGGCCTCTGACTTGTTCAGACGATTAACAAACGAAAATACATTCAAATATTTTTTTTTTACGGTTTGAAGAAAATTCTCGTATCCCTAAAACAATCATTTTCAAGATGTGTCTAGTCTATGAAATGGTTTCCTTTGAAAAGAGTCATTGAATCCTCTTTAGTTCTTTTGTTATTATTTTTAAGATTATTTTTATTTTCTGTACTATGTGTATTATATTATTCTCAATCAGTACCTTTTTTATTTTCCATAGAGAATAAATAATGTTCGTCAAATCATGTTGAAGTCAAAGTTTATTTCTTATTGGCTTCTAGAGGGAGATAGTGGGCTAGTTTCGGTTGTGTAGAGCGTTGTCTCTTTTACACGCTCGGGATGTGAATTTCAAAAATTAGTGTCAAACTTACACTGATACTGATACTGCAACAATCATTGCTCGACTTGAGTGCTACCGTGGTTAGGAGGACACGTTAAATTGTCGGTCCCAGATGTTTCAATCCGACATGGTCTAACACCATGTCGGAAAAAATCCTGAAGGATTGGCTACTAACACGAACTTACTTTATAAAACCGAAACCTCCTACTAAAAGTAAAGTAAGCCTTTAAAGTCCTAATGCTGGTCAAAGGCCTCTCATCTCACTGAAGATATCAGTACAGTGAGGAGGACTCGACGTAATCACCACGCTTGCCTAATGCGGTTTGGTGATCTCCGAGTAACCTCCTGCTATTTAAGTATGATATAGAAAATAACTAAACAAACAAACCTAAACCAAACATAATCTAAAGTGTTAATAAAAAACGTTAAAAAAATAACGTATCATGCCAAGAAAAATAGCATTCGCGAACTGTGGTCACAGGGAGCGGAACCAATAAACGCTTGTCATCTCTTTCTGATTGATCATTATTTTATGCGCAAACTATCTATCCATCTCGCTCGCACAGTGGCGGTCTGCCAGAACGATCGTGTGGTGTGGAAAATGTGGCGTTTCCGCTTTTATTTGAATATAGAATGGCACGATAATAATGGCGGGAACGGTCTATAATGTCGCTTGGTTATGTACTAGTTTGATTTGATATGTTGCCTTTTTGGATTAAAATAACTGGCATGATCATATATTTTAGTGGCCAACTCTGGTGCTGGAGTTTCAAGACCACGTGAAGGCCTTTGACATGATCTAACGATGAAATGACAGGAATGGACAATTTAAAGTGCTCAAAGTAATAGCGCTACTCTGATATTTGAGTGATACATAAACTCATAGTTTCCGTTATTCTATATTTTTGATTCAATTTTGTCACAAAATGCTTATGGACAAAGCCAAACATATGTTTTAAAGTAAAAATAATAATCTAAATTGAGTTTCATGCCACAAGACACGAGAAACATTAACACACCTCTTTTCCACCATAGGTTAAAAATACCTACAAAAATATACCATCAGGGGTTTAACACACCTACACACAACTTCTACTTATTTTCAATCCATCATTAGCTCTAAAAATACCTACACACAACTCCCACTTATTTTCAAGTCGGTACAAAGTACCAGCGAGGTAAGCATATAAACGAAGACATATCTACTCTTCCCGAGAGATTTGGTAGAGAAACTGATGTTACCACTAATATATTGCCTAGTAATTCGATGTTGTAACACCGGATTCATTCATTCAATTCGACTGTTCATTCCACTTATTCTGTTATGATTGGCTGGATATTGCATGACAGTGACATGTATGACACATTTTCAATGCATTTAGTCTTCACTTGAGAGAAATAACGTGAGTTTTTCACATTACATTCTTCTTCATCGAATGGATGGCCAACCTGACCAATCCTGGTGTCAGAGTTATTGAGCCGCCAAAGGCCTCTGACATGGCTCAAGTAACGTATTAAGTATTTTTCACATTACATGTAGATATTATAGAGAAGTTTGTCTAAAAAATAGAGATAAAACGAAGAGAATTTTTTGTCGTCAATTGTATGCTAGCCCCACAGTACAACATAAAACAGTTGGAGTAGGCAACAAACATTAGCCTATTATTATGTAAATGTCGTACCAATTAGATGCGTGTGCGCACATCTGCCTCTGATTTACCTAACAATGAATGAATTTTAATATCAAGCGCACACCTTTTTGTGTTTGGCTTTATAATCACTTCCGCATAGTGGGCACCGGGGTTTATAACTAGGTGGGTGCGTGGCTTTACTTGTGTTTTGGTGATGGTTGAAGTTATGACACTAAATTTTAACTGCTTTATTCATTAATAGCTAAAACACTGTCAAAAGTGTTTTGTCTCTTTCGCTCTTTGGAAATTAGCATAATGTGAGAAAGGGACAAACTATTTGGTAGCTAAAATGTTGGTTATTAGCGTTCATGAATAAGGCCCAATTGATTAAAGCTATAGGGAAAAGTATACAGGATGATTTTTTGAAGTACTTACTTAGAATTTTTGGTTTTTTGAAAAATCTTAGTCAGGAATCGAGTCAGAAAAAAACATGTAGTACACAAGGTAGAGTTGAGAATATTAGTCCTTTTTTGAAGTCGGTTAAAACACTCTGTTAGTAATACAAAATTCGATAATTTCAAAGATAAAAAAACCTTAAAACTGTAACACTTCGTCTCTATCAGTCATTGAGTGCGGTTGTGTTGCGGAGCTCTGTGTGATAATTCTGTGCCGGTGCTAAAGTGGTCAGGGTGTTGTATACTCGGTGCCTCCTGCTCTAACTAGTGGTTCTCGTCATTGATCACCGCGGCCATATTTGTTTGTGTCGGACCTCTCTGTCTGATCGCCGATCACTTCGAGGAGGTTGGGTTGCGGAAGGTGTGCACCAGAGGGCGCTGTCACCATTCGCCTCTGGAGTCGGAGTTGCGGATGAGTGTGTTCACCAGAGGGCGCTGTAACACCTAGGAAGGGGCCAACTTGAGAAGAAACTTTGCAGTGGAAAATAATACTGAGGTGCATAGCTGGGATTTGAAACCGGTGCCGCCGGGACGTGGGTCTATCGTAGAGCTAATAGGCCATTGGTAAGCTACGTCATCCGTCGAAATTAAGCAACGTATACTACAATACAAAGTACCTATACAAATATGTCATCAACGTTGAAATGTGCGGCTTGTAATAAGCATATTGCTAATTCAAAAGACACAATTAAATGTATGACTTGCCACATGACATACGACTTGGATTGCGTGGGCTTGAACCCAAAGCGTGTAAATACTATGATAAAAGACAAATCTATTTGGAAATGCCCGACGTGCCGTAGTATGGAACCAAAAACTGGCAATTCAAACACGCCTATTAGGCCAGCAGCCCTGAATGTACAAGAGACATCAAACATTACCACCAGAAATGCGAAGGTTCAGAGGCGCGCATCATCGGAGGACGTACACGACACTAAAACAAACAATAGCTTTACACCTGATGAGCTTCGTATTGTTATCCGAGAGGAACTAAAACATACACTAAAATCTACAATAAAAGAACTTGTATCCGATCATTTAAAAGTGATAAATGAAAAAATGACGTCATTTGATGAAGCTTTCACCTTTTTTAACGCAGCATATGAAGATTTGAAAAATAATATTGAGGAAAAAGTTAAAATTATCGAATCTTTAAAGAAAACAAACGATACGTTAACAGTGACTGTCAATGAGCTTGGAAGTAGACTTATTCAGGTGGAGCAATATCTAAGAGATAAAAATATCGAGATAACGGGGGTGCCGGAGGACAGAGAAGAAAACATCTCTAAAACGGTGATGCAATGGGCTAATATTGTCAAATGTCCGTTGACTACAGACGACATCATGCACTGTAGCCGCGTGGCCAAACACGATAAACAGAACAAACGCCCTAGAAACATAATTGTTAAATTAAGAAACCGTTCCATACGAGATAATCTTTTAGCTGCTACAATTAAATTCAATAAAAACGCAAATCCAAAATTAAACTCTCAACATCTCGGTTATGGCAACACCCCAACGCCTGTCTACGTAGCTGAACATCTGTGTCCTGCTAACAAATATCTATATGCAGCAGTGAGAAGAAAGGCAAAGGAAGAAAACTATAGATTTGCATGGATAAAAGATGGACGCATTTACGTTAGAAAAGAGGAAAAATCTCAAGCTATATATATACGGAACCTGGAAGGTCTTGAACTAATAAAGTAATTCGTATTCATGTTTTTGTTAGTCATATTATCGGTTTATTGTATATTTTTCAATGTCTTCCACTTATACGGTTTTAAATGATATTGATCATAGCAACTTTAGTCTTAGTAAAGCAATATATATAGATGAACCAGAACAATGTAATACAATTGTTAACAATACAGACAAAAAAATAAATATTGTCATGCAAAACATCCGCAGTATAAAGCATAACTTTGACGATTTCAATGTTTATCTATCAAGACTAAATATTAATTTTGATGTCATAGCTTTGACCGAATGTTGGCTATCTAAAACTACAGACATCCCAATACTAGAAAATTTTAATAGTTATACTTCTAATAAGTTATTCAACCAAAATGACGGAATTGTAATGTATGTCCATAAATCTTTAAATGTTAATGTTTATGAGCCGTTGAATGCAAAGGAATGCAACTGTATGGTTATGACACAAAACAAAGAATTAGCGATTATATGTATTTATAGACCACCATCATTCAAGAAAACTGTCACATTTTTAGAATCTATCAACAATATACTATCAGATCTCAAAGATTTCAATCAAATTATACTTCTCGGTGACATGAACATTGATATCAAGCAAAATTCGGTAGAAAAGACTACATCTAAATACTTAGACCTCCTTGCAATGCATAGTTTGATAGCTTCACACAATCTACCAACGCGAGGAAACAACTGCTTGGACCATACTTTTGTAAGGCAAAATTCCGCTGTAGATACGGTAATATGTCATTCAACCATAACTGATCACAGCTGTGTTATGCTTTTTATCCCCAAAAAATGTAACAGCCAACCCGTCAAACAAACACTTGGTACTAAAATAGATATAGATGCTGTAATTAATGAACTTGATAATATTGACTGGTATTCTGAATTAAATAACAAAGACACCACAACTGCAATCGAATTGTTTACATCAAAACTTCAATACTTAATAAATAAACACAGTATCACCAAAAAAGTAAAGGGTGAATGCAGAATCATAAAACCATGGGTAACTCCAGGACTTGTTAGATGCCTAAAAAATAGGGATAGACTCCATGCAAAACTTCGTAAAGATCCTGAAAACGTTATTCTTAAGATATCATATTTAAGATACCGTAATACTTGTAACAGAATACTTAAACATGTTAAAAGCTTATATTATAGACAACTAATGTTAAAATACAGGAATAATTTAAAAAAACAATGGAACATCATAAAAGAAGTTTGCCACATTAACAAAAAAAGAGATGAGTTACCGGAATTAATGACACTAAAAGAAAATCCAATTAAATCACTTAACTATATTAATAAATATTTTTCGAACATAGGGTCCCAACTAGCCAATAAAATTTTAAATAGGCTAAATTTAAATGAAACTGAATTGAGCAAAAAAGTTAAAATTACAAAAAACAATGTAAAGTCATTTGTCCTATTTCCTACTGATGAAAATGAGGTTAAAGATATAGTGCGAGCTTTAAAAAATAGCAAAAGTACGGGTGTTGATAATATTCCGGTGGAGGTATTTAAAAGAGGAATAAGTAAACTCTCACTACCTCTCACTATTATAATTAACAAGTGTTTCGAAACGGGAGATTTTCCAGAGAGTCTTAAAACTGCTAAAATTATCCCCATATTTAAAAGTGGTAATAAAAATAATGTTTCCAACTATCGTCCAATTTCACTCCTCACTATACTTTCCAAAATAATAGAAAAAGTAATAAATAAAAGATTAATATTTTACTTAGAAAACAACAACCTCATTTCTAAAAATCAGTATGGATTTCGTAAAAAGCTATCTACGAAAAACGCAGTGCACAATCTTATCTCGTACATCTCTACCAGTTTAGATTCTAATGAAAAGTGTATTGCAATATTTCTAGACCTCACGAAAGCGTTCGATACGGTTTCTATCTCCCTACTATTGGACAAATTAGAAAAAATAGGTTGTCGTGACAAACAATTAAAACTTTTTAAGAATTATCTCTCAGGACGTAAACACGTAGTGTATTCGGGGAGCCTACAGAGCACTAAACTGAAACAAGCTGGATTTGGAGTCCCACAGGGAAGCGTGCTAGGCCCAACTCTATTTAACGCATACCTCAACGATATGTGTGATTTGAATTTGGAAAATGGAGCCATACTTGCCTATGCCGATGATACTGTTCTACTTTTTAAAGGTAAATCTTGGGATCAGGTGAACAAGTTTGCAAATAAGGGGTTTAATACAGTGTTAAACTGGCTAGACACAAACCTTCTAACTCTAAATATGGAAAAAACAAAATATATATGTTTTAGTAAGACGAAAGTAGGTCAACCACCAACAAAAACTATAAATATAAAAGCACATCACTGTGATAACCGAGCACCTGTATCCTGTAACTGCCCCTTGGTCTCCGAAACAACATGCATAAAATATTTAGGAATATTCATTGATAACAACCTTAATTTCAAGACTCACATATCCAATGTAACCGGTAGAGTTCGCAAACTTATATATATATTTAAAACGCTCAGGTATATATGCGACAATGATCAGCTCCTTATGACTTACAAAGCTCTTTGTGAATCAATAATAACTTATTGTATTAGCTGCTGGGGGGGATGTGCCAAGACACATTTATTAACATTAGAAAGAGCACAACGTGCCATACTAAAGGTGTTATTTTTCAAACCGTACTTGTACCCTACTCTAAAACTATACTCCGAGACTTCTATTCTTTCGGTAAGAAAGCTCTTTATTTTGTCCATTCTAATTGACCAACATAGATATCCGGTTAACTCCCATACTAAGAGACGTACGTATAAAATTTATAATGTACCAACTTTCAAATCAAAGTATGCGCATAAATTTAGTAACTTTTTAGGTCCCCATATTTACAACAATATTGCAAAATCTATCCCGAAATTATCATCTTTAACTAAATTTAAATTTAAAAAAGCTGTCACCAAGCATTTGTTAAATATGACCTATGAAGACACTGAAAAATTGGTATCAGTTAATACTTGATTTATGTTTTTTATTCAAGTCCATATATATATTAAACTTAAGTACTGTACTATATATTTAAATTTTGTTACCTCACTCATTTTTATTTTTTATTTTATAATTTCATGTTTTTTTTTGTTTCTAGTTTGTTTTTATTTTCATTAATCTCTAGGCATAATTTAAATTAAATTCTGAGACGTAGGACTACCCTCTAAGATACAGTGCAAACTAGTTTAGAGGGTAGGGAATATGTTATTAAAATAGTGCCTAACTTAAGAACTACTAAAATAATGTAAGGTATAAATATAAGTATTAGTTATTATGTATTAGGCTGTTTTTGGCAATAAAAGTTTTTGTATTTTTTGTATTTGTATTTGTATTTGTAATATAGAGTCGTTTTTTTATCACCCGTGAACTAAATAAAAAAAACGAATCCCCAAATATAAAAATGTGCCAACACAAAATTTATACCTATCCATAGAGTATCCAAACAGTCTATAGATAGAGCCATCTAACCCGCCATAAAACCACCTATTTCTCGAAATATATTATTATACTTTTTAATCTAAAAACGCATCTAAGTTCGTTCCTTGCTGATGGCGGCGCTATCGGCCCGTTTCTTAGGAAATAGCTCTATAACGCGAGCTTATCTATGGTTTTCAAGTTACCAAGCGGTGTGTACTTCTCTTTATATTTATGAGTAAAAAATCGCAGGTTTATGGTAAGTGTTTTTTTTATATACTTTTTGATAAGGGTTGAAGGGTTATAGTTAATCCTTTTGATCGATACTGGAAATTAAGATTGTTAAGTATACATTCGTTTAAAAGGTAAGCTAGGTAGAGTTTCTTGGTGAATTTTAGAGACTAAGAGTCGTCAAATACTTCCTTAGTAGAGATTTAATGAGTGATTTTGATGTGTAAAAGTAAAAAGTATTAGCCAGTAATGTCCCACTGCTGGGCAAAGGCCTCTCATCCCACTGAAGTTATCAGTACAGTGAGGACGATTAGGCATAATCACCACGCTTGCCAAATGCGGGTTGGTGATCTCAAACTCGAGCCATGTTTGAAAAGGAAACATGTTTTTCGCTCGACCCAGGAATTGAACCCGGGACCTCAGTCTTGGCAGGCGAGCGCACATACCACTAGACCACCGAGGCGTTTGATGTGTAATGAATGAAAAATTACGTCAATTAGTTAAGCGTCCATTTAATGAACGTCTCTGAGTAAGACCATAATCTGACTTGTCTATGGCATACACATCAATAACGTACTCATATCAACGTCCACACATAACTACGTTATTAAGTCCCAAGAAAAATGTGGCAACAAAACGACAAAAAATTGTCCATGAATATTATAAAAAAAGTATAAAAAACAATATGTCTGACAGACATTCCAATAATCCTTTCAGTACTCATCCGATGTCGCAGCCAGATTAAATTCCTGACAATATAACTAGTATCCAGAAAATTCTGTTGCGGTCTTTTTAATATCGTATGGGAAGGCTTTTTATACAGAATATAAAATATTTCAGCATACAACAGTGACATTGTATACCATCCATCTTTTCGGGTTTATCTCTCTGCGCCGCTCTAACGTATAGCTGCGTCTCTTTCTAGCGGATTTGTAGTGGTTCCCGAGGGGTGGTAGGGGGTGTAAGGCATATCCAGTCAACTCTATGCGCATTTTTCATTCAAATATGTCGGATATGAAGAAATGTATCGCGTACTCAGGCGTGTTATGATTTTTTTACTCTTTCTATTTTTGAATGCGGTACGAATATGAAATTCTAAAGCCAGTGGATTAGATATACTTTTTTATTGTCTACGGTTGAATTGTTTAAATTTGAAATTGGAATTAGAATTCTGATATTTGAAATTATAAGGTGAAGTTTCATGACTCAAGATTTTAAACGAGTATATGAGACCGTCCTTAATTAAATTAAACTTAACTCATTATTATTATTTTCAGCCTGACTAGTCCCACTGCAGGGCAAAGGCGTCCCTACCCTCTTACCACCTTTCTCTATTAGGTAAACTTAACTTAGCATAGTTAACATCTAACTTAACTAGACTTTAACTATGTAGTATGTAGCTTAAACACAGATATAATAAGTATCTCTTGCGTTTCCTATACCAACCCATTCCCGAATTCAAGATATCAAAACTCCAACAAACCAGTTAAAATATTCCATTCTTCAATAACAGCCGAAGTAAAGTAAGGTAGCAAAAATTCGTTATTCCAACTACACCGCTCTAACAATTGGCTTATTCAAGTCACAATCCAGTTATATTTGCTAAAGAGACGGTCTGCGAGTGGTTTAACACACCCTTCGATTCCGTATTCAGATCAGGAGGCACCGCGGTGGCGTACGTGACAACGCCATCTAGCGGTGGCAACTAGACACTACTACGGTTTGTGGAACATCGTACGAAAGTTAAAAAAAACAATTAAAAGAAAAAAATAAACCGCGTAGTAATATTTTCTAGTTACCACTAACAGAGTTGTAGTATTACCCTGTAATGTCCCACTGCTGGGCAAAGGCCTCTCATCTCACTGAAGATATCAGTACAGTGAGGAGGATTTGAAAAAAAAGAGTAAAATGTCAAATCCAAATGCAATTTTTTTGGAGTTTTTTTTAATTCATGAACCTACCAATACTTAAGGTTGTATTCGACGGTAAGTTATCGTAAGAAACGATCGTTAAATATCTTTTTTTACGCTGTTGTGTCTGTTAAATACAAAGCGTTGTTTCATAATTTAAATGACAGTCTGTTAAAGTTATTCGGGCGACCAGTAGAAAGTCACGATTTTTCATTTTCTTACGTCTGTTGAGACTGACATTTTGTGTTAACGTTAACCGGTGCGTGATCGTAAGCTGAAGCGACCCGCTTCATGACTCAACAAAACCTAAACTAGTCGACTATCTTTCTCTAAGCAGATAAAAAAGTTTAACCTCCTCCTTTTTTGAAGTGGGTTAACAAGACATAATTCAAGAAAATTCTCTGCATTTCAAATCATATGAGCAGAACCGAAGAACAAAGGTATAGGCAAAGTTAAAACGCGATCAGATTTAAAAATTAGTAAAGCGCATTACCAATTCATATGTGCGCACAGATTGACGTAATACTAAAATAATATTATAATAAATATCGGATTTATATTCAGCGTGTGGGTAGCAACCATATTGATTCTAAATACAAAACTCTATGGAGAAGACTATAACAACTTTTGTCTATGATCTATCGAACGTTCTGAATTCGAATCGTCCTTTTAAATTAGGAACGTTATTTTTTATTGTTATATGTTTTAAATAATCTTGTCAAATTGTGATTTTATTTATATGATGATTTGTGCGCTAAAGGAGTTATAAATAGTTATTTTTTGCTAAATAGAGACATTTATAACTAAAGTAAAAGATTGATGGTAATGTGAAATTAATTTAATTGTAAAATCTGACATCTTTATTAGTGTATAATGAATTTAAATTAGTCGCAAAAATGTGCTTCAAAATTGTTATTTTAAACCGTTTGACAAATGTACTTATCTTTGCATCTATCATCAAAAATGACAAAGTAAGTAGGTACCTACTTGTAAAGATAAAGGGATGTTCAATGAAAACAGTTTCCACCATCCACATCAAACCCTTAAAAACAACAAACCATAGACGACAATAACGAACCATAGACATTATTCCTTTCTCAAACATGAATTTGAGTTGTCGATATGAATTCGATTTTGTATCCTCCCTTATATAAATACAAAAGATCGGTACAGAATAGGTAATGTGGTATAAAGAAAAACAAGAATTTCCATGTGGACCGTATGGCAAGTCTCTATGGTTTCGAGCGAGTTCGACGATAAATGTATGAATGTCGCATTTGGTTATGTATCACGTATTTGGATTTAGGTCTATCTACATAATGTGACGGCTAGATATAGGCTCCATGTAATGTTTTGAATTTCTTATAAGGAGGCAAGCAAAATTGAATTTTTGTTTTATTTTGCTTATTTTTTTAATTGTGTCATGCACGACAGTATCTGTTTTAAATAAAGGAATTGGTTTTGGTAAGAATTTGTGTCAAAGTGCATCTTTTGATATATCTACATTACAATACGTAATAGATAAGTTGTAATATAATAAAAGAAATTCTATCCAAAGAAAAACTGACTAGTATTTCAATTGAACCCAAAGCAATTTTTCAAAATAAGAACACAACACCATAAATAACAGAGCAAAAAAAACTTTCTGTAGCTGTAAACAAATTTCCGTTCTAAATTCAAACTTCATATCCACGTTCTCGGGTAAAAGTAATGGAACATTATTTGAAATATGAACTACGCACTCACTACCCGCCCCTCAAGGAAAAGGGGAAATGCCATCCATCAAGAAAGAAAATAGCGATCCTCCTTGCCCAAGACAAATGATTGACAGCAAAGAAAAAAGGAATAAAAAAATATAAAAGTAATGATTTGAAATTCGCGCGGTGTTCGATTTTTCCCTTTGTCGTGAACGATTTTTGTTTCCATTTGTAATTTGAGGGTTTGTTCTGGGAAACGTCGGTGCGTAAAAGCCTTTTGTAAGTTTTTTTTATTGGTTTATTATAGAGGACATGGACTCATTTGTGAATTTGTGGGTTTGACAAAGGATTCCGTTGGTTTATGGTTTCCTTCTATCTTATTGATGTTTTATCTTTGCTCGATGGTTTAAAAATACTTTGGGTTAGGGTGTAGAAAGCATTTAGATCGCCTGTAATGTAGGTATATTCTTATTATAAGGGAATGTGTGTCATAATCAAGTGACTTGGAAATGTAATTCCTGGACATTTTGACAACAGACATATAGACAATGAATTGAAACGATTGTCTTGAGAGGCTGGCATAATTATATGACTACAGCATAACTACTACTCCGCTTAAATTACTGTTCATCTAATGATATACACACGTCGAAATAATGACACACTTTCAATCATAAACGTCAACTGTCAAACCAAACCAGAGACAAACGTCAAACAAAAACAAATGACGTCACAATCAGCTGTACGACATTAACCCAAAAACCGTGTTCGCAATTTAAACTCGGCGACCTTGTTAGGGCATTAATTCGCGCCCCCGCCCTGTATAATTTGCGCTTATGAACTGATTACTCGAAGCAGACGATTCCGTCTCGCTCTCTTTATCGCCGTCTCTTTCACCCCCATTCATGAGTTTAATTATACTTGGGATGGTGTTGTGCTGTAGTGAAAGTGTCGGGATAGTTTGATTGGAAGTTTGTTTGTGGGTTAGCAGTTCGTTGTCGGTTTAATAGTTCGCTTGTTGTTCTGTAGTTCGATGAGGGGTAGGATTTTCAGTAGTTCGCTGTAAAGTTTTCAGTTTTCTGTTGTGGTATTACGGTGTTTGGTTCGGTAGTTTTTTTTAAATTTGAGTGACGTTTGACGCTTGAAACAAGTTTTCTTTTTAAACTTCAAACATCGTACAGTAGAGTGTTATTTGAAATCGGCTGTTTAAATTTTGAAAAACTTTACTATCATTGTGACGTTACCGATGTGAACTTTGACGTCCTGACACAACAGACTTGCAGACACTTACTCGTAGACTTGTGACAAACTTCACTCCGGTTGGGTGATAATCATTGAAACAAACCAACTGTCACCCTCTAAAGACCGACGGACTAGACATGTCACACCATGCTGTACTGTATAAATGCCTGTAATGTCCCACTGCTGGGTTTTTTATCTCTCTGAAGATATCAGTACAGTGAGGAGGATTAGGCGGTTATCACCACGCTGTATCTAAAGTTCGAAATTCAAAACCTAATTCACTTCTCAAACGTACTTTTCTGTTTATACACCCGTTCCAATTTTAAAACATCTCGCATAAACTCCCCAATAACTTGAGTTGTGAGACTTTAAATATTACACCCCCTGTTTCAGGGATGCCTCAATTATTCCCGTCTTGTTTTCCTTCGTTTAATTTCGTTGAGGCAGGTCGGGGCTATTAGCCCCCGGCGTAATGAGAGGGTGTCGGAACGTTCAATTACCCCGCGTTTTTAGGTTATTGTGTCACTTGGACAAGATGGCGGGTTGACAGATTGGAGTTTGGTTTTGACAGGTGTCAACTAGAATTTTTTCAGGTGTCAAAATGTTTAGTTTGCTAATGTGTTGGTGGTCAACTTTGATGTCGGGATTTTTTAGGAAATATGCATTAACTAACTAAGCGTAAACATTCCCTAGCGCGTGATTATGCCTAATCGTCCTCATTGTACTGATATCTTCAGTGAGATGAGAGGCATTCACCCAGCAGTGTGACATCAAAGACTTATACTTATTTTACTCTTTCCTAGATACATAACTAGCATAGATGTGAATATTTTTCGTGACAAACATTTAATATTGAAGAATAGGACAGGTATTTCGCTATTAACGGTTAAAAAACGATAGTAACGATAAAACTAGAACAAAACAGTAAACACAGTTAGTATCGTTATAAAAATAATAAAACTCATTTCCAGCACTGCGGTAACATTCGTATAGATCCCAATATCTATCAATTTGTATCAAATGGGATATTATTGTTAATATCGTTCCATTTAATCTGTTATTGGCTGATCCAATAACTTCAGTCACGGTATCGTTTCGTTATTAGTAATCGTTATTGGTATTTAAGTTATTATGATGGTTTGGTCTGAGATCTTTGGTTTTGGTAGTTACGGAGTATCCTACTAATGTTTTAAATGCGACAGTTTATGAGGATGTATGTATGTTTGTTACTCTTTCACGAAAAAACTACTAGATGGATTTGGATGAAACTTTACAGTAATATAGGTTATACATCTGAATAACACATGGGATACATTTTATCCCGAAATTCCCGCGGGAACGGGTACAACGCGGGTAACACCGCGGGGCGCGACTAGTTTATCATTTGTCTCAGACACTACACGTACATATAGACAAGCCGCAATAGTTTGGTATTTACTTGTCTACTGTCAAAATGTAAGCATATGCATATGTATGCACGCATAGGCATGCGTGATAGTCACGATCGTTAACGTTGAGTGTGTCTAAAAGCTGGCAAATGGAAGTGTGACATGTCAATTAAGCTTTATCTTCAGAATTCAATAACGCAGTTGTAAACTCTTTCAATGTACACGAAGCTTTAGCATTGCTTTTCTAAAAATATATATAGAAGTCACTTCGCTTCAAGCGCACAATTATCCTTAAAATTTAAGCGTACTAAAGCCTTAAAAGCGCTGAATTTTTTGCTGCCTACTGACTTGTAACCAAACAGAGGCAGAATAATTAGAACCATGTTTAACAAAGACAAAACAAGACAAAGGTGACCAATAAAGTAAGATATATGATATACTAGCAACGCCTTGCGGTTTTACCCTCGTTTTTCCCATTCCCGTGGGAATATCAGGAATTTTAATACATATAAAACTTTCTCTTGAATCACTCTATCTATTTAAAAAAACCGCATCGAAATCCGTTGCGTAGTTTTAAAGATCTAAGCATACATAGGGACAGACAGCGTAAAAGTTAAAAGTCAAAGTCAAATATTTTTATTCAGTTTTGGCCCCTTATAGGCTCTTTTGAACGTATCACCTAAAGCGACTTTATACTACGTAGTGATGTATATCAAAATACGTAACCGTGTTCGTATATCACAAACATCTGTATGTTATTCTAAACATATCATTACGGCAAACAACACACCTTGTTAAAGAAAACAGAAAATAATCCTTTCCCTTTGGGCCCCGAAATTGGTTACACAAAGACTCCATCTTATTTTGTATTTTTATTATGTACTATTTTCTATCCCAATGTAACCCTTCCTCGGGGGTTGGGGACATTCTATACGAGGGGGTTAGGGGGTAGGGTGGTGGGAGCCACCTTCTCCTTGAGGATTTGGCGGTGCACGTGTAATATACATGTTGGGACGGTATTGTTTGAGAAATTTTGGGTTTTTTGAGTTGACATGGTCACTGTGTACTAAGAGGATTATTCGGGAATCTTTGGAGATAAAAGGTTACTAAGTTTTATTAAAAGATTATTGATGTTTGATTCTTTTGGAGGAAAGGTTTTGGGTAGTTTTATTAGAAGCTTTAAAGAGATTGGTAGTGTCAGTCAAGGCTTACAGATATTGGTTGGTTTCATGTTATGTATTTTTCTCCTTTAGGTTTTGTTTGATTATTCCTGTATTATGACTTGGGATAAGTTTGCTTGCTGATGTGTTTTGGATTTGAGATCACCAACCCGCAGTAGGCAAGCGTGGTGATTACTCGTGGTTGATCTTCAGTGTACTGATATCATCAGTACTAATTCTCTAGCTATAGAATGTTAAATGCGGTTAGTAAGTTGAATTTTCTGTAGTTTTGTTTAGTTCTTCACTTGGGTGTATTTTGGTATGATGAAAGTGCAGCTGGTGTTGGTATTGTGAGGAGAATATATTATGAGGTGAGGAGAATCTAATGCGAATGGAATTTTAGTAAAAAAATACTTTTTTAGAGTTTATACTGAAACATTGAGGTTCTAATGATTTCTCCATCTACATATCAATTTTTCTCTTAGTGTCCCCAAAAAAAACGAATCACGCCATAATTTCCTTCGAAAAAATGTTAATAAACAAAAAAATTACGTTACCACCATCGAATTTACATCGAATCCAACTTATTTCATATGTAATAGAATAAGGAAGCGTGGTCTGATCGACCAGGCCGTGTCAGGTACCAAATCAGAAGAAATTCCATTTTCTGAAACGAAAAAATCCATCCAATACAATATATCACACGGGAGTAAGCCCGTTAGGGGGGAAAGGGGCAGGTATATGTGATTCCTGGGGGTGCGACAGAGAGGGTGGAGTGTCCCTGCGAAACGGATCGTAAGAAGATTGAATAGAAGTCACACTAATGTTCGTGTGGCGTGAGTTACCTTTACACACACACTAGCGTAGTCATAGAAACGTTAGGGTGTGTGAAATTTTTAGAAAATGTATACGTTTTTAGTTACTAGCTTTTGCTCGTGACTTCGTCTAGCTTAATGGACTAAATAGGCCTTTTAGGGCTTGGATGTCACTAATATAGTAAGTACAAGTAAGTATATGTCTGTAATGTCCCATTGCTGGGCAAAGGACTGACTGAAAGATCTCACTGATGATATCAGTACAGTTAGGAAGATGTAATCACCACGCTTGCCTACTGCGGGATAGTGATCTCAAACTCGAGCCATAGTTTTAAAAGTAAATAGAAACATGTATCGCTCAACCTGGGAATAGAACCTGGGACCCCAAAATTGGATTTTATTGACCAACGCAATAGATAGAGAGTCTATCTAGTCAATCGAACAGCGATATTAGCTCATCGCGATTGTTAAGCAACGTGCAGCTTGGTCAGTTCTAGGATGGGCCGTTAGTGGCATTTTTATCTGAGCGCTAACTATGCTTCGGAGGGCACGTTAAAGTCTCGGTCCTGGTTCATTCTTTAGGCTACGTCGGGAGGGTTTAGGCGGTCTAAGAGTTAAGACAGAGTTAGTCCCTAATATCTTCGATCAACAATACACAACTAGATGTCGGGTCGGCGCAAAAAATACGTCTCGGCGAATAACGCCTCATTTGAAAAGTGAGGCGTTATTCTCACTTATTTTATTCATAAGATTTGCTACTTTATTGCTAGGTGTCATGGTTGTAATTAGGTTGAACATTGAACTGTTTTAAAACTTTTGTTTCAGTTCGGTAGTAAACAAAATAAGCAGTCACACGTCATCCACGCGGACAGTATTTATCTTTGATTTTGTACGTGACCCGATATCTAGTTGTGTATTGTTGATCGAAGCCTAATATACTTGAATTTATTACTATTAGGCTTGATTTGGCATGTATTGTATGAGAAAATCGTTAAATTAGTAAATTGACGATTTAATAGACGTCTCTAAGTATGGCAGTTAGTAGTTTATTTATTAAACTAGCAGAGGCCCGCGGTTTTACCCGCTTTTTGCCCGTGCCCGTGGGAATTTCGGGATGAAAAATAGACTATGACCTTCCCGTTGAATGTGGCTATCTATTACAAAAAGAATTATTCAAATCGGACTGGTAATTCCCGAGATTAGCTCGAACATACAAACAAACAAACTTACAAATTTTACCTCTTTATAGTAACGCCTCGGTGGTCTAGTGGTATGTGCACTCGCCTGCCAAGACTGAGGTCCCGGGTTCAATTCCCAGGTCGAGCGAAAACATGTTTCCTAGTTTTCAAACATGGCTCGGGTTTGAGATCACCAACCCGCATTAGGCAAGCGTGGTGATTACGCCTGAAACCTCCTCACTGTACTGATATCTTCAGTGAGACGAGAGGCCTTTGCCCAACAGTGGGACATTACAGGCTAATACTACATACTATAATATTAGTATAGATATCTTATTATATTTGTTCTATCCTACTAATATTATATCTATATATTATATTATAACTATAGTAATAGGACTACAACCCAAAATTCAAAAGCACTTCAAATAATTGGAAAAAAGCATAGAGCAGTCCCATCCCACCTTAACAAAAGGGTTAACATGTGTGCTATACACACAAACACACACACATAAACGTACAAGAAAATACAAATCAGTCGGAAAGAAATCACTCACACATACACAGAGAAAGGCTTAGATCACACACACGTTGACACACAGTGTGTTATAAAGGAATCTTGTTTAGTTATATGTTTGTGTGTGTGATTTTTCGCGATACGTGAGAGATCTGTCTTGTATTTCAGTAATTTAATACCTCTTGCGTTTTGTTCGAAATTGTATCATACTATAGAATTGTGTACTAAGTATATTATTATAGTATAGGATATTGACAAATCTGACTTTTAGAACCTAAGACAAGATGTTACCAAGAAAGTACCTATACAGATACACGATCCGATCTTGTTCTTGATTTAATTACGAATTTAAAATGATCCTGATTCGTTCATACATACAAAGATGATATGATTTAAACTCGTTTATATTCGATCGCGTTAGATAGTAACCAGTAGGTATAGCAAACAATTAAAATGGTAATCTCTTTAGTACTTTGTCACATTAATTAATATGGGAAAGCGATACATAAATAGCTATTATATCAAATATTCATCACTACATATTATAAAACAAAGTCCTCTTTCGCGTCTGTATGTCTGTTCGCGATAAACTCAAATACTACTGCACGGATTTTGTCGCGGTTTTTTTAAATAGATAGAGTGATTCAAGAGGAAGGTTTATGTATAAAAATTCTCGAAATTCCCACGGGAACGGGCACAACGTGGGTGAAACCGCGGGGCGCTGCTAGGTATAGTAAGTACATAATTTGAATTTGATAAGGTTATAAGTATACTAAACATTTTTACATGTCCAAGTTCAAACTAAACAAACGTTCCCTATTTTAATCAGCCAGTTAAAAACAAAAGTAACTACCTACCTGAAAGTAAATAGTAAAGTAAGTAAACATGTTTACCATGCATTAGATAAGTGTATGGCTTATAATACGAACTCGCATGAAACCCCATAGCTAAATGTTAGCATAATCCGAATTCGATTTGTGTGCGAGAGGACCGTTTGAATAGACGAGTTACTTGTACAAGTCAGTACTTAGTTGCTTGCCAAATAGATGGCCTTAGTAACTTGATAGCTGGGTGAAGTTACGTGCACGTTTATTATACCTTATTTACTTCCAAAAGAAGCTAGAGTTTCCTCACTGGAAGAGTTAAAGAACTAGTTAGGTAATTAGATAAAGTATACAACACTGGAAAGTAAGAAATAAAAAAAACAGTTATTGCTTTGGTTCAAGGTTACAAACGTTTGGAAAAAGATATCAAAACATTTTTTGAATACGGATCTCCCTCCACTTTCGTTTCATTTCTACAGTAACATGAACAATGCATTCGTGCCAGTAACTCGCACCAGTCTACTTGCAAAGCAAACGAGGCATAAGTGTTGTCGTGTCTGAGAAACATTTACCTATGTTCTGTAGCCAATAGGTTGGCATTCATGGTAATAATTATACCTCGCTAGCCGCAAGCCCCTGGCTTTACCTATTCGCTAACCATGTCTTTAATTTTGCGATAAATCATATGTTGAAAAGGGTGAAAAGATGTAATGCATATCTATCTATATATATAAAAGAAAGTCGTGTTAGTTACACTTTTTATAACTCGAGAACGGCTGAACCGATTTGGCTGAAAATTGGTAGGGAGGTAGCTTAAAACCAGGAGACGGATAATTTATCGCGTATTTCATACGGGAACGGGTGCGCTGTGGGTGAAAACGCGGGGCACAGCTAGTTTAGGTATAATTTTACCCACTTAAAGGTGCGTTTCCACTGAAGTGAAGTGGAGCTGTGTGGAGCTCAATAGACCAATCAGATTGCAGAACTCCGCTCCGCATCTATGGAATCGCACCTTAATTCACCGATCAAAGTTCACACGATGACAAACTTAACTTACCTACTGATACAAAAGGGTGCCTACCACTTCTTCATCGAGTGGATGGTCAACCTGACCAATCCTGGTGTCAAAGTTATTGAGCCGCCAAATGCCTCTGACATGGCTCATGTAACGACTGCTATCCGTAGAAACTTACCGGGACCGACGGCTTAACGTGCCCTCCGAAGCACGGAATCATCTTACTTTACGGACAATCAGGTGATCCAGCCTGTAATGCCGTAACCAAACTGAGGACAGTCTCACAAAGAGATTTTTTGAGTTGTCCCCACCGGGAATCGAACCTGGAACCTCGGGATCGTGAGCCGGGCGCTCAAACCACAAAACCACGGACTAGACACGCACTAGACTTGGGTATACTACATTACTATGCTACTTTTTGCACCAATCAAAAACAAGTCTAGAATATTAGACAAAAGTAACTACATAACATGGCGATGCAGATAATACATCTACAAATTAACCTACCATAACATAGCTTCCTCAATAGCTCTCTATAGCTGTGATGGAAAAGCACCCTAAAATAATACATTGTTTTAAAGGGACACCTTAAAACAATTGAACAAAACAGTCTTATCTGAAAATGTTCTAAACAGTCCGTAGGTATTTTAGGGTCCAGACATTTAGGGTCCAACTCAAGCCCTAGGTGATAACATCGTCTGGGACGGACATCCTTTGGAAACCCTTTAAAATTCCACCCTCGGGATTTGCTTTGATTTCTAATACCTATTTAGGTTTTTTAATAGACCTTTATCTGAATTAGGTACTTAATACAAGGAGTTATTTAGATATAATACATATATACTAATATTATAAAGCGGTGAAGTTTCTAACTTTGTTTGTTTGTTTACAAGAGCTAATCTCAGTCCGATTTGAATAATTCTTTTTATAATGGATAGCCACATTCAACGGGAAGGTTATATGCTATATTTCATCCTAAAATCCCATGGGATCGGGCACAACGCGGGTAAAACCGGGGGTGCTGCTAGTATAACATATAGATACTGGACATCTGTTTTAAGTTAGATGTCTACGGAAAATAAGCTTTCATCTGTGGCCTATACGACTAAAAGATAGCAAGTCCTCAGACAGACATATGTACGTACAAAAAAACTCAGTTTTTTTTATTCACCCCTAAGCTTATACCCTAAAACACCAATATGTTTTAAACCAATAAACTATGGCAATACCTAAGCAGGAATGTTGCCAGGTCATAAACATCTCCCGAATATTCGGGAAAACGCTAACCTTTCGGGTATGTTTCAGCATATTTACTACTAGCAGCGCCCCGCGGTTTTACCCGCGTTGTGCCCGTTCCCGTGGGAATTTCGGTATAAAATGTAGCCTATAGCCTTCCTCGATAAATAGACTATCTAACAGTGAAAGAATTATTCAAATCGGTTCAGTAGTTTCTGAGATTAGCGCGTTTAAACAAACAAACAAACAAACAAACAAACAAACAAACAAAACAAACTCTTCAGCTTTATAATATTAGTATAGATTGGCACCAAACAGACATTTTACATGGCAACTATTATTTTTAATGTTTTTTTGTGTTGAGTTGTGTTTTCAATTTCTAAATGGCTTCGAATGGTAGTCATATTTTTTGACTGTTGTCATTTATTGGGCGATTTCGATTTAAGATTTACTTGCTAGATGGTATCTTTTTGCAAATTGGAAGGGTGAACGATCGTACTCGTACGTCAAATGCTTCTTTAGTGGAGATTTAATGAGTGATTTTGACATGTAATGTCATTGAGTTATGTAAGAACTAAATACTAGTGTATACGAGGTATAACTCAATGTGTATGTATGAAAAATTACCAATTAGTTAAGGATCGATTTAATTTACGTTTGAGTGTGGCAGTGAGAAATGGAGTTATTTTTATGTCTTTTTCATTGTTGTTCTAAAAATAATTTGAGAAGTAAATTCTCAAATACTTATAACTTTAGTGAGTTCAGTATTATTACGTAAGACGTATAATAACAATGTTAGGGTTACGGAACCCTAAAAAAAATGGTCGAAAAGGGAAATATATGTCGTACCCTTATAATTTGTATGTACTCGTAAGTTAAAACGATTAACCGATTTTGAAAATTCGTTCAGTATCGTATATTTTGGTATCTACCTATACATTCATGGTATTACACATATTTTTTGGTTGGGGGGTTGGGGGGTTGGGGGGTTGGGGTTGGCCACTAGCCTACTCGAACTTACTTAATTACTTTTTAAAATACATAAGTTTTCTCTGTGGTTCCACTTTTTTTGAAATCGGTTTATCTTTCTTTAAATACATATTTTACTACATTCAACTATCTATGCCCCTCGGCTTCACCTGCTAACAGAACATTTACAAATTATAATAGATAATTGTCGTTAAAGACTAGTAATAGGTCTATCTAGGTCTCAAGTTAGGCACCTGCCTAGGCGTCCTGCCGCTAGCACTAAATTGTAAGCTGCAAACTATCCCTGTATTCATTTACACCATTTTGACTAATGTAGTGTTTTGTAAATGGAGTTAAGGTGCGTTTAGACTGGTAAAAAAAAGTATTAGCCTGTAAATGTCCCACTGCTGGGCAAAGATCTCTCATCTCATTGAAAATATCAGTACAGTGGTAATACGACGAACAAAAAAATAGCCCTTTTTGGCAAAATATTTTTATACATTGAGTGAATTTACAAGCAGCGAGTTCAATAGAAAGCAAGTGTCACAAATGTCAAATCTCTAACTTTTTCCATAGAATTCGCTCATAGCTCGCTTATATTCGCTCAATAGATATAAATGATGCCTTCAAATACGAGTTTTAATATTTTCCTTTTTCTACGTTTAATCCTCCTCTCTATCCCGTATTGTATTATTATAGTAAAGTATAAGCCTGTAATGTCCCACTGCTGGGCAGTGGTACATACTTCAATAATTTAACCAACTTCAAAAAAGTGAAAGTTCTCGGTTCGCCGGAGAATATTTTTTAAATATTGTTAAGTTTCTAACTTACGTGTGACCTAAGCCTTATCAAAATGCCTACAGCATTTGACTTTAATAACGCAGTTTTTTCAAAAGCGATAAATTTAATACCATCTGTAGCACCCTGTATATCAAACTGTTTAGAGAAAAACAAACCTTAATGCATTAGGAATGAAGCTTAAACTTCATGGTATTGTTTACCGGACTACGCACGTTAAAGGAAGGTTATGTTTAGACCTGTATTAAAATAATGATATACATTGCTTTTGGGTATTAGTAAATTGAACTTTGTTTCTTTAAGAATAAAGTTTAAATTTCTAAATGATTTTAATGTAATTATTGTAATTAGAGTATAAATTACTCTAGTTCTTAAAAAGGAAGTTATGCGGTACAGTGTAAGTTAATGACTCGTTTACACGTCATACGAGTATATCATTTCATTGTAATTTCTAATACATTTTGTTCTATTCGCTTCGTTTGATGAGAACATTTCAAATCGATCATTTAAATAAAAAAATGGAAGAAGGATTTTAGTAAGTGGCATTTCTATCTGAGCGCTACCGTGCTTCGGAGGCTACGTAAAGTCAAATATTTTTATTCAGTTTTGACCCCAAAGAGGCTCTTTTGAACTTACCACCGTAAACGTGTCGGTCCCAGTTGTTTCGATTTATAGACTATGTAGGAGGTCTTTAGGCGGTCTAAAACTCCAACACCAGTTGACTTCTAACACGAAGTTACTTACACTACCTGTACGTCGCCATCTAATTAGGTGACACTACTCGCCGAATGTAGCCGACTACTGTATTCTTTACACTGATGCGTCATGCGTGTTGCCATAACGCCCGCGTAATGCCCGCGGTGTTACCCGCGTTGTACCTGTTCCCGAGGGAATTTTGAGATAAAATGTGTCCCATGTGTTATTCTGATGTATAAGCTATATTACTGTAAAGTTTCATCCAAATCCGTTCAGCAGGTTTTACGTGAAACAGTTACAAACATACATCCTCACAAACTTTCGCATTTATAATATTAGTGGGAAGAATGTTACTTCTCCATTTTTTTAGTTGGTTAAAATTAATAACACTGCCATTCCCACTAACAATTTCACACAGCCCATTGACAATCAAAATTGCGTATAAATCAAACCGACACGCATTCTATCTTAACCCTTCACCCGCCAAGCAGGTGTCTCACAGACCCGAGACTTCCTCAAAGGGTCCAACTGACAATTGTTAAAAAAAGGGTTAAAGAAGTCGATAGTTCATCCCTTTGTGTTTTATACAGGTTAAGTTTAAGAGAAAGTGATTTTTTTTGGTTCTATTTTGATTAAACGGAAGTTACACGGTTATTAGGGTGCTTGATTTAATGGCTATTACGTTTTTGTTCTATTGTGTAAGGATTTCGATTTCGTTTTTAGGTTTTTTTGGGCACAGATGACGTCAGGGTGTGCTTAGGATGGGATGGGTCAAATTATGAACATGCGGAGAAATTGTTTATAACATGATATAAAAAGTATAAAAATCAGTTTCATTAATTTCCTTTAAACACGTTCTTTTTCTTCTTTCTAGTCTAGAAAGATCAAATAAAAGAAATAAAAAGATATAAAAGTACAAAATATATAAACAATTTATTTAAAACTTTCTTTATGACAGATGTCATTTCAATAAAACAGAATCAAAATGGCAAACTAATCTTACTAAAACGATACTTTGCGCTTTGATATCTTAATATTATAATTTAGTTTCTGTATTGCTTTGACTTCAATTAAATATGTATATAAGTGATAAGTCAAATGTACTTTTGTATAAACTTTATATACAACAAAGCAACAGTTATGAAAAAATACAGTTAATGAAATAATTACGACAATAAATAACGATAACTTTATAACAACTTAAGCAATTATTTTCAAGCAACATTTCTCTAAAATATTCACACGCATATTAAATAGACTAAGTTCCATCGACAATCGATGAGAAATACGTTTTTTTTAATAATACCATTGTCAGAGCACCTGAGTTTGATTTGAATGAACCATTGTAATTGTTATAAAATGATTTATATTTGCATATGGTAACATCGTTAGGGTACAATTGACGTCAATTGTTGCTTGGGCATTTCTGTGCCGAGTCGTTTTAAGGGTTAAGTTCTTTAAGATTTGTGGTATAATTAATGGTGTTGAACTTTTAACAAACCGTGTGTCTGTGTGGGTTTGGTGTTGATGGGAAATATGAGCGATAGTTGAATTTTTAGCTGAATTAAAAACAGATGAAGGCGCCTAATTTGTGTGATTTTATATTATGTGTTTCTTGTCCTTGTTGTTTATGGACATTACGAAAACTATTTCGGATATTAGGAAAGGAGACATTATACAAATATAAAACATACTTGTATAGGTTTATATGAAATAATGAGTAAATAACAACTGAAAATTTATGTTTAAAAGATTTAATTTCAATTAACCCTTCGGGCAAAATAGACGAGTGACGTGGTGACAACGTCACTCCAAAACCCAAAATTACTTTACAAACTTGTAAAAAACATCATGAGGCCAATAAATCACTTCAAAAATCAATAGCCGTACTGATCCCATAGACTACAGAGCAAAGACCCTACGATCAATAATCCTGACAAAAAATCATTGTGCCCATTCAAAAAATGAAAAATTTGCATCGAAATGGGCTCAGGATTTGCATATTGGGTTACGGGTAGATATATTTTGCATAACAAAATGAAGTATTGTTGTAGTTGTACCTGGATACTGATGGGGCCGGTGAGGCTGGGGACAGGAGATGACAACATTTTTTTTGTTTTTATAGAGGTTTATTTTTTAAATAAACGTTACTTTTTTATTGAAAAAAAATTTTTTTTAGTGAATTTGAATGTATAACCATAACTGTGAAAAGCAATTATCTACATGATTTTCTTATTAAAGACAGGATCTCCCTTTATTTGTTTACGACGAATTAATTTACTTTCTGAACTCCACCGTACAAGCCAGAAACAAACTTAACAGTTCAATGCACCACGTACAAAAAAAATCCACCTCATTTTTTCACAAAAACTATAATCAGCGGCAAATTACATTTTTCCCTATTTTTTCTTTAAAAATGAGGGTAGTTTTACCCCAAAACATTCAGTTTGTCCCCTTGTAGCGACCCTTCCGTTGCGGGGTCATTGGCTACCGTGCGTGCTTACATGTGGGAGGAGGTTCATCATTATTCCAATATGGCGGACTAATCGGAAATAAAAAAATGGATTCAATCACATTACAATCTATGGATAGAATTCGTAGTCTATTGGGTACTTATTTTTTAGAAGATTTATAGGAACATAAAAAAACAATATTGTGATATCAATTTTATACATATAAATTCAATTATTTTTAACTCAAATGCTATAGGCATATGCTAAAAGCGATCTTCACTACATAGTATAAAATAAAGTCGTCTCTGTTTCGTGTCTGTTTGTCTGTTTGTCTGTATGCTTAAATCTTTAAAATTACGCAACGGATTTTGATGCGGTTTTTTGTAGTAGGTAGAGTGATTCAAGAGGAAGGTTTTTATGTAAAAAAATTCCCGAAATTCCCACGGGAACGGGCACAATGCGGGTAAAACCGCGGGGCGCTGCTAGTTATATCTAATTAAATAACACTACATTATTTAAAACCCATGTATACGAGAATACAAGAATTATGAATAATAATGATAACAAAATCAGTTGTAACTTCGTGAATTAAATCCCTTAAACAGAACTAATCAAATCGGATTGGTAGTTTCTAAGACTAGCGCGTTCAAACAAACAAAAATACAAACTCTTCCACTTCATTATATGTATTACTAGCAGCGCCCCGCGGTTTTACCCGCGTTGTGCCCGTTCCCGTGGGAATTCCGGATTTTTTTTTACATAAAAACCTTCCTCTTGAATCACTCTACCTATTACAAAAAACCGCATCAAAATCCGTTGCGTAATTTTAAAGATTTACGCATACAGACAAACAGACAAACAGACAAGAAACAGAAACGACTTTATTTTATACTATGTAGTGACTATAAACATATTATATTACTATAGATACTTTGTCTATAAAATTCACCCGCTCACGTATTTTAAACTTGTTTAATATAAATAACTAGCAGCACCCCGCGGTTTTACCCGCGTTGTGCCCGTTCCCGTGGGAATTTCGGGATTTTTTTTACATAAAAACCTTCCTCTTAAATCACTCTACCTATTACAATAAACCGCATCAAAATCCGTTGCGTAATTTTAAAGATTTAAGCATACAGACAAACAGACAAACAGACACGAAACAGAAACGACTTTATTTTATACTATGTAGTGACTATATAAATATTATATTACTATAGATACTTTGTCTTTAAAATTCACCCGCTCACGTATTTTAAACTTGTTTAATATAAATAAAGCTTATAAGGATTATAAAAATGTCATACTCTTTTTTAATTGAATATTTATTTTAAAGACATATGGCTTTACATCATACTAAAAGAAACTAGTAAAAAATAGCTTAAGAAAATATAACGTCACTACATAGTATAAAATAAAGTCGTCTCTGTTTCATGTCTGTTTGTCTGTATGCTTAAATCTTTAAAATTACGCAACGGATTTTGATGCGGTTTTTTGTAATAGGTAGAGTTATTCAAGAGAAAGGTTTATATGTATAAAAAATCCCGAAATTCCCACGGGAACGGGCACAACGCGGGTAAAACCGTGGGGCGCTGCTAGTTTTTCATAAAACACGTTCCCGACGAAAAAAAAAATTTTCCTTACATTTCACTGGGCTCCGTAAAATATTTAAATTATTCGTTTTGATGATCAGTAAAGATGTAGAAATACTATTGTAATTATTTCCAACTTACCATAATAAAGTTGTTTACTTGTTCATATAAATAAATTAATATTTATCATTATTAAGCTCGTGGGTTTGACACCGTAAGGGCGTACCTTCATTAGAATTGACTATGTTTATCTGTGTATATATTACAGAACATACATATTTTATTTATAAAATTGTTTGTGTAAGTTAAAAATACCTATTTTATTATATACGTTTTTTTGCATTTTTATGGAGTGGTCATTGGGGCCGGTTGGGAATATAAGGGCTAAGTTTTTTTGTTTGTTTTGCGAATAAAAATGTATGCACGTTATTTTTTTTATCAAAAGCATGTATTTTACAGAAAAAAACTGTTAAAAAAACAATAATAGAATTGTTATGACAAAATATAAACACGCAGACACTCATTACAAGAAATTACCACCAATCTAAAAAAGCACAAAAAATCGACAACCCGTAATTAACTTAAAAAAACTACACCCCAACAATTCAAAATAATAACCACGAAATAAAACTATAAACCGTCAAAAAAAACAAAAAAATATCAAAACTATAAACTGACTATAAAAATTACCAAAAATTAAAACTATAACCCTATAATTACGAAGACCACAAAATAGTTAATATTTCGTCCAAATAGTCCGTTACAAAATGTCACTTGATTTTCAAAAACCGTTCGCTTAAGGGTTGACTTAACCCCACCTCGCGAGGTGACGCCCATCGATTTTTGTCACGGAGGGGTCGGATCGACCCCTAATAGTTTAGCAGCTGACAAGTTTCTTATAAGACGGTTTGGGGTTTGTCGTATAGGATTCCGTTTCGTTTCAATTTCAAAGAGGTTACGAAATATTAACAAGAAAATCAAAATAACGGAGTTGGTAACGATATATTTTTACGTTCCAAATGTTCCTGTTCCTTTCGTTACTTATTTTGGGTAATGACATATTAAATAGATTTTTTAACTTTTTCATTGAGACAGGTATATGTCAGAAGTTATAATAATACTAGCCGCAGGTATTACCCGCATTGTACCCGTTCCCGCGGGTATTTCAGGATAAAATGTATCCCATGCGTTATTCTGATGTATAACCTATATTACTGTAAAGTTTCATCCAAATCCATCCAGTAGTTTTTTCGTGAAAGTGTAACAAACATACATACATCTTCACAAAATTTTGCATTTATAATATTAGGACTAATCACATCATTTTAAGTATGCACATTGCACAATATTTTAATGGGTCGACTGTTTGTACAATTGACAATGCATTGAGTGAGAGAATGCCTTGTAACTCCCAGCTCGGGACTTATGCTAATAGCTGTGTTAGCTCATTGCGTTTGTTAAGCAACATGCAACTCGACTCCTAATTGGATGGGTGGCTGATAGTAGTATTTCTATCTGAGTGCTACCGTACTTCGAAGAGTACGTAAAATTCATAAGTACGTAAAATAAACGCAGGTCCCGGTTGTTTTAACTAATAGTCTATGTCAGAGGCCTTAAAGCGGTCTAAAATCTCCTATGCCAAGTTATCTACAAACCTACATGAACTAACTGTATCACGGAAATGATGGCTATCATTTTGATACTAAATTGAGGTATAACTTTGTTTAAGTATTGAACGTACCTATTATGTTTTGAAACGACTGCTTTATTTTCCGCGTTGATATAGTAATTTTGGTATAAGTAGATGAGTAAACAAAGGGGCAATTTGATCTTAAAACGCTATTATGCTTATTTGGAACTTCAAATTTAGTGTAAAAAGCTAAGGCATGTCTCAAGCTTTAAATAATAGCAAGTTTTAAAAGAGACATTTTCTTAGTTAAAACGCTAATAACTAAAAATACGTGTCACCAATTTCCATTTCTAATTAGACTTAAAAATAACGATACTCAAAATTACATACCGTTAGTTTGTAACGAAACAATTTTTTAACATCAACCCTTTTTGTTCCAGGATAATACCAGTAGCGACATCTAGCGGCGATGCGGTGAGTCTGATTTTCGCAACTCGCGTGATCCTTTGTTACGTTTTAGTTCCTTGCGGTTGTGGCGCCATCTAGGCATTTTCTTTGTATAGAAAAAAGTGAAAAACTGTGTTCTATAAAAAGTAAAGATAAAAAAATATATTAGAAGTTATGTTAAAAACAGAAATCATTTTATATAATGAACTTTTCTTGAATGTAGAGAGAAACTGCTTATTCTATCCCATTAGTTTTGAAACTGTTTCATTAAAACACTACAGGACAACGGTTTATTAGACCCAAACTAAGCTCTAGGTTGACCGAACCGAACTAACTGATCAATACTACTATATATACATACACAAATACTTTATATGAATATATAATTGACACCCAGACGTCGCCAATAACTATATCCACATATTATCGTTTTCTCCGGGCGGGAATCGAACCCGAAACCCCCGCCACAGTAAGCCCTATCACAATCACATGCCACTGTGCTAAAAGTGCTTGTCATAATGTAACTCTACAAACAATCTCTAATCTATTAGGTATTCAATTAGGTATTATAAGGTATAGATATATTTCATTGTCATTACAATGTAGTTGACATTGTAAAGATTGATTCAGTGCAAAATAAAACCTATTTTTCCATTCACAGCAAGCAATAAATCTATTTCAATTACTTCATAGTATAAAACAAAGTCGCTTTCCGCTGTCTGTCTGTCTGTCCCTATGTATGCTTAGATCTTTAAAACTACGCAACCGATTTTGACGCGGTTTTTTTAAATAGATAGAGTGATTCAAGAGGAAGGTTTATGTGGATAAAAAATCCCGAAATTCCCACGGGAAAAGGCACAACGCGGGTAAAACCGCGGGGAGCTGCTAGTTATCCATAAATCCAACTTAGGTAATAACTGTTGGCATTGAATACCAATTAAGAACAACTCTCCATAATTGTTTATAAAAACGTTGGCACGAGGAAAAACCTATTTTCCTATATCTAGATAGACTAGAACAAGTCTAGGTGTTCTAGTTTTTAGAAAATGCAACACAATTCCTAAGAACTTAAGTCACGCTAGGTATAAAAAGTTATATTAATTGTTACAAGCTATTGTTTCAAAGTAGAGGGAAGATAAGTTTGTTGGTGGCGAAAATTGGAACTAAAGGAGATCAAAATCACTATAAATATCACGAGTAAGTATAAAACAAAGTCCCCAAAAGCTGTCTGTTTGTTTGTAATCGAATTTCCCAAAAACTATTGAACAGATTTTCATGGGGTTCATCTACACATAGAAAGATTCACGAGAAATATTTGTGACTAATTTTCATACCAAAATTCCCACAGGAATAGGTACAAGGTGGGTAAAACCGCGGGGAACTGTTAATTTTCACTAATCTAAATAAAAATAGGGGTGTTATTGGTTTGTCTTTGTGTCATGGTAGATCCTAACCAAAGGGATCCGTTTTAATATAGTATTTTTCTTATATTACTGTATTGTTTTAGCTTGTAGTATGCTTGATGACTTAAGAAACCAGTATGTAGTATACTTATTCATTGCCTTTACATACGAAGAAGTAAACAGTACAGTGCGTAGCAAAAACGTCGATTTTCATAAGGCCTCTTCATCATGCCCAATACCACAATAGCTACAGTAGCGACATCACATACAAACTTAGTTATCTACCGCGTTTTCTCTAATAAATCAAAGCATTGACACTTTCAAGTCGACCATGCAACGTCATACAATGTCGAAATAATTAGCCGGTTTACACGAGTCGCGGTAAAGGAAAACTAGGATACTTTATCAACCATAAAGATGTTTCTCCACCTAAAGTATGCTATGCAATATACAACGTAGCATTTCGTAACCATAGTGGATTCAACAGCCTCCGTGGTGTCCGTGGTGTCGTGTCCTTGTGGTTTGAGCGCCCAGCTCACGACCCGGAGGTTCCGGGTTCGATTCCCGGTGGGGATATCTCACAAAAATCTCTTTGTGAGACTTTCCTCAGTTTGGTTAGGGCTTTGCAGGCTGAATCACCTGATTGCCCGAAAAGTAGGATGATTCCGTGCTTCGGAGGGCACGTTAAGCCGTCGGTCCCGGTTACTTTCTACGGATAGTAGTCGTTACATGAGCCATGCCAGAGGCCTTTGGCGGCTCAATAACTCTGACACCAGGATTGGTGAAGTTTGCCATCCACTCGATGAAGAAGATGTGGATTCAACCACGGAAGACCGAAGTACTTATACTCTATTTTTTCTTGATTGTCCCAAAATGTGGACCAATGTCGTCTATTTTCCAACTGAAGACGATTGCTCCTGAAGAGAAAAAAAGTTTAGTGATTTTATTTCATTAACCCTATCTCCAAATCTTTTTCCTCTTCAGGAGTAGTCGTCTTCGGTTGGAAAATTGACGACATTGGTCCACATTTTGGGACAATCAAGAAAAATTGAGTATACTGTCGTCTATTTCGTGGATATCACTATTTTACGTTGCTATGGTAAGTTTGATATGATTGTTTGCAGTTTGATACTACCATCGCCATGTTACATTGCTTCTCTATGGGCGAGTTGCAACCCACGCTATATTCGTAAGTTCTATTAAAATAAAGAGTATGATTGTTCGTTTTTTTTTGGACGGGCGTAAGTAACTCAAAAACTACCAATCCAATTTTGATAATACTTTTTTAATTACTAGCAACATTCAACAGGAAGGTTATAGGTTAGTTTTCATCCCGAAACTCCCACGGGAACGGACGCAATGCGGGTAAAACCGCGGGGCGCGGTTAGTATGTGATATAATTGATGGATACACCACAAACTTTATCAACAAAATATGCAACATCAACCGAGCATTGTTATCGTGTCAATCTATTTGAAGTTCTCGTTCTGTTAGCTCCTGATTGCGAACTGAGAGTCACTCAGTCATTCTGTTATTATTAGTAACTAGCAGTGCCCCGCGGTTTTACCCGCGTTGTACCCGTCCCGTGGGAATTTCGGGATGAAAAATAGCCAATAACCTTCCCGTTGAATGTGGCTATCTATTACAAAAAGAATTATTCAAATCGGACTTATAATTGCTGGGATTACCTCGAACATACAAACAAAGAAACTTACAAATTTTACCTCTTTATAATATTAGTACTGATGTCAGCTTCGTCATCGTATGACTAACAAAGGTTTACTTGTTTCTTAGGTTGAAGCGTACACTACTCATTTTGGTCGACAGAATTCCTGTAAAGGAGCCGGAAGCGGAACGTCAGATCAAGTGTTAAATAAAAGCGAAGCGTATCCGTAAACGTAGTTTCAATTCAAAAGGTTAACTTAGTATTTTTTTTACGTAACCTCACTGTCCCGCCAATGGGCAAAGGGTGCCAAGACTGAGGTCCCGGGTTCAGTACCTGGGTCGAACAAAAACATGTTTCCTACTTTTCAAACATAACTTGAGATCACCAACCCGCATTTGGTAAGCGTGGTGATTACACCTAATCCTCCTCACTATACTGATAGCTTCAGCAAGATGAGAGGCCTTTGTCCAGCAATGGGACATGACAAATATACCTACTAACTTACTGTATTCTTCATAAACACAGATACCTAAATCGTTTTAATGAAATATTAAACCATCAACCATTAATTGGCATCGCTATTAAATGTTAACCGCCCACATCACAAAGGAGGTAATAACTTAAGACATCATACCACTGAGTCAGTAGTTTGTATGCAAGCAAGGAACTGAATGATTATAATATTATTTAAATAACAATCAACATTACGAGTGCTTTGTTTTCTCAAATATGTAGATAGGAATGAGTTTTGAAGCGAACAAAAGGAACCATACTTAGGTGCTTTCCAGCCGAAGACGATTGCTTCTGAAGAGGAAAAAGGTTTAGAGATAGGGTAAGAATGAAATAAAATCACTAAACCTTTTTCTCTTAGTATACAACATTATGAGTGCTTTGTTTTCTTAGTTAAGTAGTTAGTATAGGAATGAGGTTTTAATTGAAATGTGGTGAACAAAGAAAACCAGTAACTATGCACAACTTACGCCCTCAAAGACGTCAATTGCTTCTACTAAGAAGAGAGATTTAATGAGTGATTTTGACAATATTGTATGAAAAATTACATAAATTAGTCAAGTGTATATTTAATGAGTGACTCTGAGTACGTTTCGGCCTACAGAAACGGTAGACACAGACGGTTCCTGTAAATGAGCCGTAACGTCAGATATAAGTCTACATATACTAATATTATAAAGAGGTAAAATTTGTAAGTTTGTTTGTTTGTATGTACGAGGTAATCTCAGGAATTATCAGTCCGATTTGAATAATTCTTTTTGTAGTAGTAGGCTATTTTTCATCCCGATATTCCCACGGGCGCGGGTAAAACCGCGGGGCATTGCTAGTTAATATTATAAAGAGGTAAAGTTTCTTACTTTGTTTGAAACACAGAAACTACATATCCGATTCTAATAATTCTTTTTGTAATGGATAGCCACATTCAACGGGAAGGTTACAAGCTATTTGCCATCTTGAAGTTCTCATACCTCATTTACATTCGCGTACGAGTCGCGAGGCGAGGGACGAGGCGAGGGGCGAGGTGCGAGTGTAAATAGACGCTCGTAGCTCGCCTCGTCCCTCGCCTCGTCACTCGCGGCGCTCGCGTCCGGAGCGGTTTTTGGGGCACGAGTCAAAGGACCATCAAAGGACCTCGCGTCGCACGCGAGTGGATGTTTACATTCGCCTTCCCGCTTCATCCTGGCTTTACGGGGCCGAGCACAACGCGGGTAATACCGCGGGGCGCTGCTAGTTTAAAACAAAAGCGAAGTGGATCGTTAAACGTAGTTTCAATTGTAAATGTAGTGTCGCTTAAACCTAAGAAATAAATTCAGTATTAACTTTTGTCTATTGACTATTGTCTAAATACGCTATCAAAACCTGCCCATGTCTTAGTTTAAACGTACTCGCATGGGTTTTTTCGTGTTAGAAAGTTAATAAAGCACATAGCGGCTGTGAAGAACCGTCAAATTAACAAGTCTGCTATAGCCGAACATTTAGTTGACTCGGGTCTCAATCACTGGATCGAGTTACATGACCCTAAAGTTATTGCAAACGAGCCGCACTACTACAAGAGGATTATTCGGGAAGCGATTGAAATAAGGAAATATCCGAATTTCAATCGTGAAGACGGTTTTAAACTCTCTGCGGCTTGGAATCCGGTAATAACTTATAAGTGTTCGAGACGTGCTCAAAAGACCAAGTGCCAGGATACTGTCAGTGTTGTGTGTCAGTCTAATGTGACCGCACCGTTAAACTCTAACATTGACCATTCGAGGGTACTTCCAACACTTGGAACGCCTACCCTCCCATCACAGCGGTAACTCCAATGTCTTCAGTTCACCCGCGACCACGAGAGGTGCAATCCCCTCGAAACGTCGGGAAATAAAAAGTAAGTTATTACTTGCTTTATTAACTGTCTAACACGAAAAAACCCGTGTGAGTACGTTTAAACTATGTGTTCAAATCGTGTTAGTTTAAAAAAGACTACTCCCATGCCCATGTCTACTCCCATCTTGTCTTATTGTCTTTGTCTCTGACGTCACTAAATAGTGTAAATACTTTGATTTAATTAAATGGCCGATAATTACAGAACATAATAAATAACAATCTGCTTATGTCACTTCTAATTGTAAATACGAACTTGGATCGAAGTTAGCCGTATTTGTTGTAGGGCTGGCAGAGGCGAGGTTGATAGGATATTCCAGACAGAAAAATCAAGGTAAATAAAATATCTAGGTATAAATTTTATACTGATTTATAAGCTAAAGCGAATACTACTTATTTTGGTACATGAAACTACGTTTACAGATACAGAAGTCTTGTGATCACGGTTCCTGTAAAGGGGCCGAAACGTGTCAGATAAAAATCACTACATAGTATAAAATAAAGTCGTCTCTGTTTCGTGTCTGTTTGTCTGTATGCTTAAATCTTTAAAAATACGCAACGGATTCAAGAGGAAAGTTTTTATGTAAAAAAATTCCCGAAATTCCCACGGGAACGGGCACAACGCGGGTAAAACCGCGGGGCGCTGCTAGTCTAAAATAAAAGCGAGGTGTATCCGTAAACGTTTTTTCAAGCCAAAATTGTTTAATCACAGCTGAGGTTATAGGTTACAGAAGACGTAGTATGAATTCAAAATGAGTAGTGTTCATTCACTTCAACCTAAAAAACCAGTACGATTAAACAAACGTAAAATTGTCTTCTTTTTTATATTAGTTAGTAACACCAGTTTCTAGAATACTTCATTAATTCGTTTAAGTAGATTAGTGGCCAACACTGGTGTTCGAGTTTTTAGACCGCCTAAAGGCCTCCGACATCTAACGATTGAAATAACTGGGACCGACTGGTTAACGTAAACTACGAAGCACGGAATAGAATACTAGAATATACTAGAGCTTTGTAAACCCTACCATCTAGTTAGTTATGCCCGTGCGCCGAGTGTACGTTCAGAATGTGAATATTAATCGTGCGATCGAATCCTGCGCATAAACAAACGCGCATCGACTCCTGCGCAGTGTTGCAGTTAAACATAGAATCGCTTGAGTTGAGTGATCAGGTTTTGATGGTTAAAGGAGTAAGTAAGGAATAGTTTTTAACGTTTTAGAAGAGTACTCACTGTACTGATATCTTCAGTGAGATGAGAGCTTATGCTCAACAGTGGAACATTACAGGCTACAACTACTTATACTATAATATCAATAAGATTCCAATAAATTATAACTTGACAAGCCCGTTGGCACAGTGGCAGTGAGAGCGCTTACTGTGTCGGGGGTTGCGGGTTCGATTCCCGCCCGTAGTCAACAATATGTGCAGACATAGTTGTTGGCGACGACGTCTGGATGTCAATTATATATTCTTATAAATATTTGTGTATAAGTAGTAGTATCAGTTAATTAGATTCCATAACACAAGCTTAGAGCTTACTTTGGGTCTAATTAACCGTGTGTGAATTTGTCCAGGTATATTTATATTTATTTATAACTTAAAAGCTTAGATTTAGATTAAGCCCGCGGTGTTACCCGCGTTGTACCCGTTGCAGCGATAATTTCGGTACAAAATGTATCCCATGTGTTATTCTGATGTATAACCTATAGGTATTACTGTAAAATTTTAAAAAATCCGTTTAGCAGTTTTTGCGTGAAAGAGTAACAAACATACATACCTATAATCTATTTTTTTGGATTGGCACAAAATGTGGTCGTACTACGTTACGATAGGGTAAGAATGAAATAAAATTACTAAACCTTTTTCCTCTTCAGGAGCAATCGTCTTCGGCTGGAAAATTGACGACATTGGTCCGCATTTTGTGCCAATCCAAAAAAAATTGAGTTTATACATACATCCTCACACACTTTCGCATTTATAATATTAGTAAGATTATCTCGAATAAGATAGTAGAATTTATTCTAATATCGTGATGCATCATCAATAAAACCTAATTCAAAACAAATACATATTGCATCAGATTTATAATTTCCTCTCAATCCCACAACCTTCCAACAGCTACTTCATATTATATTACCATCGATTTACATACGAATCCAAAGACAACAGCTAGTAAATAACCAGACAACTCAATCATAAACTAAGACTGATAACATCTTATACATATTCAATACAGGCAGACAGACATTACTTTTAATTGAATACTAGCCGCTTCTTGTGGTTTCACTCGCGTTAACAGCCTCCGTGGTCTAGTGGTTTGAGCGCTCGGATCACGATCCGGAGGTTCTGGGTTCGATTCCCGGTGGGGACAATGTCTCACAAAAAATCTCTTTGTGAGACTGCCCTCAGTTTGGTTAGGGCATTGCAGGCTGAATCACCTGATTGCCCGAAAAGTAAGATGATTCCGTGCTTCGGAGGGCACGTTAAGCCGTCGGTCCTGGTTACTTTCTACGGATAGTAGTCGTTACATGAGCCACGTCAGAGGCCTTTGGCGGCTCAATAACTCTGACACCAGGATTGGTCAGATTGACCATCCACTCGATGAAGAAGAAGAAGACTTGCGTTTAGCCCGTAGGCACAGTGGCATGTGAGAGCGCTACTGTGTCGGGGGTTGCGGATTCGATTCCTGGAGTCAACAATATGTGAAGACATAGTTGTTGGCGACGACGTCTGGGTGTCAATTATATATTCTTATAAAGTACTAGCTGCGCCCCGCGGTTTCACCCGCGTTGTACCCGTTCCTGCGGGAATTTCGGGATGAAAAATAGACGTTGGCCGATTTTCAGACCTACTCAATATGCTCACAAAATTTCATGAGAATCGGTCGAGCCGTTTCGGAGGAGTACGCGAACGAACACTGTGACACGAGAATTTTATATATACCTAAGATTTGCGTGTGTGTATTGTATATGTAGTAGTATCAGTAAGTTAGATTCAATACTCATACAATGTTAAAAGCTTAGTTTGGGTTAGGCTTTGTTCGGACTATTTATAAGATGGTTTATGTGAAGTTTGCACAAAATCGGTCGAGCGGTTCGTAAATTCCCACGGGAACGGGCACAACGCGGGTAAAACCGCGGGGCGCAGCTAGTTTATTATAAGACTATCTCAAATATCAATATTATTCAATTAACTTATACTAAACGGATTACTGGTTTTTATACATAAAAGTTAACGGTTGTCTGTTTGAATATCTTTATTGTATAAATAGATCTTGGTTGTGTTTGTTGATCTTAAGATGGAACTGATAAACTCATTTATAGTAGCTGGTGCTTTAGCTTACGCTAACGCGCCAGTAAACGTTAAACAAAATGTAATTCTCAACGGATGTAAGAAAATTAATGATGGCTCTACTGGTCGCCTGAAAAACTTTAACGGACTGTTATTTTAGTAATGAAACAACTCTTTGTATTTAAAATAAATTTAACAGTGCGTAATCATGATCTTTTTAACGAACATATGTTACGTATGTAACACACTGACAGAACAGACAGACAGTATTTGAGGACTTTGTTGTATAATATATATAGACCTGAGGTCTCGTAAGAAGAGATAATAGAAATTTTAATATATTTATTTAATAATTTTTGTAACGCAAGAAAATCCATATCAAAAAGCAAGTTAAATATAACCAAATACGGTTATCTCGGTTGTTCTACATCTAATTCTTAAGCATTCAGTTAAAACCAAATAAGGAACGGCCGGTTAAGGAGTTAACTAACAGTTAAAATAACTTGATTAGACTTGACAGGACATATTTTAAACTGATCGGCTCAGTTAAGTTAAATTGTCCGTTGTAATGTTTAAGGAGCGATTACATTAAGTTACTATACGAGTATGTAACACTATCAGCGCTCCCCAGTTTTACCCGCGTTGTGCCTGTTCCCGTGGGAATTTCGGGATGAAAAATAGTCTATTAACTTCCCGTTGAATGTGGCTATCTATTACAAAAAGAATTATTCAAATCGGACAGGTAATTTCTGAGATTAGCTCGAACATACAAACAAACAAACTAACTTACAAATTTTACCTCTTTATAATATTAGTATAGAAGTATATAATTATGTGACAATAAGTGACTGTAGCTGTTAGCCTTCTTCGGGTTCATATCTTATATAAAATTCTCGTGTCACAGTGTTCGTTCGCGTACTCCTCCGAAACGGCTTGACCGATTCTCATGAAATTTTGTGAGCATATTGAGTAGGTCTGAGAATCGGCCAAAATTTATTTTTATTTTTCATCCCGAAATTCCCGCGGGAACGGGTACAACGCGGGTGAAACCGCAGGGCGCAGCTAGTCTATAATATAAAAATGAATCGCTGAATCTGTTACTAAGTGCATAACTTCAGAACGACTGCACCAAATTGGATTATTCTTTTTTTAATGTGTTCCTTATTGTCAGGACAAGGTTTTTATATAAGAAAAATAAGGAATAAAAATCTCAAAATTCCCACGGGAACGGGGGCGCTGCGGGTGAAACCGCGGGGCACAGCTAATTTTAAAATAAAATTGAAACATGCTTTGCTATTTTGGGCAATTAATCTAGAATCTAAGAGTGGGTTGCTTCAGTTTACGCTTACATACCAGTAAACGTCAACACAAAATGTCAATCTTACTAATCAACATTAACAGACTGATCGTTAACGTTAGTTCTTTGTTCGTTAAGCAACGTGCAACTCGGCCCTTACTTGGATGGGTGGCCGATAGTGGCATTTATATTTGACCGCTACCGACTCTGAAGAGCACCATCAGGGGTTAGACCATCTTGGAGGTCTTGAGGCGGTCTAAAAACTCCAGGGTTGGCCACTATCCCACTTGAACTCGCTCACTTAAATAAAATGATTTACCTTTATCATTCAACATTGTTGCTAAGGAATCTCGTTAAATACTAACCTTGTAGCAAAAATCTAGTGCTATAACTAATTGTCTAGACCAAGACCTATTGCCTAGACTAGATTAATAGCGGCATTACTAAGGAACCTATTATGGAACAGTGGAGATACAATATCGTTTACTTTGTTGTAATTATCTGGCCTTGCTTAGGTAATCAAGATATTTTATTGAAAAATCACGCAGTCTAAAGATCTATTTCGAGTTAGTACTCAAGTAGTCTGTCATATGACTAATATGCATATGCACTAAATACGACAATAAATGATATGATATATACTTACTGGTTTCTTAAGTTGAAGCGAACTCTACTCATTTTGAATTGAAACTACGTTTACGGATACACTTCGCTTTTATTTTATACTAGCAGCGCCCCGCGGTTTTACCCGCGTTGTGCCCGTTCCCGTGGGAATTTCGGGATTTTTTTTACATAAAAACCTTTCTCTTGAATCACTCTACCTATTACAAAAAACCGCATCAAAATCCGTTGCGTAATTTTAAAGATCTAAGCATACATAGGGACAGACAGCGGAAAGCGACTTTGTTTTATACTATACTAGCAGCGCCCCGCGGTTTTACCCGCGTTGTGCCCGTTCCCGTGGGAATTTCGGGATTTTTTTTACATAAAAACCTTCCTCTTGAATCACTCTACCTATTACAAAAAACTGCATTTAAATCCGTTGCGTAATTTTAAAGATTTAAGCATACAGACAAACAGACAAACAGACAAACAGACACGAAACAGAGACGACTTTATTTTATACTATGTAGTGATAGTGAATTTTATCTGACGTTTCGGCTCCTAAACTTAACTCTTCTGTGACCGCGGTTCCTATACCATATCACAGACCATAATAACATGGATATTAATAACTATAGATAGTTCTATGTATAGTTAGAACCTAGTACACAACGTATAACCTTGAAAAGTGACGGAGAGTGAGTGACTGAATGCTTGTTAACATACCAGAGGAATGTCAGGAATGTCATGGAATTAAGGCTGTGGAATATATAACTACATGGACAGAGCCAAAAGGTTAGGAAAATAGGGGCCTATATTTTAGACCAAATATAGAACGGAGATGTGCAAACAAAGCCACGGGGAGCTGCCAGTCTAATACAATTTTTAATTTGGAATTTTGTGATGAAAAATAGCCTATAACCTACCCGTTGAATGTAGCTATCTATTACAAAAATAATTATTCGAAGTGGACTGGTAATTCCAGAGATTAGCTTAAACATAGTAACAATCAAACAAACTTACAAACTACATCTTTATAATATCGTAGGATACATGTTTTCACTCGACCCGGGAATTGAACCCGTGACCTCAGTCTTGGCAGGCGCACATACCACTAGACCACGGAGGCGTTATGCACAATCCATGACAAACCTTTTCCATGCATATTTCAAGTCAATGGTACTACTACTGCACCAACATAATTGCATCTTTACTAACGAATGCAATCACTCTTATGCCGTTGTAATACAGTTTGATTTGCCTTAACATTTCTACATTTTAAGTGTCAAAGTTAATTTGTTTTGCTTAAATGAAGTGTCGTGATTTTCCTATATATGTAATAGAGATATTTATGTATAAACTAGCTTTTGCCCGCGACTTCGTTCGCGTGGACTTCAGGTTCGTCCCGTCTAGTCTAGTCTAGTAATAAGTAAGAAATACGGTAACTAAGCACTGCAGAGCCCTAATCATAGGTCTATAGGACTGTTCGGGTGTCTCAGAAGCCCGTTGAGATGCCAGATATTCAGCGTTCTGTTGACGTCGAGCTTGAGACTGTTCGGGTGTCTCCGCAGCCCGTTGAGATGCTAGATACTCAGCATGCTGTCGACGTCGATCCTGGGACTGTTCGGGTGTCTCAGAAGCCCGTTGAGATGCCAGATATTCAGCGTTCTGTTGACGTCGAGCTTGAGACTGTTCGGGTGTCTCCGCAGCCCGTTGAGATGCTAGATACTCAGCATGCTGTCGACGTCTATCTTGGGACTGCTCTGGTGTCTCAGCAGCTCTTTGAGCTGCCTCACGCTCTGCTTGTTTAAGCCTTCGCAGTTCGGCTTGTGGAAACGTCTCGTTAAGTCTAGCTACTTTCATAGTTCGAGCTTTATTAGAGCTTTGGGAAAGATTAGACTTACGCTTTCGCGGCATAATTCTTAAGTACGTGTTGTTTCTATACTTCCAAAAAATACAGTACGGTAGTTATTGTTATGATTGTACTTTAATGCAATCCTTGCCTATTTAATTAACCTATCTATATAGTAATTCAATTATCAATGAAGTAATTCGTTATAATTAACCTATTTATATTTGTTATAATTAACGGTAAGTAACCTATCTATATAGTAATTGAATTATAAATGAAGTAATTCGTTATAATTAACCTATTTATATAATTTGTTATAATTAACTGTAAGTAACCTATCTATATAGTAATTGAATTATCAATGAAGTAATTCGTAAAAATGAAGTATCTTTTTGTACGTGTAACTCCTAACCAAAAAGAAACCTGGCAATAACTAACCTTAGGCCTATATTACTTAAAGTAGGCGACCATACGTTTTTATCAAATCGCTAGTGCCTTGAAAATTCGCAAAACGGACACAACCGTCAACGACGTCTGCCCTCACGCGTCTGCCCGCGTTCGGGTCGCGCACTCAGCGATGAGCCACTTCTTCCCCACCGCACCTACCCCGCTCCCCCCACGCCCCGTTCGCCTGGCACCGCTGCCGGTATTTATCACCGAAACGGTATTTATCGCCGAAATTGCTATGACTCTGCATTTTAAATCTGTGATATCTTCGAAAATATTTATTTAATTTACATGCTGTAAAAAGCCATATTGATCTTTATTAAATGCACAATGTATTTAAGATACTTAATTGGATAAGGATTAATACTGTATTGCTTAAAATCGCTTCGTAAATAAGCCTTTGCAATGTAAGCGCAAAAAATGTGTTTTTTACGACCTCACATTAGAAACTTCAAAAATTGTAGCCTATGTGTTATTCTGATGTATAAGCTATTATAGCCTATGTGTTATTCTGATGTATAAGCTATAGCCTATGTGTTATTCTGATGTATAAGCTATATTGTGGTAAAGTTTCATTCAAATCCATTCAGTAGTTTTTACGTGAAAGAGTAACAAACATCCATACATCCATACTTACAAACTTTCGCCTTTATAATAGTAGTAGGATCTAATATTATTCTCGTGTCACGGGGTGCGTAATTGAACTCATCTGAAACGGCTCGACCGATTCTTGTGAAATTTTGTGTACATATCGGTTAGGCCTGAGAATCGGCCAACATCTATTTTTATCCCGAAATTCCCGCGGGAACGGGTACAAAGCGGGTTAAACCGCGGGGCGCAGCTAGTATTATATAGTCTATAGCCGCGCCCCGCGGTGTTACCCGCTTTGTTCCCGTTCCCGCGGGAATTTCGGGATAAAATATATCCCATGTGTTATTCTGATGTATAACCTACATTACTGTAGAGTTTCATCCAAATCCGTTCAGTAGTTTTTGCGTGAAAGAGTAACAAACATCCATACATCCATACATCCATACATCCATACATACAAACTTTCGCATTTATAATATTAGTAGGATAATGTATTAAATGTGTGCTACTGAGTTTAAGCTATTGAATGTGGTGAAGGACTAATTTTGATAATACCTACCTACGAGTATCTCGGTCTATCTCGAGTATCTATTATCTCGGTACCTAACGTAAGAGATAGGCTATCTATACTAATATTATAAAGCTGAAGAGTTTGTTTTGTTTGTTTGTTTGTTTGTTTGTTTGTTTGTTTAAACGCGCTAATCTCAGAAACTACTGAACCGATTTGAATAATTCTTTCACTGTTAGATAGTCTATTTATCGAGGAAGGCTATAGGCTACATTTTATCCCGAAATTCCCACGGGAACGGGCACAACGCGGGTAAAACCGCGGGGCGCTGCTAGTTGTCGAATAAAACTAAGCTATTTTTAGGGTCCCGTATATTAAAACCAGGACTATTATTAAGACTCTGCTGTCCTTCTGTCATACAGCTGTACGCTCGTGGTGTAGTTTGACTAAGCGATGTCCGCTCATTGCGATTGTTAAGCTACGTGCAGTTCGGCCTCTACTTGGATGGGTGGCCGACAGTGGCATTTCTATTTGAGCGCTACCGTGCTTCCGAGGGCAAGTTGAATTGTTGGTCCCGGTTGTTTCAATTTATAGACCATATCGGAGGCCTTTAGGCGGTTTAAAACACCCACACCAGCACGGGTAGCATGACAAGTAGACATACAAATATGTCTACCATCTATGGCGCAAGTTTGACGTCATCGCGATTTTGTCTACAGTAGCTACCGCGACATAGATTTGTCTTGTCGCGTACGTCATTTGTATACAAATGTCTACGCCCTTGAGCATGACGACCATATTATGTCTACGTCAGAGAGAAAACAAGAAACAATAACCACAGACAAAAACGCACTGAAATGAATGAATGGCGAATGAATGAAATAGTGTTGTGACGGTGTTGTGCTTCAACAAATTTATCGGTAATCATGTGTGACCATGTTAAAAATATAATATATTTGTAAAGGGCAATATTTCTATGTCTTCCGTAGCGAAAGTCGGGTAGCATGAACACTGGTAGACATATATCTCTATAGGGTTAAAACTTTTATCTTGTCTACGGGTTATGGCGCGGTTGCGAGCACATAATGACAGGAAGCGAAAATCTCTACTGTATACAAAACTTTCGCTACGGAAGACATAGAAATATTGCCCTTTACAAATATATTATATTTTTAACATGGTCACACATGATTACCGATAAATTTGTTGAAGCACAACACCGTCACAACACTATTTCATTCATTCGCCATTCATTCATTTCAGTGCGTTTTTGTCTGTGGTTATTGTTTCTTGTTTCCTTTTTTGTTACAAAAATATTGTATTTTGTAAGTTTAAAATGTCTTGTACGAAAAAGACAAGCTTTGTATGCACCTTGGAGGGTAGCCTACATATTTGTATACTTTGAAATGTCAAAGTCAAATTAGTCTCTGACGTAGACATAATATGGTCGTCATGCTCAAGGGCGTAGACATTTGTATACAAATGACGTACGCGACAAGACAAATCTATGTCGCGGTAGCTACTGTAGACAAAATCGCGATGACGTCAAACTTGCGCCATAGATAGTAGACATATTTGTATGTCTACTTGTCATGCTACCCGTGCAGGGTTGGCCACTATCTTACTCGATCTTAATTACTTACCAAGCTGTATCTGCTGTAACTATGTTACCCAGACAGTTGATTTTTTGGTTTTGATTATTAGAGACTACACTTTCTATCCCGTAATACCCACGGGAGTAATACATCCCGAGTAAAACCACAGGAAGATGCTAGTAAGTCAATACTTAGTTTAAATATCAACTATGTATGTACAAACAGCTTACGTAAATGTAAAACTCAAATAGAACCTTGTCACATTCAAACATTTATAACAACTCCTAACATTCAATGGTAGTTTAAATTTTTGTTACTATGACAGAGTACTTAATCGCTTAGCATTATGACTGTACATTGAGAACAAAGAATATGTGTCATACTCGACGAACGTTTATTAAAATGTTGAAATACCTTATTTATGTGTCAAGTTGATGTCATTTATTGCAGTGACTGGATAAGTGTCAGGAAGTTGATTAAGTACCACCGACAACGTTGAAAAGTCGACCTTAGTTTGGTCATGTTTGTACTATTAAATGCTTAGACCCTTTTACCTACTGGTTTAGATAATGTTATAGTCAGGCGTTGATGGTCTAGTGGTCTGTGCTCTCGCCTGCCAAGACTGAGGACTCCAGTTTGATTCTAGGTTTGATAAATAGTGTCACCCCATCACTATACCTTTTTCCTCTATAGACGAATTAGTCTATATCACTCTACTTTTTTTTTCCTCCAAATAAGGAATAGTTAAAAAAATACTATAATATTTTAAATGGCCATAATTAGTATACATGTTAGGACACGTTTTTGATAAATAAAATGCTGTTATAAATTAGGCCCATGGACTGCAACTTTGTCTATAGTACTGAGTCTGTACCAACTGTACTCACTGTACATTTGCTCAGATTAGGGTCATAATAATCAAAAGCAAGTGTTGCTAATCTAAGAGTTATTTTTAAACCTTTAATTGACTCTAAATGGTTAGTTAAACTTGTATTTGTGTACTCTGGTTATTGTTGGTTTGCCATCGTTTACGTTTATTTTTGACTAGCAGCGCCCCGCGGTTTTACCCGCGTTGTGCCCGTTCCCGTGGGAATTTCGGGATAAAATGTAGCCTATAGCCTTCCTCGATAAATAGACTATCTAACAGTGAAAGAATTATTCAAATCGGTTCAGTAGTTTCTGAGATTAGCGCGTTTAAACAAACAAACAAACAAACAAACAAAACAAACTCTTCAGCTTTATAATATTAGTATAGATTTAACTATACTATGAACTACATTTACTTGATATGAAATCTTCTCAGTTTATAGGTACAGTTAAAAGTAATCGTTTTCAAAAACGCGGCAACGTTTATAACTTACTATTATTTTACATTTTTATGTGACATTCTTTTGCACTGTAAAGGAGCCGAAACTTCAGATAAAAATCCTTACTAATATTATAAATGTGAAAGTAACTCTGTATGTCTGTTACGCTTTCACGCCAAAACTACTGAACCGATTTGAATGAAATTTGGTACACAGTTAGTCCAAATCCTGAGAAAGGACATAGGACTACTTTTTATCGCAAAAACAGGGTTGAAAGGGGTTGAAAGAGGGGTTGAAAAGTTGTATGGAAGTGTGGTTATTTTTAAATCTATTGAACGGATTTGGATGAAACTTTACAATAATATAGGTTATACATCAAAATAACACATGGGATACATTTTATTCCGAAATTCTAACGGGAACGGGTACAACGCGGGTAACACCGCGGGGCGCGGCTAGTGTAAAATAAAAGCGAAAAGTGTATAAGGTTAAACTTTCTCACTGTTGTAATTTAATCAACAGTTTTTGTTTTATTCGATTACACTAACCTATATTATCGTATACTAGCAGCGCCCCGCGGTTTTACCCGCGTTGTGCCCGTTCCCGTGGGAATTTCGGGAATTTTTTTTACATAAAAACCTTCCTCTTGAATCACTCTACCTATTACAAAAAACCGCATCAAAATCCGTTGCGTAATTTTAAAGATTTAAGCATACAGACAGACAGACACGAAAAAGAGGCGACTTTATTTTATACTCGTACTATGTAGTGAGTGATTATCATTTCGCCTTCTTTTAACGTACCCTTTTAACGAAACGTGTAACTATTTTACCATTTGTCAACTAAAAGACCGCTACAAATTGAGTGTCCTTTAACATTTATAAAAATGCTAATTACTTGATTATTTTTCAAAAAATACGATTAATCGATGTCATTTTTATCGATTAAAATGCGGCATCGGAAAAGTGGGTAATATCGAGTAATTAAGTTAATCGAATCGATCGATTATCGATGTTATTAAGAAACGATTAAACTATTAAGATGTCTTATTTTGCGATGCAATTTGAAATACTACAAAGTATGTTAATCCGAGTAGGATAGTGGCCAACCTTGGTGTTGTCAAAGTTTTTAGACCACGTAAAGGCCTCTGACATCGAATTCATAAGGTTTTTTTAACATGATAAGGTATTAAAATGAGTAACACAATCATTTGACTTGTCTAACAAAATTCAAAAAACGCCCCTATCTTCTTATATATAAAACTAGCTGTGCCCCGCGGTTTCACCCACAGCGCACCCGTTCGTTCCCGTAGGAAATACGGGATAAATAGTATCCTATATCCGTCTCCTGGTTCTAAACTACCTCCCCACCAGTTTTCAGCAAAATCGGTTCAGCCGTTCTCGAGTTATAAATAGTGTAACAAACACGACTTTCTTTTATATATATAGATTCTCGTGTCACAGTGTTCGTTCGCGTACTCCTCCGAAACGGCTCGACCGATTCTCATGAAATTTTGTGAGCATATTGAGTAGGTCTGAGAATCGGCCAACGTCTATTTTTTATCCCGAAATTCCCGCGGGAACGGGTACCGTGGTTGAACTCCTCTGAAACGGCTCGACCGATTCTCATGAAATTTTGTGTGCATATCGGGTAGGTCTGGGAATCGGACAACATCTATTTTTCATCCCGAAATTCCCGCGGGAACGGGTACAACGCGGGTGAAACCGCGGGGCGCAGCTAGTAATCTATAATAATCTAATAGTTTAGAGATAGGGTAAGAATGAAATAAAATTACTAAACCTTTTTCCTCTTCAGGAGCAATCGTCTTCGGCTGGAAAATTTACGACATTGGTCCACATTTTGTGCCAATCCAAAAAAATAGAGTATGTATACGTAAAAATGCATACACCGATTTCTATCAAACCTAGCTTCGTGCTTCTATCTAGCTACCGTTCTTTGGAGGGACGTTGGTCCTGGTTGTTTCAATCGTTAGACCATGTCGGAAGCCTTTAGGCGGTCTAAAAACTCCGACACCAGGGTTGGCCACTCACCTACTCGAAGTAAAGTAATATATCCCACTGCTGGGCAAAGGCCTCTCATCTCACTTAAGATATGAGTACAGTGAGGAGGATTAGGTGTAATCACCACGCTTGCCCAATGCGGGTTGGTGATCTCAAACTCGAGCCGTGTTTGAAAAGTAGGAAACATGTTTCCGCTCGATCCGAGAATAGAACCCGAGGTCTCAGTCTTGGCAGGCGTGTGCACATACCACTAGATCGAAATCCTACTATCCTACTCCTATCCTACTTATATTATAAATGCGAAAGTATGTGAGGATGGATGTATGTTTGTTGCTCTTTCATGCAAAAACTAATTTGAAAAACGGATTTAGATGAAACTTTACTGTAATGTAGGTTATACATCAGAATAACATATGGGATACATTTTATCCCCAAATTCCTGCGGGAACGGGTACAACGTGGGTAACACCGTGGGGCGCGGCTAGTAAATAATAATAATACTACATCTTCTGTGGTTACAAGCACATCAAGAACAACTTTACCTAACAAAAAGCCACTTACCCTTAAAAAGCTCAAACCAAGTCACATCTGATTAAAACGAAGCTTCTCAGTTACATCTAAGAACGCATTAACATTAGTATGTGTTTTTTTTGAAGTTGGTATAGTGTGATCTACAATGTTATCTGCTGGTTAGTTCCTAGATTTGTGACTGATCAAATCGAGCTTGGAATGCAACGGTTAGTGTACCGTTGGCAAATTAATGCTTTGATAATTAGTATTAACTTGTAATGTCCCACTGCTGGACAAAGTCGTCTCATCTTATTGAAAATGTCAGTGAAATATTATACTTTATGTGCGCCGAAGATTACAGAACAGTGTGGAAGATAAGACGTAATCACACTTGCCTTTTTGGGGCCCATACACGGTAAGATTTATCTGTACGAGCCGTCGCGTTATACCGATGGTTGCGATTTCCAACATCATTTTCGATTAAGTAAATCGTTAACGATCTTGACATACACCATCGATTCGTCGTTTCGATCGGTCGCACAGATATTTCTTACCGTGTATGGGCCCCTTTAAATCGCACAAAGTCCTCCGATATCTGACTGGTTCACGTGCCCTATCAAGCACGGTAGCGCTCAGATAAAAATGCTAATATCGGCCACCCATCCAGTCCGATTTCAATAATTCTTTTGGTAATAGATAACCACATTCAACGGGAAGATATAGGCTACTTTTCATCCCAAAATTCCCATGGGAACAAGCACAACGCGGGTAAAACCGCGGGGCATTTTTAACATAAATTTAATCCAAATCCATCCAGTTGTTTTTTCATGGAAGAGTAACCAACATACATCCTTACAAACTATCGAATTTATAATATTAGTAGGATTCTTACACCGGTTTGGTATAAGTATAAAAACTAGCATCGCCCCGCGGTTTTACCCGCGTTTTGCCCGTTCCCATGGGAATTTCGTCATTCAAAATAGCCTATAACCTTCCCGTTGAATGTGGCTATTTATTACAAAAATAATTATTCGAATCGGAGTGCTAATTCCCGAGATTAGCTCTTACATACAAACTTACAAGATTTACCTCTTTATAATATTAGTATAGAAGTATAGATGAGTTTGTGAATTGTTTATGAATTAACAAAGGTTAAAAATGTTCATACCGCATTGCATTCAATTTGCGCACCGTACGTTACACAAGCGGACAGCGCAATCAAGATCAGCGCTCGCCAAATTGAGTTATGAAGAGTCGCGAGCGCGCCGGAATGCGGAGACTAGTGTTGTGCCTTTACAACTGAACTGACCGTTTACTAACTAACTAACTATAACAATATATCTGACTACATATCTGAAACCGCCTCGGTGTGTACAATCGCCTGCCAAGACTGAGGTCCCGAGTTCAATTCCCGGGTCGAGTGAAACTTTTCAAACATGGCTCGAGTTTGAGATCACCAACCAAAATTTGCCAAGAGTGGTGATTATGCCTAATCCTCCTCACTGTACTGATGTCTTCAGTGAGATGAGAGGCTTTTGCCCAGCAGTGGGATATTATAGGATCATTTTAGTTACCTTGTAACTTGTCATATTTTATGTTTGGCTGTTGTAAAACTCAATTAAGGCGACAATTAACTAACTGAGGTATTTTTTCATACATTACGTAAAAAATCTCTCATTCAGGAATCATCCTTTGTATGTAGTACAAGTTAGTCTATGCCCGCTGTCTCCTAAAACTGTGTCCCCGGCTAAATGGGGATACTGGTACTTTTACTTTAACAGGGACACGGTGTTCGGGGACAACGGCTATAGACCAACTCGCTCAATGTCAATGAACTTAAACATAAAATGGATAAAAGAGGAATTTTTGACAAGCTCATTGTCACAGTGGCAGTGAGAACGCTTACTGTGTCGGGGGTTGCGGGTTCGATTCCCGCCCGGAGTCAATAATATGTGAAGATATAATTGTTAGCGCCGACGTCTGGGTGTCAATTATATATCCTTATAAAGTATTTGTGTATGTATATGTAGTAGTACCAGTGAGTTAGATTCCATAATACAAGCTTAGACCTAAGTTTGGGTCTAATTAACCGTGTGTGGATTTGTCCGGGTATACTATATTACTAGCAGCGCCCCGTGGTTTTACCCGCGTTGGGCCTGTTCCCGTGGGAATTTCGGGATGAAAAATAGCCTATAACCTTCCCGTTGAATGTGGCTATCTATTACAAAAATAATTATTCAAATCGGACTGATGATTCCTGAGATTATCTCGAACATACAAACAAACAAACTTACAAATTTTAACTCTTAATAATAAGTAGTATAGATTTGTATTATTAAACCAACTTAAACGTGTCTTAAGGTTTAGCTATCAACTCGGCCTAAAGTACCCACTTCACTTCCAGATAATTTCTACTGAATATTCAACGCAGGCGCGCAATTTGTTTATTTATCTCTAACTAATAAGTGGTTAATATTAACAGTGCGCAAGCGCCGCTTCTAAGACATATTTGCATGGAGTCGTGAATTTGATTTTATCTGTTTTAATTACGTTGCTATGGTGACTCGGGGACAGTGGCGGATTGAGGGAGGCTAGGGGGCTCAAATCACCCCCTAGATAATCTAAGTTTTCCAAAAAGGCTAGATGGTTTAATCTCCCTACCCCCCTTAAAATCATACTACCTATTTTTTCCTAAATCAAGTTACCAAGTCAAGTCAAGCTACCCAAAACAAAATACTCTAACCCAGAGTCAAGCCCCCACATTAAAATCCTTAATCCTTTGTTAGGTCTTGAAAGGTGTAATAGTTAGTGTCGTTTAACCTAGGTATTGTTAGGTCCTGGATATAAAACTGAGTGATTTGTTAGTGCATAAAATAGTGCGTTGAATTATCTGTTCGAAGTTAGTGTTCAATTATGAAAAGTGTGGTACACAAGGTGTGTATCAATGTCATATGAAGAGAAAGGGTCTTATTCATAAAAGCGACTCGCGTATGAACATTAATTGATTTGTATGAAGCAGTCGCATAGAGACTAAAATCGTCAAGTATAGCGGATTTCCGTTGCCTTGTGTACTCAGAGACGTAAAAGCTACTGTCAGAGAAAATCATAAAGTTCAATTAAGGATGGGTTGCTTCAGCTTACATTTACGCATTAGTAAAGGTTAACAGACGAAAATAAAGAAAAATTATGGCTTTCTGCTAGCCGCTGCAGTATGCAGCTACAGCTAGTTATCTGCGGCCCTTCTTCGACTTGTATCTTAGAATCACTACATAGTATAAAACAATGTCTGTCCCTATGTATGCTTAGATCTTTAAAACTACGCAACGGATTTTGAAGCAGTATTTTTTTTAATAGATAGTGTAATTCAAGAGGAAAAATCTCGAACTTCCCATGGGAACGGGCACAACGCGGGTAAAACCGCGGGGCGCTGCTAGTTACAAATAAATATTAACCTAATGATATGCTAACGTCGAAACAGGAAACTAAATAATCTTTATTGAATTAGACTGTTTCTCATTTTTCTTGCGACAATTCCGCTTGTCGTCAAACGAGCTTAAAGCGCCCCCTGCTGGGACTAACACCCAGCCTCCGAGCAAATAAAATGCTAATTCTCCGGCTAAATCTATTCTGATTAAATTCTAATGTATGTAAAGCACTGTAAACCTGTCCCGTGACAATCCGAAGACATTAGAAACAAGCAATTACAATAAATAAAAGATACCCAGTTAGATTGTAATATTATTTTAATAAGTATAGACTGGTTCCATTTTAATGGTTCGTATCTGAAATAGCGCTGCTATCGCGCGGAGAAAGCGCGAACTAAAACCAACCCCTTTCACCAGTGCTGCCACTCCGTAAAAGCGGATCATTACGTCACACCCGGAACTCCACATGTGTATTCAAAAAGTTCCGCTACTCACCGCTAGATGGCAATATGTGTCGCATATCTATGTGTGCGTGAGTGTGTGAACGAGATAGACAGCGAAAAATAAAAAAGGAGTAAAGTAGACGGCAATATGTGCGTGTACAAAGGCGTGGTTACTTGCATGCATGCGATTTTTTTTATCGCAAAAATGGCCGGAACTTTACATGCCTTGCGCCATACGGTAAAGTCGCAAGTGAATCGGACGCGTGTTGTGGTGAACTTTATTGCTAGAAAATAAGGTTGATTTTCGATATGAAGAAGAATTTCAAGTGCGTTTAGTGATGGGAGCGGTGAAATAATCGGCGTCAGGAGCGTCGCGGCGTCATTAGAAAGAGAGAACGTTATGTTTAGGTGTCGCGTAGAGACCACCGTTAGAAAGGGGGACGGGGAACCGGCAAATGTGGCCGTTAGAAAGAGATGTCGCGAAAAAAATATCTTAAAAATGTTGTTTTTGGTAGAGGTGCGCGGAACGATAGAAATGATAGAAACATGGGCGCGGTTTGAAAAAATGTCAGCGGCGCCTGCGCCCTCGGCGAAATGGTGGCGCGGAAGTAAAGGGGGAAAGAGACGATAGTGGGCATAGTGTGGATGTGCGAGGTGCAGTGTTGCGGCGGGGCGAACGCGGTCGCACTGCGCGCACGAAAACAATACCCGCTAATTATTATTGCGATTAACAACGTTTGTGACCGACTACCCATCCCTAGCGATGACTCGACAACTAAAGGATTCCAAATTCGAATTTAGAAGTGCTATCCTACCATAGTGTTCTTGTTTTTTTAAACCTCCTTCCAGCCAGTGCCGCGATGTGTTTGTTCGATATTGTGTCTATGAGTTGGTTTCCCGCTAAAATTTCCTCATGTCAAAAGTAAAAAGATGAGTTTTCATTATGGTGTGTTTGCACTATGAATTGTATAGTGAATGATAATGATAAGCTACTGTGAAAATTAACGGGTGTACGCCAAAAATGGTATTTTACGTGTAAACAGACGAAGTGATAACGAATGAACGTATTTGCTTACTGTATGAGAAAAAATGTAATGGGCCATGAGATAAAAACGTAAAATGTGGGTAGGGATCGTGAAATTGAAATGTTATAGAGGTATGTAGTCTATGACATGTCACAGAGAGACCACAGTGCACAATTATTTTATGAAGTAAAAAAACGTTATAAAAAAATACTGTAAGACCATTTTTACGACTTTAATTTCCATTTCAAACCTATAATTTTTACGTAAAAAAAACTATTTTATCAGAAAATATACATATTAACGTCCTTCAAAAGTCACACAGTAAAAAGTAGTAAAAATAAATTATTTTATCTGTATTACACTTGAAACCGTCTTGAAACCGTTACTATCTTTGGCGATAGTAAATGTCAGGTAAAGACATTATCACTATCAAGTCATATAAAATAAAACGCGTTGATAAAAAATATAGGTAACACTAAAAATAAAAAGTCGTAAGTAACTCTAGTGTTGATAGTTTTTTCTATTGTCAGAGTTAAAACTATTGTCAGAGAAAAGATATACGAAATGTCAAATAATATCTATAGCATATAGGTACCTATTTGCTTTTAAAAAGTTGTTACTAAAAAGATCGCTTAATTTTTTTTTCACAAAGATGAAGTGCATAGCAAGTCTAGTTGTAGTGATTAATAATGATGAAATTAGTTAATATAGTGATTTATATCGTTTAAATTCGGCAGTGCATAGCAAAAAAATAAAGTTTGGAGGTCCCTTTTATGCTATAGGCTTAGTAATCTTTTTTTTTGATAAAGGTTAGATTATAGAGTAACCTCTTTGCCAAAATGTTGACTATCTTTTTATGAATGCTATAAATAATTTTCTTAAAGAATCTACCTGATATTCATATTTAATTCTTATTAGAAAATGCCTTTTGCGAGTCCGCAATTCTAGGTAAAGACATATATTTGTACAGAATACCATAAACATTGACAAACTCAAACTAATTAAGAACAAAACTTAAATAAAATATCGAAAGCCATAACTCTGTACGGAATCACCATTTAATGTCATGGTTGTAAAATTTAATTCAAACAGACTGGCTAATGGTCTTGCCAGGTCAACTTTCAAAAAACACATCAATACGACGTTCATTAGTTTACGATTGTGAAACCTCGCGTATCCACCGAATCAGAGAACGAACTCGAATAATAAATTAGCCCGTAACTACACCTGTGCGTACACGCCATTAATGATTATTCCATAATTCTATTCGTAGGTATCTATTAAATATCGTCAGATAAAACCAGTTGCATAAACACTGGCCGGTTCTCGTCGAATCGGAATAATAAAATTAAAATATTTCAAACATTCTGACCAATGGGAATTGTAAATTCCAATTTTGAACTCGATTTTTTGAATTCCGAACGTGGGCCCGTGAGTGGGTGTTCCAAGTTATCGTCAAATGGTGAAAGCGTGTTCTGGTGACGACACCACGCACTCGACTCATTACGAGATGCTTCTCTTAAGATAACACCTTTTTCGTGGCATATTCTTTAATCACCACTTGACTTGACATTCTCTTAAAAATTAAAAGTTATGGATAAATACAAGAAAATTAATGAACATTTAAATATACGAGCGTAAATTCGCTTATCTGAACATGATACTCGTGACCGTTTTTCAATTTCATCAACATTTCAGATGAAATGAACATCGACGTTCAATTTATCGATAAAATTAAACCCGACTTATCCAGTAGGCCGTGAAAACATATCAATTAATAATACGCCAAGAGACGCCGCTCCAACTGCTCGCCATATGCCGCGGAGAAACAACCCATTAGACTGCAATGAATGATAATAATCAAAGACTTCTTTAATAAAATTTCATGATACAACACTGCTCATCCGCTTACAAAGTCACTACACCTCACTATGCATGCGTCGTCGCTGCCTTCTTGGAGAGGACACAGCACAGCACACATGCGTTAGGTTAATCGCACCATCTTTTTCTGTTTCGATGCGAGTGTGTTGCCGTCTCGTTTGGCACGCACGGTGGGGCTCGCTTATGTCGGTCGTGTAGGGGTTATATCTGCGTGGCGTGGTACGTGATGCGGTGGGGTGTGTGTGCTCGCCTCCCCCGCGCCCTCCTCTCGACGCCGACCGTGTGGCGCGCATTTTCACAATCCGTTGGCTGCGAGCGCGAGGCTCGCGCGCGCCACACTCGCGACTCGCGCTTCGCCCGTCTAACGTGTTCCTGTGACGACGTCGCCGACACAACACGTATCGTCAATTGTTTTTTACAAACTCATCCGTTCCGGGACTTATAAGAATTGAACTCCAATAAGAAGCTTTGTGTTCGGTGTTTCACATTTTAATTTGACGTATTTTTTTTTGAGTATTTTTTTTGTTAGTGAAACTTGTGATAGATTGGAATAACTTTTTTTGTTACTATCCTAGTACAGTCGTAGGAGACTGACATTTTATGACATGAATTTAATAAAAAATATTTCATGATTTTTTGAAAACTAACATTCTATTAATATATAACTAAACTAATTAAAAAGTTTTGAACACCGTTTAATAATATATTAAATTTTATTAAACGAAAAACAAGTTTCTTCTAAAAGTCTACTTGGAATCATAGTAGGACCTAGGTGGGATTTGCTAAATAATAAGATTTTTTTTAATATCAACGTAATAAATCGTGACTCAAGTGACTCAGTGAAGTGAAAACGGATTAACAAAAAGTCGTATTTATACTTACGTTACGTCTAATCTCGATAGTGTTCAAGATTTGAAAAAAGAATTGTCAAAATGAATTGTCAAGTAATTCAAACTTCGAATTGAAGATAAAATGGTGAGTGTTTTATTTTTTTTCAATATTTTTTTAATAAACGTGAAAAAAAACTTACGTCTTTCTTTAGGGTGTTACCTATATCAGTTTGAATTTTAAAACATAAAAGTAGGCAAATAAATGTAGATTTTAAACTTACTTAACTAAAACTATGTATTTTTTTATATCAATAATATTTTTCCGACGGCAGAAAACAACTATCATACAAAAGTAAAGGATATAAAACTAACGATTGTATTGGTAATATAGTTAATTTAATTAAATTTTTATTTGAAACGCATTCTCTATTAATTGTTTTTCAATTATTTTATGACCTAAGTCAAAGTTCAATGACCTAGAATATGTTAAAATCTTTGGAAATATTTTTGTGAGATTTTTACAAACTCTTTTATTTTAATAATACTACTGGCCTTTTATATTTGGTTTCAAAACGATGTTTATTATTAAACAACTTAACTGTTATATGTGTAACTGTTCTGAGCATATTCCTTACCTTACACTTTAATAATAACTTGAAAAAAGGGCTGCCTAGACTTAGCCATGATTTTTAAACTATCATTTTAAAAATTAAAAATACTATGTTCAATTTATTCTAAAACCAGAAAATATTTATACAATTTATCAGAGAAAAACATTTTCAAAAAAAACAACAGAAAATTGAGCCACGAATATCAAAAAACGTGCTTCATTGATTTAAAAAAAAATCTTAAACACCATAGGTAAATACTCAACCACTTTTGATTCTATAACTGCAGTGTTATAGAGTTAAAATTAAACAGTAAATCCGTTAAAGTTAAAATTTTACAAAACACATTGAACAATTTAAAATCGTACATCAAAACACGTCCACTAGCTCAGTGGGCTGTTATCAGACCGCTTGGTAACAGGAGATAACAAGTCACATGTTATTATCTTGTTACCACGATTTAACACAAGCCAGCCGCTTATCTGGTTTAAAAATATCGTGAAAAATAATCAAAAACATTTTTTTATTTGACGTGTTATGTAAGTTGTAGAAAAAATAATTGTGATATACTTTTTTTTTAAGTTTTTTTTATATTTAAAGAGTAAATTAGGTATTTTAGTTTTATTGTCTTTTTTTGCATTTTTCAGTCTATATGAACTTCATACGTGTCATTAACGTAGAATAAAAATAATATTAACTTAAAAATAAAAATAACTTACCTTACTAAATCTAAGTCAAACTTAAAAATTTATCACCAGGCGAACCTGCATTTTTTTTACGTTTCACATCACTATCACTACATAGTATAAAATAAAGTCGTCTCTTTTTCGTGTCTGTCTGTTTGTCTGTCTGTATGCTTAAATCTTTAAAATTACGCAACGGATTTTGATGCGGTTTTTTGTAAAGGTAGAGTGATTCAAGAGGAAGGTTTTTATGTAAAAAAATTCCCGAAATTCCCACGGGAACGGGCACAACGCGGGTAAAACCGCGGGGCGCTGCTAGTAATATAACAAAGAACAATCTAAGTTAATTCCAAACTCATTACACATGACAATCTTCCAGCTGTCAAGTTGCAATACAAAAAAAAAAATTTTTTTTCAACTAACCGATTAGATTACCGTTTTATCTGAACCCCGACAATGTAAACCTAATTATAATTCCCAATTGGGATAAAACAGGATAAACTTTGACCCATGAATTGTTTTCTTGTAAATATATTTTTTATTGTAGTTATTATGTACTGTATAATAAATGGTAATTTTAAATGGCTTTAGACATAACAATTGGATATTTTGTTGTTATTGTCAATTCTTATCGTTGTTGCTAACGTATTATTATAATGTTTTTGTTGTATTCATTGTATAGTTATGTATATATGTGCAGCGTTTTGTACACGTGAAGATATGTGTGTATAAGTTTTTGTGGGTTTTCCTTATTGATTTTAGTATAACTCTTTTGTTACTTCTTAGTTTAACAGTTTTAACTGCACAAGTCAACTATATTATAACTTAATTTTATTTAAAAAAAAGGCTTTTAGACAAAAAAAAAAGTTCATATTGTTAAAAAAAGACTTACCTTACTTAATAATATAAACCTATTTTTTTATTTTTTTAGACAAATACCTACGTTGATTAAAAAAATAATAATTTTAAACCCTTTTTAGTCGAAAAACTCAACTCAACCAGCCTTTCCTCTCAACTTGCCACAAATGAGTAGGACGTATTTTTTCAAGAAAATTACTTAATAATAAGTTATCCATACAGAAAGAGATGTCTTTTTAATACCCCTCGTCTCGTCAGAAGTAATTTTATAATTTTACATAATAATCAAGGTAAATGCCAATTTAGTGCAATTACTTGTAACTAAATTATTTTTCGAATTTCTGACTAAAAACTGGTTTTCAAACGTTCTAAGCATATTCATACACTCTTTTTTTTACTAACCACCCAGCGCCTAGGTTTTACCCGCGTTGTGCCCGTTTCCGCGGGAATTTCGGGATAAAATGTATCCCTTGCGTTATTCTTATGTATAACTTATATTACTGTAGAGTTTCATCCAAATCCGTCCAGTAGTTTTTTCGTGAAAGAGTAACAAACACAGGCGCGGCTAGTAGTTTCAAATCTATACTAATATTATAAAGCTGCAGAGTTTGTTTTTTTGAACGCGCTAATCTCAGGAACTACTGGTCCGATTTAAAAAAAACTTTTTGTAATAGATAGCCACATTCAACGGGAAGGTTAAAGGCTACTTTTCATCCTAAAATTCCCACGGGAAAAGGTACAACGCGGGTAAAACCGCGGGGCGCTGCTAGTTCTTTATAAACAAAGTTAGGTAAATATTTTTTTTAGATAATCTTGGTATCAGTAAGTGATACATATATTTTCCCATTTCAAAAATAATATAGTAAGTTGCAATGCATATGAAGATATAAATAAGTCGGTTGTTCGTATGTTATTAATTCTAAGCCGCCCGAGGCGACAGGCTCGGTCGTTAGTGTCTAAGAGTGTTCGAGGTTCGATTCCCGACAGCTAATCATTATTTATGTAGCCTCTTATTGAGAGCCTCAGGGCTGGGATTTAATTAGAAAGGGAGGATTAGGGAGGCATGAGATGTAGAACTTGTAACGTTTTTTTCTTAATTTTTGACTTTATATCTTCGACTTTAATAGGTAAATTATAAATATTTATAAGTTCGACGTGATAAAAACAAAATTATAACTGTTTTAATAAAAAGCTTATAACGAAGTAACAACACTAAAGTGTATCACATACAACACTTAAGAATGTTGTTTGTGACACACATCAGATAATGTCACTAAAATTAGTGACACTGTCAAAAAAGTTAATAAATATTTGTACCTTCAGTTTCAGTAAGACGAAATGAAATAAAATACCTATAACATTACTTAAAACCAAACATCGTCTACATTTCAAAGAAAGCGTGTATTAAATTAGTCATTAAAAATAATTCCTCTAAAAACTCCGATTCTTAACTAGAAATCTTTCCAACGTCATCGAATAACTAAATAACCTACATTTTTCTAAGTCATTTTACGATTGGACTCGTAACGTAACTGGTCGTAACTTTACTTCACCGCTCAATTCTATTGAAAACCTTTTAATTAGACGCAAGCTGTTTTAAATTTCTGAGAAGGCAATTCAGAATAATTTACGCATATACAAGTAAGTTACTCCATTGAATGTGGACAATTAAACATAAAACTAACTAGCACCGCGGAGCGCGGCCAGTAATGTCATAAGTTACTTATGACATTACTGGCCGCGCTCCGCGGTGTTACCCGCCTTATACCCGTTTCCGCGGGAATTTCGGGATAAAATGTATCCCATGTGTTATTCTGAAGTATAAACTTTATTACTATAAAGTTTCATACAAATCCGTTCAGTAGTTTTTACGTGAAAGTGTAAGAAACATACTTGTATTAATACTCATAAGCTTTCGCATTTATAATATTAGTCGGATTTTAGTTGCCTCTCATGACACTGAAGATATCAGTACAGCGGGGATCGTAATCATAGTGCTTACTGTGAAATTGGTATTCCCAGAGCCATGTTTAAAAATACTCTAATCATCTGCTGTACTGAGAAATCTTCAGTGAGAGATGAGGCTTTGACCCTGCAGTGGGACATAAGAGGAATGGGACCTTATATAATAACCGCCTTTTAAAAGCATTTTAGCTAATGGTTTGTCCCTTTCCGACATATGCTATTCTAAAGTGCACAAAAGTCAAAATACTTTAAAACAGTGTCTTAGTTAAAGAGCGCTTAAATAAAGCGGTAAATAATTTGTGTCATATCTATCCATAAATGTCACAGAAATCAAATTTGAGTTAACACCAACACGTTTGAAACTTGGGGTTAGTCTCTGTGAGCACGGTTCCTGTAAAGGCGCCGAAACGTCAGATAAAAATGTGAAATATAAGCGATGTGTATCCGTGAACGTAATTTCAATTCAAAATGAGTAGTGTTCGGTTAAACTTAAGAAACCAAAAGTTAAAAATGAACCCTTACCAATATTGTATAATATTACAGCACTGTTTATCAAACGCACAGCAAAGGAAGCAGAATAATATTTGACGTTTGACGGCGGCCATTTTGGTAGCCATTAAAAATAATTCACTGTCACATTAGTCGAGACGCGCGTTAATTATTTAGTTTGTTTATCTGCGTTACTCGTCCTATTCAATGTGGTTGTTAAAATTTTATTGCTTTGTTAATATCTTGTCGGTTGATGACTCTATAATTGAAATAGCGTAAGAGGAAAACAACAGTTTATGAATCTCTTAATTAAAACTACCTATCTATACTAAACTAGCAGCGCCCCGCGGTTTTACCCGCGTTGTGCCCGTTCCCGTGGGAATTTCGGGAATTTTTTTACATAAAAACCTTCCTCTTGAATCACTCTTAACCTATTACAAAAAACCGCATCAAAATCCGTTGCGTAATTTTAAAGATTTAAGCATACAGACAGACAAACAGTGTGACAGACACGAAAAAGAGACGACTTTATTTTATACTATGTAGTGATAATGATAATTTAAAGACTAACTGCCTTACCCATAAACGCTCTCTAACCAAAACACTGTTAGTGAGTGTTTTGTCTCTTTTGCTCTTTAGAAAATAGCGTATGTCAGAAAGGGACGAACCATTTGCTAGCTAAAATGCTGCTAGTGAGCGTTTAATAATAAGGCCTGTAGAGTTTCTAACTTTTTTTGTAAGGGCTCATCTCAGAAACTAACTGTGGGATTTTAATAATTATTTTGTAACAGTAAGGCACATTCAACAGCTATGTTATAGGCTATTTTTCATCCTAAAATTCCTACGGGAATAGGCACAACGCGGGAAAAACCGTGGGGCCTTGCTAGTGATACATATTATGAAGAGGTAAAGTATCTAACTTTGTTTTTAAGGGCGAATTTCAGAAACTACCTATCCGATTTGAGTAATTCTTTTAAAGTAAAGTAATATCCTACAGCTGGGCAAAGACCTCCGTAAACCTCTTCACTGATAATCTATTTTTTTTGGATTGGCACAAAATGTGGTTAAATGTCGCCAATTTTCCAGCCGAAGACGATTGCTTCTGAAGAGAAAAAAGGTTTAGAGATAGGGTAAGAATGAAATAAAATTATTAAACCTTTTTCCTCTTCAGGAGCAATCGTCTTCGGCTGGAAAATTGACGACATTAGTCCACATTTTGTGCCAATCCAAAAAAAATACAGTATACTGATATCACTGAAGATATCTACAGTGAAGAGGATTACGCATAAAAATATAAGAATTTTTATACTGTAAAGTAACTTATCTCAGCTGCATAAACGCTTTGTTACATCGGTGACGTCATCAAACTGACTCGCCTGCACAGTGCATTATTAAACATAAAATGTAGGAAGTGCAGTTACTTCATTATTGAGTGTGGGCGATGGAATATGTGCAGTGACTCAGTGCTTATGACTTGCCTTGTTTACTAATACAGATAATGTATGGGATTCATGATTATATATCTTTAGATACCTATACCTAACTAGTGTTTAATATTATTAGCTATGAGACCTAGTGCTAATAGGTATGAGACCTACTATTAATACTTAGAGATAGTAAGAATGAAATAAAATCACTAAACCTTTTTCCTCTTCAGGAGCAATCGTCTTCGGCTGGAAAATTTACGGCATTGGTCCACATTTTGTGACAATAAAAAAATATATAGTATACCTATGTCTATTCTCATAATATCTTTAATCATCATTATAGCCTAGCCCGCTCTTTTTACGAGTAAATCAGTGTCTTAGGTAGTCTAAAAATTCTAGAGAACGAGATATCTCTAAAACTAATCTTATCTAAAAAAATTAAAATATTCATTAGAAAATATAATATATATTGAAGCCATATTTTTTTGTTGCAACAAAAGTCGCCCAACTAATTTGAATCGTATCTTAAAAATGTCTTAACTATTCACTATTATTACATCATATTATAATATCAATAATATCATTTACGTACAAATCTACTTTTATTAAGAGGAAGAGTTTTTCCTGCTCAACATAATGTAGATACTCGTATATGCTTGACCCCACTAAATCTTGCAAAATAACATTAACGCGAATTACACACCCTACTTATGTTATAAATGCGAAAGTTTGTGAGGATGTATGTACGTATGTATGTTTGTTACTCTTTCACGAAAAAACTGGACGGATATGAATAGAACTTAACAGTAATATAGGTTATCCATCAGAATAACACATCTACACTAATATTATAAAGAGGAAAACTTTGTTTGTTTGGTTGTAATGAATAGGCTCAAAAACTACTGGACCGTTTTTAAAAATTCTTTCGCCGTTCGAAAGCTACATTATCCACGAGTAACATAGGCTATTTTTCATCCCGAAATTCCCTCAGTAATGGACACAACGCGGGTACAACCGCGGGGCGCTGCTAGTGGGATATATTTTATTCCAAAATTCCCGCGGGAACAGGTATAACGCGCGTAACACCTCTAGCCGCGGATAGTTTTTCGTATAACGCCATCTATTGTCCTTTGGGTGGAATCACCGCTGTCTTACAAACAGGTTTACTTATAAAGAAGTAAGTGCGTCATATAGATTGAAATAAAATTACAGTTGCACCTACAAATGCAGTACAATCATAAATCTTAAAGCGACACGGTTCTATTGAAACACGTTACAACTTGTGTTACTATGACTCAGATTGTTATACTCATAGCCTAGAATAGAATACAAAATAACTCGACTCACTGAACGACTTAATAATTATTATTCTTTAACTTATTAACTAGCAGTGCCCGCGGTATTACCCGCGTTGTACCCGTTTTTGGGGACCATTTGGGGTAAAAAGTAGCCTATGTGCTTTTCAAAATTCTTATCTATCTAATTGCTAATTTTCATGCAGATCTGACGTGTAGTTTTTGTGAGAGGAACAAACATCATAACAGTCAAATATCATACATAATACATTACATTACATAGGTACTCCTTACGAAATTTCGTATTGATCATATTTAGTGCATATCTAGTAGGATTTAAATACATTAAGGAATTTAAAAAACCGCGTCTTTAGAAACTTAATAATAATTATGTAGTCATTCTGATACACTGTATTTTTTGTGGTCTAGCATACATTTACTGAAAACAATTGTAGGTACGTGTAATACGTCGTTTTACAATCAAATTGATAAGTAATATTAATCTTCAATAAGACTTAAAAAGTAAAAACGTAATTCACAGTCAAATAAGTCAAAATAAATTGCGCAAAAAGTTTATTTTATTACCCTTACATTACACCTGACCTCATTAATCTCAAAAAAACCTAACAAAAACCAAATTGAAAGGGCACAAAGTGAAAAAGACATTATTTTCAAAACAAGAACTTTATCAAAGAAATGTGCGTCTACCCGCAAAAGGGTCAGTACCTGTCATAACTGACATTCGAAGCCAATTAAAAAAAAATCATTCGAGTTCGCATTGCATTATGGTAAAGACATTTTGTATTATTTATAGCAGCGTGAGTTCGATCCCGAGCAAGGGCAAAGTGACAATTACAAATTATTTTATTTATTATTAGATCGAATGGTTTTTTTAGTATATTAATTTTAATTTTAATTGTTGTTTATGATATTGTTTGTTACAATAGATATATTGAATAGTAAGCAGGGTGTATTGTTTAAAGTACAATAAGGTATGATAAATAACACTTTCAATTATGTCAGATTTAAATCATAACGGTTTATTCATTCAGATTTTAAATGTACAACATGATTTATTTTTTCATGTTAATAAGTGTCAGAATAGTGTAACAAACAGTTCATAAACACTTATCTTTTGACTTAACGTGAAGATATACTTTTCACTATAACTAGCAGCGCCCCGCGGTTTTACCCGCGTTGTGCCCGTTCCCGTGGGAATTTCGGGAATTTTTTTACATAAAAACCTTCCTCTTGAATCACTCTACCTATTCCAAAAAAACACATCAAAATCCGTTGCGTAATTTTAAAGATTTAGCATACAGACAGACAAACAGTGTGACAGACACGAAAAAGAGACGACTTTATTTTATACTAGGTAGTGATACCAATTAGTAAAAAATAAGCTCAACGTAAACTGACTTTTCTATACAAATAAGTAGTCCAAATATAATATAATAAAACCAGTTATTATTAAACGATTATCGCTTAAGTTCAAAACAATACCCCTTCCTTCTAAACTTTAAAACATTAAGACAATAATTCAAAAGAATTGTCAGTCGGTCCCGGTTGTTTCGATCGTTAGACCATGTCAGAGGCCTTAAGGCGGTCTAAAAATTTGTACTCGAACTTACTTACTTATCACTTAAATAAATCCACGAACATACGACACAACAAAATGCTTTCAAATTGAAAGTCTCAATCCATCGAGTGTTGTCACAACAAGTTTGACACACAACACGAGCAATTCATTACCCGCCAACAACAATGAGCGATCATAGCCCACGGCACAATACAATCGATTTCACTCGACTAACCCACAAAAAGAACGAAAAAACCACAAAAAAGAAAAAAAAAAGACGAACGGAATAGAAAAAAAAGTTACGTAAAAAATATATTCGACCTATTTAGCGTACAAGTAGAAGATACTTCAATTCATATTTGGAACGTAACAAGTGCATTATTGAAAAAATCCGATTATGAGTTTAGTCTGTTTTTTGTTGTAATAGGCGATATCGATTTACAAGAGAGCTATTGTACCATATTGTGGCCCTTTCTAAGAAGAAACGTGATACTTTTGAGTTACAAAGTTGCGTTGTAAGTTCAAGGCAATCTGGATCGAGTTACTAACGAGCTGTGGACTTGTTTCGATCTAAAATATGGCGTTAGTTATTAGGGCGATTAATTTTTAAACATCTTAGATTACGGTTTGGTTCGTATTCATAATTGTTTATAAATTACTTAATGTAGGTAATTACAGTCATTTTAATGTTGTTTAGTTATATGAAACCATGTCTTTTGAAATTCTTTTAAGAGAATAACCAACAGCTTTTTTCTCAACTCAATTGGTTTAATATTGTATTTCATAAACGTCAAATCGTGATTTTAAATAACTTCCATTCCTAGTTTACCAAACAAACAAAAATTTTACTCAACCATGGCATTAATAAAAAAACAGTTGAAAGCAGCAGCCATTTTAAAAAAATATTCAAATATCGAATTCTAATTTCCATACCACTACTCAGTAGCTAAAAATTCGCATTATCACATTCGTCACTACATCGCTGCCGATTAGAGCGAACATTGGTCGGGTTTAACCCTCAAAAGTTGATGCAAATTTCGACGCATAAATAAATAATGTATGGGTCTGATAGCTTCGCGATAAGCCGCGTGGACTAAGACGAATGGTTAAATAAGAATTGTTGACACCTCAGTGTGATAAAGTTTACAATAAATCATATGTCGTGTGGAATTTTTCTTGTAAACTTATAATTGGCACGGAGTTGGAAAGTTTTTTGAATATTTTAGGGTTAAATTTGTTTGAAATCCTACTTTTATATGGGAAATTTTGTAGGAATGTCTTTGTTTTTAAAACTACTAAAGATGGGTTAATTTGGCACACATTTACTGTTAAGTAGCAGGAGTTTATTTTATTCCTACATTTAATAAACGGTAGAAATCGCGGGCAACAGCCAGTATATATAAATTGATTTCGTTTCAATCGATTTTCTTTTCGTTCCAAAGTTTTATGTATAACTAATCGCTTTTATTTTTTGTTACAGATAATAAAATTGGATTGACATTGAGGTACGTTTTATATTTATTGTCAAATGTAAAATAAACGAACGTATAAAATAAAATACATAAACTTGTAATCGTAAAACATGATTTTGCTAATCAACCTTTTTATAATTTAATTAATAATACCTTGGTCCGGTCATCACACATGTACAGTATTTGCCAATTCTGTTGGCATACGGGATCATACATTAAACCGCGTTTTCGCTTCATTTTAATCTAACCGTTACAACCGAACTCCATCAACTAACTTAGCGTAGTTCACGAGCTAAACAGAGATCACTAAATCCGAGTTCAGTTGATCGTGGTTCCAGATAGAAACGGTGAATTTGGACCTTAGTGCTCTGAACTGGCTTTCTCGCTCTTTCACCGAATGAGAGAGTGAGCTAGCAATTAGTTTTCGGAAATATTTTGAACACTAATCAAAAACGTTATAGGAATACGGATAGGAAACGAAGAGTATCCGTAAAGGTAATTTTGCATAGTTAGTTACTTACATATATCCTAATAAAAACCAAATTAAATTGAAATAACACTAACAGATACACTTCACTTTTTTACATATCTAGCAGCGCCCCGCGGTTTTACCCGCGCTGTGCTCGTTCCCGTGGGAATTTCGGGATTTTTTTACATAAAAACCTTCCTCTTGAATCACTCTACCTATTACAAAAAACCGCATCAAAATCCGTTGCGTAATTTTAAAGATTTAAGCATACAGACAGACAAACAGTGTGACAGACACGAAAAAGAGACGACTTTATTTTATACTATGTAGTGAAGTTTCAAAATAAGCCGGGTTCGCTTAAACTCAGGAAACCAGCATTTAAACACATATTATATTATCAATTAGATACAAAGCTAACTTTTATAATACATTTATCTATAGCCCAAATAACCACATGCCAACTGAATTACAAGCTACTGTAATCAAAAACAAATGAAAGTGACTTTGAGCAAATATAAAAATAGCCTTTTGTCTTATCTAGAGTTATTTCAATGTCATATTTATCAAATATTTTTGAAAAGAAAGTTACAAATGATAACGTTGATCGATCGTTTTGTAAAATCGTCTTAAGTACTGATAACATATTGTCAATGAATTTCTCTTTTAATGTCAGTTGAGGTGACTTTTTGGAGTGCAGTGACATTTACACGTGATTTTTGTAGTTTTGAAGGTAAATTACTTCAAAAAAATAACTTTTGTAAATTGTTTAATAGTTGACAGTTATATCTGTTTGCGTTTTGGGTCAACATTGGAAATGTTGGTACATATTTATATAATTTAAAAAAGGGTTGGGTCAAAATTTGAAAGTGAATAACGGACGGAGTTTTAAGGGTTAAAAAGAAGTAGATGTATGCAATACATATTTATAAAAGTTTCATATACATATTTTCAATTTTGAACCAACTTTTTCTTAAAAATGTATTTCCAAAAACATGCCTAAACTTTTAATAAACAACTGCATTATTAATGCTATTAATATTCACCAAATAACCGTTTTAACCCTGAACGAATTTGGCGCCAAAAAAGGGTACCTATATCAGTCATTAATTTCGACCAGACCACTTTTTGTGAAACCAAAAATTATACATCATAACAGAGTAGGCTATAATTCATTCTATAACACAATGTTTCACCTATTATCTTCAATTTCTTTGTCTATGGTTTAACCCTTGCGCTGCCGACATACGGTCTCTAAGACCCAACTTTCACATCCTTCCTGTTTTAAATGTATTCATAACGTAAAAAAGTAATGCGTATCATTTGACGGTTTGTAGACAATGCGCCGTCGATAGAGGGGTTAAAAGATTTTTTGTTGTCTTTGATCGTTGATATCACTTCATTTGTTATAAGCTTTTGAGATCACAAAAAGTGGTTTTAATTTCCTTTTCATATTCCTTGCTTTTATAATATTCATAGTTGTGTTATTACTACGTAATAACTCCCTTTAAGTTATTGTTTCAGAGCTTAACTTATAAACCTACTAGCAGTGCCCTTCGGATTTACTCGCGTTGTTTCCGTTCTTGTGGGAATTATGGAATGAAAAATAGCTTATGACCTTCCCGTGGAATGTGGCTATTCATTACAAAAAGAATAATTCAAATCTAATCAGTAGTTTCTGAGATTAGCGCGACCAAACAAACATAAAATCAAACTCAAAACTTTATTATATTAGTTTATTTTAAATGACATAAACTATGTATGTGTCATTATAGCCTTACCTACTTTATGAATATGTTGGGATTAACCCTTAACCACCTACTAGCGGTCAAAGTGACCGCGACGGAGTTATGAATTAAAATTTTCCGATATGAATACTTCACTTAGGATGGTGTGCGTCAATTATAAATATAGATTATCTACACAACGGACACTAAGTATGTATCACTAGTCAATATCACTACATAGTATAATATAAAGTCGTCTCTTTTTCGTGTCTGTCACACTGTTTGTCTGTCTGTATGCTTAAATCTTTAAAATTACGCAACGGATTTTGATGCGGTTTTTTGTAATAGGTAGAGTGATTCAAGAGGAAGGTTTTTATGTAAAAAAAATCCCGAAATTCCCACGGGAACGGGCACAACGCGGGTAAAACCGCGGGGCGCTGCTAGTGTATGTATAATATGAGAGTGGAAATACTAACAAGTATAATACAGCAGACGAATTTGGTTTTTTGTTTGAAGGTGCTAATCTCAGAAACTATCAATCCGATTTCAATAATTATTTTTGTAATAGATAGCCACATTCAACGGGAAGGTTACAAGCTATTTTTCAAGCCAAAATTCTCAAGGAAACGGATGAATTCTCTATAACAACGCGAGTGCATCTACGGGACGATGCTACTTCAATAATTATCAGCCTACAAGATCCCACAGGACGTCTCTGAAATTATCACAGTATTAATCTATACTATACTAATATTATAAAGAGGTAAAATTTGTAAGTTTGTTTGTTTGTTTGTATGTTCGAGGTAATCTCTGGAATTACCAGTCCGATTTGAATAATTCTTTTTGTAATAGATACCTACATTCAACGGAAAGGTCATAGGAAATTTTTCATCCCGATATTCCCACGGGCACGGGCACAACGCGGGTAAACCCGCGGGGTACAGCTATTGCTACATAAAATTATCCTCCATATTAACATAATCGGCTCCATTAAGTCCAAGACACGTGTACATAAATGAATGTCAATATGATAATAAATTACAGTTAAATACCGCATACGTTTTACAAACAACATTTTAACTTGTTTGCTTGTTAATATTGTTATTAATATCTGAGTATGGCATAGGAAAATGTGGGCAGGAAATCGAATTAATTGACAAATACAGAAACTTGCATAGCTCTGTTGTCTTTGGCCTTTGTCTTTGTCTTGAGCAATGTTGGCATAGATAATCCTAATCTCTAGAATGACTAGTGGGTAGTTCTAGAGATTAGAAGTGTCCTGGCAAAGAGTACTTGTGTGTTTTAAGAAAAAATCTATGGACTATTAAGTAGTAATATACTAATAGGTGAATACGCCAAATCCTCATCACTGTACTGATATCATCATTTATATAAAAGGCCTTTGCTTAGCAGTGGAACATTACTGACTAATAATTAACTTTACTTTTTATAGCATTTATGAGTTAGATTACTTTTGAATCCGTTTTTTTTATCAAGCTTATGAAATCAAGGCACTGCTAATAGTTATGCTTGTCTTGTACACATAAAATTCTTTTCGATTCGAAAGTCAAAATCAATAAGTACAACTAACCGTGCAGGTTACTTAACTTCTAAATAATATGTTTAAAAAAACCGTCTTTAGAAAGCGGATCTTACAAACCACTATAAAGGAAATAAAGACCCTTTGTGCCAACCCTTATCTTGACTGCATTAACAGACAAACATCAAACTACTTTGTATTGCACATCCCATTGTGAATATTATAAATATTATGCTAATGCGACAAGATTTTTGACTTCGGGTCTTTTAGACCAGGTGTGTATGCAAAAGGGTTAAGTCCCCTTGTTTCGATTATTAAGATTTGTTTTTGTTTGACGCTTCCCATGGTATTGTGATGTGAGAATGAATATTATAATTCACGGTAGCATGCAGTTTGGTAATAAATTTTGGGATAATCGTTAGAGATGTAAGAATCTTTTCTTAGAAGATAGGAGATAGGATCGGTAGCTATTTAACATACAATATGGAAACACGACTTGTTAGTAGATTGGGGAGATTGTCGGCAGTGTTGTAACGCAGTGTCATAACTGTAAAATGAAAATAAAAAGTTTTTTTTTATTTGTTCTTAGTGGTTTTTTTAAAATTTAATACTAACAAAAGTAAATTATTGAAACAAATCTCTGCACCGAAAAAAAAGTAAGTAGCATTTTTTGTTTTTTTTATTTATTTAAAACAGTTATTAACGTTCAAACTCACATCACCATTTCGAAAAAAAATTCAATATTTTTAACCAAAAATTTGTTATGCCATCCGTACCTAAACTAAATACCGTTCAATTGTTCCTCTATAAACGCAATTATACGAGCAAACCCACGTGAGGCAGCGCACACACACAGATGGCCTCACATCTGTTCTTTTCATATGCAAAGTAATACCTTTTTGTTGTCGCTACCGACTTCCAGTCTATGTACTGACTACGGATATTTAAGTAGTTAACCCGCGGTTTTAACCGCGTGGTACTCGTTCCATAAAAAAAGAAGTAATATGTATAAAAAATTAAGATTTTTATTTAAAAAATTCCAACTTTTTGTCTCCAAATTTTTGTTAAAAATTGGTTGCAAATGGAATAAGATTTTTTGAAAAATTCGATTCACAAAACAAAGGAGATGTGAGGCAACGATTAGTATTTAAATAATGGACATTTTGATGTCAAAAAAGATAATAATGTATCGATTTAAGTTATTTTTCGTTTACTTAAAAATGTATACAAGAACTTGTAAAAATCTATACTATGTATTATTATAAAGAGGTAAAATTCGTAAGTTTGTTTGTATGTTCGAGCTAATCTCGGGAATTACCGGTCCGATTTGAATAATAATTTTTGTAATAGATAGCCACATTCAATGGGAAAGTTATAGGCTATTTTTTTATCCCGAAATTCCCACGGGAACGGGCCCAGTGCGGTTAAAACCGCGGGGCGCCGCTAGTATATAATATAATCACAGCATACTAAATACCTACTGTTAATCAGTATTCTCATAAAACGATTTGACCTCTTAATTTGACCAACAACTTGTTCTCTAATTATTTTAATACATTTTAATTCAGAGCTAAAGATAAATAATATTTTTATTAGATATCTAATAAATGATTAACTGGACTTAATTGGACAAATAGATTTAAACGAGAAATTCTAGATTTTAATTTGCATACTAAACGAATAAGATTTAATTACTTTTTTATTAACTAAGTATATAAGTTTTACTGCATAAATTGTACGTTTTTTGACTTATTTACTTATTAACAACTTTTGATTTAAATATTTTGTAGAGAAAAAAGTTCTTTAAATATTTAAATCGAGTATGTAGTTTTTTTAGAATAGCCAGTTCAAAACAAACAAACAAAAAACAAAATATTCAGAGTATATTATATTAGTATATCTCTAATATATAAAATTCTCGTGTCGCGGTGTTTTTAGTTAAAATCCTCCGAAACAGCTTGTACGATTCTCATGAAATTTTGTGTGCATATCGGGTAGGTCTGAGAATCGGACAACATCTATTTTTCATCCCCTTAAATGTTAAGGGTAGTCCACCCCTTAATTTTTATATGGCAACACAACGTTTGCCGTGCAGCTAGTTTTACTATAGATATATGTATATAAATTCTCATGAAAACTTGTAAAATGCGGTTATAACAGTGACGTTTTGACAGTAAACATTTTTACACGACAAATAATGAAATAGTCAACATACAGAGTTATGTAATGATTTCTTATGAGGAAAAACGTGTGAAAATAACATACTCTAGTATATAAGTATAGCTATTTAAATGAAATAGTATACTATAAATAAATAATCTTACAAACATGTCTGAGTACAGGGAAAACCTAAAATATGTATTTTGAGGTAAATCTTATATTCTATACTAACATTATAAAGCTGCAGAGTTTGTTTGTATGTTTAAACGCGTTAATCTCAGGAACTACTGGTCCGATTTGAAAAATTCTTTTTGTAATAGATAGCCACATTCAACGGGAAGGTTATAGGTAGATTTTCATCCTGCAATTCCCACGGGAACGGGTACAACGCGAGTAAAACCGCGAGGTGCTGCTAGTTGTACATAACTTGTGACTTATGTACTTTGCACTTATTTACAAATATTTACTGAAATTCTGTTACATGTTTTTTTTTCATACTTATTTCGAATTTTGCATATCTTAAGATAGGTAATAGGTATTTATTTCTAAAATATGCAATAAATTTTGATATAATGAATCTAAAGACTTTGTAAGTTTATTTCAACGCGCCAATCTCAGAAACTACCAATCCGATTTGAATAATTCTTTTTGTCTGAGATAGCTACATTCAAGAGGAAAGTTTTAAGCTACTTTTATCCCAAAATTCTCGAAGGAACGGGTATAACGCGGGTGAAACTTTACGGCACTGTTAGGTTATATTATGATTTTCTAAGTAATTCTGAGACCTCATAGGTTATCTTTCCTTTCTCAATTTTTAATTAACCTCATATTTGACATGCGTATCTTGCATCATCTTAACAAACCATAAACAATTTAAAAAAGTTTTATGACATCTGTCATCTGTCACATATAAATGTCACAAACACATGACACTCGTGTCATTTCGATTTATTGGAGTGTTGAAGTCATTTCCTCAATAAAAATATATTTGTTAATTAAAGACCACACACTTGGCTGTTAGCTGATTGAACGCATTTGTGGTGTGACAGAGTGATGTTATCGCGATTGTAAAGCAACGTGCAGCTCGGTAACTATTTGGATGGGTTGCCGACAGGATACCAAATTCACAAACCTTGTCTTGTCGTGTCTTGTCTATGTGTTAAGTTTATTCATCGTTAACGACCATAGACACATTTTGAATTTTTTAAAATGTTATGCAAAAATATCCCTAGGATAAAAAAGGTGGGTAGTTCGCATTAAAACGTAATTTGAAGTCAGTTTTTTCGGTTTAATTATATACTACCTTAATTGTAGCGATACGTAAACTGCGATGACACCTGACATTGCACAGTTGCATAAAATCATAAAACTTAATTAATAATTCGAGTCATATTTTTAATGTTGCCATATAAAAATATTATTCCTTCAACAGTCGAAACGAAACTACATAATTAATTATGGTCCAATAACACCCCTTACGAATAAAATATCGCCACGAAATAAAATGACCCAATTTATTTATCACCTGTCATCGAGGAAGCGATAACTACTCCATTCGTTTGGTACTTCAAAAATATAATTAGTAATGGTCATGGCAGCCCTATGGATTTGTGCAGGCGTGGCCTTAGCCCACTCGACGAAAAAAAAACACCCTCGCGCCATTTTGAATTCCATTTTTAAATATTCCCGCGCTCGGTATTGCGTAGCGTGACTGCTGTCATTAAAAGAGGTAAAACTACATAATTTAGTTTTTAAAAGTTGTTGTCTTAACTGGACGTCTCTAGATGCATTAACATTATGTTTGTAAATTGGTCGTTTTAAAAACATCGCGTACTGAACTTTAATTGGCTACTTAACTTTTTGTTGAAGCCTTATTGATTAACATTAACTCACAGCTAAGATATCGGTACACTGAGGAGGATTAAGCATAATCCACCATGCCTAATGCGGGTGGGTGATTTCAAAGCCGAGCTATAATTGAAAAGTAGGAAACATGCTCGACTCGGGAATTGAATCTATGACCTCAGTCTTGGCAGGCGAGGGGACATACCACGTGACAACTGTTATTCTTACTGTAAATGCCTCTAACTGCAATATTGGTACTTCAAGACTCTAATCAAGCTAAATACTCTGTTGGTTAGTTTAAACGTGCTAATTAAACATTTTTTGAGACTAAGTAGCATTTAAAAGGGTTTCAGCTACTTTTATTCAGAAATTCCCACGGGAACTAGTAACATAGAGATATCACTCTGAGAGATGCTTGTATAAAAATAAACATTTTTTATATCTCTAGGTCTCTTGGTTAATACTCGCCTTTCATTCAATTTTGTGACTTTCTAAAGATTTTCGAGTTTTTGTAAGTTCACGATATGCCGCTGATAAAACCTGTACCTATACATAAATGGTAAAGAGACCGTATCGTATTTGGCTGGTTAAAAACTTTTTTTACTCGAAACCTTTGCGAGAAATTAATACCTCCTTGCTAAGTAGTGTTCCTTTTTTAATTTGTTTTGTTATGTTGTTCTTTTTAGCTTGCTTGTCTATGGATTATTGGTTGGTACCTGTGGTACAATGGCGGTATGTTGTATCGTTTTTATTAAAGGGGTACCTATTTAAGTCGAAGTGCAATAATAATTAAATAAATTAAATTGGGTAGTAAAATTTTAGTACACTGTTTCGTGATCAAGAAATATTTGTGTTGTTCTGTATAGTACTTATTTTTTAACAATTGTCAAAATGTCGAACATATGAACGACTAAAAAAAATATTATTACAACCAACACACATGTTACTCAGTTTTATTTGATCGTATTTTCAATTTAATTGTTCCAATATGGTCGCTTATAGCTATAATAATTTAAAATTAATGTAAGTTAAATTTTTATTTAATGTATGTACGTTCAACTGACATAATTATTTTATAATGGCACTGCGCTTCAAATACACTTGGAACCTTGTTAAATTTAAGTAAGTTAGTTAACGCCTAGTACGGTTTATTTATTTGGATTAGTTATTGAGACAAAGTACTTCATTTTTCATCTTAAAAATATGGATAAAGTTATACATATACAACTATGTTTGTCATCTTCGGTCCAAAATATTCCAATTACCATCCTTCGGTGTAAACCGCCTTCCCGTGGGGATGCTAAAGACAACCTTTATTTTTAATATGGCTATTATAAACAAAAATATTTCAAATCAGACTGATAGTTTGAAAGATTAGCGCGTTTAAACAAACAAACTCTTTAGTTTAATTTCAATACCTAGTTTAGACCAATTTATAGAACTTATAAAGTAAATACTTAAACCTTATTGGTCACTGTTATTCCAATTACGAAAAAGTTCACATCCTTCGTCTTATAAAGAATAAGCAAAGAGCTAAACCGTCAACAAAAATAATAAAAACCTCTTTTCATTTCAGATTTGAACTCGGAAATACAAGTTTAAAAAAAGAACACATCGGCATCCAAGTTGAGGACATTTGGTGAGCGCTCCAATATATTCTTTACCCTTTTTTGTTCCCAGTTTTGGGGTAAAAAATGTAAATAATACCATCCTTTGAAATACTTAAGATACGAGTGTTGTCAGGGTAAGGACACATCGAGATATTATCGGGTGCTTTACGATGGTTTTGAGTTTTCAAAAATTTTGTGATAAGAATATGTTATGTCATATTACTTTATTTGATGATGCGACATACTTAATAGCAACACAATGATACTTATCAAAGTTTCGTAAAGGTCATAAAGTGTAAAGTGAAAGTAACTTAAAGTATTGTTATATCTACTGATCCCTGTTCTCATTGTATCCCCTTCTTTCTGACATATCCCCGACCTGCTTCTATGCTCGACTTTAAGTGCAGGTATCGTTTCATTAGTTTTTTCAACCTTTTTTTATTTCAACTCCTTCGGAAATAGGTTACAACCTATTTATTTTACCTTTCCAGTGAATAAAAGTTAATTTGATACCATGCGTTGGACAAGGGTTAAATTATGACTGTACTTTTTATGTAATTTCATAAATTAATGCTGGCCACACATGGAATTCGAATTTCGAATTCGTTTTTGTTTTGTACGTTGGTATTGGATTTGAATTTAGAGTTTGTTGAGTTTGAAATGTTGAATTCCATTTGTGTTTAAAAAAATATTTATGGTAGGTACAACGACGTAAACAATATAATATAAAGATTACCGAAACACTTTTCGAATCTTAATATGTACTTTCAAATTATGCCAACGAATTTAAACAAAAACATTGGCTCACTATTTCATAACCATTTCAATTTCCTTCATTACCATAGAGAATAACAATGACTATAATCTTTTCCATAGACACTTAGGCCCATAGACAATCAAAACCAAACATTACCAGTAATAAAATACAAATGATTTCCCCTACTCTGCCTCAATTATTGATCATTTCATTAGTTTTTGTCACTCCATAAGTCTGTTGATACGTTTTAAATTATACTCACTATTAGGTACATCGCTTTAGAATATAGTTTTATTGTATCAGACGAATGTGAATGTTATGTTTTATGTGATTAAGTTGATGTTTCCTTGAAAATTAACGAGTGAGTGTTTCATAGAAACGTGTGGATGGTTTACCTGCTATCACTGGATTTGAGGATGGGGTTATGCGAGATGTTTTCTTCGAATGTTTTTTTATATAGGTTTGTTGAAATTTCTGTTGTATTTACTTAGGTTGTTATAACCTAACCTATACCTATACTGATAAGGCAGAAGAGTTTGTTTGTTTGAAAGCGCTAATCTCAGAAACTGCCGATCTGATTGAATTATTGTTTTTGTAATAGATAGCCATTTTTAACAGGAAGGTTGTAGGCTATTTTTCATAACAAAATTCCCACGGAAATGGACACAATGTGGGTAAAACCGCGAGGCGCTGTTAGTAAGGAAATATAAAGTAAGTTTCTAGATTTTTAATTTTTGATAAGATTTATTTTTTTCAATCTTTGAAGTTATGATTAAGACGTGAAATGAAATGCTTATTTATTACCTTCCGTTCATTGACAGGGAAAATAATCTTGTTTTTCGAAAATATATTTATTGAAATGTTACCAGTTTTAGGTTCATCTACCCTTTCTCTTAAAATAGTTCAATATTGTAAAGTCTCTCAGCAAACATTACTGGTTCCATACCGCATAACGCCGAACCACAGGCACCTGCTCCACGACCGGTTTAAAAAAAACACCATTTAATCTTTACCATTTTTTAAAAACAACATTTTTTTAAATGCTCATACCGTGGGATCACCGCTCTGTTTATAATATTGAATATCTCGGTTACATTCTGTTTACGTACGTGTTGGCGATTCAACGTTCATGGTACTAATGTTTGAATTTGGTATTACATGGTTCTTTTAAATTAGTTTGTTTTTTAATGATGGGTGCATTGTTTTGAGAATCGAACTTTTGAATATGGAACTAATATCTATATTTGTGTCAAAGTTCCGTGTTTTGAATTAAGAATGTTTAAAATGCATAGATATTGAATAAAATTGTGAACATAACTGTAGTCTTTAAATTGTTTCTGGTGTAAGGTCAAAGCAATTAAGTTTAAAAATAAAAACTCTGGAATTGTTCTTTATAAGCACATCTAAACGCTTTAATCAAGAGTTTGAAAATGATACAGACGATTATCGTATCCGATACCCGACGCCAAACAATAATAATTAACTTTTTATACAACTCCTGAGCAATTTTTGAACAAATCAAACTGATATGAGTCACACCTAAATCAATTTCGATGTTATTTTGAAAATCTGCGTGACATTTTAGATTGTAAATTTTTGGTTTTGAAAGAAATGGAATCGTTAAAATAATCTTTGATTTTGGTGTTCTGCGTGTATTACGTTTTGTAAAACTTAAAGAAAGTTGTTCTCACAGTTGTTATTGCATCATAATTTTCAAGAGGTTGTTGATAAATAGTTAAAATAACCATTTAACGGCCGTAAAAAGAGCGTTAGTAAAGATACCGTCGATAAATCATATCTCATGTAATTATTTCTTAAGTGCCTTCCCTATTACTTATCTATGCAGTCCCATTACTGAACCGATTTTGATAAAAAACAGCATCTATGACGTGCTTATTTGGAAATTTCCAAAGTTAACTTTGTGTATAGATAATTGAATATTTTACTATAAAATATTTCCTTCGATGGAATCCAATTCAGTTTTTATTGAGACCGGTTCTCGGATTGACGTCCACCGCCTAAGACCACACCCACACGAATACCAAACCATTTTATTTTCATTCGAAATTCAACTTGTATAAAAAAAAACACTACTCTATCCTTTGTGGTATTTAAGTAATTTTCGGTTCGACATTCAAATCTGTGTTCGATATCCTTCTCATATTGCCAACTTAATCAATTCGATATCATCTAAAAGTTGGTTACTTTGCAAGTTATCCTTTCGGACAAAAAATGGAAGGAACAGCCAACACTGGTAGGTCAAGCGGGTCAAAACGGGCACGCGGGCGTTGTACGAAAAAATACAGAATCATGATCGACACAAAAACGTTGAAACTACGAATCATGAGTCATTACCTTACGGAACAACTCATAAAGGAATCGCACTAACAAGTACAAGTCGCTCGAACACAATGATTAGTTGTCATTTGTCAGCCGGCGTGCGGCGGTGACGAGCCAACACCCAAAGTGACACAGCCGACATTAACGTCAACTCAAAACTAAATAAATTGTCGTAATTTACGCCTTTGTGTAAATTGTTTGTGCCGATGACACTGCGTTTGCGTTTCCCCGACCTTGGTAAGGTGAATTTCTTCTCTGCATATTCATTTGTCGTTCACCTTTTAAAATTGATTTAATGTACCGTGTACTATGCAAATGACACGCAAAAAGTGTGGTAAAAAGTTGGGCTCTGTATGTTGGTAGCATTGGTTCTAGGATACCTCGTCACGAGTTGACCGAGGCAAGGTCGCCGGTATTTTGAACTGAGAACAAAAACATTCCATTTTTAAATGTTGCATTTGGCCGCTGATTGATGGACTTCTTCGGCACGCGAATCATTGCTTTGTTTTTTTTTCGGGTTCCATTCACACTGCAGTTTGCGGCCAGTGTTTTTGTACCGTATTTTTTACTGGTGGCAACATTTGAATTGAGAAGGTTGTTGTTCGGTGTTTAAAGGACTTATAGGACTCAAACAAAGGGTCATGAAGTTTTATTTATAAAATAAAAGTCTAGTTATTTAACGCCCCCTGATATCCGTTATGCATATCGGCCTTATACGGGTAATAGAAAAGTGTCGGCTCGACCGTCGCATTGTCTTTTTGTCTGTCATGTGTGACTCACGCTATTGTTGGGTTACACAATAGAATGTCTTTGTGCATTGTGCCCCGTGGACCCTGGTGTTACGTATTTTGTAATAATTACTAGACTTTCATCGTGCCTAAGTAGGTATAGAACATTAAACAAACTTAGTTTTTTATTATGAAAAGTAATATCCCACGGCACGCGCTAGGGGATCGCCCCAAACGATTTCGACTACAAAGGGCAAAAAAAATCTCGAAAGGGGTCCGCCATAATAGATATGCGAAAACGAATCGCTCTCGCGTCCAACAATAAAACGCGAGGTCTGTTTCAAATTTAGAATCGGTCAATCGAATTTGGCCCCTGCTCCGTTCGGATACGTCACCTCCTCAGCGAATTAGATTATTTTGGCAATCCCCTTCGGATTTTGAACATGGAATTACTTGTAGGCGGGAAAAGTGGTCGTTCGTTCGGATATGTCAAAACAAATTAGTGGTATACTATGCGTATTGCGTTAGTGGCGCCCTCATGGTATCGTGGCGGTATCGATCAACGGGCAGAGGTGGAATTATGACCATTCTTTATTAAGTATTACATTTTTCATTTTAGGCGACCGGTACAGTAATCGATCAATTAGGAAAAAAAACCTTTTAACCCTTAGCAGTGCAATGTGGCTCGAAATTTCCGAAAATTTATTTTTTTCATAGCTTATTCCGGTCTCATATTTTTCTAGAAACTAATATGTTTTTTTAGGTCTAGGTCTAGGTTTATAGGTTTTGCTTCTCATTTGATACCCCTTAAAATTTACCCGGCAACATAATTTACTTGAAATATTTAACGATAGTTACAACTGAAGTAACAAATGGTTTCGTTATCGCTCCCACAAGAGCGGTTACACAAATTGGTTAAAAATCTTTAAATAAATTGAAGTTAAACCACAAACGCTTAAAACATCGAATTAAATTATCTGTTATAGCGTGTACGTGTAATCACTTTGATAGCAGTTTTAAATTTAAATAAATTAATTTCTACTAATTTTTTTTAGTTAAAATGTTTTTTTTTTTTGCTTTTCACGCTTAAACGTTTGACGTTTAGCGAGTTTACAAGCTGGTGAGTTCTAAACTCTTTAACAATTCACCATTTATTTCACTGCTTAACATCAACGATGCTTTATATTTGACTAGCAACGCCCCACGGTTTTACCTACATTGTGCCCGTTTCCGTAAGAATTTCAGGATGAAAAATAGCCTATACCTTCCTAATGAATGTGGCTATCTATTACAAAAAGAATTTTACGAATCGGATTTGTAGTTTCTGAGAGTAACTCGAACATACAAACAATTTTTTTCCAAAATTTAACTTCTTTATAATATTTGTAGGTACTCATACTAACAAGTATTACTACTTTCAGTTAACACAGTTTTATATCTATTAAAAACAGTATTATCTCAATAAAAAATCGATAAACGTTGAGACCGAACTGGCCACCAAGAAAGCGAATAAAACAAAATTACGAAATTGGTTATAAGTAATTCAAATATTTCGATGAGTCGAGTGGGTGGCGACGCTCGGTTATGGGGTAAAAATGACCCTCGGGGGTGACTGGTAGGGGTGTGTACTGCGAGGGTGTGTGTTTATGTGTCGGGGGTTTGATAATGGCGCGCTTCCGATGTGTGGATGCATCCCTACCCTGGAGGTAAATGTGAACTTTTATTGTGCACTTCAAATTGAAAATATAACTCAATTCTAACTTGTTTCTGTTTTTTTAAATCAACTTTTATGTTTTTTAATATTAACGTAAATAAATAAATTAAATTACTAATGTGTATTAACTTTCACCATTAAAAAAACATCAAAAAACAAAGAATACATAGATAAAACAGTATGTGGGTCCCATCTAAAACGGTATTTAAAACAAGTGCATAAAAATCATGCTCTAAAAATTCAAAAATCGAATGCAACGGTCGAATAACAAACAATGTTAAAAAAAACAACAAACACATTATGGTAACACCATAAACAACTACAAAATGGCCGATAAATGTTGCCATTAAACGCCTTCTTCAAATAAACTTAAAACGAGTGTTACTAACTCGACAAATAAAGAACGCATGAAATATGGCCTGTGCTATCTTTGTATGGGGAATATAACATGAATTTATATGGCAACTCAGCGTACAGTAATTACCCGTGTAAAATTTTATTAGGCACTAATTATTGGTTTTGGAATGGCAAGATTATTACGGAGGTTTTAAAAAAAAGTATTTATTGATAGCTGTCTTGTGTTGACGTTAACTTTGGATATGTTTTATGGTTAACTGTTCGTCTTTTTATAGAAAATAGTGTTTGTTTTTAACTTATAGTGTCAGTTTATTTTGGTCTTCTAAGTTGGCAATTATGATATATACTGTCTTTCATAATTCAACTCATATAGTTGTTGATCTAAAAAGTTTTAATTTCACCTATATTTCATTTATTAATCCCACCTCTTTTTAACACACGTGTATAGGTAGCATTCCCAATAAAAAACTTAATTGAGCGTCAACTAACGAAAATAAACTGCCAGTTCCAAAAATAAAAATTCAAAAACCGAAGATGCATTCCATAAACAATGTATTTTTTAAATATCTTCGTTCACTTTAATTGCCAGCAATAAAAATTTGAATATGGTAGCGAGGAAGCGTGCCATAAATGCACGCATGCTTGGAGTTTGGCAACACTAGCGACCTCTTACGTTAATGGCTTTGGAGGACATAAAATATTTTATAAAATGCATTTTCACTTCTGGAATGCGTACTTTTGTTACATAATGCATTTTGATACTCATTTACATTTTATAAATCATTCGAAATTAAGTTTTTTTTTTTTTTTATTAAGTTAAGTTTATAGTAACATTGGTATGAAATGTTTACGATCTAATACTCAATAAATCAATAGCAAATTAATCGAACTTAAAAAGTAATCAATTGATGATCCTCTAACACGATACTTCCGCTATCGAACGGTTTTCAATTATTTTCTTCCTTTAGTACACGCATTTTTACAATTTTCATGAAATACCCTGCGATTTTACCCGCTTTCTACCCGTTATCAGAAGAATTTTGGGATGAAAAGTAACCTATAACCTTCCTCTTGAATTTGTTTATCATATTTTCAAAGATTTAGTCAAATTCAACGAATTGTTAGCCAGATATAAGCAGGTTTGGAAAAAAAATCACTGATTTTTCAGCTTTATCATATTTCAAAAAACGAACACTTTTCTTCTTTCGGGATAAAGTATAATATCCCATGTGTTATACTGATGTATAACCTATATCACTGTAAAGGTTTATCCAAAATTCATTAAGTGTTTGCCTACATAACATACATACATCGTAACAAATTTTCGTAGTTATAATATACTAGCAGCGCCCCGCGGTTTTACCCGCGTTGTGCCCGTTATCGTGGGAATTTCGGGATTTTTTTTACATAAAAACCTTCCTCTTGAATCACTCTACCTATTACAAAAAACCGCATCAAAATCCGTTGCGTAATTTTAAAGATTTAAGCATACAGACAGACAAACAGACAGACACGAAAAAGAGGCGACTTTATTTTATACTATGTAGTGAAGTAAGGTAAAATGGTCAACCACTAAAGGGTACCCATAAGTACGCCACACGGAACTCTAAAAGTACAACTCAAAAAAATATCGTGAGTAAAGACAGTTACCCACTTGCGTGAGTTGCGTGGCGTCTCAATTGAGCTGTTTTCTCCATACATAATTATTTATACCGATATTAACGAATTAGATTAAACAAACGCAACTTTCACATAACACAAACATGGAACTTGCGGTGTGTTCCCGCGTTTATGAAGTAATGAAATTATTTGATAAGTAGGTTTTATTTTAAATTATTTAACCTCTTTTTATGAGCGGAAGTGGGTTTCGGCCGTTTAGAGAGTTTGTATTTGGAATTCGTATTATTTTTTTGTTCTTTTTAGAACGTTTGCTTATCTTGAATTGTACAAATGGATTTTAGTATTTGTTAGTTCGTTGGCCCTTTTCAAATGTGTACCATTAAGAGCGTTTTCACATTATCCGATCCGATATCGGTGTCGGACGCCGATCCGATATCGGGGTTAAGTAAAATGTATGAAATAAGTACCTGTCTTTCATATTGTCCGGCCCGATATCGGAACATATTTCATACACTAGCAGCGCCCCGCGGTTTTACCCGCGTTGTGCCCGTTCCCGTAGGAAATCCGGGATAAAATGTAGCCTATAGCCTTCCTCGATAAATAGACTATCTAACAGTGAAAGAATTATTCAAATCGGTTCAGTAGTTTCTGAGATTAGCGCGTTTAAACAAACAAACAAACAAACAAACAAACAAACAAACAAACAAAACAAACTCTTCAGCTTTATAATATTATATTTCATACATTTGACTTACCCCGATATCGGATCGGCGTCCGACACCGATATCGGATCGGATAATGTGGAAACGCTCTTAAACGTGTTGCCTTAAATGAAAATGTTGTGTAACATATAAACGGTACCTACCTATTACCATGTAAACTGTCAAACAAGAAATCATAAACATACAATATGTTTATTTCAAAACCCTCTTTACGACAATAATATCACAAAAAAACATAAGCATATCTACATCTCAAAACCCTCTTCTAAAATTTTTAGTCAAAAACATATCTCTCCATTCGCAGTCGAGTAAAATATCACACGTCTTAACATGATCCTTCTGACATTTCGAATAAACAATAAGTCCTTGCATACACGAGCGGAGCAATCCGTTTATTTCACAGGGACAATTCGTTATTTATCTTGCCCGTAAAGGGAGGAGGTAAGCCCGAGATTTGCGAACTAATTTCAACTCGAATCCTTAAAATGAGCGGGATTTGAGCGGCGTCTCACCCTCGTGTGTACTCACCTTAGTGATGTTTTTTTTTTGTTTACGGTTTAAGCTGTTTAGGTTTTGATAAGATTGCGTTTTTTATGGTAACTTTAAAATTAAAGATGAGAAGTTTTTTTTATATCAGAGGCCTTTGGCGGCTCAATAACTCTGACACCAGGATTGGTCAGTTTGACCATCCACTCGATAAGAAGAAGAAGAATATTAAAGTAAACACGATTTTTTTTAAATGTTGTGTTGTTGATCTGTATTTGTCCTTTGGTACTTTCAAAATGAAGAATAGTTATTTAATTATCCAAGACTAGCTTCTAAAAGAAAAAATAAACAAAAAGAATACGTACGTATGGAAATAACCTCCATCTTTTAATTTAAATAAGTTGAAGTAAGGCAACACACTAAATTAAATTACTTGATGAAAATATTTTTAATTTACACAAAAAAAAACCTTTTTTAAACAAATACGTAAACACCTCCTTACTAATAAATCATTTACTAATTACTCAAGTTAAATAAAAATAAAATAAAAGAAAACGCGAATACAATTTCTGCCTTCAAAAAAATAATTGACTACATACCTACTTCACGGTACTTGCTAATAAAAAACAAAAAAAAAAATCTATTAAAGACTCCCCACTGGTTTAATTATAAAGATCCGTGCACACTGTTCGCGGGTCGTTAATATCAACGAACTTTATTGCGAATTAGTCTTTAGGGACCTTTTTAAACACCTATTTAATTATAAAGATACGTAAAAGTTTATGCCGTTTTTATTATTTTCTTTTTAACCTTTTAACCGAAGTTGAGAATAAAGAAAAGTTTACAATTCGTTCATTTCTAAACTGTTCTTAATTCGCGTTTATTAATGTCTCTCGATGGGCATGCGACTGAAATAGACCCATTGTAACATGTTTTAACTGATTTTAAAAAAAGGTAGTTCTAATATAAAATTAATTTGGGATAAAGCAGTAACGTTTGATGTTAAAAATCTTATTTTACTGTTTTAATCGCTATTGTATTAGTAGCGTGATCCTTAGACACCTACCAACAAAAAACTTTTTTTTGTATTTTCACTTGTCCTTCATCTTGTATACTAGTTTACTTTAGTTCCTTGAATATACGAATCTTAAAAAACAATAGAAACAAAGTGAACTATTGTGTCATCGGCAAAAAAATAAGAATTATTTTTCCCATAGTTTGTCGTATTTTTTTTTGCATGTTAACCCTTATATTGCCAAAGTCCGACCATCTGCAAGTATTCCCATATTTGCATAGCGTCCTTGAATATGAAATGATATAAATTCACCGAATCACATCCCTTATTTGCATACCCTAAGTCACCTGTTTTTGAACTTCCGAAAAATTTACATTAAAAGACTTTTGGTGTAACTTAAGTATTTAATTCAATAATTGCACTAATATTCTAACGGTCTTTATATTTTTACTACCCGCGGTGCTACCCATCTTGTTCTTGTAATTTCGGTATAAGATGTATCCCATGTGATATTCTGATGTATAACCTATATTACTGTAAAGTTTCATCCAAATCTGTTCAGCAGTTTTTGCGTGAAAGAGTAACAAACATACATACATGCTCACAAACTTTCGAATTAATATTGGTAGGACTTTCCGTTGTCACCGTTGTCTTGTAGTATTCCACCCTTTTGAGAACACAACACATACATTTTCGCACAATAATTGCTTGTCAAAATTTACTTTATGCAACCGCTACTGTAGAAGATTATCAGGTTAAATATTAAATGCAAATTTTATTTCGATTCCCACAGGTGATTTGCATGCGGAAGGGTTAAGAAAAATCTTAAGGTTACTGGAATATGCTAATTGGCGTTTAAGGGGTTAACACAGCAGCTGTGTTATTGTAATGGTAAGTTTGGCGATTTATTTCTTATAGATTTGGTTATGTTTTGCATAAATTATGCGCGAAATGTATACATTTTCTGTTTAATAATGTGTTTTTTTATCTGGATTTCTATTCGGGGCATGGGAAGCAGAATGATGTATATACAGTAGAAAGAGATTAGTATAATTGACAGTAGGTAGATATAAGTAGTTACACGATGTTGTAACGTTATGCAAAGAAATGCAATGTTACATGCAGACAGTAATATCTACCCTCCAAGACACTGCAGTACTTTGGACAATTTTGTTAAAAAACAATATGTTACATTACTACGTAACAATAATGTCAACTCACCTTAAAATATCAAAATAAATACCTATTGTTAATGTTTTAAGATTATGTTATTCTTAAAAGAAGACTCATCACAGAAGACTACAATTTGAAGATTTGTTGCTAAAGAAGATGTATCATTTGTTGAAGAAGAATGTGAATGAAGTTTCCAGTACTCAAGAAGATAAAGAAGAAGAAGAAGAGAGAAGAATGAAGAGACCTGGTGATTACCACTAGCGAGGTATAGAGTTCCTACGTGTAGCATATTGTAGGAACTTCATACCGTGCTCTTGGGTTTGCCAAACTTCTCCGTTATTCTAGAAGATTGAGAAGACAGAAGATTTAATTTAAGTTTTACTTTTATGCCTCAACGCCTCGGTGGTCTAGTGGTATGTGCACATGCCTGCCAAGACTGAGGTCCCGGGTTCAATTCATGGCTCGGGTTTGCTGATTATGCTTAATCCTCCTTACTGTACTGATATCTTCAGTGCGATGAGAGGCCTTTGCCCAGCAGTGGCACATTACAGATTAATACTTTACTTTTTATTACTCTAAATAAGTATTATACTGGTTTCTTAAGTTTAACCGAACTCTACTCATTTTGAATTGAAATTACGTTTACGGATACACTTCGCTTTTATTTTACATTTTTATCTGACGTTTCGGCCCCTTTACAGGAACCGTGCTCACAGAAGACTTCTGTAGTTTCAATTCAAAAGAAGTATAATAGTGATAAATGAATGTATAAATGATGTTAACATAAATAAGTTGTAGTTAGTTTTTAAGTTTTTATTATTATAATTAACTATCAACGCCTCGTGGTTTTACCCGCGTTGTGCCGGTTCCCGTGGGAATTTCGGGAATTTTTATACATATAAATCTTCCTCTTGAATTACTCTATCTGTTAAAAAAACCGCGTTAAAATCCGTCGCGTAGTTTTAAAGATCTAAGCATACATACAGCAGGGACAGACAGCGTTAAGCGACTTTGTTTTATACTATGTAGTGACTAGCAGTGCCCCGAGGTTTTACTTGTGATGTCATCATTCCTGTGGAGTTTTTTGAATGAAAAACAAGCATAAACCTTCCTCTTGAATCACTCTGTATGTTGTTAAATTTTTTATGAAAATATGCTCAGTAGATTTTGAGATTATCAATCTCATTTAGTCCTCTATGACTACGGTTCCTGTAAAGGTGCCGAAACGTCAGATAAAAATGTGAAATATAAGCGATGTGTATCCGTTAATGTAGCTTCAATTTAAATTGTATAGTAATTAAAAATACGGTTAAATCTCGAGCAAATCCAGATTACACGTAGTAACTAAGAGAGAAATAAAAATAATATTACTTATAAAAAACTGTAAAACGTAATTATCCCGTGATTGTTAAATAATTACAAGTAATTGTTGTAAACATAATAATGACAACAATTTAGATGTCTGGTGTTATGTAACCGACATTCTGATATGAAAACAACATTTTACAACAACGATAAGCTGCTAATTATGGTTATGTTAGACTAGCTGTGCCCGCCACTTTGTCCGCGTGGAATTTCACACAAATATAGCCTAAGTTACTCCTTATTACATAAGTTATCTACCAGTATATGTAAATGTAACTTATTGTAAATGTTTAAATTTCAAATTTTCAAATCAATAATAAAATAAAATCTGTATACAAATGCCAATGTAAAACTTATGTTATGGAAGAGCGGGTTCTCCTGGCACAGGTAATTTTTACCTAAAAGGAGATCCCAACAACTTTATTTAAGAATTCAATGTATACGTTTTTGATGAATAAAATTTATTAAGTATTTATTATTATTATTTATAGTCAAAGTTATCTCAAAATCGGTTCAGACATTTCAGACATTAGTCGGACCCAACAGACAGAAAATTGTAATAAAATGTTTTTTTTTTTGGTATATGCACCGTATAAAATTCATATGCATATAATAAAATGACTGTAAAGTTTCAAAAAATCCGTTCAGTTTCTTTTGAGAGAAAGAGTTACAAACATACATACATCCATGGCTTCACTTATCATTTTCACTCTGTTTATCTATACTAATATTATAAAGCTGAAGAGTTTGTTTTGTTTGTTTGTTTAAACGCGCTAATCTCAGAAACTACTGAACCGATTTGAATAATTCTTTCACTGTTAGATAGTCTATTTATCGAGGAAGGCTATAGGCTACATTTTATCCCGGATTTCCTACGGGAACGGGCACAACGCGGGTAAAACCGCGGGGCGCTGCTAGTAATAAATAACAGGCTATTGCCATTGTGTTATTTATATCTCTGTACGAGTATACATATTACGAGTACTTTTGTAGGTTTGGGATAAATTACGAGTAGATCTTATTTTTTAGGTTAAGCACAAACTAATAAATTACATTTACGTATTTCCTTCCTTCAAGACTTATATTGACTCTTCATTTTGAAAACGTTTGCAATATTATTAAAATGGCCTGTTACTGTTATCCTGTATCATCCCACTGTTGGGCAAATGCCCACCACCTAACCCATTCCCACTACTCTGCGGCCTGTTACTGTTAGCCTGTATCATCCCACTGTTGGGCAAATGCCCATCACCCAACCCATTCTGTAGCCTGTATAATCCCACTGTTGGGCAAATTCCCACCACTCTAACCCATTCCCACTACTCTTCTTGATTAGAAATAGCCTATTACCAGCTGTATCCCGCGATTTCACTCGCGACCACTAGATGGCGCTAGAGTGCTTGTCAAAACATGCTATCGTTATTTTACCACAGGTTTGATAGGGAACCCTAGATATTAATTATAGCTATAGCTATAAACAGGTAACGACTTTCCTATTTTCTTTATACTGGATAGGACTGTCAACTTTTTACCGTAGAAGAACTGAGTAGCGAGACTTTTACAAATTATGTTCTTGATGGGATATATCTTGTCTATACTAATATTATAAAGCTGAAGAGTTTGTTTTGTTTGTTTGTTTGTTTGTTTGTTTAAACGCGCTAAACTCAGAAACTACTGAACCGATTTGAATAATTCTTTCACTGTTAGATAGTCTATTTATCGAGGAAGGCTATAGGCTACATTTTATCCCGAAATTCCCACGGGAACGGGCACAACGCGGGTAAAACCGCGGGGCGCTGCTATGTTGGATAAGCCTTGAATCTATAGGTACTAATATTATAAAGCTGCAGAGTTTGTTTGTTTGAACGCGCTAATCTCAGAAACTACCTACCACTCCGATTCGAATAATTATTTTTGTAAAAGCCACATTCAACAGGAAGGTTATAGGCTATTTTTGATCCCGAAATTCCTACGGGAACGGGCACTACGCGGGTAAAACCGCGGGGCGCTACTAGTGTTAAGAGAAAATTGTTTGAGAAAATGTACAACCGCGGGGAACAGCCAGTACATATTTATTACTAGCCATATTTACGACTAGCAGCGCCCCACGGTTTTACCCACGTTGTGTCAATTCCTGTGGGAATTTCGGGATGAAAAAGAGCCTATGTTACTCGTGGATAATGTAGCTTTCGAATGGTGAAAGAATTTTTAAAAACGGTCTAGTAGTTTTTGAGCCTATTCATTACAAACAAACGAAGTTTTCCTCTTTATAATATTATTAGTGTAGAAGTGGAGATTCAAGTTTGGCGTCAGTAATAAATTAATTTGCTGTTTACTGACAATAACAATTGGTAATTATAGAATAACTAGCAGCGCCCCGCGGTTTTACCCGCGTTGTGCCCGTTCCCGTGGGAATTTCGGGATAAAATGTAGCCTATAGCCTTCCTCGATAAATAGACTATCTAACAGTGAAAGAATTATTCAAATCGGTTCTGTAGTTTCTGAGATTAGCGCGTTTAAACAAACAAACAAACAAAACAAACTCTTCAGCTTTATAATATTAGTATAGATTTAACAGAATGTAAATGCAACGGAACAGTAATTAATTCCGTTAAAATAGCCGATAATTAATAATTTATGTTATTGATGCAATGACACCGTTTGAAGTAAGCCGTTGGTAATTTAATTGTAATTAGGTTAACAGATGTTTTAATATCAGAAGTTGTTATTGGCTAGATGAGTTCTACGGTTTTGCTTGTCCCGTTTCCGTGGGAATTTGGGGAAAAGTGTATAATAAGTTTTACTGGTTCATCTGTCTGTCTTAAATAAATGACGATAGTGGTAAAATATAAGGACGATTATTCGATTTGTATTGCCTACTGCCTATTAATGAACTTTGTTGAAAATGCTTGCTAAAATTTATGGAAAATAATTCGACATATTTTTCGAAAAGATTTACTTCAAACGGTATTAATTGACAGATAACACACAAAAGACATACAAAGTTAATTAAAAATTTCAACTGTCATAATAACATATCCAGCGACTAGCAGCACCCCATGGGTTTTCCCGCGTTGTACCCTTTTCCGTACGAATTTCAGGATGAAAAATGGCTTTCAACCTTCTCTTTGAATGTGGCTATCCATTACAAAAAGAATCAATCAAATCGGATTGGTAGTTTCTGAGTTCTAATTAAAAAAAACAAAAATTCAAACTTCTTTAGTTACAACAAACATGATTTTTACAAAATTAAATAATACAATTCAAAATTAAATACCGAAAACCACAAAACTATCCGATATATCATTCCAAAATAGTATAACATTATACTAATTAGTTAAAATAGTTATATTATACTTTTTTTTATACAATTTCGTCATCTCAAAACAGTTTTACATCAGATATCTATTATCACTGGTGGTCTTCTCATAAAACCCATAAAGAACAGAGATAGCCTAAAATTTAAAGTATCATATTCACTAGAATGTGAATATATAAATAATTTTGACTATAAATTGATTTAGGTATACATTTCCATGTTTAAGTAAGTAGGTATTTCTATTCATACCTATTACTGTTAAATTGACTGAGTAACAATAGAGGATCTATTCCGATCTAATACCAAAAACTAATACCATTTGGTATTACTTTATTTCCGAATTTATTTTTCATTCCCAACGAGTACCACGTTTTTTTAAACAAAAAATGTATTCCTAACGAATACCAAAACATTACTTGTAAGTACAGTCAGCTAAAAAAAAATAACCCTAACCTACCGAATTACTTACTATTCGGTAGGTTAGGGTTATTTTTTTTTTACTAGTTCCATAGTTATCGGTTAACATTAATTAACATTATGAGAAAATTAACTAGTGGTTGTAAATAAGCATTTTAATTTTACTGAACCTGACTGTACTTTATTCCTTCAAACTTATTTTGGTATTGGTTTACAATGTGGTACTCGTTGGGAATGGAAAATAAGTTCAGAAATAAAGTAATACCAAGTGGTATTAGTTTTTGGTATTAGATCGGAATAGATCCAATAGAGATGGGTGTAATGATAACCTCAATATGTTGATCTATCTTTTTTGAAAATTTTACCAAAAGTGGTTTTACACGTGTTTAGGTAGTCATGCAGATGACATTTTGAAAAGTTTAGATTTTTTTTCATTTTGTGTCTCATTAAGTACATCTCTCATTCAGGTTATGAAAGTTTTTGTTATCACTACATAGTATAAATAAAGTCGTCTCTTTTTCGTGTCTGTCACACTGTTTGTCTGTCTGTATGCTTAAATCTTTAAAATTACGCAACGGATTTTGATGCGGTTTTTTGTAATAGGTAGAGTGATTCAAGAGGAAGGTTTTTATGTAATAAAATTCCCGAAATTCCCACGGGAACGGGCACAACGCGGGTAAAACCGCGGGGCGCTGCTAGTTTATAATATTAGTAGGATGGGAAATTTCTCGTATAAAACTGATGCACTGCTAGTTAATATAAAAATTCTAAATGTCCGATGAAAAACCACGTATTAATTTGTCTTCGATTAATAAAACGTGTCACATGATTCAGAGATCAGTGACCTCTCAATATTATAATATTAAAAGTTTCACGTATTTAGTGGTGACTAAAGTCCATCTTTTAAATGCGACTAAAATAATAAGTTATTGCAATAAGCCTCGCTTTTTATTTAAAAACTAGCTGTGCCCCGCGGTTTCACCCACAGCGCACCCGTTCCCGTAGGAAATACGGGATAAATACATAGTATCCTATATCCGTCTCCTGGTTCTAAGCTACCTCCCCACCAATTTTCAGCCAAATCGGTTCAGCCGTTCTCGAGTTATAAATAGTGTAACTAACACGAGTTTCTTTTATATAGACTAACAGCGCCCCGCGGTTTTACCCGCGTTGTGCCTGTTCCTGTAAAAAAATCGGGATGAAACTATAACCTTCCCGTTGAATGTGGCTATCCATTACAAAAAGAATTATTCAAATCGGAATGGTATTTTCTGAGATTAGCGCGTTCAAACAAACAAACTCTTCAGCTTTATTATATGAACTAGCAGCGCCCCGCGGTTTTACCCGCGTTGTGCCAGTTCCCGTGGGAATTTCGGGATTTTTTTTACATAAAACCCTTCCTCTTGAATCACTCTACCTATTACAAAAAACCGCATCAAAATCCGTTGCGTAATTTTAAAGATTTAAGCATACAGACAGACAAACAGACAGACACGAAAAAGAGACGACTTTATTTTATACTACGAGTATCTATCTTCTATCTATCTATCTATACTAATAAAGCTGAAGAGTTTGTTTTGTTTGTTTGTTTGTTTGTTTGTTTGTTTGTTTGTTTGTTTAAACGCGCTAATCTCAGAAACTACTGAACCGATTTGAATAATTCTTTCACTGTTAGATAGTCTATTTATCGAGGAAGGCTATATAGGCTACATTTTATCCCGGATTTCCTACGGGAACGGGCACAACGCGGGTAAAACCGCGGGGCGCTGCTAGTGTAGTGATATAGATGGGACACATTAGACAAATATTAATAGCCTGTAATACAACATACACTATTTTCTACGTGCAATTTAGGGTCCGTTCACACAGACCGGCTCGGAGAGGAGAGCAGATTCTTATCACGTGGAAAACAGAGTTTTTAGTATTTGTATTAAGGTTTATTTTTGCATGTGCACTGCTTTTGTGATTAAGAATGCTTGAAGGCGCTTGGTGTGAAATAATAAGAGGAGCTTACCGGCTCCGATCGCGTAATTTTTCTCGATCGTGCAGTTGTTTGGCTCCGATTGCATGCTCTTTAACGCTCGCACAGCCGATCGGTTCCGATTGCGTGCTCTTTCTCGCTCGCGCAACCGATCGGCTCCGATTGCGTGCTCTTTCTCGCTCGCGCAGCCGATCGGCTCCGATTGCGTGCTGGATCGGAAGACTGGTACTGCCTTTGTAGTGTACCCATCCGGCTCCGAGCACATCCGAACGGCTCCGAGCGCATCCGACCGGCTGCGAGCGCATCCGACGGGCTGCGAGCGTATCCGACCGGCTGCGAGCGATTCCGACCGGCTGCGAGCGCATCCAACCGGCTCCGAGCGCATCCGCTTTCAGGTCGCTTCCAGCCGGTCTATGTGAAATAGTTGGCGGCTCCGCTCCGACCAACTCCAACCGCATACGATCCGGTCTGTGTGAAAAGAAAAATGCGCGCCGATGCTCTCCGAGCCGGTCTGTGTGAACGGACCCTTAGAAGCTTCTTAGAAGCTACGATGACACGAACTTTAATTAGTAAAAAATCAAAATTTGAATTGCATCTACGTTTACGGATACACTTCGCATTTATTTTACACTAGCAGCGCCCCGCGGTTTTACCCGCGTTGTGCCCGTTCCCGTGGGAATTTCGGGAATTTTTTTACATAAAAACCTTCCTCTTGAATCACTCTACCTATTACAAAAAACCGCATCAAAATCCGTTGCGTAATTTTAAAGATTTAAGCATACAGACAAACAAACAGACAAAAATAGCGACTTTGTTTTATACTATGTAGTGATTTTTATCTGACGTTTCGGCCCCTTTACAGGAACCGTTGTCACAGAAGACAAGAAGTGTATCCGTAAACGTAGATTCAATTCAAAATGAGTGTTCGCTTAAGCTTAAGGAACCAGTAAAAAACAAAAATTGCGATTTTAATAGTTTTAAAACTAACAACGAAATTACAGTTAAATATCCAAATTCACTTACCAGAATAAACTTCACATAATTAGTACTTACTTTTACTAATACTTACTTACCACTTAACTACCACTAACATTTCCAACTTGTCATGTCGTAAACAGCATACCACCTCCGGAACATTCGGTTATCGCCTGCTCAAGCGTCGTTCGCGCAAAACGTGTGTATTCTCAACATTTCGTGACTGCATCTAATAAATATCTGTGGAAACTGTTTGGTACGAGACTTGCTAAAACTTTCATAATAATGAAATCACTTGTTAATGTAGGATGGCACTTTGAATGGAACTCATCTGATTTATTTTATTAATACCAAGTCCCTTTAGTTAACTGTCATAATTAGACATCAAGCGATTATTTAGCAGAGGTTTACGAGTGGTTTTGACATGTAGTAGTCATTCATTCATGTATTCATTCGTTCGTTCGTTTCGAGTAGGCTAGTGGCCAACCCTGGAGTCGGAGTTTTTAGACCGCCCAAAGGCCTCCGACATGGTCTGACGATTGCACCGATTGCACCGGGACCGACAATTTAACGTGCCCTCCGAAGCACGGTAGCGCTCAGATAGAAATGCCACTATCGGCTACCCATCCAAGTAGGGGTCGAGCTGCACGTAGCTTAACAATCGCAATGAGGTAACATCGCTTAGTCAAACTAAGCCACGGTTACTTTCTACGGATAGTAGTCGTTACATGAGCCATGTCAGAGGCCTTTGGCGGCTCAATAACTCTGGCACCAGGATTGGTCAGGTTGACCATCCACTCCAAAGCACGGAATCATCTTACTTTTCGGGCAATCAGGTGATTCAGCCTGCAATGCCCTAACCAAACTGAGGGCAGTCTCACAAAGAGATTTTTGTGAGCTATTGTCCCCACCGGGAATCGAACCCGGAACCTCCGGATCGTGAGCCGAGCGCTCAAACCACAAGACCACGGAGGCTGTTTACACAAATATAAACGTATAAACGTAGCATATCAAAGTCCTGGTGGAAATTCTCCCTTAACCAAGTAAAACTGTGTATCGTAGGTTAATTGTACACCTAATTAAACTAACGATAATTAAAACAAGAATTTATGTAACAAGATTAAAAGTTACACCAAAAAGTGTATTTTCGAAATTGTTAAATAACATGCGAACAGTACTTTGGGTAGTTTAGTATAAAATGTTATACATTTATACATATTTATGTATATTATTATACAATTTATACGTGTACCGACGCTATTCTATTTAGTATTAACACCCACACGTTTAGAATTTAAAGTTACGATGGTTTATGTTAGAAAAGGTTTGGTTTTTGATGGGTTCTGTATTATATTTTTATTCGATTAACCCGTTGGCACAGTGGCAGTGAGAATGCTTACTGTGCCAGGGGTTGAGGGTTCGATTTCCGCCTGGACTCAAAAATATGTGCAGACATAGTTGGTGACGACGTCTGTGTGTCAATTGTATAATCATAATTTTAAAGTTTGTGTGTATGTATATGTAGTAGTATCAGTTTGTTAGATTCACTAATACAAGCTTAGAGCTTACTTTGAACAATTAACCATGTGTTTATACCAATATAATCAGGGTTAATGGTAGAACCATACATAGGTACATTACCTACCTTGAAAAGTGCTAGTTACAAAAATATTGAGACCTTTTTTGCTCGTACCCCATTTCCAGTCTTACGTACAAAGTACTTCGGCCTTCAGTGACCTTAACAAACAAACAAAGGTTTTCTTCCCAACTCACAGAACCCTAAACAACCAAAACTCGAAAGGTTCAATGATCCACGCTCATTAAGTTTTGATCACATTACTGTAACAACAAAAAGTCGTATAATCCACTGGATTTCTCGAAATGAATTCGTCTTTATGTTCGCAGTTTAAGAGCTGTTTTTGTCTAATTTGTAAGGCAGGTAAGGTTTAGTATGATAACATTCTTGGGTCGTAGTTACCGAAAGATTAGGGAATTCCTCTCAAATATTACTTTGAAATGTTTGTAGGGTCCTCGACTTGTTAGCCGACCCATGGATAGTTATCTACCTATGTGTTTAAAACGAACGAGTATTTTTAGTTTTTAACTAAATTTATTTTGGTTAACGTATAGTGAAGTAAGTTTAATTAAATTGATACTTATATTAAATTTATTTATATACCTAACAGAGACATTAATAGTAAATATGTTTATCTATAATATAAAAATGAGTCGCAGAATTTGTTGCTAAGCGTATAACTTCAGAACGACTGCACCAAATTGAATGATTCTTTTTTTAATGTGTTCCTTATTGTCAGGACAAGGTTTTTATATAAGAAAAATAAGGAATAAAAATCTCAAAATTCCCACGGGAACGGGGGCGCTGCGGGTGTAACCGCGGGGCACAGCTAGTACTAATATAATAAAGGTGAAGAGTTTTTTGTTAGTTTGAACTCCCTTATATCAGAAACTACAAATCCGATTTGGATAATTCTTTTTGCAAAGGATAGCTACATTCGACGGTTAGATTATACTTGGCCACAGATTATTAAATAGTTACTTCGTTGGGCTATTTTGTATCGCGAAATCCCTGGAACGGGCAAAACGTGGGTAAAACCGCGGGGTGCTGCTAGTGATGTGATAAAACCAAGGACTGTTTTTGATAGATTGTTAAAACGCGCTAATCTCTAAAATCAGTCTGATTTTGATAAATATTTGTTTGTAGATCGAAATTTTATGAAAAACAAGTACAATGCGGGTAAAAATGCGGGTACTAGTAATAATGATAGTCACATTGAACAAGACTTGAAACAGCCTCCGTGGTCTTGTGGTTTGAGCGCCCGGCTCACGACCCGGATGTTCCGAGTTCGATTCCCGGTGGGGATATCTCACAAAAATCACTATGTGAGAGTTTCCTCAGTTTGGTTAGGGCATTGCAGGCTGAATCACCTGATTGTTCGAAAAGTAAGATGATTCCGTGCTTCGGAGGGCACGTTAAGCCGTCGGTCCCGGTTACTCTCTACGGATAGTAGTCGTTACATGGGCTATGTCAGAAGCCTTTGGCGGCTCAATAACTCTGACACCAGGATTGGTCAGATTGGCCATCCACTCGATGAAGAGAGAGAAGATTGAACAAGAAGACTCAGGCCTTACTCATAAACGCTTATTACCAAACTTTAGCTATCAAATAGTTTGTCCCTTTCCGACATACGCTATTTTTCAAAGAGCGAAAGAGACAAAAAACTTTAAATCACTGTTTAAGTTAAATATCGTTTTTGAATAAGGCCGTTACAGGTTTATTTTCTTACAAAAAATCCTATACGAGAAGAAGTACAGCGAGGACAAACGGTTTTGTCCTTAGACTTTCATCACACAAACAGAAGAGAACTTAGTTAAGTTTAAACGAGTATTATATGGAATTTTGAAGTGATGTGTGTTAGTATGCGAGTCGCGTTAGTTCGTGAAAGAATGCGAAAGAAACTTGCCTAATATTTGCATTGAATTGTAATCGCATTGAATCGTTTCGGACATTTCAAACTGGCACAAAATTGTATTTTGAATTAAAGATGGCGCCTACTCAAGGCCCTTACACTTTAACTTGGCCAGTTAAAGTGTAAGGGCCTCATTCATAACTAGATGAATGGATGACCATAAAAAAGTATTAGCCTGTAATGTCCCACTGCTGGGCAAAGGCCTCTCATCTCACTGAAGATATCAGCACAGTGAGGAGGAATAGGTATAATCACCACGCTTGCTAAATGCAGGTTGGTGATCTTAAACCCGAGCCATGTTTGAAAAGTTGGAAACATGTTTTCTCTCGCCTTGGGAATCACTACATAGTATAAAACAAAGTCGCTTTCCGCTGTCTGTCCCTATGTATGCTTAAATCTTTAAAACTACGTGACAGATTTTGATGCGGTTTTTTAAAATAAATAGAATGATTCAAGAGGAAGGTTTATGTGCATAAAAATTCCCTAAATTCCCACGGGAACGGGCACAACGCGGGTGAAACGCTAAATAAAACAATCAAAAGTACTAACCAATAGTTTATTGAGCAGACTTATACATAGTACTCTTGTACTCCTTAACTTTGAATGCGAAGACTTCACACGATGGATATAGGGCATTTTTTGTTAGTCCTGGTTTTAAAATACGCCATCACCTTCCTTGTCACCTGGGTAAAGAGAAAAAATAAATTAGATATGTACTTGAAACTATAATGTGTTATAAATTGTAGATGCGTTATTTTTACTATTAAAGGAAATAGGTTTATATATTTTCCTTTAAGATAGTCTACTTTTCAAACATGGCTTGGGTTTGAGATCACCAACACGTAAGGTGATTGTGCCTAATCTTCCTAACTGTACTGATATCTTCAGTACGATGAGAGGCATTTGCCCAGCAGTGGGACATTACAGGCTAATACTTTTTTATGGTCATCCATTCATATATTTAAGCCTAAAAGAACAAATGCCTCTATCTATCCTCTTGTCTGTTTAAAAACAAAATATTTCACGTATGAGTTTTCATTGAACAAGATTCTTATCTGGTTAAAGCTCCTTACTATCAAGTTAAATAAAAAAAATAAAAAACCATGCACAAAAACAGCTGCACTGACTTTTACCAAACATAGCTGAGAACAACCGCAAAGAAACTAGCTTTCTAACGAATTGTATCGAAATCGGTTCATCCGTTTAAGAGTTACAGACAGATAGACAGATAGACATCGACGTCTTAACTTATTACACCCTTTGCGTCAGGGGTTAAAAAGTTATGTCACTAAAGTTGCAAGAGAAACTGTAGCAGTCATAGAGAAGGTTAAAGTTATTACTTGCTTTATTAACTTTCCAACGCGAAAAAACCCGTGTGAGTACGTTTAAATTATGAGTCATAGAGAAGTCACAATTATAAACCTTTTCTACGTAATACAACACGGGTCACAAAACTGAGGGGAGTTATACACCATTGTCTTAGGCAGCTTCCTGCTACAAGCCGGGACAATTTCGCACTTGGGGTGGTGACTACAGGTCGTCAGACCTTCGGCGAACAGTTCTCCTAACTTCCTCCTCACGCACCTCGGCACCATCATACACGACGGATTATGGTGGCACCCAAACTCCGAAGCTCTCACTTTATCTACCACCTCCATAGCATTATTTATAATGTACTTTGTAGAACACACTGGAATCTCAGTGCATTTAGGCTTATGCTGGCAGGACTTGACACCGTTATTCTCTAAGGTGCAAACTGGCAGTTTAGGACATAATGGCACGTGGATGCAAGGGATCTGACAGTTCACGTCGGTATGGGGCCGGTTGCAAACGCGGACCAGCTCGCAAGGAGGATAATGAGCACATATACTCTGGATGTTCTTCTCATTTGTACATGTTATTTCGCTTGGAGGCAGGGCTTGGGCATTCATTTCCAAGAATGACTTGTAGTATTGGCTACTCTCATTCTTGTAGCTCGGCTTTTTCTTTTTCTTATTTTTCTTAAGTTTATTCTTCTTGATTTCGGTGACTGGGTAGGTGGTGTGGGCTTGGCCTGACTCTCTGGGCTGAGGCAAGTTGAGGCATCCATTTATGAGGATGCAAGGAGGATTGTGGATGCACAACACTTCGCCCTTGTATTTCTGTGCCAAAGCGTATTTGATGTCCTGGTGCTGCTTTTGACACGGTTTAAATGCGGCAGTGTTGTTTTGTGTGTTTAATGCGCTTTTGCTGGTCTTCTGAGGGCAACGGCATTGAACTTTTTTGTGAGAAGGTTTCTTGTCTTTGCTGTTTTTCGAATTTACGACGCTGGTTGAAGAGGAGTAAGCCAGGCTTTGACATGGTGAAGCTTTAGGCGGGAATGTAGTACAAGTACATCTGCTTTGAACCTCAATTCTGTTATTGACATACTTAGTGTTAAACTGCTCAAAAATATAGTCCCAAAAGCCTGATGACGACGAGGTTACTTTATCGTTGTAATATTTAGTTTCTGGGTGTTTATTGGGCTTAGGGGTCAAAAATTCAGTGTGGTATCTCGATCTGTTGTTATTTTTAGACTGTTTTAGGTTTTCTTCGTATTCTAGACGCGACTTCAGTTTGGACCTGAGTTTCTTTTTAATCAACTTGTTAAGTTTTTCTTTCTCTGTTTCACTATCAGTGGAAGACGGGCTGTACATCTGACGTTTGTGTTTCTTTAGGGGATCAGTGACAGTGCTTATGTCACATGTGTTGATCGTGCGAAAACCCCCAGTGGGATACAGAGAGCGGGTCTCAAAGCTAGGCTTTCTATACAAGTCCTTGATCTGTTTTTCTCCATCATCATCATTGGTGTTCTTACCAATAGACCTGAATTTCTTGGTCAAATAACTAGAAATACAGGGAACCATTCGGCTTCTGACGGCGTATGAAGTCTTGGCCATGTCAGGTTGCCTCATCTTCCTCATACTCAGTTTGATGATTCTGCTGTTCGTATGATCTGTTTGTTCGTTTTTTAACTTTGTTGGGATGGCATCGTAGTCATACGCCTTGGAGGGTTTTCGGGATGAATAGTGATCCCTAGTGAAATCCGATGTCTGTACATTTTTCTGGTATGCTGATGTTTGCACATTCTTTTGGATTATGTGAGAAGACGTTTCGAATTCTGAACTGAAGTTTCGCTCTTCTATGATACTGGGGTCGTACGTGGTGATGAGGAACTCCTCTGAACTCATTTTTCTTTGTTCCTTTTATTTTGCCGCATATCAAGTACTACTGCGAGTGCTTTAGAAAACGAAACTTGCAGTCCAATAACATTATTCATATATTTTTACATTTTTTATATTTTTCTTTGAATATTTTAACGTCATCTTGATGAGTCGTCGCAATTTGTCAGATTTACTATGGAAGTTTTTATTTTATTTTATTAAAGAAGGTTTATATTGGCATCATTAGTCATGGAAGAAGTACTTAGTATTGCCAATAATTTTGTGGTTTGTTAATGGATTTAATAATGGGTTTGTTTGAAGACACTTTAAAAACTTATACTCGTACTACGTTTACATTCAGCCGAAGGACGAGGACGAGTGTGTAAACACAATACTTCTCATGCCACGTCTTCGTCCTCCCCACTTCTCTGCTCTCTTCCCTGCCCACTTCCCTGCTCACTTCCCTGCTCACTTCCCTGCCCACTTCCCTGCTCACTTCCCTGCTCACTTCGGCTGAATGTAAACGTAGTATTAAAATATTCATAACTAGCAGCGCCCCGTGGATTTACCCGCGTTGTACCCGTTCCCGTGGGAATTTCGGGATGAGAAATAGCCTATAACCTTCCTGTTAAATGTGGCTATCTATTACAAAAAGAATTATTCAAATCGGATGGATAATTCCTGAGATTACCTCGAACATAACAAACAAAAAAACAAACTTAAAAATTTTACCTCTTTATAATATCAGTATAGATTAAAACATATTATATCAGTAACAGAATAAACCCTTAAATACGAAAACACAAACTTGACGACGCTAAAATTAGTCTCATAATTACACAATATTAAAAAAGCTTATCCTACATTTTGAAAAAGTAATTATAAAATTCATATTCCATTTCAAAGGGATTCTTTGGGACATTGTTTTGTTTTAAAACGAGGTTTTGAAAAACGGCTGTGGCTCAGTAGATGAAGGGTGGGTTTGAAACAAAGGGGTTGGGGGTTATCCAGATTATTATATAGAAAATTAACCGGTGAATTCATATGAGAGTGATACGTCATGCTAAGGTTAAATAAGTAGTAAGTGTTTTAAAGCGAGTGTTTTGGTACTTTGTTGTTGATTTCTTACGCCTTTACTCAGAGACAAATGCTTCCTTAGAGATGTAGAGATAGAGATGTGATGAGTGATTGTGTTCCAATTTAGGATATAAACAATTTTAAACAGTAACTAGGAAAGTTTTCTTCTTAAGTGGCAAAATTTGGAAAAATACCAAATTTTTACCTATTAGTACCTACTCCTTTTTTTGAAGTCGGTTTAAAAGGTCAAGTATCAACACAAGGTATCCATAACTCGTACTCTAACCGACACTCACGACACCATATCGTAATAGGAATATTATAAAAAAACTAACCGGACTCAAATGCCGAAGCACTATTTCGACTCATAATGAATCGGAGAAGGGTTAACATCATAATAGGGTGGGGTCCCGCAGACCCCTGTGTGATCTAACGCGCGACGGGTTGCGACCGGCGTTATAATTTTGAATTTAGGTCAGTTTTGAAAATCGTTAAAGATTTATGAGGTTACTAGCCGCGCTCCGCGGTGTTACCCGCGTTGTACCCGTTCCCGCGGGAATTTCGGGAAAAATGGTATCCCATGGGTTATTTTGATGAGTAACCTGTATTACTGTAAAGTTTCATCCAAATCCGTCCACTCGTTTTTTCGTGAAACAGTAGCAAACATACTAATATTATAAATGCGAAAGTTTGTGAAGATGGATTTATGTATTGTTTGTTAACCTTTCACGAAAAAACTACTGGACGGATTTGGATGAAACTTTACAGTAATATAGGTTATAAATCAGAATAATACATTTTACATTTTTTTCCGAAATTCCCGCTGGAACGGGTACTACGCGGGTAACACCGCGGGGCGCGGCTAGTAGTTAATAAAATAACAGATATTCTAATAAGAAAAGAAAACACATTTTTTGTTTGCCTTTTTTCTAAATAGTTTGCTTTCTCTACACGTTTTAAAAGTTAAAACAATTTTACACCTAAGAACTTTCGAACCAAATAATTTAGTAGTTAAAGGTTGATGCTCATTATACCGTAATGAAAAATTATGTTCGATCCAAAAGACTTCTTGGTTATGCAGAGTTGATTGATTGCAGTCATTCTTATTATGTTATATCTGAAACAAAGAATAAACAAAATGTTACATTCGTTAGATATATCTATGACGAACCTTATATACCTAAGACTGAAGTTATCCTCTTTTTCTGTGGTTATGGTTACTAAAGCTGTAAATACTTTCGGGCGTAAAAAAGCTATTATCAGTTTTAAGTGTCAGTTTTGTAGTTTTTGCTTCCTCACAAGCTGGTTAAGTTTATTTCATAGCTATGAACTAAATTAATAATTTTGAGAACATATCAAGGTGTTCTTAGCTATCATACCCACAATAATTTAAAAAGGGACGATCTGTTAATACGATATCATTAACAGAACCTACCATAGCAGGACTTAGTTATAAAACCATGTCAGAGGGCTTTAGGCGGTCTAAAAACTCCGACACCAGGGTTGGACACAAACTTACAAGAACTATCTTCCTTTGCAGCTATACAGTACAATTAAAACATAATCACCACACCCACTAACTATCTGCTGATCACTATGTTACGCTGCAGTGAGCGTCAACCCTAACCTATAAACAAACAGATCACAAAACCTCGTAAAAGATCACGTTACAAACATTGAGTGAAAACGTTTGTTCAAATAAATCCACGTGCTTAATCTCTTACAAAATATTGACCCAGATGCCGTAGTGACTGATAAGTAATCTATACAATAGGATATAGGTACTATGGAGTAAGCTGTGGTTCAGTTTAAAAGGATTAATTATTGAGATGTGGCTAAGAAAGTTAAAGTATGGTATAAGCCTGTAATGTCCCACTGCTGGGCAAAGGCCTCTCATCTCATTGAAGGTATGTATTGCCTTGCAAATGCTGGTTGGTGATTTCAAACCGGAGCCATGTTTGAAATAGGTAACATGTTTTCGCTAAATACTCAACAAAGAAATTAAGGAAACTATTTTTGTTGGTATATTGTAAGGGAAAATATGTTTCTGTTTTTGGTCTAAAAAAAATTATCCTACATAAAATATTATAAATGCAAGTTTGTGAGGATATATTATGTATGTATATATTATGTTTGTTACTCGGTCACGAAAAAACTACTGAACAGATTTGGATGAAACTTTACAGTAATATAGGTTATACATCAGAGTAATACAAGGAATGCATTGTATCCCAGAATTTCCGCGGGAACGGGTGCTATGCGGGTAACACCGCGGGGCGCAGCTAGTATAAATATAAATTAACAAATTAAGAGGGCAAAAGTTGTATCTATTTACAGCATTGTGTAAGTTAAAGTGGTTTATAATAACAAAAACACTTTTAGAAATAAACTAAGTAGATTTACTTGTCTAATAAATTAAATAATAAGTATCAATGCTGCCAACCTAACAATAAACTTAAAAAACGAATCTAATCTCCATTACAATCCATAGACTACACAAAAAACCGTTTATCCTATCAATCATTTTCAAAATTCAAATATCAGATGTAATTCTAGAACGTCAATCGCAAATTTAATTTGATTGGACGATTCCCGTTGGAATTTGACGTACAGAGAAGGGAAATTTTGGAAAATAGGAATTTTATTGCATGACGTGTGTTTGGCCAATTTAAGTTGACACCTATGTCTCAACGATGACGTGAATATTGTATGAAATATGTGTGATGTGTGGGCTCTTGTTATGTTGGTATGGGATAACCAATCATGGGGCTTGTCGATTGATTGGCAAAGGGCGATTTTGCAACCCCTGTGTGTGAGGGTGCGTGTTTTTTTCCACGTGATGTGGGTGGGACGGTAGTTTTGTATTTATATATAGATAAAGATGTATGTTTGCAGATCACGTTTTGAGCAAATACTCCAAATGTCGTCAGTGCGAAACTAAATGTGCTTAAAGAACAACTAAATGGTATAAGTGTGAAAGTTTGGGACGATCACTACATAGTATAAAACAAAGTCGCTACTTTTGTCTGTTTGTTTGTCTGTATGCTTAAATCTTTAAAATTACGCAACGGATTTTGATGCGGTTTTTTGTAATAGGTAGAGTGATTCAAGAGGAAGGTTTATATGTATAAAAATTCCCGAAATTCCCACGGGAACGGGTACAACGCGGGTAAAACCGCGGGGCGCTGCTATATGTAATAAAAACCAGCCAAGTGCGAGTCGGACTCTCGGAAGGAGTGTTCCGTACGACGGACGGACGGACGGACCGGACGGATAGCGAAGTCTCAGTAATTTTTTTTCCTCCCTTTCTTAACCTTTGGGTACAGAACCCTAAAAATGTTTGTGTTGTTTAGGTGTCCGGCGGTTTTAGCTCGAATCAGTATCATTATGATAAAGAGGTAAAGTTTCTTTGCTTTTTTGTATGTTTGTTTGTAAGTGCTAATCTCAGTAACTATCAAACCGATTTGAATAATTATTTTTGTAACGTATAGGCACGTTCAATGGGAAAGTTAAAGGCTATGTTTCATCCCTAAATTCCCACGGGGACGGGCAAAACGCGGGTAACACCGCGGGGTGCGACTAGCTAACTACATAACACAAAAAGTCTTTAATCAAAGCCGGGTTAGACGATTAAATTGCTCTCAATTGCGCAATTTAAATTGCTCTAGTAAGTGCTCCTTTATCGGTTGATATATTGATATTAGTTTACAAGTCTTTCGCCGACAGCATTATGATTTCCGATACCAATCCTATCCTTTAGAACGAAATCAAATCTCAACTATCTGTTTAAACTTCTATATACTGTGACTCCCGGTTTTGCTTAACTTAATTTTTGAGGAACTCTCAATCGTAGTTAAGTTCCCGTTTAACCAAATAATACTTAATGACATTAACGTACGTTTTAATCACTACATAGTATAAAATAAAGTCGTCTCTTTTTCGTGTCTGTCACACTGTTTGTTTGTCTGTCTGTATGCTTAAATCTTAAAAATTACGCAACGGATTTTGATGCGGTTTTTTGTAATAGGTAGAGTGATTCAAGAGGAAGGTTTTTATGTAAAAAAATTCCCGAAATTCCCACGGGAACGGGCACAACGCGGGTAAAACCGCGGGGCGCTGCTAGTTAATAATAAAACTTAATTGAATCAATCAAGTTTATTCCACAATCAGTTTTAGCGTTGTTAATTGGTGAAATAATAAATTGATTACTTTTTGAAGTCTTCTGTGACCACGGTTCCTGTAAAGGAGCCAAAAGTGTATCAATTAACGTAGTTTCAATTCAAAATGAGTAGTGTTCGGGTAACTTAAGAACCTGCCTCAATTGATGAAGTTTCTAAATTCGAAGTTTGACGTTTATGAATTACTAGCAGCGCCCCGCGGTTTTACCCGCGTTGTACCCGTTCCCGTGGGAATTTCGGGAATTTTTATACATATAAACCTTTCTCTTGAATCACTCTACCTATTACAAAAAACCGCATCAAAATCCGTTGCGTAATTTTAAAGATTTAAGCATACAGACAAACAGACAAACAGACACGAAACAGAGACGACTTTATTTTATACTATGTAGTGATGACACTGGCCATTGCCTGTTTGTAGTTTGTGATCTTTAGTGAGCTTAAACACTGAAAAGGCTAGTTTAACAGTCTTAATTTAATTTAATAATAAAGAAATGAAAACCTTTTTTTATTTTATATCAAGAAAACTCCAGTGCGAAATATTGTTGTTACAAAAATACGAACAAACATTAAACATTACTTAGTTATATATTTATATATCTAAGTGAACGGTAGCTGTAATCCGGCGATCCATTCACCCATCAATCATAACCAACAAATCCTATCAAAAATCGTCTTCAAACAAAACTTTTCAAACAGACCTTGTGCTAAAAACTATAGAGTCGAAAACTGTGTGAAAACTTTTTGGAGCTTTACTTTTTATTTTGAGTCTTAAAGCTAAGAGAATAAGGTCGAGAATAGATGTGTGATATTTGAGTTAAGTTTCTTAATGTTGGTATTACTGGCCCTCGACAAATCTATGCGCCTACGCATCTAAAGCCACGTTCATATGTAACTAACTACCGTTAGGGTATAAATTTTCGTGTGTTGAAAAACACCTTTCTCTGGTTTGAGGTAGTTCATAGGAAAAGTATAGACGAAACATTGTTCGCATACAAATTTTAAAAAGGAACTTTGTTCCAGTAATTTCTCAGTTCATAACACCACTAAATAAATGTTAATGCCAGTGGTTGTTAAAAAAACTATTTTAATAAAGTAACTACACATTTTTTTTCTTTAAGTTTGTCAATTTAAAAGTAAGTCAGTCGGGGATCGCCTTTTCAATCAAAACCTATATGAGAAGGTGACAAGTGGCAAATGATACAATTCTCAATTTGAATTGAAACGACGTTTACGGATACACTTCGCTTTTACTTTACATTTTTATCCGACATTTCGGCCCCTTTACAGGAACCGTGGTCACAGAAGACAGTGAGAAACCAGTATGATAAAATTCTCGTCAACATTTTTCCGACATCAACACGTAAGGTTATAAATTTGTCTGTTTTTTTCAATTAGTCTACCACAAAATCTTTAGTCGTAAAGAATTTATGTTAAATCTAAATTTAAGGGGAATAGATAACGTAGAAGGCCAAAGGTTATGTTTTATCCCGAAATTCCCACGAGAAAAATCCACAACACCTTGAACAAATAAAGTGTTGACAAAGTATTGGATTATGCATTGAAAATTATGTCAAATGCAAACTTAAAAACAAATTTTAAAGTTTTTAGGCCATAAAACATTCTCAAAAAAGTAAGCAAATTCGAGTAGTGGTCAACTCTGGTGTCGGAGTTTTAGACCGCCTAAAGCCCCCCGACATGGTCTGACGATTGAAACAACCGGGACCGACAATTATACGTGCCCTTCGAAGTATGTAGCGCTCAGACAAATGCCTCCCATCAAAGTAGGGTTTGAAAAAAGTTCTTTTATACTTTGTATTAGAGTATTTAGAACGTCTTCAATACAGTTTAAACTAAATTTTTTGGTATAAATTATACATTAATCTCTATATATAAAATTCAAAGTCCTGACTGACTAACTGATAATCAACGCACAGCCTCAACCGCTACACCTAAAAACATGAAATTTGACAGGAAGGTTCTTCAAGTGACGTAAGTGCATACTAAGAAAGGATTTTCGAAAATTACGGGAACGGGTTCAACGCGGGCAAAGCCGCGGGGCGCTGCTAGTCAAATATATTAAGTAGGCACGGTAGCATAATAAATGTAAAATAAATCATTAATACAAAACACCCTTTTTGCCCCCGTAAAGAAATTCACACAAATTTTATCAATTTGCATATGACACAGTGATTCGTACTTATTCCATGACAATGTAATGCCATTACAAACTCCTTGGGAACTGGCCACAAAGAAACCGATTCAATGCTACCAACCGTACGCACTAACTTGAATAATGAAAAATTCAAATATGGAATTTACATAAGTTTAAGCAGTGATCAATCAATATGAATAAGATGTTTTTTTAAATAGAGAATTATGTAAAAAGTTGAATTCCCATGATATTCGTTTCTGGTTTGGAATATGTATTTTAATTATGTTGTTTTTATAGTCCAGTTTACTTCTCTTTGAGTGTAATTAAGTAGATCTTGGCGATAGGCCTTTGCCGTGCTTTAGGATCTAATAGTTAATAGTTCAGGCCGTTATTTTAATAGTAAATCTAATCTAATACTTGGAATGCATGCAGTTTATTTTCTACTAGCAGCGCCCGTGGTTTTACCCGCGTTGTACCCGTTCTAGTGGGAATTTCAGGATGAAAAGTAGCCTATATCCTTCCCGTTGAATGTGGCTATCTAGAACAAAAATAATTATTCAAATCGGACTGGTAATTCCCGAGATTAGCTCGAACATACAAACTTACAAACTTTACCTCTCTATAATATTATATATATTTTTATTTTTAATTAAGCAAGTGTATTTTTTGACAGTTGACAATCTCGTAGAGAGATTATCATTGTTTGGATACGGTGAGAACCTTGTCCTTTCGTTCACAATGTTTATAGGCATACCTATAATAATAAGTAAGATTAAATTTTGATTAATACATTTTTCATATTTTTGTTTGTTTAAATGTCGATTTCATGAAAGTGTTTCTATACCTACGATTAAGTAATAAAATGTATCTGATAGAGTAGAATAAACACGGTGGTTCTATAACCGTGTAATGGCCATCAAGTAAAATAAATTTTAGTTGAAGACAATAATTTTGAGTACTAATACTTTCATAGTACTTAAAGTAAATTCTTTAATTATTAGTACCATGTATATAATAGTAATTAACGGTTATTTTATTATAACACCATTCTACAATTTTGAAACCTTTTAACACCTATAAAAGTCAACGCGTTAAATTTAAAGTTACGAAGACGATTATAGCTTGATAACTGTCAGGAGGAAAAGGTTAAGTCAAACAGGTTAGAAGGATCATTTGTCTTTAAGTTAACCGACATGTCAAGAAGGCTGTCGTTTGTTTTACGTATATATGTTGATATACTATATTGAAAAGCCGTTGGCACAGTGGCAGTGAGAGCGCTTACTGTGCCGAGGGTCGCGGGTTCGATTCCCGCCCGGAGTCAACAATATGTGCGGACATAGTTGTTGGCGACGACTTCTGGGTGTGAATTGTATATAGTAGTATCAGTTTGTTGGATTCCATATAACATGAAAAAGTAACAAACATACGTACATATATATATCCATCCTTACAAACTTTCGCATTTATAATATTAATAAGATGCTGACTGAAAATATTTCGTCTATAATTTTGCTTTAATTCTGTAGCTGCGAATACACGTTAAAAGACGACCGTTATAACAGTAGGTAAAGTTAATACTAAGATCATATCTATGCTCTATCTATAGAATATTATTTTATTATCTCTGTTTCAATATAAAATTAATACTGGCTGTAAATCCTACACTCTATGGTTATGGCACTATGTTGAATATAATATTTTTTCATTCAATATTTTTGTTTGATATTTTAATAAAATTTTATTTTAAAGATGAAATGTATAAAAAAGCGGTTTAGTTATAATAAACAGCATAATTATTATTGGTTTCACTAAGGAGTACAAGTTTATACTGAGCGAAGCATATTTATACTTACTGAGTTAATTTTCAAACATGGCTCGGGCTTGACCACCTGTAGTATGCAAGCGTGGTGATTACGACATCCTCCTCACTAAACAAACTGATATCTTCAGTGAGACAACAGGATTTTTCCCAGCACTGAGACATTACAGACACTTATTTTTTATTACAAAACTACCAGCGCCACGCGATGTGCCTGTTCCTGTAGGAATTTCGAGATATTTTATACGTATAAACCTTCCTCTTGAATCACTCTACCTATTTTAAAAAACCACGTCAAAATCCGTTGCGTAGTTTTAAAGATCTAAGCATACATAGGGACAGACAGCGGAAAGCGACTTTGTTTTATACTATGTAGTGAAGATAAAAGGGATTGATGGATATGATTTGGGCCTTCTATTTTAAACCAGCCAGAATCGGCCAGTGATTTAATACGATAGTGTGAGGTCTAAATAGATAGGTGTGAGTGTAAACGGCTATAACTTTTCATCTAAATCGTTAACTTGTCAAAACATAAAATAAAAATGATTGAAACTTCATATTTGGACATCAATCAAAAAAGATGATCATTCAAAACGAAAGACTCCAATTAAATTAAAATATAGAACGATCGAACAACGAGATTTAGTAACGATATTTTGAAATTATTATTTCTGTGTTGGCAACATTGGTAATAAATATTTAAGAAAAAAAGACAGTTAAAAGTTATTTATGGTCGTTTTAAATTACTTGTTTTTATAATTAATCGTTTTTAAATACTTTCTATGGCTTTAAGCGATGTGTCACAAGTCATAACAGGTAATAAATATTACATATACTATTACAAGCCAGTAGTTTCACCATATTTTAACACATTCCCGTTCAAATTTCTAGATATTAAGTACCACATTTTTAGCTCATTGTTAGCTCAAACTAAACGAAAAATAAATTAAAAAGTATTAGCCTGTAATGTCGCGTTACTGAGCAAAAGCCGTCACTGAAGATTTCAGTTCAGTAAGGTGTACCTAATCATAACCGAAAGCCTGAACAATAATTTGCAGTTCATTCACAGTGAATCATGTTCAAAGACTCGAAGCAATTGAAACGATAGAATTAATAACAAAATATTCTAAATTCAAATAATATTAATTACTACAAAAAACGTAAGCGCAGATGCAACCCGATCACAATTGAATTAAAACGTTCTGGAATATGCAAATTTCAAATTGGCGGCAACATAACAAAAAAAATACATTTAAAAAAAGAACAGATGCGTTTGAAACAAAAAACAAAACAAGTTTTCTCTATGCTTTTTCTCAATGACAGTTTTTACGCAATTTTTTTCTTCAACCCTTTAGTTACCGAGGATTTTTTCAAAATAGTCTTAGAGTGGTCAAAAAAACGCTTGGGGGTTAAATTAACGAACGCGTATGCAAATGAGAGAATCCGTGCGCGAAGTATTATATTAAAAACATCAGTGGGGGATGATTTTGAAGGGTAAAGGTTAAAAAAGGTAAAAGAGCCGGTGGCTATAGCAACGGGCGATGTAGTTAGAAAATAAATGAGTAGATTTAGATGCAACTACTGATATTGTTTATTCCTTCTTTGTGTATAACTTTTGTGAGCAGAAGCTATTTTAGTTATTAGTTAACTAGCAGCGCCCCTCGGTTTAACCCGCGTTGTACCCGTTCCCGTGGGAATTTCGGGATGAAAAATAGCCTATAACCTTCCCGTTGAATGTGGCTATCTATTACAAAAAGAATTATTCAAATCGGACTAATAATTCCTGAGATTACCTAGAACATACAAACAAACAAACTTACAAATTTTACCTCTTTATAATATTACTATAGATATATCCTATGTAGAATAATAAGGCAAAGTTATGGCCAAATTGAACGAAAAATTTACATTTATTTTTACTACTTAGGACAATGTAAAATCATGTTCAGATATTTTGGAGTACTTATTAATACACCCGGACTAATTCACACACGGTTAATTAGACCCAAACTAAGCTCTAAGCTTGTAATATGGAATCTAACTAACTGACGCTACTACATATACATAGGTACACGAAAATTTTTTAAGACCCAGACGTCGTCGCTAACAACTATGTCTTCATATATTGTTGACTCGGGAATCGAACCCGCAACTCCCGAAACAATAAGCGCTCTCACTACCGTTCCAACGGGCTTCTCAAATAGTAGGTAGATCAGTGGCCAACCCTGCTGTCGGAGTTTTTAGACCGCCTGAAGGCCACCGACATGGTCTGACGATTGTGAACGAAGTCGTATCGTAATAGTAGTCTTTCATTGCAAAATATTTCAACAGGATGATTTGATCGTATACTAGTATTTCGACCGCAGTTATCAAGTTTCCGTAGTGTAGCGGTTATCACGTGTGCTTCACACGCACAAGGTCCCCGGTTCGATCCCGGGCGGAAACAGTGTGGAATGTGATTCCGCTTTTTATATTCGTTTTTTAAATTTGACTAGTTCATAAGGCCTGTTCACACTTAGCGCGTGTCGGGACTATTTTAAGCTTGTGAATTGCTTAAAATAGACTTAGAATATTTTTATTTTAGCTTAGCTAGCTTAAAAAAGTCAAACTGTTTTTAGCTTGTGCATTGCTCTGATTCACGTTAGCCTTAGAAACAAATGCAGCCGTTTAAAATCCGGATCCGACTGCCGACAAGTACGAGTAGGTATATTGTATAGTTGGGACATTTTTCAAACACAATTACTGTTCAAGATTAAAATTCAACGTTCCTAATTTAAAATTGCGTAATTTAATAGTAATAAAACCTAACCTTTTCACGTCACCAAGGGGTTAAAAATAATAAAAAAAAACAAAAGAAAATGTCTTCCTTTCATAAAATGAGTACATACAATTAAATGTTCCCGCATCCAAGAACTAAAGCATAATACACACTGGCCTATTGTTTTAACATTCATAGCGTTCGGAACAATGCCTTAATTGTTTTGGCGCCCCGTGAAGAGTCTTTTATGCAAATTAATATTTAAATTTCATTTTTTAGAACAACCCATGCGGGCGTCTATTTAGCACGTGTGGACCCGGCCTTATAATTTGTAAGAATAATCGTGTTCCTAATTTAAAAGTTTATAACTACATTGAAATATGGCGGTCTCAAAAAAAATATTATAGGGTAGGTACATGACTTGTGGCATTTATATTTGAGCGCTACCGTGCTCCGGAAAGCACGTAAAATCGTCGGTCCCGGTTGTTTTAATCGTTAGACCATGTCGGAGGCCTTTAGGCGGTCTAAAAACTCCGACACCAGAGTTGGCCACTGACCTGGACTGTCAAACTTTCATAAGCTATCTAATTAACCTATTTTCTAGTTTAATACAAGAATTCTGTTTGCCATACAACATGATCTAATAGAATCAACTTAGTAGTAAAATTGACATTCAAAAGATCTTAACAACTAAGTAATCTACATTACGACACTAGCGCTCGACCGAGCTCGTGGTTGAAATTGGAACTAAATATCAATAAAAAAGGTATGATTTATGAATGATCGTCCTCAATGTATCGATGTCTTCGGTGAGATGAGAGGCGTTTGCCCAGCAGTGGGACATTACAGGGTAATTTTTTTATGAAAGATTTTAGTTCTTATTTTAGGATGAAGTTAGCTAAAAGTAAATAGGTATCCATACTATTATTAAGAGGGAAAGTTTCTAACTTTGTTTGTTTGTAAGGTCATATCTTACAAGCTAGTAATCCGATTTGAATAATTATTTTTGTAATGGATAGCCACATTCAACGGGAAGGTTGTGATTTGAATGACTCCCTATTGGTACCTTATTTGAATTACAATGCGGTTATAATCTTATTAGAACACAAATGTAAACAGGAAAATGTACAATTACTCATCATTCTTCTTACATTAACTGAAATACTCAACCGATACAATTAAATAATTAAATCGTGTCCAAATCATTCGTTCTAGTAGCGCCCCGCGGTTTTACCCGCGTTGTGCCCGTTCCCGTGGGAATTTCGGAAATTTTTATACATATAAACCTTCCTCTTGAATCACTCTATCTATTTATAAAACCGCATCAAAATCCGTTGCGTAGTTTTAAAGATCTAAGCATACATAGGGACAGACAGGGGAAAGCGACTTTGTTTTATACTATGTAGTGATTAGTAGAGATTACTAGCTGCGCCCCGCGGTTTAACCCGCGTTGTGCCCGATCCCGTGGGAATTTAAGAACCGCTCGACCGATTTTGTGCAAACTTCACATAAACCATCTACTAAATAGTCCGAACAAAGCCTAAACATTTGGTTTGGATAGGTGAGCCCATTCTTGAGTTATATAAAGTTACAACGAAAAGTGGCATTGATTTTTATACATATTGATTTTTATATATGATATTGCATCCCCTAACAGACTAAATCTACTCTACTATACAATACACATTCATGCATTTTCTCCTCGGAATTTTTTCGTAAACATCCATCCATCCATCGGCACATACTTATGCATTTATTTATTACTTGATAGCAGTATCTATAGAGTGGATTATTGAAGGAAAAACGTGTGAAATTACATCGCCCGTTAACTCATGTAGTGTGAAAGCAATTTCTAAGACTACTGACGATTGCAATAGTTGCCTCTGAGAAAAACTGTTGCAGGGACGTACTTAGGATCGTGTGCAGGGGCTAAGAGACTAAATAATGCTTAATAGACTTTCTGTTCTATACCTATCCTACTAATATTATGATTGCGAAAGTGTTCTCTTCTATATCCTATCTTAATGAGAAAGTTTGTGAGGATGACTCTTAGTTACTCTTTCTTTCACGCAAAAACTACTGAACGGATTTGGATGAAACTTCACAGTAGTATAGGTTATAACATCAGAATAACACATGAGATACATTTTATCTCGAAATTCTCGCGGATACGGGAACAACGTGGGTGAAACCGCGGGGCGCGGCTAGTAACTATAAAAATAAATTAAAAGTACCATATTTTCGACACATACTTTAGACGAATACAATGATAAAGTTATTAATTATATTTGACAAAAAATCCGACGGAGCCTTCTCCATTTTGGAAGTCGGTTTAAGACATTGATAAAGAATAACAGGGAAAAAATATAATATCATATGAGATACTAAGAATTTAATATGTATGTAGTACGAAAGTACTAAAATTCTTAGCGCCAAATTTGCCGTTTCTAATTCACATTTTTTACCCCCATTTCGCCCCACTAGCCCCTACCTACGTACGCCCCTGTACACCAATAGAAGCATTCCTACAGAATCATTAAATAAAATCTTAGTTTTATAGCTTACGACATTTTGTTCTTGTACGTTTTGTTCAAGAGATTTAATTTTATTAGTCTATAACATAGTAATACTTGTCTACTAGTATATAGAGAGGAATACTAGATGTGTTTCGCGGTTTTACTTGCGTTTGAAAAGAGTTTTTTATAAAGTAGAATGTAATATATCAACGTCGTTAGGTGGTGTTGGCGTCAATGTCGGCGTCGACGTTAAGGGCGTTGTACCGTTAGGAATAAAATTAAAAACGATTGTGAAATTTGTTATATTAAATATTTTACCAAAGTGAGAGAGAGGGAGAGAGAGAGAGAGGGAGAGAGAGAGAGAGGGAGAGAGAGAGAGGGAGAGGGAGAGAGAGAGAGAGAGCGAGAGAGAGAGAGGGAGAGAGAGAGAGAGAGAGAGAGAGAGAGAGAGAGAGAGAGAGAGGGAGAGAGAGAGTAAAGTAAGATAGAGCCTATAATATCCCACAGCTGGGCAAAGTCCTCTTATTTCACCGAAGATATCAGTACAGTGAGGAGTATAATCACCGTGAAATTTTTAACTAATTAAACTTTAAACAACCATTAAATAAACGGAAATTAACTAAAAACAGTAAATAAAACTGCATACTAATAATTATAAAATTACGTCGAAAGCCCATTGTTTGCCTCCGAAAATAAACTACAATTTACAATCCTAAGAAAGCTATCAAAATACAATAAAAGGCCTACAATGTCATCAACTATCCTTTCACAAAATTTATACACAAACCACAAAAAATAACTGACACATTTAATGACTATTCTAATCCTCTTTTAAATAATGCCACCAATTAAACCAGACCTCAGCTAACAGAGGCTGCCGAACAAACCATAAACAAGATTAATAAATTGTGGTGTCTTTATAAATTGGTGATAAAAATCAAATTTAGAATCGTTAGAGTTTCGAATGTTTAATGTTTAAAACCTTTGTGGAGACAGCTAATGTTTTTTACAAGTGAAATGGGACTGGGAATAGATTTTAGGACTATTTTATTGCTGACGATGTCTGTCTCTATACCTGTGTAAAAATACATTAATCTATTTGAGTGGATGCAAGTGGATTAAGAGGACAGACTAAAGGGCCCCATATACGGTACGATTCGTCTATACGATCGATCCGATGAAAATCGTGACGATTAATCGCATCAAAAATGTCGCTCTAACACGAAACGACTGGTCGTAACGATCGATCATTTACTGGTTTGAAGCTGGACCTGGAGGTTAAGGACGTGTTCAAATAATTAAATTCGTGTCTCATAAAATGGAAAATGAACTTCTTTTCCACAGACAAAATCGAATCGTTGATCGTAAAGAGCCATACCTACACTATCCATCGTTACAATATTCATGATTGCATGGGTTTTGGTTGCCATTTCCGACATCATTTTCGATTAAGTAAATCGTTAACGATCTTGACATACACCATCGATTCGTCGTTTCGATCGGTTTGACGCGACGGATCGTACAGATAAATCTTACCGTGTATGGGCCCCTTAAAAGCGTATCCATTAAAGTGTAGCGGAGGTATACGGAACTCCATCGACCAATCAGAACGCATTACGAAGATGTTGACGATGTTAATTCCTCGTTTGACAATTTCAATGGTTTGTGGCTCCGCTTCGATAGAAATGAACCCTTTTTAGGGTTCCGTACCCAAAGGGTAAAAACGAGAACCTATTACTGAGACTTCGCTGTCCGTCCGTCCGTCTGTGACCAGTCTGTATCTCAAGAACGGTGATAGCTAGACATTTGAAATTTGCACAGATGATGTATTTCTATTGCCGCTATAACAAGCAATACTAAAAATAAAATAATACAAATATGCAAAGGGGGCTCCCATACAACAAACGTGATTTTTTGCCGTCTTTTAATGTAAGGAACCCTCCGTGCGCGAGTCCGACTCGCACTTGGCCGTTTTTTTTAAACGAGTTTAAGTTTGTTCTCCCTTTTTTAATTCTCATTTACTCACTCAAATACTCGTAATAATAAGAGTTATCGATGTCTAACTTCCAAATTTACTTCAATACTAGCTGTGCCCCGCGGTGTTACCTGCGTTGTACCCGTTCTCGCAGGGATTTCGGGATAAAATGTATCCCATATGTTATTCTGATGTATAACCTATATTACTGTAAAGTTTCATCCAAATCCGTTCAGTAGTTTTTGCGTGAAAGAGCAACAAACATACATACATCCATCCTCACAAACTTTCGCATTTATAATATTAGTAGGAAGTAGGATAACGCGGTATAAAGTTAATTTAAACCTATACTTAGATTACCAAGTATACGAACGTATGAGTTATATTTTATTTGGTACAGTAAAATAAATCTTTAAAAAATAACAGTACTTAGGTATTATTCGCGAGCTATATAAAGTTATTCCATAGTAAACCTCTTTGCTTCCTTATACCATCGACAATTCCACAGAGTGTAAAATAATCGAATACTGAGAATGTTTCCAAATTGACATGTATTCAAAGTGTCGGGTCCGAGGTTTGCACAATCGGTTGCCTGAGGCTGAGGTCCTGAGGTCCTGAGGATCTGAGGCCCGTTCTAGTAATTTTGATTTAAATTGACTTGTTGCCTGTAGCGGTAGCTATTGCTGTCTTTATTTGTAGTTTTGTTCTGTTTGTGTGTCTATTTCATATAAAGGGTTATAGCTTTCGGTTTTTTCGCCGATTTCAAAAAGAAAAAAGTTTTCAACGGTTTTTTTTGCTACAACATTTAACCTATTTTTAAATTACCAATTCTCAAGTATAGATAAAATTGATGTTTTCAAAAATAACACTTTCTATATAAGGTTTGTTTTCATCAAAGTGAGACGGGAATATTTTTAAAAGAATCATAAATTATCTCCTTCCGTTTTAACTAAAATAGCGTCCATTAGCGTAACAAAATCATATAATTTACGACCGATGGAGAGTCGGAATTACTTGTAGCATACAGTTAAAAGAACTCGTAAAAATATTAATATTCATCATGAAACTAGTGTCATCTTTTATGGGTTTTAATGTAGGTAAGCGCGAGTTCGATTCCGTCACGACTGGGTTCCGTATAATAAAAAGATATCCTATACAGGGATGCCATAGTCCCGCTTGGGGCCTATTAGTTAATTAATTTTTTTGGCGCTTATATCAGGAACTACAAGTCTGAACTAGTTTTATTTTTTTAAATAGACTAGGGTCGCAATAGTCTTTTAGGCTGACCTTCTGTGCAAAAACCTATGAAGACATGCACACTAGAGACAAGTCACACATGTTTGACAGAGTGCGTGTTTTTATGTTTGTGTGACTCGTAGATCTTAAATGAAATGACTAGATCAATTATGATGGTTTTTTGTTTGAAAACTAAAATGATCGAAATTACTTAGCTACAGTTTCTTGGGTCGGGAATTAATTAAAATATCAAAACTGGATAAGTAATTTTTAAAATATCAAAACTGGATATGCTTTTTGTCAATAAAATTTCATTTTTTTATTTTCATTTTCAACTAAGGTTCGTCTCAGCATCTTTAGCGCACGGAACCCTAAAAATGAATAAAACTGACATAAAACTAAGTAATCTTATAATATACGTTTTCTCATTCATATTGAGTCGTGTATACAAGTAGCAATTAATTTGAAACTACTTCAGTATAATGATTTCTTTGAGCTAATTGAACATTCTACACACGAAGTATGTCCATTAAAACTATGCTTTTATTTATTTAATTAGAGGAAATGCATACCTATAAAAGCTAGTCTACCTATTAATTTTGCAGTAATACCGCTATCAAGGTTCGGAGGACACGTTAATTTGTCGGTCCCGGTTGTATTAACCGTTGGACCATGTCGGGGCCTTTTGGCGGCTTGTAAAACTTCCGACAACAGGGTTGGGCATTATATTTATAACTAGCAGCGCCCCGCGGCTTTACCGCGTTGTGTCCATTCCTGTAGGAATTTCGGGATGAAAAATAGCCTATGTTACTCGTGGATTATGTAGCTTTCGAATGGTGAAAGAATTTTTAAAAATGGTCCAGTAATTTTTGAGCCTATTCATTACAAACAAACAAAGTTTTCCTCTTTATAATATTAGTGTAGATACAATCTATTTTTTATTGCTAGTCTTTGAATTGAAAAAAAATGGCCGATTTTAATATCACAGACAACACATTCTATAGAGGAAAGAATCTAGTATTGCAGTAAGGGAATTAAATCACTAAGGGCCTTCATAAACGCTTATTAACAGCAGTTTAGTTATCAAATGGTTTGTCCCTTTCCGACATACGCTATTTGCCAAAGAGCGAAAGAGACACACACTTTAAAACACTGTTTAAGTTAAATATCGTTTAGCGGTAAATCTCTTTCTTGTACATAGGAAGTTGTCTTTATTTGTTTATCTACAATAATGTTGTAACATTCTACTTATGTTTCCAATACTTGACTTATAATTACTACTGTTATAGCGCAGACAACAAAACACTCAATTTAAGCAATTTCACATGATGGTATAATATCCACATCGATATCGTAAAATCTCATTATAACATCAATAAAACCTGGCGAGCCTTATGTCAAAATCCTCATACAAGTTGTATAAAATTTTGATATTAGGCTGGCTTTTGAAAACAGTTGGGTTATACGTGAAAACTTCGTCGAAACTACTAAACTTACATACACAAAACTCTTTGGTAAGATCTTGTGCCAATTAAATAAAAAAAGAACAGCGCGCGCTCGCTCCTGATTGGCCCTGCGCGCGCAGCTGCGCTTTCATTGGTTAGATTTTAATGGCGGCAAGTTCACTGTGACAATACACGTACGCGTGAATTTAATGTTTCGCAATGTGTTTTGTTTTTAAAATACAAATTAAAAGTTAAAAATGGATAGCGACGATGATATTTGTACGCCTCCGGATATTCTAGAATTGGCAACAAAAGTAACTCACAATCTTTTGCCAGAACAATCTAGAAAATTATATGAAAAAGAATATAATAACTTTTTGGCATGGAAGATCGAAAAGAAAACTACATCATTTTCTGACTCGCCAGCTCGCTCAGTCGTAAGATTACTACACTATCACTAGTTTCCCGGTCAGCGTACACTCGATAAAGCGATTTAAAATAACCATCATTCCTGTACATTATCATTGATTATATCTTGAAAGCCAAAATTACATTGTGATGCCACTCAATTCTATTGTGCGCCTTTATTTTATTCTAAAATAGATCGTGTTTATTGTAAACGGTTAATTTAATACCAAAAATGGTTGAAATGGCTTCAAAACTACAATAGGATGCGACTAATGTGTAAATATTGTTAGTTTGATAGTCGCCGTTGAGTTAGTTCTACTAGATGTGTCTTGTTGCAAATAGAGTAGACCAATTTTGACGTAATTCCTTCGAAATGCAGGGAAGTAAACATTAAGGGCCAAACGGAACGGAGCTGTACGGACCTTTAACTGATCAATGACATTGCATTACTGACATATGACATCTGTCAGAATCTAATTGCATTGTGATTGTTCTGTTGACCACCATACAGATCACTCTTATTCTTTTAACTATCAACGACAAGCCCATTGGCACAGTGGCAGTGAGAGCGCTTACTGTGTCGGGGGTTGCGGGTTCGATTCCCGCCCGGAGTCAACAATATGAGCAGACATAGTTGTTGGCGACGACGTCTGGGTGTCAATTATATATTCTTATAAAATATTTGTGTATGTATATGTAGTAGTACCAGTTAATTAGATTCCATAACACAAGCTTAGAGCTTACTTTGGGTCTGATTAACCGTGTGTGAATTTGTCCAGGTATTTTTATTTATTTTGTGTGTCAGATTTTAATATTCGATTAATAAACTATATTATGGCGGACAGTTGTATACTCACTGCCTTAATCATAAACGGTCGAATCTCTAACTAAAACACTGTTAGTGAGTGTTTTGTCTCTTTTGCTCTTTGGAAAATAGCGAATGTCAGAAAGGGACAAAGCATTTATGAATAAGGCCTTCAGTGTCTAAGTTGTTTTACATACACTTTGCTTTGCACTAACTTTGAAATACGCCATGTCATGTCACAAAATCTCATGACACATCCCGTAGTTTCATTGAAGTCCATAACTTTTCATAGCAGTAACGCAAATACGAAGAGCAAAGCGATAGCTTCTTGTCTATGATACAGGCCAACGTTTCATATAATTTTGTCTATGCCACATCCAGTTTCAGATGTAACTCCACAAAGGAGGGTACTATACGCAACGATCCGCGATAGAGTCATTTCCTGGTTGAGTGTCGTAATGTCATGACGAAACGGTTCACTCGAATTTGTGTCACCAAACGTCAACTGAGATTTAATGACGTGACAATTGATATGCGTTACTATTTGATGGTTTAATTACAAAGAAAGATCAAAAGGGCATATCTTTTTCAGTATAAATTCTATCAATTATCAACATTTTGAATTGTAAAAAATAATATGTTTGCTATAAAAAACACAATTTTTCATTCATACATTTCGAGTAGTGGCCGTGTTGGAGTTTGACCACCGTTAAGACCGCCTAAAGGCCTCCGACATGGTCTGATGATTGAAATAACCGGGATCAACTGCTTTAGGTGCCACGGTAGCGGTCAGATAGAAATGCCACTATCGGCCACCCGTCCAAGTAGACTACGTCGAGCGCTACAACACTATATTTGACGTCTGTTAAATCATTAACTATAACTTACTACTACGGAAGTGACCCGGATACAAACATCATTTTCATACACACAAAACTAACAACGAATACATTAATTTGGTCAACAAACAGATACACATCTTTACGACTTTCTATTATAATATTCAGCTGTTAAGTGTGAAAGAGGCTTTATATAAGGGTATATTATCGAGGGTCATTTTCACGGTGTTGTAATTAAAAAGTTGTCCGTCTGACTGTCCGTTTGTTCGGGACGTTAATTATAAATGATAATACGAATTTATGTTGGTTTAACATCCTGTTTAGTTGTATTGTTGTTAAATATGTGGAACGGTGGTATTGTAATGTGGAATGAGCAAAGTCGGGGGTCGACTAGTTTAGAGGATATTCTATCTATATTCATATAGGTAATAAAGCTGAAGAGTTTGCTTTTAAACCGACTTCAAGAAAAGAGGATGTTGCTAAATTCTTCCATGTATATGCTCCATGTAACTGCTAGTCTGATTTCAATATTTTTTTTTGTAATCTATAATGTCATTCAACGGGAAGGTACAACGCGGGTAAAACCGCGGGGCGCTTCTAGTAGGTTATAACTGCGAAAGTTTGTGGGGATGTATGTATGTTTGTCGCTTTTTACGAAACTACTGAACGAATATATAGACGAATCTTTAAAGTAATATTGGTTAAACATGCAGTCTTAATTATAGTGTGGTCATACTCAAATGCTACTAATGATATTAAAATTCATGATAATCTTTAATATACTATTGATAAAATAATTTAGTTTCCATATTAGGAGTTATGGCTCACCGGATTCAATTTTGAAGTCACAAATCAAAATTCCGAATCTGATCAATCTATTGATAAATCTAGCAAATTAATGCATTATTAATAATTTCTATTACCTATATATTTTTTGATAGTAGAAATTAGCAATTTAAACTGCACCAATAAAAAAACTTAATATTAAAATAAATTTGATTCATTATCACACCTTAATCGCTATAAGAATAAGGAATTAGGGGTGCCACGGAGTAGTGACAGCAAAGGCGACCTTTCAAAAATAGAAATAGCAGAGGCACAGTTAACCCTATCTCTCACACTATAAAGTATGTGGTTAGTATTAGCCTGTTACTTCTCACTAAAGCGCCCACTGCTGAGCAAAGGCTTCTCGTCTCACTGAAGATATTAGTACAGTGAGGACAATAAGGCGTATTAACACACTATAATGTATTTAAATTTTTCATCGTCACCACCTCCGCCACCTCTCCACCGTGGCACCCTTTAATTTTTTTATTTATTCAGTTTTAGGAGTATCAACAGCAAGATATTAACGACAAAACAATAGAATAAAAACTCACAAGCCAATAACAGATACCCACGAATAGGCCAATATTTGTAGGCTTCAGCTTTCTAACTTTTGTGTCCCTCAACCTTCAACTATTAACAGTTTACTCTGCAGTCCAATAGAATACTAAATTCGACTAATTGACAACCTCCTCTTTTTTTTTAGTCGGTTAAAAGTCCGGAAACGCCGTAGGTGGACCATATTGTCACAAAAGCTCGCGCTTTCACATAGGGTGACCACGAGTACATAAATTAGGACACAATTTATAGACGCAATAAAACTTAGCATAATTATGTGAGTTTAATCTCTTTTCGAGATTCTATCTTGACTTTGTTGATGGGTTATAAAAAAGTAATAGTGTATTTAAATAGATTGTACTCGTTTGCTTGTGAATATCACTACATAGTATAAAACAAAGTCGCTACTTTTGTCTGTTTGTTTGTCTGTATGCTTAAATCTTTAAAATTACGCAACGGATTTTGATGCGGTTTTTTGTAATAGGTAGAGTGATTCAAGAGGAAGGTTTTTATGTAAAAAAATTCCCGAAATTCCCACGGGAACGGGCACAACGTGGGTAAAACTGCGGGGCGCTGCTAGTACGCGTATAAGAACAGTTTAGCTATCAAATGGTTTGTCACTTTCTGACACTCGCAATTTCTCGAAGAGCAAAAGAGACAAAACACAGTATAACAGTGTTTTAGTTACAACACGTTTATTAATAAAGCCCATAGAGTATAGTGTACACAATTCTTTAAACCTCTCAGTTTGGTGTCAATCAAAAAGTCTTGTTTAACATACAACGTCTATGCGATTAGCTACGATTGTCAAAAGTTGAAATAAAATAAGATAATGTATGTAGTATGTTGGATCTCGCTCGTGGTAAGTTAGCCATGTTTCCATTTTATTTATCACGTTCATCTCGAATTTGAGATTGCTAATTGCCTGGTTGGCGACATGAAGTTTTTAATAGAGAGAAATTGAAACAATGGGGAGGCCTTTGCCTTACAATGGGACACCTGAAGCTAATATATGAATTTGTCCAGGTATATTTATATTTATTATTTATATGAATAATCATTCGCAGTAGGCAAAAAGCGCTTACGCATTATCCTCTTCACTGTACTGATATCTGCAGTGAGGTGAGAGCCTTTGTCCAGCCTTGAACATTTCTGATGGTTGCATTTCTATTTGCATAGGTACTTTATTTTTCTTACATATATATTATACTTATCGATGTGATTTTTGGGTTTTGAAAAAACCCTCAAGGGCCTGAAGCCATGGTGGTATTGAAGCAATAGAAATAGCCATATTCCCTTGACTATTTTTCTGACATAATCCCTTATTAATAGAAGTGTTTTTTTTTTAATCTCGAAAAAATAAATACTTCAAGCGTCTGAAGCCATGGTCGCCCTACTCCAAACAAAACCTATTGTTTTACAAAGTGAGTAGATTATTGTTACTCCCGACTCTCGGCCACTTATTAAACAGATCTACTCATTTCCGGTACTTCTCCACTTAAATGAAGTACACCGTTTTGTTTTTATTACAGTAACTAGTAGTGTTCTGCGGTTTTGCTCACATATTATCCGTTCCCGCAGGAATTCCGGGATAAAATGTATCCCATGTATAACACATTTCTCTGAAATACATCCTATGTGTTAGTCTGATGTATAACCTATATTACTGTAAAGTTTCATCCAAATTCGTAGCTTTTTCGTGAATGTGTAACAAACATACATACATCCATACTCAGAAACTTTCGCATTCATAATATAGTAGAATAGGAGAGCACACTTATTTAATCACAAAAAAGTCGTATTTCTACTTTTATCTTCGCGGGTAACACCGCGGGGCCTGGATAGTCGACCATAAAGTCTGTCTAACCACATTCGTGTCTATGGGTATTGTCTATAGTGTACTCAAGGCTCCTAATTTTCCAAATTGTCTGCTTCGACTCTGCTCAGTACCCCCTTAACTTATCCTTTACGTATTAATTAACACGAGGTTTGTCGTCAAGTTCCTATTCATCTCGGTTCAACGAACTGTTATACAATTTGTGATTCTACGTATGTATGGTGTGTCCGAAAAGATCGGCCCTTAGACTACAATGGACAATAAATATTGAAAAACCTATCGGTACAGGAGGCGAGACACTTACTTATATTTCTAGCCGCACCTTGCGATTTTACCCATGTTGTAACCATTTTCGTGAAAACATTGGGATTATATTAGGGGCACATATGTGCGTTTCCATATTCAAATCTATTTCTGTGCCAATGTTCGTTCAGATCCGTTCAGTTGTTTTGAATGCCTTACCAACATCCATACTCAAAAACTTTATTATGGTGAAAAAGATATGCCATCGAAATGGTTAAAAAGGTGTTAGTTTTTTATATAATTTTAGCTTGAAGCATGTTTTAAAGTTATTACTCAAGTGCTGTTTTTCCTATACAAGCTACCTAATAATAAGGTAAAGTATTAGGCTGTCCCACTGCTGGGCAATCTCTGGGCCTCTCGTCTCACCGAAGATATCAGTACAGGGAGGAGATTTAGGCGTAATCACCACGTTTTTCTTATGCGGGTTGGTGAAATAATAATAAAAAAACACTACTTACTCACCACCTGAATTAATAAGAAAACAAAATGATAGAGCTATTGTCTTTGATATTCTAGCGCCATAACCAATTTATATTCTTTCTTGGGACATGGATGTATGACGCGAATAATATTAAATGATAAACATTTTGTCTATGCGCTGTCTGTTGCTAGCTCTGTGTTTAGAATTGTCTATTATGAGTTCTTAGTAAAATTAATAAAATTCTACAAAAAAAATATCTTATTTTTTTTAGATACTCAATAAAGTAAAACTAGTGAAAATAAATTAATAGGTATCGTTGAAATACGTCTTCCAATTTTTAGATAGTAGCCGCGCCCCGCAGTGATTCGCGCGTTGTACCTGTTCCTGCGGGAATTTCGGGATACATGTATCCCATGTGTTATTCTGATGTATAACCTATATTACTGTAAAGTTTCATCCAAATCCGTCCAGTAGTTTTTTTGAGAAAGAGTAACAAACATACATACATACATACATCCTTACAAACTTTCGCATTTACGAGTATAATATTAGTACGATGTAGGATTAGTAGAACATACTCAATAAATTAAAACCACTGAACCAGTGAAAAATAAATGAATAACTATCGATGATAAGTGGCTGTAATAGATTATGAAAAAATAACACATTTTTTTATTTCACAAGTATTTCGTAAATAATTTTATCTAGGTACGAGTACACTAATGTTGTAACATTCTACTTATGTTTCCAATACTTGACTTATAATTACTACTGTTATAGCACAGACAACAAAACACTCAATTTAAGCAATTTCACATGATGGTATAATATCCACATCGATATCGTAAAATCTCATTATAACATCGCGCGCTCGCTCCTGATTGGCCCTGCGCGAGCTGCGATCTCATTGGTTAGATTTTAATGGCGGCAAGTTCACTGTGACAATACACGTACGCGTGAAAAACTATTGTCAGCTTTTACTCTTGTTGTTTGATTAATTGCATTAGTGAAGATAAAGTAGTGTATGCAACTGCATATAACACGGGTATTAAAACACTCGTTCATTATATGATTCATTATATGACAGTTGCATAAACTACTATAACTACACACGCGCAAAAAGCCAAACCAGGCTACAAAACTTCATTCCAATAAAAGTCAGTAAGCACTAGCTTAGTGGCTAACCCTGATGTCGGAGTTTTTAGACCGCCTAAAGGCCTCCGACATGGTCTTACAACTAAAACAACCGGGGCCGAAAGCTTAACGTGTCTTCCGAAGCACGGTAACGCGGTAGAAATGCCACTATCGGCCCATTCAAGTACGAGTAAGAGCAGAGCCGCAAGTTCAATAAAAATAGATTTTTATGCCAACTGTACTTCTTTGAATACTTTTCCCAACATCAACATCCATAATTCACGGAAACACGTTAAATTAAGTACTAATGAATTATTTATTACATTCCTAATCTTGTATTTTGAAACCCGTCCCGTAAGCCTATCACGGCAGGTCACCATTTTGATTGCATTTTCTGCCTACGATTTACCTAAAAACCTGCTTAAAGTACACTTAAAAACAACTTCTTTAAGTAACTTAAATCTTAAGTCTATGTAATAAGGTTCAAAGTTGTTGAAGTCGTGTTTTTGGAGGTTAAATTTAAATTTTGTGATTGAAGCTTTAATGCTTTATCAATTTTCGTGAGATTCGTTTCGAAAGAATGATGGTGGTATTTTTAGGCTTTTATGGTGTTTTTAAAATATTTCGAAAATTTTATTATGTATTGGAGAGGTGTTTATTTATTAGTTTTTAAAAATATATTTTATGTTTTTTTGTCATGTTACTTATCTCTTAATTTAGTAAATACCTGTGGTTTTTATTGCCTTGATATATAAAAGATCTAGAGGCCAATAGTCGCGATATCAAACTCTGCGGTACAGATCCTTCAATTTATCGGCTGTCGGGCCGGTTTTAGGGCTCCCACACAAAACTGCGATGCGATGCGATGCGAATTTGCATCGCAGGAACTTGCGATGCGAATTTCTGCGATACGATTTAGTGCGGCAAACCGTTTGGTAGGGCGACCATTCCTTCAAGTGTAGTCAGCCGTACTGGACGTGTTTTTAGGAAGCGTAAGATGGATTGCAAAAAGATTATTGCACTGCTGTTATTGTTAAATAGATTTAAAAGAAAAAGAAGATTCTGGGTTCATCCATTTATTACGATTATGAACTCTGATGGGAACTATTTTACTCAAAAGTACTATGCGTTGAGAACTGAAGAAGATACATTTTTTGATTATTTTAGAATGAGCATATCTTCATTTGAAGAGCTTTTGAATCTATCACTATGCCTTCAAAAACGATCGTACAAGGGAAGAATTCCTGTTATGCCTTTGGAAATGCTGGGACTGACTATCAGGTAAAGTAAATCAAAATTTATTTATTGACATTTTAATTGTTTTTATTTGCGACTAAAATGTCCCAGAGCGGACTAAAATGGTGTCACCAAGGATGACGTAATATGGCAGGAATGTGCGATGCGAAGCAGATCGGAAATTCTTACGGTGCGTTCGTGCGAATTCGCAGATATTTGCGATGCGATGCGAATTCGCAGTTTTGTGTGGGAGCCCTTAAGTCGAACTTTGCATTGACTTTCATACTTGTCTGAATCCGATTTTGAAAAATAGCCTATAGCCTTCCCGTTGAATGTGGCTATATTATATATGTTTGTAAGTGTTAGTAAATTAGTGTTAATAACGTGTCCCAATTAGACTCCGCCGAATCCGAAATAAGAGTTTCGGATATTATCGGATAGGGATCCGATAATATCCGAAACTCTTATTTCGGATTCGGTTACGGTTACGGATATTTTTTTATATCGGATAGTTTTGGTTTCGATTACGAAGCTCCCTTACATCCCTGATATATGTAGATATGAATATACAAATTCCAGCCGTCAGTTGACATCTATCTATCTAGCTCAACATTAAAAGTATTGTCAATTGAACTAAGCATCTATTTAACTACACCACAATTGTATGTACCCTAGTTAAAGCTCCGCCCGTAATTAGTGGCCGGTACATTCATAGCACTCGCACTAAATGGACACAGTTTGGAAAATTGCAGAGAAAAATATGCATTACTAGCAGCGCCCCGCGGTTTTACCCGCGTTGTGCCCGTTCCCGTGGGAATTTCGGGAATTTTTTTACATAAAAACCTTCCTCTTGAATCACTCTACCTATTACAAAAAACCGCATCAAAATCCGTTGCGTAATTTTAAAGATTTAAGCATACAGACAGACAAACAGTGTGACAGACACGAAAAAGAGACGACTTTATTTTATACTATGTAGTGATGTTGTAATTACGTGCTGTTATTATAGTAGTTGAAACGGATATTAAAGGCCGACACTGGGTTAAGCGTGCTCACGCCGCGGTTCCATACAAAAGTGAACCGTCCCGGGCGCCCGTCACGTGCGGTGTCTTACAAAAGTGAAACGACGCGTGCTCACGCGGCGGGCGCACGCTTAACAGACTTGCTGACCCGGCAAACATTTTTTGCCATATAGTTGCTTAACAACCTTCATTGCTTAATTTTAGTTGGCCATATGAAGGCACCTTTCAACTATATTTGCTCAATTTAAGTTGCCCATATGAACCTTAACCACCTTTCCCAAACAACATGTTATCAAAATGCCAATATATTGAAAATAATTGGCAATACCATGTGAATTGTATTGTGGTACAATATGCGGGAATGCCAGTGCTCAAGGTCGCGGGGTCAGCCTCTGACCTTTTATCAAGTAGAGTTCAATAGGTCGGAGGTCATAGCGGTGCAGTGTGGTCGAGTTCAATCTGTAGGGTGAATATGGTTGCAAAAAAAATTGGGATATTTTTAGAGGCAGTGATCGAGAATTTATCGTAATTGTCGTTAAATTATTGTATAAAAGTATTAGCCTGTAATGTCCCACTGCTGGCAAAGGCCTCTCATCGCACTGAAGATATCAGTGCAGTGAGGAGGATTAGGCATAATCGAACAAACAAAAACAAACTCCTCAGTTTTATTATATTACCTACTATAGATTGTATGTATTATGTTATGTTAAGGTAAATTCATTTCCATTGTTAACTAACTAAAAGTATACATATTATATCGGTTATTAAAACTAAATTAACAAAATCAAATCTGCCAATTCAATTAATATATATATGTAATTCAATTAATACTTATAGACAAGTAGACTTTTGTATAATGTCCCATAAAATGCACAAACAAACTCACCCTACTCACAATGTTAACGTTTATTGTAAAGGTGAGTACAGGTGAGTAAAGGTGATAGACTACAACATTTTCTGGAGCATTTCTGTGTAATGTAACGTTTCTTACGAATGATACAATACAGGCAAAAGCTCAGTTTCCAAAGCACGTTTAGTTCGTAAGAGGATGATACACTAGAACATATCATAGAGCGGCTCGTTGTTCTGTTACAAGTAAATGTTGTAGTCTATACTCACCTTAATACGAGTATATTCTTCACTTACTAACTTACAAACAAACACTCTAAATAACGCTCTACATACATACAGGATATATTTTCAATGCGAATCCAAAACGATCCTATTTCGATCGTAGCATTCGATCGATCCGAAGTCAAATACTCTTTTAGTTATTAAATATTTTGTTTAAAAATCCATCTAATCGATAGGAGAAGAAAATTCGAGAAGGTCAATTTTAAAACCTGTTGCGGCATTTTATTGACCGCCTAAAGGCCACCGAGAAACTCGACAGAATAGAAAAACTCGACCAACAATTTAACGTGCTCTCCGAAGCACGGTAGCGCTCAGATAAATATGCCATTATCGGCCACCCATCCAAGTAGGAGCTGAGCTGCACGTTGCTTAACAATCGCGATGAGCTAACATCGCTTACTCAAACTACGCCACGATCGCTTCGATCAACAATACACAACTAGATATCGGTTCACGTACAAAACAAAGCTAAATACTGTCCGCGTGGATGACGTGTGACAGCTTATTTTGTTTACTACCGAACTGAAACAAAAGTTTTAAAACAGTTCGAAGCTCAACCTAATTACAACCATGACACCTAGCAATAAAGTAGCAAATCTTATGAATAAAATAAGATCTCACTTTTCAAATGAGGCCTTATTCACCGAGACGTATTTTTTGCGCCGACCCGACATCTAGTTGTGTATTGTTGATCGAAGCACGATCGCTACATAGAATAGTCAACTGTACTACATAGTTATAGAAAAACTTTCTTAAACTCGTAGTATAATGTATGAAATCAAAGCAACGCCGCAAGTGGCGAGCTATAATTAGTGTTACAGTTAAATATACAAATACGTACTTTCTGAACATTCCGCAGCAGACAGCAAGTTTCCAGAATGACGATATTCTGCATTTCCTCCTTCTTTGATTATTGAAATGATTTCATTTCGCACTGGCGTTTTGGGTCAGCGCATTTTTCCTGATCTTATACAGACAGATTTTTCTATAAGTCCAAGATTTCACGTTCATTTGTTTGTCACTGCCATCTGAAACAAAATAAACTTACTTTTGGTTTGCAGTTTGTAAACTCGTTTCAATCAAAAGCGAAAATGTTACAACGGAATCCCATTTTATTATCACTAGCCGCGACTCGCGGTGCTTCACGAATTGTACCCGTTCCCGCGGGAATTTCGGGATAAAATGTATCCCATGTGTTATTTTGAGTAGTTGTTTCGTGAAAGAGTAACAAACATACATACATCCCCACAAACTTTTGCATTTGAAATATTAGCAGGATATTATACCCAACATAAATATTGACAAACCTTACATAAAACATCTCCAGTACATACATTTACAACCATCAATCTATTCACAAACTATTCAGATCATACGTTTTATTTCTTCATATTTTATTATACGTTTTATCGCAGCTAGTGCGAAAGTCGCATTGCAAGAAAAACATACCAATCTGAACTGTTATCTCGCTATTTCAATTGGCCGCGTCATTTCAATCGTTCCCAAGCGATCGACGATTTGTCGGCAATGCGGATTCTTAGTTAATTGACCCGGCGATCGGAGCAGTTATTATGCGCTAGTGTAAAATATTTATATGAATGTTCTTTGGATACCGTTATGTTTAATAATTTATGCATTTACATATATTTGTAGTGGTAGGTTATATGTATCTAGATACTAATATTATAAAGAGGTTAAAGTATGTTTGTGTGTTTGTATGATCGAGCTAATCTCGGGAATTACCGAATTATCAGTCCGATTTGAATAATTCTTTTTCTAATAGATAGCCACATTCAACGGAAAGATTATAGGCTATTTTTCATCGCGCTGTCATCGGGATAAAAAATATCCCATGTGCTATTTTAATGTATGCTGCTGTTAATCTAAAGTTTCATCCAAATCCGTCCAGTAGTGTTTTCGTGAAGGAGTAACAAACATACAATGCGATTAAAATAAGAATAGGACGGGCTCTCGGCTAACTTCACTCATATAAGTACGGTCAGCAGAACAAACTTAAAAATAGATTAATTTTAAATGAATGACTAAAAATCGTTCATTTTATAAAAATTATATATTTATAAGGTTGGCAGCACAGACGCAGTGTTGCAAAAGTTTCCGATTTATTGGATCTACTGATTTTGGTCATTGTCTCCCGATATCCCGATTTAGCAATTCAGTATCCCGATTTTTGAATTATCATCTAATGTAAAATAATATTCATAAATAAACATGGAAAATAATATTCTTCATACGGCAAAACTAAAAGATCTTGAATAAACGAATATATTAATAACATAAAATACTCTTGTTTTATTCCGAATAAAAATCTCCCGACTTTTAGATGGCAAATTGAACGAATTTAATTTTAAAATTTTGCAACACTTAGTTTACCTACCTATGATTCGTTTTAAGACTAATTTTTTCTCTACCTATCAGATAAAAAAGTACGTGCTATTACAGCCAAGTTACATACTAAAACAAGCCAATATTTTTTAACATTGCTTTTTTTGCACACTATACCAAGTTCCCGTTGTGACGTAACAACATGGCGCTAGGCCGGTCCTATTCTTATTTTAATCGCATTGTACATACATCCATCCTCACAAACTTTCGTATTTATAATACCTACTAGCTGTGCCCCGCGGTTTCACCCGCAGCGCCCCCATTCCCGTGGGAATTTTGAGATTTTTATTCCCTATAAACCTCACGGAGCCCGAGACCTTTCCAACGAATGCAAAACCGTGGAAATCGGTTCGTGCGTTCTGAAGTTATAGCGTCAGGGAGGAAAACCCGACTTATTTTTATAATTATAGTAGATTAGTAAGATATTAAATCAATTCTAGCCGTCTGTTATTTTCCCCATTCACATAACATCTTCAAAAGATCCGTCTGTTTTTTTTGCATCTCCCCATTCAATATAATGTATGGCCCGTTGCTGTGTGTATTTGTATGGAGTTTGCGTGTATGGCGCGAACACCGGACAATTTGCTGGCAGTCCCATTCAAAAGGAAAGAGTGATTTGTTTACTGGTGCTTTCAATGGCTTGGAGACTTTAAAGATTAAGCTTAGTACACCTTTGAAATAATGATAAAATTTGAAATAATGATAAAATTTCTACTAACAAGTCTTACTTAGTGTCGACTATGTCGGAGGCAAAAACGGCTGAACGGATTTGGATAAAATTTTACAGTAATCCTAACTAATTATAAATGCGAAAGTAACTCTGTCTGTCTGTCTGCTACGCATTCACGCCAAAACTACTGAACTGATTTGAATGAAATTTGGTACACAGTTAGTCCAGAGCCTGAGAAAGGACATAGGCTACTTTTTATCGCGAAATTCCTGCGGGGACGGGTACAACGCGGGTAACACCGCGGGGCGCGGCTAGTCCATACTAAAATCTAATCTCTACTATACTTTTTTCAACTAGCCAACTCGCAGCTTGCCTACTCGCTCAAGCTAAACTTCGCCTTACGAAGATACCACGGTCTACGGTGCTGCGACAACGATGATGACTAGCGGGGATTTAGTAAAAGAACATTAAAACTTAACTTTTATCTTACACTTTGTGTTCTTTGTAAAAAAAGTTCCTCACTGTCTCGGAACATTACAGGCTAATACACTGTCTCGGAAGCACCGTGGCACCGTCCTGCTTCAGTGGAGTCTAAATTAGTCTAATAAATAAATAAATATACTCGGACAAATTCACTCACGGTTAATTAGACCCAAACTAAGCTCTAAGCTTGTAATATGGAATCTAACTAACTGATACTACTACATATATATACACAAATACTTTATAAGAATATATAATTGACACCCAGACGTCGTCGCCAACAACTATGTCTGCACATATTGTTGACTCCGGGCGGGAATCGAACCCGCAACCCCCGACACAGTAAGCGCTCTCACTGCCACTGTGCCAACGGGCTTGTCAATTCCTCCACATTGTACTGATATCTTCGATGAGATGACTCCTTGCCCAGCAGTGGGACATTATGGGCTTATAATTTTTTAATTGACCACCAATCATCTTGACCAAAAACATGAATGATGTATTTTTGAATGAAAATCTAAATGAATGACCGAGTGAATGAGTTCGTTAGATGATGATGTTTGCCCAATTCATTAAATGCGATGTTTGATGTTTGGCTATGCCCGCGGTTAACACTACAGTAACAAATCTAACGTCTTCTGTGTAAACAAAATGGTTACTTTACCCATTAAACATTGGTTAAAGTAACGTTTAAACTTAATTTTAAGATAAGTAAATACAGTGGATTAGGCGTAATCACCACGCTTGCCTAATGCGGGTTGGTGATCTCAAACCCGAGCCATGTTTGAAAAGTAGGAAATATATTTTCGCTCGACCCGGGAATTGAACACGGGACCTCAGTCTTGGCAGGTGAATGCACATACCACTAGACCACCGAGGCAGTATAGTTTAAATGACATAAAAACCCTTTTACAATATTACTTAAGTATCTGTGTTCTATAATTATCTTTCTTTTTCAAGATAAACATGCATCGAAAGAAAGGTCTTTTTATAGTTTTAAAAACGTATTTTTATGTTAATTTTTTTGTTTATTGTTATTTCTATAATTAAGATGTTAAGTGTAATGTAATAAAAAAACAAATAAAATTATTTTACGCCTTTAGTGGAGAGACATGACATACAGAAACATGTTTTTTATTGTTTGAGCACTTGAATTATCAAATTAAGTTTAGCAATTATTAACCGTCGTTGATATTGGGCGAGGTTACAAGCGAGATAGCGAATACCAAATAAACCTAGTTTGACATTATGTGAAGATCCATCTAGTAGAAATATTATTTTTTCAGGATAACTCCTGGGTGGTCTAGTGGTATGTGCACCCGCCTGCCAAGACTGAGGTCCCAGGTTCAATTCCCAGGTCGAGCGAAAACATGTTTCCTACTTTTCAAACATGGCTCGGGTTTGAGATCACCAACCCGCATTAGGCAAGCGTGGTGATTACGCCTGAAACCTCCTCACTGTACTGATATCTTCAGTGAGACGAGAGGCCTTTGCCCAGCAGTGGGACATTATATGCTAATACTTTTACTTACAGGATAACTAAAACATCGACCACACAGCCTAACTGAAAAGTACAAAGACCAACTGTTCAATTGTTTTTTAAAATGGTTTTGTTTCCTCTGTTTGAGTTAATTGTGCACTGAAAAATATACCTACACTCGTCTTAAGAAATATACACTCTGGTTTCTAAAGTTTAAGCAAACACTACTCATTTTAAATTGAAACTAACTATGTTTACGGATACACTTCGCTTTTATTTTACATTTTTATCTGACGTTTCGGCCCCTTTACAGGAACCGTGGTCACAGAAGACGTCTTCTGTAACCACGGCTCAACTCAACATATACACTCGTCGAATGAGAAACCTTCGTTTTTTAAAGTCGGGTAGATGGTGTAACCGGCCCCGGTAGCGTGGGCGTCCGTTTGACTAATAAAAATATAAGTTTACACACAGTTTACTAGTACGTACAGTAACTTTATTCAAAAGACAATATTTAATGTTTGGGAGGCGCCGAGTTACGACATATACGTAACTACATCCAGTATTTTAAGTGGAAGCTTAATATCTTTACATATAAGTTATGGAGTACATTACCTTATAAGTATTATGTGCCGTTGTGTGCTAGAGGTAAATGTTTAGTGAATTAAAAATAAGAAAATTAACGGGTTGCACTCCGGGAAAGCCGGCAGAAGTGAAAACTTGAATATTAACGTCAACACGTCCTCCAAATTTTCGATCAGGTCACGTGTCATCTGACGCGAGTTTAACATTTTTACCTATCACAAAAAGTGCACAATGCCGCTTAAGAAGTTTTCACATACACAGCGACAGTACATTAAAACTTAATGAACAATCGCACCATAAACAAATCTAGACAAAGAAATTACCCGCCTTAAACTATAGACAATAAGTCGTTCTTTTACACTTACAAATCATAGACTAGCCGGAGACAATTGTAGAGTTGGTCATAGATTTTATGGAAGTGCGTCTTTTGTTTTGACGGTTGTTAGCTGTTTTCGTTTTGTTTATTATTTGGTTAAATATTGTTTTTTATTAAACTTAAGAGCTAAGTTGTTGATGGGGAGACCATTGCTCTCTGACCTGCGGTACCTATCCTCTTTGCCACTTCACTATAGACATTACTAGCCGCGCCCCACGGTGTTACCCGCGTTGTACCCGTTCCCGCGGGATTTTCGGGATAAAATGTATCTCATATGTTATTCTGATGTATACCCTATATTACTGTAAAGTTTCATCCAAATCCGTCCAGTAGTTTTTGCGTTAAAGAGTAACAAACATACATACATCGTCACAAACTTTCGCATTTATAATATTAGTAGGACATTCGCTTTTAGACACTACGTTTTTTTATATTTTCAGGGCTAGATGGGACAAATGTGTACTTGTCGGAGGCAGAATGGTCTATAGTCTATACTCAATGCTCCAATAGTAGTGAGCATAGTTTTACTGAGCAATGTGAACTCACCGCGAATGACAAGCAACGCACAGCTCGACCACAATTCGGATTGATAGCCGATAGTGACTTATAGATATAAGCGCTACCGTGCTTTGAAAGGCACATTAAGCGGTCCTGGTTTTTTCAATAGTTAGACCATGTCGGCGACCTTAAGGCGGTTTAAAAATTCCGACACCAGTGTTGACCACTAAACTACACGAACTTATTTTTTTATAGCCAGTCGGCTACAAAAATACGCTATTACGATATTAATGTTTTCAAAAATAAATTAATACTTTAAAGAAAGATTACAACAGTACCTTTAAATACTTCAAAACCCGCTACCTAATAAATAAAGGTTATCGTACATAAAACGGGTACATAAACAACAGCGAAGTTATTGGTATACTTAAAGGATTATCGCAAATACATTTTGTTGACTCCGATCACATATACACATACCCCGCCCGCGGCTTTGCTTGTGTTTATGCTTTCGTTAGTATGTTGGTACCGTCCCCTATTTGAAATTAATTAAGAAACTTTTTATAGACAAAATAGTAAACTTAAAAAAACGTTTTCCGTTTTCCGTTTTCCAGCCGAAGACGATTACTCCTGAAGAGGAAAAAGGTTTTATAAATAAATAAATATACCTGGACAAATTCACTCACGGTTAATTAGACCCAAAGTGAGCTCTAAGCTTGTGTTATGGAATCTAATTAACTGATACTACTACATATACATACACAAATACTTTATAAGAATATATAATTGACACCCAGACGTCGTCGCCAACAACTATGTCTGCACATATTGTTGACTCCGGGTGGGAATCGAACCCGCAACCCCCGACACAGTAAGCGCTCTCACTGCCACTGTACCAACGGGCTTGTCAACACGGGGTTTAGAGATAGGGTAAGAATGAAATCAAATCAATTTAGATGTTTATAAGAACTATCTGCTCAAACTACCCTTTCTTTGGAATTCGTTAAGAATATGACCTTATTGAGTTATTAAAATACCAAGAGGATTTTTAATTTTTTTTCTGAATATGACGCAAAAGACGTAAGACTTTTTAGGGTTCGGTAGTCAAATGGCAAAAACGGACACTTATAGTTTCGTCATGTCCGTCTGTCTGTCTGTCTATCTGTCCGTCTGTCTGTCTGTCTGTCTGTCTGTCTGTCTGTCTGTCTGCCTGTCTGTCCGTCTGTCTGTCTGATGTCTGTCTGTCTGTCTATCTGTCCGTCTGTCTGTCTGTCTGTCTGTCTGTCTGTCTGTCTGTCGGTCTGTCTATTTTTATGTCACATTCCTTTTTCTCCTTTAACCTGATATGCCACTGTTGCACAAAGTGAAACCGTTAAACAAATAAAAATATACACGTGTCGGGTAACCTCGATAATCATCCGACTTCTGATGTCGGGTAACCTCGATAATCATCCTACTTCTGATGTCGGCCGAACACAGCGATATTTACCCCATTTCTGATATTGGGGACATGTCACATCAGGATAAGCACGAGCATTATACTGTCAATCCAACATCTTAGGATTTCTAGGTCTTGATCTTGAAATAATAACTCACAGGACTTCATTACAATGACATTGCTTGTATTTTACACACGATCATCATGGATTACACATTACAGTTAGGATACGTCTAGATTCAATTAATTGATGGAACCTAAACGACCTCCCTACACCCCATAGTCGTCCTGTCCACGCCATAGAATCTTTTCCTAATCCTATACTCGATTCGCAATACGATCGTGATGTCGTCAACCCATCCTTCCTCCAATCTACGTTCCAATGTAATCGCCATCCAACCTTCTCCATTCGTCCCCTCACGTCTAATGTTCGCCATCTTTACTTTTCATAGACTCACTCACTCACTCACTGCCACAGACTACCAAACCAGCTCACATCCCTCTATCGAACAACTGTCATCTGTCATCTGTCATAGTGCGTAACACCACAGACTTAACATAGTCTATTTTCATACCACAGACTACACCACGAAGGTAGAACTCACGTCACGGAATAACAACACTACCGATTCCATCAGTCAACTGAATTTACAAACTACTCTTAAACTTCTACAGACTAAAAATAATGTAGTGACGTTATAAACCGCTATCTGGTGTGGCGCCATTGATGCCACGCTCCGACACACGGTTTAAGAACCGCCTTAGTTTTTGAAAAGCTTCATACATCCATACATCCAGACAGATACTTCCATTAACAATATGAATAAGTCTTGTATCGATTGTAGGTTGTGTCCACAATCTTACGACGTTACTAAATGGTCAGAGAGTCAACATACTATTAATTAGGAGCCAAATTTATTTGATGTGGGTACTGTCTGTAATGTGCGAACATGTGCCAAAAAGGATAGACGGACCGTGTCTTTAAATTAACTTGTTTTATGAACGTTGTATTACGAGTGACATTATTGTTTCAAAATGTCTTGCTCGTCGAGTTATGAAACAAAATATAAATTTCACCTTTTCCGAACTGGGTTTTAGTGAATACATTTTGAAGTTTCATCTCAGTGAACATGTGTTAAGTTTAACTGATCGAGTTCAGTGTAACGGTGAAATTGGAAGTCTAATTGGAAGCTAAGTTCATTACACTAAATGCTAAGTTTTATCTTTAACATTCTGTTCCGTCTACTTTTTTCCGCTTCACCTCGGCCTCACAGTACACCTGTTACTATAAAGTGTATTCTTACAATGGACGTAAAAAACGCAGGTGTCCGTTCGTTCTTACGCACCTTTTATTTTTTTAATTAAAAAAAACGTCAGACCGTTAAACCGTTCGTTTTTTCGGTTCTCAATTTGAATTTGTAGAAGTATCAATTAATTTGATTGGGCTTTGCGGTTGACGAGATTAACTGTCTTACTATGAGTTTTGAATTTAAACTAAGTTTACGGATACACTTCGCTTTTATTGTAGACTAGCAGCGCCCCGCGGTTTTACCCGCGTTGTGCCCGTTCCCGTGGGAATTTCGGGATTTTTTTTACATAAAAACCTTCCTCTTGAATCACTCTACCTATTACAAAAAACCGCATCAAAATCCGTTGCGTAATTTTAAAGATTTAAGCATACAGACAGACAAACAGACAGACAGACACGAAACAGAGACGACTTTATTGTATACTATGTAGTGATTTTTATCTGACGTTCCGACCCCTTTACAGGAACCGTGGTCACAGAAGACTCCAAGAAACCAGTAAGTTACTATGACTTTTCGTTAGTTAAACGATGTAAGCAATTTAGTAATATCTATAATTTCCCACTGCTGGGCAAAGGTCTCTTGTCTCACTGAAGATATCAGTACAATAGGATTATGCGCAGTCACTACGCTTGCCTAATTCGGGATTTCAAACCCGAGCCATTTTTGAAAAGTGGGAAAAAGAACAATAAAGCTATGTAAGTAGGCTAAATAAATTAGAGTACTCAGGTTAGTGGTCAAACCTGGTGCCGGAGTTTATAGACCGCCGTAAGACTTTTGAAATGGTCTTATTATGATTGAAACCACCGGAACTGATAATTTAACGTGCCCTCCGAAGCAAGCAATTATCTCTCTATCTATATATATATAAAATTCAAAGTCCTGACTGACTGATAATCAACGCACAGCCTCAACCGCTACACCTAGAAACATGAAATTTGGCAGGAAGGTTCTTCAAGTGACGTAAGTGCACACTAACAAAGGATTTTCGAAAATTCCTACGGGAACGGGCTCAACGCGGGCAAAGCCGCGAGGCGCTGCTAGTTAAGTATATAAAATTCTCGTGTCACGGGGTGCGTAATTGAACTCCTCTGAAACGGCTCGACCGATTCTCATGAAATTTTGTGTACATATCGGGTAGGCCTGAGAATCGGACAACGTCTATTTTTCATCCCAAAATTCCCGCGGGAACGGGTACCGTTGTTGAACTCCTCTGAAACGGCTCCACCGATTCTCATGAAATTTTGTGTGCATATCGGGTAGGTCTGAAAATCGGACAACATCTATTTTTCACCCCGAAATTCCCGCAGGAACGGGTACAACGCGGGTGAAACCGCAGGGCGCAGCTAGTACATATTTGTATAGAATTTTCCTAACTTAAGGAAACATCAAGTTTACGACTTACACCAATATTATTCTCTTAACGGAAACAACAATTATCATTTCTATAGACGTTTGTTTGTTTAACCACGTTTTATTGTTTTTTGACCAATTTTCACAGCAAAAAACATGTTTCAATAAACTACAGTAAAACCTTAAAACCTATAACTTTTTATAGATATTAATCGCAATCGGATATGTGTATCGTAAACTAGAGGTACTGAAAGATAATCTATATTTTATCCATAGACAGTATTCATTCTAAATTCGAATTTGTTGTTTTAATGTCTATTGTTATTGAGCGTGAAGTTTTATCGGCCATTGCTGGTTAATTAAAAAACGTTCTTTATTTAAATTTAGGTTTGTTTATTTGCGGGAACTATCTGATAATTGACTATCGTTATCTATTTTTGATTCGCTTTTGTTTTAATATTAGTTTTAATAACGAAGTGGATTCTTAATAGAAATAAATAATAATAATATTATAAAGAGGTAAAATTTTGTAAGTTCATTTGTTTGTTTGTATGTACGATCTAATTTTGGAAATTATCAGCCCGATTTGAATAATTATTTTTGCAATGGATAGCCACATTCAACGGGAAGGTTATAGGCTATTTTTCATCCCGAAAATTTTACGGGTATGGGCACTACGCCGGTAAAACCGCGGGGCGCTGCTAGTAAAAAATACAATAGGTACGAGTATCTGTTACTAATTTTACTATTAATTGAAACGTACGTTAATGTCATTATTATTTGTTGAAACAGGAACTTGAGTTGGACACGCGGGTAAAACCGCGGGGCGGTGCTAGTATGCAGATAAAAGGCACTTTTAAAATAAAAAGCATACATACACTTTTGTTTTTTCCTGACTGTACCAAATGTCTTCAGTGGTCGAGAGGCCTTAGCCCAGCAGTGAGACAAACCGAGCCATTACTTTTGCTTTTTATTACTTTTTTATGTTTGTTTTAATTACAAATGTATTGTTTTATTACCTAACTATTTATTTAAAGTACAGTTAAAGTAGGAAGCGGCGAACAATAAAAAATAATTAGATTTAAAGAATTTTTATAAGAGTTTTTAATGTATTTTTTTATTATTAAAATAATAAATAAGTTATAAAATACGCCCTCGGAGTCGGGCAATTAATTACACGAAATTTAAGTTATTTATGGTCTAATATATTTAATTTGAGTTTGTATCGACGGCGGTTGAATGACATTATTTATAACTAACTGTGCCCGCTACTTCAACCGCGTGGAATTTTGATTTTTTTTATAAAATAAAAGAAGCATAAACTTACTGCTTATTACATCAGCTACCTGCCAGTGAAAGTCCCGTCAAAATTGGTCCAGCCATTTCAGAGATATTGAGGACTTTTTTGTAGATCTTTTGAAGACCATCATCTTTGTAATACATACTTTTGGTGTATGATCAACGTATGCGAGAATAAGAGCTCGAAAGCGCATATTTTCACCAATTAATCGTCGTAACTCTGTCTGTCTGTCTGTCTGTTACGCTTTCACGCCAAAACACGGAACCGATTTAAATGAAATTTGGCACACAGTTAGTCCGGAGCCTGAGAAAGGACATAAGCTACTTTTTATCCTAAATTTCCCGCGGGAACGGGTATAACGCGGGTGAAACCGCGGGGCGCGGCTAGTTTGGAATGTATATTCAATGTTCAGAATTGACCTCTCTACAGTTTTATTATAAGTACATATTGACATAGATATAAAAATAAAATGACACTATAAAAGTCAAGTTATACTATAAAAGTCTAAAACAGCGGGTTTCCTACATTAAGTGAATTCAAAAAGATACTACTTAATTCAAACGTTTTCATTAAAATAAATAAAAATAAAATTACGTTTATTGCCCTTATCTTAAAACTAAGTACAATTTTAACTAAAACTAAGTTTAAATAACGGAAACTTAAAACAAAAATTAAAAAAATAAAATAAGAGAATAACTAGAAAATTAGGAAGGGCAAAAGGAAGATGGCTCAGCTGTGCTGTCCGCTGGAACAGCGCTGGTTTTCAGCCACCCCTAGCTCCTGAGGTGACGCGCGGAGCTCAAGTAGTAGAGGGACGTTGTCACGCAACGATTGGTTAAACAATTGAAATAATTAACTAGAGGTACATATTCAAAAATACAAGATAAAATTATAAACGGTAATAATAACAATAAAACACCTATACGAGTATTAATAGACTACTATCATCACTATTCATTCTAACATTTCTATTGTTTTGAATACCTATTTTAAATCTTCATCGTGCGCAAGCGTCGTTTTTAAGCGCAAGACACATTCTGTCGCATTCAGAGACGACTTTTAAATGGACACTTAACTAATTGACGAAATTGTTTATACATGTCATTGCGATTGTTAAGGAACGTATAGCGCTGCCTACAACTAATGGCAATAATGGCATTTCTATCTGAGCGCTACCGTGCTTCGGAAAGAACCTTAAATTGTCGGTCCCGGTTGTTTCAATCGTTAGACCACGTCGGTGGCCTTTAGGCGGTCTAAAAACTCCGACACCAGGGTTGACCACTAACCTACTCTAACTTATGTACTTAATTACTTACTTACGAATCTTACGATATGATTATCGATCATTCTTTACAAATTCTATGAATATTAAATCATATCTCTTTTCAAATTCAAAATGAGAAAGAAACTGCAGGTTTCTCTATGAATGTGTGAAGATCTTGAAATATGTTGCGCTTGCGCACATAAAGTAGGTGTTTATCCGACATGGCGGACAGGGGATTAAGATGTTTATGGCTCTATACTTTGGATTAAAGCGTATAAGAAGAGCATAAGAACCTTGGATTATAGTATAACAATATTCTACTACATTTTTTAATTTTTTTGTATGGGTGTTCGGTTTTAATTGAGCGAATATACAAGCTAGCGAGTTTAATAAAAGGCGTCTTTCAAACTTTTCTTAAACTTTTGCTCAATTTTCAAATAGTAGATGCAAAATAAATTTTGGTACTTTTCTCGGTAAAATCCTGCACTGATTTTGATGTTTTTTTCTACTTTTTATGACTTAACAAACTGAAACTGAAGGTTTTCAATTCTACGTCAATGTGTGTTTTTACTTTTTTACATTTAAGTTTGTTAGTTTAAATTTTAAATTTGAAATAAACTTTTTTCTTAGTTTGTGTCCCTTTTAATCTCGTTACTAAAAGCCTCATTAAAGCTAATAATTCAAGAGCATCCAATTAAAATAACGTTTGAACCATTATCTCGAAGACAAACAGTTAAAACTTTCTTCATGTTCATTTTAATCTATTGACAATTCATCTTATTTTATCTGTCGTTAATTTATATAAAGAAAGGTACTTTACTTAACTAAAAAACTGATTGGAAAAATATTTTGAAAAGACACGAATACCTTAGTTTTTTAAGTCGGTTGAAAAAGGAATTACATATTATGTTTTTTAATTACTTACATACTGCTGTTTCTTAGGGTTCCGTACCCAAAGAGTAAAAACGGGACCCTATTACTGAGACTTCGCTGTCCGTCCGTCTGTCACCAGGCTATATCTCAAGAACGGTGATAGCTAGACAGTTGACATTTTCACAGATGATGTATTTCTATTGCCGCTATAACAACAAATACTAAAAATAAAATAAAACAAATATTCAAAGAGGGCTCCCATACAACAAACGTGATTTTTTGCCGTTTTTTAAAGCACGGAACCCTCCGTGCGTGAGTCTGACTCGTACTTGGCTGGTATTGGCCGTATTTGGCCGGCTAAAATGCTGCTAGTAAGCGTTTATGAATAAGGCTTAGAAGATAAGTAATAACTAAGATAACAAAAGAAATTATTCTCTCAATATTTCTATGGGCCGATTATACATTCGATAGTTTACACAATCGATAGTTTATATCGAGAAACAACTATTTTAACCTGTTACTAACAAAGACACTCACAAATTACTCTTCTACACTGCGCTGGCGTCTGATTTACGCTGGCCATCTAGCGCTGGTCGTAAATACTGCGACCCGTGAACTTGTGGGCATAAACCGTGGAAGCGACACACTTCACAACCAAACTCACTGGGACGGACTTAGGATAGTAGGTTGATCGTGGATGTGTTTAATGCATTTTTTGCCATAAAAAGAGCTTTGTAATTTATCTGACTACAAGCAACGCTCCACGGTTTTACCCGCTTTGTGCCCGTTCCCGTGGGAATTTCGGGAATTTTTATACATATAAACCTTCCTCTTGAATCACTCTATCTATTTAAAAACCGCGACAAAATCCGTGCAGTAGTATTTGAGTTTATCGCGAACAGACAGACAGACGCGGCCGGGGATTTTGTTTTGTAATAATGTAGTGATTATTTGAAACGTAATTTTTAAAGTCGATTAATATGGATATTCAATAGATATATGTAACGGGGACATTAGATTATGGTTAAGAAAAGTACTAGGTCACTGCGGGAGAAAGGCATCTCATTTCAACGAAGATATCAGTACAGTGAGGAGGATAAGACGTAATAACTGCGCTTGCCTAATACGGGTTGGTGATCTGAAACCCGAGCCAAGATTAAAAATTAGGAAATATGTTTTCACTCAATACGTAGAGTCCGTCCCTGTAAATACCTAACACCATATTGAACTGTTGAATATGATAACCATTGGTCAAATTCCTCGGAATATTGTAAGCAATAAAATAAGTAAGTAATTTACTTAACACATTTAGATTTTAGAATATCTCAATATCATAGCGGTGTCAAATTTTGAAAATAGCCGGAGATCGAATACGTTATTTGTATGCTATACAAAGTTGTTACTATTTTTAAGAAACATTGTTAGTATTTTTTAAAATACTTACTTTAACTTGGTAATGGGTTAGGTCATTATAACATACCTATAGAAGGGTAAGGGTGCGTTTCCACTGAAGCGGACCGGAGCTATTTACCGAGTTAAGAAAAACGCATTGACATTGTCCAAATCTTTTCGTAATGTGTTCTTCTTCTTAGCGAGTCAATATGGTTATTGTTGATTATTTATTTATATATGTTTGGACCAGAATGTAATGCGATTGAGCTCCGCACAGCTCCTCTCTGTTTTAAAGTATAACCACCCTAAAAGGCTTAAATGGTCTATTGCCAATTTTTGGAAAAATATTTTTTTTAAACGCAGTGTGTTATTCAAAAAACATCACATATGAATTCCGTATACCTACTTATTTTGATGTACTTTCGTATTCAACTATGCAGACGGTCAACTAATTAGTATAAACTAATTAGTATATAAGTACTAATAGTACTAATAGTAATCACGGATTGTGTCTTTATTAATGTCAAAGGCTAAATTCCCGTTACGGTTTAAGGGTGTTTTCACACGTACCACAACCACATCACACAACCACTATGCAACCTTCAGCAACACCGCGAACTTTAATGCTTGCAGTAACCACATAGCAACTACTGCCGACAACACAACCACACTGATAACTTGTCTGTATCATAACGCAACTGCAAAAAAACTGCAGCGATACTATTCACACGATCATATTTTGTTGCTGCACTCGCAGAGACGCCAATTAAATCAGACACTTAATAAATTGACGAAATTGTTAACACATTAGAAGTCAAAATCACTCATTAAATCGCTACTAAGGGAGTATTTGACATCTCTAAGTAAGACAGTGACACTATTCACACGTGACCACATTGACCGCTGCGATGTGGTGTGGTTGTGGTACGTGTGTAACACCCTTAGAAATAGCTCGCTTAATCAAGTCTTTATTGTACGTTGAGTGTTAACTTATAGTCCTATACGGACAGGAACTTTATGGTTTTACTAGCTCATTCCCGCGGTTTCCCCTTGGGCTAACAGTCCCATGCAAAATAACTGAGATATTTAACATTACAGTCAGATATAAGCTAAAGTAAGATGATTCCATAGTTCGGAGGGCACGTTAAGCCGTCGGTTCCGGTTACTTTCTACGGATAGTAGTCGTTACATGAGCCATGTCCGAGGCCTTTGGTGGAAGAAGAAGTTAAAACTGAACAGCATAAATTTTGATTAATTTTGAGTTAAATTCTATTTTCAAAAACATCGCACAATAGTGAAAAGTCTAGTATCATTGGCTTTTCACCACTAAAATGTTATGCTCGTGGCGTAGTTTGACTAAGCAATGTTAGTTCATTGCGATTGATAGGCAACGTGCAGCTCGACCCCTACTTGGATGGGTGACCTATTGTGGTATTTCTATCTGAGCGCTACCGTGCGAAGAGTATGTTAAATTGTCGGTCCCGGTTGTTTCAATCATTAGACCACGTTGCAGGCCTTTGGCGGTCTAAATACTCCCGACACTAGGGTTGGCCACTAACCGACTCAAACTTACTTTTTCCTCACCAGTAAATTCCTAAAAGTTAAATTTAATTACAAAACTAGTTCTTATATTTTAATATTCAAGGTGAATAGTGTCACCGATGCCTGTTTTTGTGTCGGGCCGACATTGCGCCGACACGGCCCTCTGCCCTTATTGTAAAAACGACTTTTTGTCGCCACACGCCAATTACAAAACGATCCGAACGAAATTCATTGAATGATACGTGTTTTTAGACTTGAATGAGTTGACGCAGTGTGACGAGAGAGAGAAAGAGAGAGAGAGAGAGAGATTAGCCTGTAATGTCCCACTGCTGGGCAAAGGCCTCTCATCTCACTAAAGATGAAACAGTGAGGAGAATTAGGCATAATCACCACGCTTGTCATATGCGGGTTGGTGATCTCAAACCCGAGCCATGTTTGAAAAGTATATAGGAAACATGTTTTCCCCCACCCGGGAATTGAACCCGGGATCTCAGTCTTGGCAGGCGATTACACATACCACTAGACCACCGAGGCGTTTTATATTTTACTGACTATGACTTTTTTTGACTGACTACCTGCCGCACGTCTACTATCTACTACTATCGACACTTGACTAATTGACATAATTTTTCATACATGTCAAAATCACTCATTAGTTCTCTATTATGGAAGCGTCGACAACTCGCCGGCTAGCAGCTCGTAAACTCGTTCAGTTTAAACGACGCAATTTTAAAAAAAGGTACTTTTTTGTAAAAGTAAAAGTAAACTTTTATATAAGTATGTACGCTTTAGTTTACTTATTTTTAAAAGTTTGATCAGGAAATGTTCAGTAGTTGAGAAATCCTTAATTGATTTGTAACTTGCTTAGAGATTTTATTAAGGACTAGCTGCGCCCCGCGGTTTTACCCGCGTTATGCCCGTTCCCATGGGAATTTCGGGATGAAAAATAGCCTATAACCTTCCCGTTGAATGTGGCTATCAACTACAAAAAGAATTATTCAAATCGGACTGGTAATTCTCAAGATTAGCTCGAACATACAAACAAACAAACAAACTTACAAATTTAACCTCTTTTTAATATTATAGTATAGATTATAGACTTCATAGACATACCTGCTGAACTATCTATTTTTTTCATTAAAAAAAGATCTAAAATACCGATAGAGTATGTGATATTTTTTCCCAACTCAACTAAGTACTACGTTTTTGCGTCATAAAATCGATTAAACATATTTACTTATCTGTCATTCAATTAATAATACATTAACTACATTTTACAAATCATTAAAAAGTTAAAACTGGTTTAAAAAAGAGCAAAAAAAAATACTATCTCGAAATCAAGGCCACAGATTAAAACACATATCACATGATACAACTCTACTAGTTTGTAGTCACCATAGTAACTGCGAATACCAAAGTGACGTAATTTCGGTCAATGACTTCTTTTTTTAAACGAACATGTCTATGAATTGAAGTAGGACTAATTAATACTCCTTGGATTCCCATGGCGAGGACATATGGCGTGAATTTAAAATTCGAATTGTTTTTGACTTTGATAGATAGAATAAAACTGTTGGACGGTTTTATTGTTTTCGTTTTAAAAACAGAACGATAAAATTGTTTTTTTAGATATCATCCATTAAATTGGTGCGAGCTAGTGACCAACATGGGTGTCGGAGTTTATAGACCGTCTAAAGTATGTGTATGTCTCAAAGATTGAAACTGGGACAATGGTAATGAATGACAATGCATCATGAAAAGATTTTGACACTGTCAATGCCTTACTTGAAAATGCGTTGTGATAGGTGATAGGATAACGTAAGATAGGTAATTCTATTTTTAAACAACTTAAGAATTAAGATTATTAATTTCGTTGGTTTTCGATAAGATTTCGATATCTCTAATATATAAAATTCTCGTGTCGCGTTGTTCGTTGCCAAACTCCTCTGAAATGGCTCGACCGATTTTCATGAAATTTTGTGTGCATATCTGACAATCGGTTAACATCTATTTTTTATACCCTAAATGTTTAGGGTGGTCCACCCCTTAATTATTTTTTAAAATAATTTATGTAGCAAACAACGTTTGCTAGTAAAACTTTATTTTTCACTAAAAACTGTTGGTTATTTCGCTGTCCCGTTATTTTAACGCAATCACTAAAAAAACATAAAACCAAGTATCAGCCATAATTCACGACAGTTCTCACAATACACGGTATTAACATTATAATACGAAACTTACTTACACTAGGAATGTTTAAGATTTAAAAATTTCGACATTTCTATACAAGCGACGATCGTAAATCGGACAGCTTTCGTACTTTGGACGTTTATTACCGTTTGAGGCATCCGATTTTTACGATCTATCGGACATAAACCGAGATCCGTTGAAGAGTGTGGTGTGTTTGTCAACTATGAGACTTAACATCAACAGTCGCAGTATAATGGTAGGGATATGTGCTTAGAATCAACGAAGAGCAAATAACATCTAACGATTTTAAACCATCTTACATAATCGTAATCGTGCCACGATCGTATTACGATCGTTTTCTATTCGTAAATCAGGAACGAGGATGGGTAAATGAACCCTCATTTGGGGTCGGTGTACAAAGTATATAAAGTACGTTTAGTATGTGTTCAAATCGCGTAAGTTTAAAAAAGTCTGAGGCTGGATTAGGTATGTGGTATGTGTAATAATGACACCTAAGGGTCGAAACTGCGTTAAGCGGGCGCACGCGACGGGCGCACGCGACGGTTCACTTTTGTATGAAACCGCACGCGACGGCTCACTTTTGTATGAAACCGCACGCGACGGTTCACTTTTGTATGAAGCCGCGCGGCCACCTGCTTAACGCAGTTTCAGCCCTAAGGCAGCTTATTATATGTCACTGAAAGGCTCTCGCTCTTTGAAGATATCAATACAAAAAGGGTGACACGAATACACCATGCTTATCTTTTTTTGTAGTCAGAGAAATGGAGAACGCGTCCCCAACTGTTCAGGGAACCTGAGTATGTGGGACTCTGTCCGGTGCGATCACGACGACATGGTCTAAAAACACTAAAATAGTCTTAAAGCTTCTTCTATGGTCCTTTGTCAGCGACTCACGGACAGGAGTCGCTGGGTACCTTACATCACTCGTCCGTTATTCGTATTTTGTTCACCACGCTTGCCCAACACGAAATGATAATCTCAAACCCGATCCCAGTAAGAAAAGGTGTAATATATCAACGGATATTTATTTTATCATTTATCAAAGATTATTCAAATCTTACAATGCAATAAACACGAATGAATATGACGCAACCAGTGATCAATAGCAAGCTTAGTGTCACAACACTAAATTAATGACAAATTCAAAATTAACAGCGTTCATTATTTGAAAATTAACGGACTTTTATAATCAACTGAGTGACTTTTAATTTGTTTAAGAACGGATGTTCTAATTTTGAATTCGACATTTTATTTGACGGTTAACTATGATTTATTTTTTAATCTTGACGTTTTGTTGCTTTTTAATGACAAATTAGTTGATGGATGAGAATGTTTAAGATTTAAAAAATATTTTAAAAACGATAAAATGTAAGTAGTCCGGACCATAATATGTATTATGCTATTCATCGCTTTAAACTAATACAATTTCAAAACTGCAAAACAGAACATAAAATAAGTGAGTATTTGACAGTTCCACGTTTGTATCTCTTTCTTAAATCTGCACAAAAAACTTTCGGCAAGAGAGAGTCAGCGGCGCGTAACATTTTTATTTTGTGTGGAGTTTATAAATAAACGAATTTCTGTGATACATATCTATTTATAATTTGAAATTATAAAATACGTTGATATAATTGAAGAGAGTGGCACACCATGTTATGGAAATAATAAAGTATGTTTTATTAAAAAACTATCAGCGCCCCGCGGTGTTACTCGCGTTGTGCCCGTTTCTGTGAGAATTTCGAGAATTTTTATACATATAAACCATCCTCTTGAATTACTCTATCGATTTTTTTAAAACTGCATCAAAATCCGTTGCTTAGTTTTAAAGATCTAAGCATATAGGTATAGGGACAGACAGCGAAAAGCGACTTTGTTTTATACTATGTATTGAAGCTACAAATATTTAGTTTTAAAGACTAATATAATATTTTATGGAAACATGCAATGTCAAATTATAGAAAACTTTATAAAACATCCATATCAAAAAATATTTAATAACACAGCAAAACATACGATATTTTTTGTATAAGTGCATTCATTATGTAAAATATATACTGCCACAAGGCACCAACTTTTTTGGTGGTACCAATGTACAGTCAACCTATGAAAATGTTTGTAATTGCGTTTATTAATGTATCAAATATTTAAAAAAGGCATATAATTTATTTGATATACTTAGTAGATATTACAGGATTAAAATTTTAATATTCTAAGATTTACTTAACATGTAACAAACCTATTATGCGTTACACATAGTTGCGGAATAGATTCATTAAATATTTTCAAATTTATTTCCCAGTTAATATACCCACATTTAATTACTTACTAAAATCGCCAGTACCAAACCCCCTGGCTATCACTCCCAAAAGCTAAACCCAAAATGATAAACGGTAGCGATTGCACCCAATTCAAGACATTTAAACACCTTTGTTGCAACTTTATGGTGGCGTTATGCATATTTAATGAGGAAATTAGGGGCTTGTGTAATGGCCGATATATAAATCCCTTTTTACGACTTTAAACCGTTTAATTCTACGTTTTTGTTTTTAAAAGTTATCTGATCGGTTACTCGATTGCGTCAAGTGAAAGAAGTTTATGTTTTTGTATTTAGAATGTGTGTACGTGTACGAGTATGTAAGAGTGTGTAACAAAGTGATAGTTTAAATAGTGTAGGTGTTTGTTTTTTTTTGTAAATTGTAAATTTTTGATGTGGAAATAAATGGTTTGTGATAGAGCTAAAAAAAACTTCTTTTTTTCCTGAAATTTGTATGTCTTCAGTGAGATGAGAAACTTCTGTCCTATAAAAGACATTACTAGGTTTCTGTTGACAATTTATAAATAAGAAGAAAAACAGAACTCGCACGTCCAAAAAAAATTGTACACTTGCAGTTTGATATTGCAATCTATTAATATTATAAAGAGGTAATTTTGTAAGTTTGTATGCTCGGGCTTATCTCTGAAATTACTAATCCAATTTGAATAATTCTTTCCGTATTTAATATCCACATTCAACGGGTAGGTTACAGGCTTTTTTCATCATGGAATTCGTATGGGAACAGGTATAACCGCGGGGCGTTGCTTGTCACTACATAGTATAAAACAAAGTCGCTATTTTTGTCTGTTTGTCTGTATGCTTAAATCTTTAAAATTACGCAACGGATTTTGATGCGGTTTTTTGTAATAGGTAGAGTGATTCAAGAGGAAGGTTTTTATGTAAAAAAATTCCCGAAATTCCCACGGGAACGGGCACAACGCGGGTAAGACCGCGGGGCGCTACTAGTACTAGATAAAATGTTGAGTACCCCTGCCAAGATAATAATGCCTTAGAGAGGGGATGGTATTCTACCTGCTTTCTCCACTTACACTTGACTCAAGGGTTGTATGTTATTTATTTATTTAGAAGACATTAAAAACAATTGATTCTAGCCAACTTTCTAATAAACCGGAAATTATACTTTTTTGCTGTCAAATTCAGAAAAAGTAATCTAGATTTTGTGCTAGTCGTCACAGTAAGGTTTCGAAATCTACACTTATATCATTAAGGATGAAAAAAAATTGTTTGTTTGTTTGAAAGCATTCATTTCAGAAACTACTAACATCTTCTTCTTAAACTTAGAACTGGCCCTTAGAATTGCGTTGGAGTTCATTCCATTATCTTCCGTCATCCTCTTTAGCTGTTCCTAAGACACGACACTAACTTGAACAATTGATAAATGTGTGACTATACTGACCGTAAGCATAAAAAATCTACGAATACCCACTGAATTGCAAACCATTGTACTTAAAAAATCTTTTATTAAACTCATTATAAAGCCACGTCTGTAAATCACTCATATTATTGTCAAACACTGCCATCATAAGCCGTATATCATTCAAAATAAATGGACGGCTCAATATTTCTTGACGTTTTCGAAAAAACTATTACGAAGGTTTGTCTTCCATTTGTAATATGAATCAGTAAAAACTATGATCTTGCGATACGAATACGATTGCGATCGGTTAAGATTGAGCGTAAAGGTTAGACTCTAACTAACCTATACTCTAACCGTTAGAGTTTAGACACAGTAGTGATTTTTGACATGTGTTGTATGAAAAATAGGTATATTAGTTAATTGTTGAATTAATAGACTTCTATGAGTAGAGCACTTTTGAACGTACCATGTTCAAAGGAGAGGTTCCTTTGAACATGGTACGTTCGTTTGGGGCCAAAACTGAATAAAAAAAATTGACTGACTTTATCATCATCATCATTTCGAGTAGGTTACTGGCCAATCCTGATGTCGGAGATTTTAGACCGCCTAAAGACCTTCCACAAAGTCTAACGATTGAAATAACCAGGACCGATTGAAGACTGAGGGTTGACCGCATCAAATTAATCATAAGTTTCCTGTCTTTTTCTTTTCAAATTACGCTTTTTAATAGTTTTTTTCATTTCGCCCTTCATTTACCGCTCGTGGCGTAGTGTGACCAAGCCATGTCAGTTCATTGTGATGTGATTGTTAAGCAACGTGCAGCTCGCCGGCAGGGTTGGCCACTAACCTACACGAAATGAATGAATGATAGTTATCTACACTAATATTATAAAGAGGAAAACTTTGTTTGGTTGTAATGAATAGGCTCAAAAACTACTGGACCGTTTTAAAAAATTCTTTCACCATTCGAAAGCTACATTATCCACGAGTTACATAGGCTATTTTTCATCCCGAACCTCCCAGAGGAATGGACACAACGCGGGTAAAACCGCGGGGCGCTGCTAGTACCTAGTTTATAATATAAGTAATGCCTCGCGTTGCCGTATACGCCTGCCCTAAACTTCTAATTACAATTTAAAATCTATGAAGTAAACGGTCAATAAATAATTCAATTAGTTATCAACTTTTCAATGATCGAAGCCATTAATCATGGGAATAAATTGTTGGAAAAAATCTGGATGTACTTTCGTAGGATAAGGGGAAATGTGTAGACGGATTATGATTTATGATGTACAAATTACAAAGATGGCGGACGCGATAGTGGTACGAGTTACATGTGCAGTGTTCTAGTAAGATTCCTAATAAAAAGGTACAGAAAGAGATAGTTGTTTAACTGTTTTTTTTTCTCTAAGTCAAACAGTATGAAAGTAAACGACAAAGAATTGTTTTTGTGTAGTATAAATAAACAGAGGAAAAAGTATTTTGCTGTACTATAATTTCCTAAATGATTAAGATCTAAGAACAAAGGACAAAACAAATAAAAGTACATAAATTTTATGTATGTTTATATAATATTTGTTTCTGTAATTGTTTTGGCCGTTTATATATTTTTAAAGTATAAGTTAGTTTGACCTGAAGACAAAACATGCTATGATAGAAAAAAAAGGTTGATTTAACGATCTGTCTGAAATTTTATCCTATCCTTAACAAAGTATCTATTATAATTTTAAAATCAATCTGTTTTTAAGACGTATATTTTAAGTTCAAAACTATTATACATACTTTATACGCCGATAAAATATTTTATATACAAACCAGTTTTTTATCACAATGTGAATAAAGTTAAATTATTGAAATGACAGAGTAAGATAAACGAATGTGTAATATTACATTATTGTTATGGCAATACAACTTATGTCCATAAAGTGTTAAAAATCTGTTATTTATTTTACCCAAGACTTAAAATAAAAACTTAAATATATTTTTCGTTTTACTTCATACTACCTTTACACAATCCGGTCCTGTTCTTGATCGACAAATCCAAAACGATAGTGATTCGTTCGAACGGTATCACGATCCTAAAGCAATACTTGTAGTTCATACAATATTAAGTTCGAGCCACAGGGTCGATCGTGTGATAGTGTCATTATTAAATGGCACTTTTGACATCCGATAATATAATCATTCATATCATGTAAGTAAATCCCTGGTGTCGGAGTTTTTAGACCGCCTAAAGGCCTCCGACATGGTTTGACGATTAAAATAACCGGGACCAACTGCTTAACATACCCTCCGAAGCACGGTAGCGCTCAGACAGCAATGCCACTATAGGCCATCCGTCCCAGTAGGGTCCGAGCTCCACGTTGCTTGACAATAGCAATGAACTAACATCACTACTCTACTTGGATGGGTCGAAAGTGGCATTTCTATCTGAACGCTACCGTGCTTCGGAGAGCACGTAAAGTTGTCGGACCCGGTTGTTTCTATCGAAAGACCAAGTCGGAGGCCTTTAGGTGGTCTATAAACCCCAGCACCAAGGTTGGCCACTCACCTAAACAAACTTACTCACCTTAAAAACTAAAATGCATGAACCGCTAACCCAAGTACCAAACACACAGTAAACAACTTTAAATAATTTCAAAACTTACATTTAAAATGAAAGCTCACCGCGTGGGCTTCAAAGTACTACTTTAACTGTGCTTGTCCATTTAGATACGACAATTTATCGTGTCACCAACATTCTCATTCTTAGGAAACATCAAGGCATCTCTCCCATAAAACCTGCCTTTCTCACAACTCCAACAAAACTAGAATATACTACCTTAAAGCTTAAACAATAGAGAGTATTTTGGCATACTTTTTTACAGGTTCCGATAGCTTACTCGGACTGTTTGTCCGTCTGTTTGAGATAACGTATATTCAGGTTTGTAAGCCCCTTGATTGCTGATTATAAGACGTTTGTATCGTTGTTTAAAATTTAAACTTAGTATTGTTGCTATGTTCTTAAAGGTAACTGTTTCGAAATGTTTCTTGAAATTTCACTTGTGCTAGTGGTTTTTGCCGTTAACGGCAACGGTAAGGTTAAAACGGCAGACGGCATCACAGACTAGGGAAGAATGCAAATATTCGATCGCTTGATTAAGTCACAATAATTCATTTTTAAAAACACTAATTCGTAATCTGTCTATCCATTTGGAATCTACGCTATAAATTATACAGCATATAAAGTAAAAATATAATCTTATAATTAAAACCTAACCTTACGTTGTCTTAAGTTTAGTTGCGATGCTCAATATAAAGCTAATGTCACACAATATCTCGAACAAACTCTGTCTTTTAAATTTGCTATCTTGTAGCTCAACTCGCTCAATATCAATTACCTCTTAAAACAAATGACAACAGAAACTTCCGTTCAACACCAATGTTGCTGACTCTACACAAACGATGAGAAAAACACAACTTTGTCTCTGGCATAGAATGTTGTAACCATAACCAACCACCCACAGATTAATTATTCATCTCATTAGCTATAGACAAAGTGATGTATATAAATTGTTTATCGTGTAAACATGGCGACTATGCTTGTTTTATGTTAATTTATTTAACTAACGATCACCTGTGGCGTGGCTCGCTTTTTGAAAATATATAAAGTTGTAGTTTAATGTTTATGATGCCACACAAAATGTCGGTTTTGGCTTTCGAAAGGTATAGATGTAATAGTGAGTTTGTGATGGCTGGTTTGGGTTCATATGGAGACAGTTTACAAGCTGTGAGCTTCAGTTACCGACTTTTCTTTGTACTCGAGGGGATGTAGCGTGTAAACTCGCCAATAACTCGTTAACAACTTCGACATTGTAGTACTCGTATGTGCCATTTTTTTTTCATAAAAAATATTGTTAGTTACTTTATATTTTTAATCGAAAACTCGACTTCAAACTAGATTCTAATAAGACATTTTGTAAGCGTGTTCTTTCAGTTACCTATACAAATCATTTTCGAAATCCGATCATAAATCGCGAAGATATGAAGCACAAACACAACACACACAAAACCTACGACAACATCCTTAAATTTTTTAATTCTTTTAAAAAGAGTGTTTAAAAAAAGAGTTCCAATGCATGAAAACGGTCAGTTCTACTACACTATTTAACGTAACCAACCCAACAAATCACTACAGCGTAAACAAACTAATCAACTACAGTCCAACCCACACACACTATATCAGATTCCGTCCCAATTTCTATAATAATTCATTAAATCGTATAATATTTCATTAATCCAGAGTGGGCGAATAGCTTTGATTTGTAGTTATTGGGACGCGAGGTTATTTGTAAACGTGCTTTATGGTTTATCCGATGTGGAACAAGGTTTTAACGTTTCATTCCGTTTAAAGACAGTGTCAAGTTTGTCTCATATGTCTCAAGGTACATTGTCGAGTTTGTCTCACATTGTCTAATTAAAGAGAAATTGTCTGATTAAGGGTGGGTTGTTTCAACTCACGCTCACGCACCAGTAAACGTTAACATAAAATGTCAGTCTCAATGCATGTATGAAAATGAAGAATTGAGCTTTATACTAGCAGCCAGAATAACTTTAACAGACTGTCATTTGAGTTACGTAACAACGCTTTGCTTTATTTAACAGAGATTTAACAGCGTAATTAGTCGTGAACAATTTAAAAAATGTATGTTACGATGGCAAACCGTTTGACACAACCCATCCTAAGCGACATTGTCAAGATTTTCTGTCATGTTCTAGTTAACTTCAGACAATGTATCTTTCATTGTCTTGCTGTCACTGCGCTTTTGCGCCCCCTTAAAGAGTTTAACGCGTATAAATCCATTGCGATAGGCTATTTAAAAAAAACTACGAATTATAATTACTGTACTAGTTAATAGACTAACTATAAAAAACATAGACAATTTCTTTCTCTAAAAGCTAAGAAGATCGTCATTCATTCATTCATTCTGAGCAGGTTAGTGGCCAAACCTGGTGTCGGGGTTTTTAGACCGCCTAAAGGCCTTCGATATGGTCTGACGATTGAAACAACCGGGATCTAGACCTGAAAGATTGTCAAGCTCGTTATAGCAGAATATATGAGTGCAACTTTGTCGTGCGTTCCGATCATCCAAGAGCAGGAATATCCGTAATCGATGTCCGAAAATAAATGACATTTAGCTATGAGTACTCGGGACAGATAGAGCTCTTACAATGTATTGTAAAATAAGGTTGCAGGTATAATCCTAACTAATAATAAAAACTAATATTATAAATGCGAAAGTAAGTATGTCTGTCTTTCACGCCAAAACTACTGAACCGATTTGAATGAAATTTGGTTCACAGTTAGTCCAGATCCTGAGAAAGGGCATAAGCTACTTTTTATTGCGAAATTCATGCGGGAACGGGTACAACGCGGGTGAAACCGCGGTAGTTTGAAATAATTGTCAAATTTTCTATGGAAAAAATCTAAGATTATATTTACCTTGGATACTTTATACTCCGGATATTTATTGATATTAATTTTTAAATAAATAAATAAATTAGTATAGCTGTTAAACTTTGATTAGGTATGTTACACAATTTAAACTATCACGATATGAATAAAATTTGATTATATTGAACTTAGGACCAATTATAGTTCTCGCTAAACCTACAAATAATCCATTTCTTTTTAACATCACAAAAATAACTACTAAAGGAAATAAAATGTTCTTGAATAAACTTGACTTCAAAACAAAACGGTAAAATAAAGCATTCTAAACGGAATCCAGCAGCATATTTCGCTCAACATTTTTCTGAAGATAAAAAGCAGCATTTTAGAGCTGTGAACGTCAATAAACTCTAGCGTACAATTATCGCCTACCACGAAATAACTAGGCATTTTGATTGGCCACTCTTAACATACCGATCCGCAGACATTTAAGTTAAACTAGTCTCAGAAAAAGGGAAAAACTCTACTAGTTATGGTCAACCTTCTTATACCTGCAATGCAACCTTGTCATACTCAAGTTTCACTATAAAACAACTGGACACTGTTTTTCAGAGAGCATTCTTTATTTGAACAAAGTACTAAAGCGTCCAGTGGTTTAAACGCTCTGCTTACATCTGTCGTTTAAGCGTATCTCTCAGATTATATGGAGTTGATGCCTTTAAAGTTTGCGTGTGGTCAGAATCGGAACTAATGAAAGAGAATCATAGTTTCTAAGTTCTAATCTAAGTAAATTAAAACTAACTTAGAGTTGGACTTTATAGGAGCACAAACATTTCTATGATGGGTCACATAGTATTTTATCCAAGACTAGCAGCGCCCCGCGGTTTTACCCGCGTTGTGCCCGTTCCCGTGGGAATTTCGGGATAAAATGTAGCCTATAGCCTTCCTCGATAAATAGACTATCTAACAGTGAAAGAATTATTCAAATCGGTTCAGTAGTTTCTGAGATTAGCGCGTTTAAACAAACAAACAAACAAACAAAACAAACTCTTCAGCTTTATAATAATAATATAATATAGATTTACCGTTCTTTCAAAGGTACGTTTTAATTTGTAAATCCTTGACACTACAGAAAAGCTTTAGGCTCTCTAAAAAAGTCTAGACTTCAGAGTTGGGTAATACACGAATGCCTCAACATTTAAATTGAATGAGTTTACAATCTACTAGCCAGCGAGTTCAATACAACGAGAATAAATTTCACATAGCAATCTCCAGCATTTCTACTCGTAAAGCAATCGTCATTTGACGAGTACTTCGGAGGGCACGTTAAATTGTCGGTCCCGGTTGTTTCAATCGTTAGACCATGTAGGTCTTTAGGCGGTCTAAAAACTGGGACACCAGGGTTGGCCACTAGGCTACTCAAATTTACTTTTTAATGCGAACGTCATACAATCAAGTTCATTCGCTCGCATCGTTCTACATATATTACTAGCTGCGCCCCGCGGTGTTACCCGCGTTGTACCCGTTCCCGCAGGAATTTCGGGATAGAATGTATCCCATATATTATTCTGATGTGTAACCTACATTACTGTAAAGTTTCATCCAAATCCGTTCAGTAGTTTTTGCGTGAAAGAGCAACAAACATACATCCATCCTCACAAACATTCGCATTTGTAATATTACTAGCAGCGCCCCGCGGTTTTACCCGCGTTGTGCCCGTTCCCGTAGGAAATCCGGGATAAAATGTAGCCTATAGCCTTCCTCGATAAATAGACTATCTAACAGTGAAAGAATTATTCAAATCGGTTCAGTAGTTTCTGAGATTAGCGCGTTTAAACAAACAAACAAACAATCAAACAAACAAAACAAACTCTTCAGATTTATAATATTAGTATAGATATATAGATATAGTAGGATCGTCAGCATACAGCTTGTAAATTATCTACAAACAAAAGTTTCACCAACATCAGTAGCGCCCTCACACATTTCAAACTTTACTTGCAATCATTTTCATCCTACCCTCATACTTTATGGTCCTTTCGCGAAGAATTTAGTTCTGTTTTGTGCGCATTCGTGTCAACTAATTAGGTGTAAGTGTGATGATTGCACTTCAAAAAGACTTCAAAAGGACTTCACATGATGGTTTATATGGTCTTCTTTCAAGTATTTGTACTATAATAGGTATAATTGAGCATTTCTTGCGGTTTCTTTTGCTCTTTGTGGCTAGGTATTATGATCCTACTACTAATATTATAAATGCGAAAGTTTGTGAAGATGGATGTACCTATGTATGTATGTTTGTTACTCTTTCACGAAAAAACTACTGGACGGATTTGGATGAAACTTTACAGTAATATAGGTTCCACATCAGAATAATACATGGGATACATTTTATCCCAAAATTCTCATAAGAACGGGTACAACACTGGTAAAACTGCGGGGTGCGGCTAGTCCTTTATAAAGTACCTATTGACACATTATAGTTTGTGCTATGAAGAAAATTTTTCGGGAATTTCAAAGGACTGATACTTATACTCGGAGAGGACACGAACTTTACTGTAGTTGGACTAAGTAGGTAATTAAGGTCAAGTAGGTTAGTAACCAATGCATAAGCATTGATTTAAGGACAAACGGGTTTGTCTTCGTTTTAGCGGTCGTCCACAAATAGAATATAGAGAGTTATATAATACTAGCGGCGCCCCGCGTTTTCACCCGCGTTGTACCCGTTCCCGCGGGAATTTCGCGATAAAAAGTAGCTTATGTCCTTTCTCAGGCTCTGGACTAACTGTGTACCAAATTTCATTCAAATCGGTTCAATAGTTTTGGCGTGAAAGCGTAACATACAGACAGACAGACAGACAGACAGACAGACAGAGTTACTTTCCCATTTATAATATTAGTATTGCAGTAACAATTCAACTTTCAAAGAAGATAATATCAGTGCAGTCTTTGATCTCTAAAACCAGGGCTAGTCGCTTCCTATCTACTTAAAATTCACTTACATATTATGTACCTACTTAAAGAAAAGTAAACGCAATCACCGCAGATTGACAATTCCAAAGCCAAGAACGTTTTCAACCAAAATCAACATATCAACTCTAGTCTGCCCATAAATATCAAATGCTATTGCTAGCAGCTTTGCAATGCTATAGCTCATGTAAATAGTATCGAGTGTGCTATTGAATAGTTTTGAAGAGATTATCCGCTATTCTGAATGGATGGCAAGGGCCGTTAGATGAGGGCCGGACGGAAACTTCATCGTGAGAATTGGTCGTGTATGCTTTCGTGGGGTGGAGTGTATGTTATAGGATATAGCGAGTTAATAGAGCATCAAAGTAAAACGTCAGTGCTCATCTATAGTAATAGTAAAATTTGTAAATTTGTTTGTTTGTTTATATGTTCGAGCTGATCTCCCAACCCGAAGGTTTATAGGTAATTTTTCATTTATAATTCTTATTGGATCGGGCACAACGCGGCGAAAACCATAGGGCTCTGCTGGTCTTTAATTAATTTAGTATGTATATGTTATTGTCTTAATTAGTTGCAGGATTTCAATTGTCTGAACATTACGAGCATTTGGGCCGATCCATTCGGCCCAAATGGTTACGTAATGTTGATGGATTGTTGCTTGCTATTTTGATATGATTGGTAGAAAATGTAGCAAAGTAATAATATGTTACTTTCTAGGGCATAGTGGAAGAATAACTTTTTCTTTCGTATCAATGGCCTTTAACTGTTTTCGTTCCACTACGTAGTAGCTGAAGGGCAGCATCAGAGACTTTCATTAACTCTTTCTTTGTGCAGGTAGGGCACAGAGGGCAGGAGTACAGAATAACTTAAGGCCTATTAAAAACATGATGACGAACACTTTATGCTTTCATTTCAACCTTGGTGTTGGAGTTTTTACACCGCCTAAAAGCCTCTGACGTGATCTGATGATTGAAACAACAGGGACTGACTGCTTAACGTGCCGTCCGGAGCAAGGTAGCGCTCATATATGCCATAATCGGCCACCCATCTAAGTAGGGGCCGAGCTGCACGTTGCTTCACCATTACGTAGCTTGGTTTCCCGCGTCCGTCCCTACTTAACCCACACCCCATTCTCTGGTTTGTTTGTCTGACTTATTGACGGTCAGTGAGTTGACATATAGGTCTTTGCCCCCTTCCGTTGGCAAATATCTTGAACAAACTGGCCCTGCGAGACGCGTCGCTATATGGGACCGGACGACCGAACCGACCACTTTTTATATACATTTTAAACATTAATGATATAAAATTGTAAAAATCTGACCTTTTTGTTCTTACGGTATTTGGAGAATGTAGCTTTAATGTTAAGAGTGTTCTTGTATGTTGTTTGTTTGAGGTTAATATTAATACTTTTAGTTTTAAGAGGAATGGTCTTTTGTGTGTTTGGAGGCTGGACAGGATCACAATAATTGTTCGCAACGTTGCTGTAAAGAGGGCGGAGTAGTGCGAAGCTCAATTAGCTAATCGCAACGCATTGAAATTGTCAAATTCTTCCGTAATGCGTTATAATTCGTCACTTGAGCTCCTCACGGGTTTTACAAGTTACGAGCCTGCGAATTTTACAGGCATTATTTATTTAACAGACTTGCAGCGCCCCGCGGTTTAACCCGCGTTGAGCCCGTTCCCGTAAGAATTTCGGGATGAAAAATAGCCTATAACCTTCTCATTGAATGTGGCTATCCATTATAAAAAGAATTATTCGAATCGGAATAGTAGTTTCTGAGATTAGCGCGTTCAAATAAATAAGCTTTATAGTGCGAAGTCTGTATGTCTAGATACACTTTCACGGATAAAAAATGTTGTAGCGTCGATTTTGACAAGATTCATTATGAAAACAATAAGTGACAAATCTTAAAATTCCTTCGTATCATATCATAAATATCTATTCGATTCAATTCTAAGAATTCTTTGGGAAATTAATAACCATACAATACGAATGAAATCACGGGTCGAATACGTACCTCCTTTTTGAAGTCGGTTCATAAAGGATGTTTCAATTGTGTGGGAGTGTGTTAACTTTACCAAATATTCTGAGTGTTAAGCATTTTTTAACAATGTGTGAATTATGTGTCCAAAATACTTGAGCCATGATAATTTGATCTACCATGACTAGAAACATATATTACTAGCAGCGCCCTGCGGTTTCACCCGCGTTATGCCTGTCCCCGTGAGAATTTTAGGATGAAAAATAGTCTATAAACCTTCCCGTTGAATGTGGTTATCCATTGCAAAAAGAATTAGTCAAATCGGGCTAGCAATTCCTGAGATGAGCTCTAACATACAATCAAACCAACAAACTTACAAATTTTACCTTTTTATAATATTAGTATAGATATTATACACTTTATACATTTTATCCCGAAATTTCCGCGGGAACGGGTACAACGCTTGTAATATTGCGGGGAGCAGCTAGTATGATATAATAGTGTTCCACGGTTTCACACGTCGTCAATTGATTATTGACCTCGACATAGAATCGGCTTTCAAACTACCCCATACATACAGACAGGGTGGAAACAGTCAATGATCTTAATGAATTAATTCTATACAATACATGGCTCTGATTTGAGATCACCAATCCGCATTAGGCAACCGTGGTGATTACGCCTAATCCTCCTCACTGTACTGATATCTTCAGTGAGATGAGAGACTTTTGCTCAGCAGTGGAAAGCTAGTTATATTTCACTTTCAAGTTGTAAAAACTAATATTATTTATATTAATTAAAATTATTTTACGTTTACGCCATCTAATAATATCCGTGCGTTGATAGACTCAAGTGAACGGACATCAAGACATACCTTTTTATTATTATTAGTACTAGCAGCGCCCCGCGGTTTTACCCGCGTTGTGCCCGTTCCCGTGGGAATTTCGGTAATTTTTTTACATAAAAACCTTCCTCTTGAATCACTCTACCTATTACAAAAAACCGCATCAAAATCCGTTGCGTAATTTTAAAGATTTAAGCATACAGACAGACAAACAGACAGACACGAAAAAGAGACGACTTTATTTTATACTATGTAGTGATAGACAAGTACAGGTAGCTAACCGCTAGAAAAGCGAGCATAAAATAATTCAGTTAAAACGTATATATGCTTGAGGTTTCATTAATAGTGGCGAGGAGAGTCGTAGCTCGCTTATGAGTAACATATTAAACAGTTGCGCGGGTTGGGCCACGAGATTGGCGGATGTTCTATGGAAATAAGCGTAAGCGTTTTTCGGAAATATGTGGCGTAGAATGAGGAAAGTATTGGTTAAGAGCGAGAGAAGCGGAGTGGAGCTGTGTGGAGCTTAACTGACTAATAACAAAGCATTAGGAAAAGATTTTGACAATGTCAATTCGTTGTTTGACTATCCAAAGGCGCTGTGGTTGGCGAAGCGGGCTCCGGGCCGATCCGCTCCGCTATAGTGAAAACATGTCTGTGAGCAGGGTCAGAGGCATTCGCTACCCTTTTATAAAAGACTAGCAGCGCCCCGCGGTTTTACCCGCGTTATACCCGTTCCCGTGGGAATGTCGTGATGAAAAATAGCCTATAACCTTCCCGTTGAATGTGGATATCTATTACAAAAATAATTATTCAAATCGGACTGATAATTCCTGAGATTACCTCGAACATACAAACAAACAAACTTACAAATTTTACCTCTTTATAATATTAGTATAGAAAAGAAAATCCGATAGTCCGATTACCTGCAGCTCAAACCGCTACCGCCCAACAGCCCGCTACCTCACCCGCTGCTCGCCACGTTCATAGCCTCACATTATAAGGGATGCAATCAGCATGTAAATGTGTCTCTCACTCGTCGCAACCGGCATCGAATATTGATAGTTGCATTATGTTAATCAGAGAATTGAAAATAATACAACCGGTTGGTCGGTGTGAATGAACGTTCATACACAATGTTGGCCGTATACGCAATGGATTTAGTTTAAATTCCTAACGCGGTGAAACTAAAACACTGCTATAATGTGCTCTGTCTCTTTTGCTCTCCGGAAAATTGCGTATGTCAGAAAGTGACAAACCATTTGGTAGCTCTCTTTAAACTAAAGAGCTGGGCTGTTGTCAATGGAGTTCTTTCCACTTCTCTCTATCATCTGCCATCCTCTTCAGCTGTTCGTACGACACGACCTTTGATAGCTAAAATGTTCTAAATACGCGTTTATTAATATGGCCCTTTACCAGAATTTCTATTACAAACCAAGTGCCGCACTCAGAAACGTAATTCGACATCAACTAATTTAATTTTTTTCATGCATTACATGTCAAAGCAACTCATTTAAATCTCTATTAAGGAAGTATTTGATATATCGGGTGTAACTCAGACTATTACACTCGATTGTTGAGTAATTAGCAGCTCGAATACTTCTTGGATGGGTGGCCGATAGTGCAGTGCTATCTGGGCGCTACCGTGCTTAGGAAAGGATTTTAAAATTGTCGATCCCGGATCTTTAAATCGTTGGCTATTGTAAGGGCCCGCACGGTTTCATATAAAAGTGAACCGTCGCGTGCGCCCGCATTAACGCAGTTTCGGCCCTAAGCCTTTAAAAACTCCGACACCAGAATTGGCCACTAACGTACTTGAAAATAATGAATGTGTGTTCTATTAAAATCTCAAATCCACCCATTGAAAAAAAAACGAAGATAAAACTAAAGACATCAACGAAACACTTTCAAAACACAAAAGCTTTTAAGGATGCTTACACACGCACCTTTAAAGCCAGTTTGGTCGTAAAAAGTTACGGTGTACATAACAATAAACGGTACCAACTGAAACTGACCACAAATGTGTGGTCTCAAATAGGTAAGACGTAAAAACGACTTTATTATAGACACCATGTCTCCAAACGTTGATCAACTTTGGTGGAAAAGTATACTTAGTAACGTTTACTTTCGGAGTGCTAAGTTAAGCTGTTAGTCCCGGTTTTTTCAATCGTCAGACCATGGTGGAGGCTTTTAGGCGGTCTAAAAACTCTGGCACCAGGGTTGGCCACTAAGCTACTCGAAATTAATGAATAAGTATGTATTATATGTAAGTAAGTGAGTGGTTTACTTACGCCCGTACTCAGAGACGCCAAATGCTTCCTTAATAGAGATTTAATAAGTGATTTTGACATGTAATACTCGTATATGAAAAATTACTCTCCGTACTCCGTACGTATGTTAAATGTCGTGCAAAGCGTTGTTCTATAACTTAAATGACAGTCTATTAGTCATCGGTTGGCCAGTAGAAAGCCGTAATATTTTATTTTTCTTACGACCGTTGAAACTGACATTTTGTGTTAACGTTGACTGATGCGTAAGCGTAAGCTGAAGCAACTCGCCCTAAATAGTCACATAAAAAATATATTTACTTCCCTTTTTCATATTAAAATAGTATATTTTATCTTATTAGTCTCTACAAAACTTTCACAACAACATATAGGTACTAAAAACAAAAAATCTACAAACCAGTTTACAGCTAGTCATAAAACTGAGCACTAAATTATAAGTGGTGTAACCTAAGGTCTGCGGTTCGAGTCCGGTCTAGCACAGCTCTTAATGAACCGTTTTGAAGCTACTTGACAAGAATGGGACGTAAAATACTGAGTTAAGACTGTTGCAGACTAGTCTAAACAGTTTATAGACTGGCTCGTCTGATGCACTCAAGTCTGTATTAAGGATCTGTAACAACAACTTATTGACGGTATTAGTATTTTGTCTAACAGACAAAAAAGCCAGTAACAGTTGCAATAAGTAACAAACAGACTGGTCTCTAGTGTGATCTTTCACATGTTTTTATAGACCAGACGACAGTCTAAAAACTGTCTGTGGTAAAGTGTGCACAGGCTCTTATAAAATGAGAAAACCAGTGGTTTGCACCTCACAGGGCATATTTAAACGGTAATAAAGTTTTATAATAGCACAGCGTAGCAAAGGGTAACATTAACGACCTATTAACTAGGTCTTAACTAATGGCGCCAATGTCGCAAATACCAGAAAGTGTTTGAGAAATTAAAGCGTTTTGTTCCTGGTTTTTAGTTCCATTTTTGACCACTGACTTACTTATCTATTCGGGCTTTTTAGATGCTTCTAGTGATGGATTGTCAGTTAATAAAGTGACTGTCAAAGTCAAGTAATGGTGAGAAAAATATTGTATGAAAATGGAAGGATTTCATAAAAAATTACATGAATTGCATTCAATTACTAAGATAATTGACTGATATTTGACAGATACGTGTCAGTCGATGGTCGTAAATGAAGATTTTGAAAGGATTACATCTATACGATTTCATAAACAGAAGGTAAATACTTAACTTTCTCCTTCGCTGAACCAGTTCATCAATTTATTAATAAAACTAGAAGATATGAAAGATGAAGCCCATATTTTTTAAATCTTGACAATAATAGTAGTTTATGCAACGTCATATAAAGAAGGGTATTAAAACACGAGTGTGAGTTAAATAATAGTAACGAGTGTTTTAATACCCGTGTTATATGCAGTTGCATACACTACTTTATCTTCACTATTTAATGCAATTAATCAAACAAAATTTTAAAAACAAAACACATTGCGAAACATTAAATTCACGCGTAGGTACGTGTATTGTCACAGTGAACTTGCCGCCATTAAAATCTAACCAATGAGAGCGCAGCTGCGCGTAGGGCCAATCAGGAGCGAGCGAGATCTTACCAAAGAGTTTTGTGTATGTAGTTTCGACGAAGTTTTCACGTATAACCCAACTATTTTCAAAAGCCAGCCTAATATCAAAATTTTATACAACTAGTATGAGGATTTTGGCATAAGGCTTGCCAGGTTAATTGGTCGCGTTATAATGATGTTATAATGTTAAATTATAATGATATTATAACATCATGTGCAATTGCTTAAATTGAGTGTTTTAGTTGTCTGCGCTATAACAGTAGTAATTATAAGTCAAGTATTGGAAACATAAGTAGAATGTTACAACATTAATGTAGATAAATCAACTTACATCACATAAAATATTTTATATTTAACATACACACATAAATAATAGAATCTGACGTCACAATAATCCCTTAAACCAGACTATTAATTCAATTACAATGAAACAAACTAGCTATCCATTATTTGACAACACGAAACCCATGGAACACCGCGCAAATTGCTATACAAAATTTAGTTTTTAATAACCAACATTGTAATACAGTTGATTCAACCTTATGCGAATAGAACAAGGTTCGAAATTGAATAACTTAGATGTACAACAAAGTAGAATGCATTAGAATAATTGCAACGCCCGAGTTATTAAAAAAACATTACTGTGTCAAAATAATTACGTTATGAGATGTGCTCCGGCCCTAATTGATCTCTAATTTATTTCGTTAGAATTACTTTTCATTTACTAACATTTATTGTGTTTTGACCGACTTCAAAAAAGGAGATTTTCTATTCTTCTTCTTCTAAACTTAAGAGCTGGGCTCTTGTTGATGGAGTTCTTTCCACTTTCCTCTGTCATCTGCCATCCTCTTCAGCTGTTCGTACGACACGACTTTTGCTCTTTCCTTCAGTTGGTCTGCATATGCCCTTCTTGGCCTTCCTCTTCCTCTCTTTGCCTCTATGTGTCCTTCTGTTATAGTTTTTATAAATTCGTCGTGTCGTAAAAGATGTCCAAACATCTTTCCTCTCCTGATTTCTATCGTCTTTAATATTGCTCTCTTTTCCCCTGTTAGATTCAACACTATTTCTATTCTTAGTGGTTTTTAATTTTTAGGTTTCCGTACCCAAAGGGTAAAAACGGGATCCTATTACTGAGGCTTCGCTGTCCGTCCGTCCGTCTGTCACCAGGCTGTATCTTCAGAACGGTGATAGCTAGTCAGTTGAAAATTTCACAGATGATGTATTTGTATTGCCGCTATAACAACAAATACTAAAAATAAAATAAAACAAATATTCAAGGGGGGCTCCCATACAACAAACGTGATTTTTTGCCGTTATTTGAAGCACGGAACCCTCCGTGCGCGAGTCCGACTCGCACTTGACCGGTTTTTTTGGTTTAGTTTTTGCATGTAGTATAAACATATTAGGGTTTCAAATCACCAACCGGCATAAACGTGGTGATTACGCCTCATCCATCTCAATGTATTGATATCCTCAGTGAGATGAGACGCGTATGCCCAGCAGTGGGATATTTCAGACTTATCACTTTTATTTCCTTTTAGCATATTGTCGTCGATTTGCCGCGAGTTTACAAGCTGCAAACTGAAGAATTATTAACACAAAATTTTAAAGTCGCTCACTCTACAGCTCGCAGGTTATAAAACTCGTTATTCTAAACAACACTTTTGGAAAATACTAGCCACACCCCGCGGTTTTTCCCGCGTTGTTAACATTGGAATTTTGGGATAAAACATACATTTCTCTTGAATATGTGGCTGACAAACTCAGCTTTATTAGTATAAAAAAATTATTAGATTCCATTTTTATTTCAGGCTCCTATCTAGAAGGCAAAGAGTAGAAAATCTGAGATACTCGTACCTTACTAGGTATCTACTATTTTACCTATATAGGTATCTACTATTTTTGTATATAAATTAAAATCCGCACCGGGAAAATCCGTAAGATACAGTTAGTTTCAATATAATATTACGTTCTATTATCTATGTCGACTAACAAGTCTATGATTAATGATCTTCAAAGGGATTTTTAATTAGAAATAGCGGCAACTTTGACACTTGAGTGTATCTTAAATTAAATGAGCGACCATAGACATCAAGATAATTGACGTATAATTATTTTCATAGACAAATGTGCCTAACGACATCGCTATGGCTAAGTGGTTATAAGATTTAGAGGAGTCGGGTTTGATTCTCGGGAAGTTTTTGTTTTTATTGGTTAACGTCATTCTTAGTTACAGTTGGATTCTGTTTGATAAATGTTTTTTTGTTTGTTTATCTAAGTGATTGTGTTTTTATAAAATTAGTCTCTCAGTACCTAGAGTTGCCCGCTTTATACGCTTATACGTAGTTCCAAAGAGTTTAGTTTAAGCAATCAAATATTTTTTTATTAATCTATAGGTACTAATAATATTATAAAGAGATAAAATTTGTAAGTTTGTTTGTTTGCTTGTATGTTCGGGGTAATCTCAGGAATTATCAGTCCGATTTGAATAATTCTTTTTGTAATGGATAGCCACATTCAACGGGAAGGTTATAGGCTATTTTTCATCCCGAAATTCCCAAGGGAACGGGTACAACGCGGGTAAAACCGCGGGGCGCTGCTAGTTATAAAATAAAGGCGTGGCGGCTACGCCTAATCCTCCTCATTGTACTGATAACTTCAGTGATATGGCCTTTACCCAGTTGTGGGATATTACACATAATAAAGCTGAAAAGTTTGTTTTTTGTTTGTTCAAACAAACAAACACGCTATTCTCAGAAACCTCCTGTCCGATTTGAATAATTCTTTTTGTAATGGATAGCCACATTCAACATAAAGGTTATGGGCTATTTTTCATCCCAAAATTACCATGGTAATGGGCACTACCCGGGTAAAACCGCGGGGCGTTGCTAGTGAATACCTACTGTATTTTCTAATCTAACTAATAGTTTGAGAGTTTTTCGCGCTCCAATTCTTTTACTAATAATGATAGTAACAGTATATTATAAAACAAAATCCCCCGCCGCGTCTGTCTGCCTGTTTCTGATAAACTCAAATACTACTGCGCAGATTTTCACGCAGTTTTTTAAAATAGATAGAGTGATTTAAGAGGAAGGTTTATATGTATAAAAATTCCCGAAATTCCCCCGGGAACGGGCAGAACGCGGGAAAACCGCGGGGCGCTGCTAGTGGTTTATGTAATTATTTATATCGCCAAGCCCTGTGGCGACGCGTCGCGTGACAATCGGCTCTTTGTTACATCCAATGTGGTAGATAAATACTTTATAATATTAATATGGATGAAGAATATGTGTGTATTAAGTACAATGTATTCTATTTATAGGCGAGCTGTGAGCTAATTGATATATGATTTTAGCCACGCCCCGCGGTGTTACCCGCATTGTGCTCGTTCCCGCGGGAATTTCGAGATAAAATGTATCCCATGTGTTATTCTGATGTATAACCTATACTACTGTAAGTTTCATCCAAAACCTTTAAGAGTGCTTAGTGTCAGTCATCCAAATCAAATCGAAATTCGAATAACTTCATAAACTCTGTGAGTAGAGAGCATCGAGTAATTGTGAGTGCGTTTATTCACCGTGAACAGTGAGCTTTTTAATTTCTCAGTAGGTTTTGCGTGAAAGAGTAACAAACATTCATCGGGTTTGGGGTATTCGAAGTAGTCCTTATTACCCGTTGGGCGTCTGTCCAGGCTTCATCCCACCAGTGGGATAAAATTAATCAAGTACATACTTAATTTATTTTATCCCCGTTCGTCCCACTAGGTATGATGGTTCCACTGGTGGTGGGACGAAGTCTGGTGGGTCGGACAGGAATAACCCATTATTAGACCTAATTTTATCTTACGAGTCCTAAAATGAAAATTCTAAGACCTATTATCCAAACAAGTACAATTCCTAATTTCGAAAAAATAAAATTATTGGATTCCCCACAGTGTTACCTATCATTCCAATTTCTACAAGGCCGGATGAAAAGCGAGGAACGGTAAAAAGGAGCGAATTTATAAGTTGCGAGAGCAAGCGAGCGCTCATGTTCCTTTGAACTCACCGGCTTGTCGCTTACAAACTCGCTCAAGTAAGCGACGCTTAAGCAATGATATAAATATTTATGTTCTGTATTACAACACGTAATACCTATTAGTTTGTACCGGTTATTAACGCTTATAGTGAAACCGCTCCAGGCCATCAAATTAATGGCTCATCCGATCACAAAATAGTTCATTATCTTAGTATTTAAAATGTTGACCTCAGGGTACTTTTATTGAGGTACTGTTGGGGAATTTTATGTTTAAGTACATTAAGTACTTCATTCCTGCTCTTTAATAGAATGAAGAGTTTTTTTTCAATTTACAGTGACTTAAAAACCAGGAGAAGATTCATATTGGTGTTTGTTTTTTTTATGTTTGTTACCTACTTCATTATTTCCGTTTTTAATGTATATAAAAGGACTGCTAACGAAAAGGTCCCACTTTTAACCGATTTAAAAAATAAATAGCACTAATATACCTTCCTCCTGTTATTGTCCCTCCTTTGTCGAATCCTACGACTATAAGAGAAGAGTCCATTAATTTTTCGACCAGCTACAAAGGCCTTTGCGCTGTAGTAGAGTCTTAGTTTACTACTTAGTTTACAGGCATTTTTTTGCTTAAATGGAGACTCCACGAATAATATTGTAAGCTAATTGTAATTTGAAATAAACTTATTTTATTTTATTTTATTTATTTTTTAATGACGGTTGATTTAAAAAAATATAAAAATATAGTATTTATTACCCCGACAGTCCACATGATCATAAATTGTAAATGTGTGTAATCGAATCGATGAAGGACCATTACTGAGGTATAGAATCGGAGATTGTACACCTCACACCACTAATTTAGAACTACCTGTAATCTTAGCGTAATGGTAGCGTAGACGTTCGCCTAGATATGAAACGTGTTTTTTGTTTCATGCCACAGGTTATATAAATCGTTGTACAAGTTCGGTGGACAATATTTGAGTATACTTTTTAGGTATTTCAATGTTTCTACTTTATTTATCAATACTTATTCAAATCGGAGTGATAGTTCCTGGTTAGTCCTTGCAAACAATCTAAGATCTAAGCAAACAAATTGTCTTTTGTCAGTTGTCAGTACACTTTTCTTCAAATCTTTACTAATATTATAAAGAGGTAAGTGTAAGTTTGTTTGTTTCTTTGTATGAGCTAATCTCGGGAATTACCGTTCCGATTTGGATAATTCTTTTTGTAATAAATAGCCACATTCACCTGGTAGGTTATGGGCTATTTTTCATCCCGAAATTCTCATGGGAACGGGCCCAACGCGGGTAAAACCGCGGGGCGCTGCTAGTTTTTAATACATTAACAAATTGCCTTACAGTATCCATTACAGTTTATTGCGTCTCCAAGATTAAGGGTAATGTATCTTTAAGACTAGATTGAGATTAAAACAATGATCAACTAAAATGTAATGTAATATTGTTTGTAAGATATTACAATAACGAGACGGCGACCAGCCTCAGGAAGACATAATTACTTTTTATCATAAAATATTTCTCAATCGACTATCGAATCGAGCTTAGAACTGCTTAAGGATCGGTTTAATTGAAGTTTGAAGTTTGACAGGTCGAGTTTTAACATTGGAATCCTAACTATACTCGTATTATAAATGCGAAAGTAACTGTGTCTGTCTGTTACGCTTTCACGCCAAAACTACTGAACTGATTTGAATGAAATTTGGTATACAGTTAGTCCAGAGCCTGAGAAAGGACATAGGCTACTTTTTATCGCGAAATTCCTGCGGGAACGTGTACAACGCGGGTGAAACCGCGGGCGAGTGGATGGTCAACCTGACCAATCCTGGTGTCAGAGTTATTGAGCCGCCAAGGGCCTCTGACATGGCTCATGTAACGACTACTAACCGTAGAAAGTAACCGGGACCGACGGCTTAACGTGCCCTCCGAAGCACGGCACGGCAATCGTCTTACTTTTCGGGCAATCAGGTGATCGAGCTTGCAATGCCCTAACCAAACTGAGGATAGTCTCACAAAAATCTATTTGTGTAATCCCCACCGGGAATCCAACCCGGAACCTCCGAATAAGACCGCGGAGGCTTATTTTAATTCATTCATAAATACTTTGACTTTAAAATCCAATCCCAAATTGGAACCGCCCAAAACAACCAACGGTCCAGCACCTTAAAGAAAACGTTCTATCAATCCATAGTTGATGCAATAACTCATAGAAGAAGTGGATAATTCGTTTAATAGAGGCTGTCCATCGGTCGTAATCACACTTAGTACAATGGCCGATTAGTAAAACGACGCGGATACCAATACATGTTCATACATCAATCTCGGCGCTTGACAGCTAAATTACATCAACTACCTCCATGTAAGAAAACTATTAAATTGTAATAGATTTTTTGAGTTTTATACGTGTTAGGAATATCACAGACTATAATCAGGCTATAGATTGACTTGATATTAGTTAGAAGCTAGAATTTAATAGAGCTTACAATTTACTAGCCTCGCCCCGCAGTTTTGCCCACGTTGTGAGCGTTGCTGGAAGAATTTTGGGATAAAAACTACCGTCAACCCTTCTTCCAGAATGTAGCTATCAATTACAAAAAGTATGATCCAAATCCGATTGGTAGTTTAAACAAAAAATAACAAGAAACAGATCAAACTCTTCAGCTTTGATATCTATTTATCTATCTACTTGCTATCTCTATATATAAAAATCAATGCCACTTTTCGTTGTAATTTTATAATTCAAAGGCTCACCTATCCTTTATTTACACCTTTGTTTAGTCCGAAAGTTAGTAGATGGTTTATGTGAAGTTTGCACAAAATCGGTCGAGCGGTTCCTAAATTCCCACGGGAACGGGCACAACGCGGGTAAAGCCGGGGCTCAGCTAGTATAGATTATTAACGGGACATTCCGTACGCGTATTTATATTGATGTAATTTTTTAAAGGTTCTCACTGTATCTTAAAGCTCTCACCCAATCAATTTGGATTTAAATAAAGTTTATTCCGAACGGAAATTAAATGTATCAAATAAAAATGTTACTCATAAAACTCAACGGCTACCAAACTGTTTCCTCATTAACCAACTAATACTAATAACTAGCAATGCCACGCGGTTTTATCGGCATTCATTCTTGTTTTTATAATCTTCTTCATCGAGTGGATGGTCAACCTGACCAATCCTGGTGTCAGAGTTATTGAGCCGCCAAAGGCCTCTGACATGGCTCATGTAACGACTACTATCCGTAGAAAGTAACCGGGACCGACGGCTTAACGTGCCCTCCTAAGCACGGAATCGTCTTACTTTTCGGGAAGTCAGGTGATTCAGCCTGCAATGCCCTAACCAAACTGTGAAATATTGTCCTAACCGGGAATCGAACCCGGAACCTCTGGATCGTGAGCCAAGCGCTCAGACCATAAGACCACGAAGGCTGTGTTTTTATAATAATTCCGGAATAAAAAGTATCTTTTAAGCTTTCTCTTGAATGCGACTATCATATCCAAAAAGAATTTTTCAAATCTGATGAGTACTTCCGAAGATAAAAGCGTTCAAACAAACAAACTCTCCCTTCACTATATTCGTAGTACATAAACTTTTATGTCGCATGTAATTGAGACGCCGTGAGCTCCTAAGCCAAAAACTATTGGATTACCATTGACAGGTACGATTCGGATAGTTGTTTACAAGTAGTTGGCTAAGCTTACTATGACAAATTAATAACAGTTGATTGGTTTCTTAAATTGGGTCGGTATCGTGGGAAAATGCTTTCTTATGTGGCTGTATACAGTAGCCGAGGTGTTATGGTAAAAGTGATTTAGTTTTTAATTAAAGTGCTCTATTTTATAGACTTGTTGGATATTTTAACTATCCAGTACCTTTATGAGTTTAATCTGGAGCAATTTTGTTGTAACACGGCTTAGGTGAAACGCCTCGGTGGTCTAGTGGTATGTGCGCTCGCCTGCCAAGACTGAGGTCCCGGGTTTAATTCCCGGGTCGAGTGAAAACATGTTGCCTACTTTTCAAACATGGCTCGAGTTTGAGATCACCAACTCGCATTTGGCAAGCGTGGTGATTATGCCTAATCCTCTCCTCACTGTACTGATTGATGAACTTTAGTGAGATGAGAGGCCTTTTCCCAGCAGTGGGACATGACAGGCTAATACTATACTTAGGTGAGACTCCGTTAAAGTGGAGCGGAGCTAAGCGGAGCTCAATCGATCAATCTCAACGCATTAGGAAAAGATTTTGATAATCTATTGAGATTATCTAAAAGACTTTGATAATCTATTGAGATAATTTAAAGATTTTGATAATCTTTTGAGATAATTTAAAAGATTTTGATAATCTATTGAGATTATTTAAAGATTTTGATAATCTTTTGAGATTATCTAAAAGACTTTGATAATCTATTAAGATTATTTAAAGATTATGATAATCTATTGAGATTATCTAAAAGATTTTGATAATCTATTGAGATTATTTAAAAGATTTTGATAATCTATTGAGATTATTTAAAGATTTTGATAATCTATTGAGATTATCTAAAAGATTTTGATAATCTATTGAGATTATTTAAAAGATTTTGATAATCTATTGAGATTATTTAAAGATTTTGATAATCTATTGAGATTATGTAAAAGATTTTGATAATCTATTGAGATTATTTAAAGATTTTGATAATCTATTGGGGTACGGAACTCTAAAAATTAGCCAAAATCTGTACACCCGATCTTCAAGCAGAACATGAAGATACATACTTTACTATGATGTTATATATGTCGTAGGATAATTTGATACTTCGAATCTTCGCGGAAATCCTAGGGGTTTTGCGAAAACGCGGATAATTAGACATAGGCGAAAAATTATCAAATCTTACTGGACAAAGTCAGGATTTTTGTATGTCATTTTAATGAAAAGAGAGAGTTTAAACATGAAAAAAAAAAATAACCCTAACCTACCGAATTACTTACTATTCGGTAGGTTAGGTTTATTTTTTTTTTTCATGTTTAAAAGTAAGATTTGATAATTTTTCGCCTATGTCTAATTATCCGCGTTTTCGCAAAACCCCTAGGATTTTCGCGAAGATTCGAAGTATCAAATTAACCTACGACATATATACCAACTTAACATAATTATTAATTACTACTCATATTTAACAAAAAAAAAATATTCTTATTCTTAAAACGAGTTGGTGACATCAAACCCGAGCCATACATGAAAAGGGAATATTATACTGGAATTATTTCGCGGAATTGAACCCTAGCACCGTTACCATGTGAATGCACTAGACCGCTAGGCCGCCGAGACGTTTTATGATATTATTATAAATTTATTTTTAAACAGTACTACATTAATTGTGATAATAACACACGCATTCTGACATTCATTTGACAACGCCCATCAAATTAAATCTTAATAATTTCCAAGATCTTAACTTCATGTAAGTTTCTCAACCACACGACAGCATAATGTCACTTGCTAATTTGAAAACCAACTTTAACACTTACAGTTTAAAGACAAAAGTTGAATGAAAACAGGGAAAGCTGTGGAGTCTGCAACATTGTTGCAAATTGTGGTTCTTTGCGATAATGAGTAACCAATATTAAAAATAAAAAACTATTTAATTGTGTCTTTATCACTTCTTTATTACAGACATATGTCTGTAAGGTATTTTGTGACAAATTAAATAGTTGGTCTGATGATCACTTGACGTCCTTATTACAAGGTGATAAGAGCTATAATAAGTTTTGTATTATTATTTTAAGTGTTTATTTGTCAATGTTTACGATTTTTAGTAATTAATATACTGTTTTAATGAATGTATGTTGGTTGTTAATTAGTATTATTGTATTATAATAGAGTCACAATACTTACCTATTAGAAGCAATCGTCTTCGGCTGGAAAATTGACGACATTTAACCATATACAAGTGCGATGCTCGTTTTTTATCAGATGTTTTATGTCTACCAAGTCTCCTTATTCCAGTTTTTAAAACCAGAAGCATAATGTATCTCGAGATCAAAGTGAAAGCGAAAGCGCATCCGTTTATATCAGGCGAATATTGCAATCCGGCGAGCTAATTCACATGACATGTACCATTACTAACAAAACAACACACACCCTTCACTACTTACTAACGCTATTTATTTTCCTGACATGATATACTGAAACTAACTCCTCCCGAATTAACATACATTGTTACACCACATACCAATTTATAAATACGTACACTAAACATTTTCTCATACCAATATCGACTCTATTGCTTTTTGTTACGAGCCCTACGTTCTTTGTTGGCATTACTTGCTATTAATAGTATATTTATTTATTAGATATTCTAGGAACGCTAAAGGTGAGACATACAGATGTAAAACAATATTTATTGTTGTATATTGATTGATTTAGAATATGATTAGGAATTTATATTGCTTTGTTTGTGTGTATTTCTTTAGAGATTTCCTCGTGTTGTTTTAACGTAAATGGTGATTCATGTATTACCACAAATCGAAGTGTGTGTTTTGTAGGATATAAGTAAGGAATATAATTGGATTTAGGTATATATATTTCTTTGTCCAGCAATGGGACCGCGTGAGTATGAGGAAAAAATGGGTTAGTGGAACTTAGAAAAGTTCTAGTAATATTATAAACGCGGAAGTTTGTGACGATAGATGTATATATGTTTGTTACTCTTTCACAAAAAACTACTGGACGTATTTGGATGAAACTTTACAGTAATATAGGCTATACATCAGAATAATACATGGTATATACTTTATGCCGAAATTCCCGCTAGCGGCTAGTTATTTGTTTACCTTTGCCTAGTAATGGGATCGCATGTGTATGAGGAAGGTAAAAATGGGTTAGTAGAACTTAGAAAAGTTTGCTATAAATTAAAAGTTTGAATAGGTAGTCACTAGTGTCGTAGTTTAACTACTGTAGCCAACAAATAATGTCACGCAACAAAGTATCACTCGCAAACAAATGACCTCGTACAACAAATGGTCTCTGCCAACAAATGATCCCCCGCAACAAATGATCTCTGCCAACAAGTGACCTCCCGCAATAAATGATCTCCGGCAACAAATGATCTCTGCTAACAAATGATCTCTGCCAACAAATGATCTCTGCCAACAAATGATCTCTGCCAACAAATGATCTCTGCCAACAAATGATCCCACATCAAATGAGTCACCAAACAGAGTACCTTTTTAATTATTTTAAGAATACAATTAAAATTGTTTTTACACGGGCTACTATGACAAATGGTTACTCACAAAGAGTGATTAATTATATTACGAATTGTTCAAGTTAAATAGCTTTTCTAAAAATAACTGAAAATGTTTCACCTTTCTATAGATTGAAGATAGTATTTCAATTGATGTACTATCTGTTTTTAAAGCATCTCAGTGAAAAAGAGAGACGAGAAAACGAGAAGAACTCAAGTGTAATAAATACAAACATAAATATACCCGACAAGAAGAAATGAATACAAGACTCATTTATAACCATTTTTTTTAACCTTTATTGTCCCACTGCTGGGCAAAGGTCTCCCCCAATCATCGCCAACCCTCCCTGTCCTTTGCGAGCACCCACCAATCGCTATTATTATATAAACAATATTATACTGACTGCCAATATTGCTAAATTATCATATTAAATAACTAGTATTGTAAAGTAGTATTTATATAAGAAAGTATTCCACTATTAAACTACAAAAGATATATTTTAAGCGACTTCAAAATACAGAGGCATACCGATAAAACCGGACGTTAAAATACAGATTGCATAGCCTCATCAGAAGATCCAAGATCAGTCCAATTCGCATATCAAATTATCATTAAACTAAAACAATATGGATAAAAAACACTTTATAAGTTTAACATACAAGCTAGATGACAAACAAGAGTCACATTATAACAAATTGACTAATTGGAGCTGGTCAAAATAGCTGTATTTATTAATTAGTCCATCAAAAGCGAGGGCCATCGTTCGCAATTGAGGCGGGCGTCCAGCATGCACTTCCTTCGCGTCACACCAATTAACAACACGACAGATTAATGAGAATTGTATTATGTGAAACAGCAGAGTCCTGCGATATTCGTTCATTCATTTCTAGTAGGCTAGTAGCTAACTGGTGTCGGAGTTTTTAGACAGTCTAAACGCCTCTGACATGGTCTGACAATTGAAAGAACTAGGATTGACTGCTTAACGTGCCCTCTATAGCATGGTAGCGCTTAGAAATGTCAATATAGGATACCTAAGTAGGGGTTGAGCTGCACGTTGCTTATCAATCGCAATGTACTAGCATAGGAGTTTTACCATTAAAATTGTTGAACTGGGTATAGACTCTCGTATTAGTTATACTCAGATAAAGTCCTTATAGAACACAATGTCAATATTTTCAAAGAATGTAGAGTGATCTCGAAATTATACAAAGGACACTTCATACTTGGGATTTACTTGCAGCTCGGCCTCTTGGATGACTTGGATGAGTATCCTATCGTGGCATATCTATTTGAGCGGTACCGTGCTTCAAAGGGCGCGTAAAACTGACCCGGTTGTTTCAATCAATACATCATATCGGAGGCCTTTAGGCGGTCTAAAACGCCAAGAACGTGGTTGACCACTAACCTATCGAATTTTCTTTAGATAACTTTTTATTGTTAAGTTCGATTAAGTCCTAATGCCAATCAATAAATCTAAATCGATTAACCATAATTTTGACAACCATTCATTGTGATATCATGACCTTATGAGCTTATTAACTGCACGAGAACCAATCACGATTTCATGACTTAACTCCAAGAATTGGGTCACAGTTGAACTATAATGACACCCGTAAAATATAGGATCACTGTAATTGGACAGCAACAATGTTTTACAGTGCAATTACATTCTGTCTTTGTTTGGACTGTGACATTTTTGGTTAACGTGATCATTTGCAAACACTTGTGAGGTTTATTCATTAGTTTTGAGTAGGTTAGCGGTTAACCGTGGTGTAGGAGTTTTTAGACCGCCTAAAGGCCTTGTTTGGTGATTATAAGCCTAAGACACTAATGCGGTTGCGGACCGGGTGCGGGTCGCTTGACGTTGTATTTTTAATTCTGACAGAATGACAGGTATAGCTAAATCCGATATAAATGAAATAATTCTGGCACGTATTTTTTGTAAATACGTCATCGTCTAAACATACAGACAAACACAAACATTCCCAACTTCCGCACCACATATCCTGCGCAGACGCAGTTACCAAATGAACATAACTTCATTTCGTTGACGTTTAAATGTATTTGGTGAGGTCGAGACTGGCATCCATCACAGAGATTAACCGAGTGAAGCCGGGTCAACTCGATATAGGGGTCGGAATTAACGCTCAACGAACCCGTATCATTAACTGGAGGAAGTAGGTGACTGGCGTTCACTGGAGTTTAACCTAAAGTTTTATATTAAAGATTTTATTTTGTTATTCAATGATACGTACGTTGAACACATAATTACTTATTTTAAACGGGAAACTGTCGGTAGCATATCTCTCTAACTCCTGATGGATCGCTCTAACTTCGTATGTGGCTAAAACTGTCGAGTAATATACACGAACGTAATTTTCCCGTTATAAATAAGTAAAATATATTTTATGTTATTTAGCAGCGTAACAAAGCGGGCAAAGGAACGTAACAATCGTATTATTTGTTTCAGTCCTTGTTTTATGAATATTTTTTTTTTATAAAATCGGATGGATACAAAATTTGCAACAACATGTCGCCAACATTCACCAGCTTTCTTTCGATGGTAAGACATCCTAAATGTTAAGCAACGTCAACTCAGACAGCGGTGGTAACGCGAAATCTATACTATATGTATTACTAGCAGCGCCCCGCGGTTTTACCCGCGTTGTGTCCATTCCTGTAGGAATTTCGGGATGAAAAATATCCTATGTTACTCGTGGATAATGTAGCTTTCGAATGGTGAATGAATTTTTAAAAACGGTCCAGTAGTTTTAGTTTAGAGCCTATTCATTACAAACAAAGTTTTCCTCTTTATAATATTAGTGTAGCTGTAGATAGTGTAGATAAAGCTGCATTTGTTTGATGGTTTTGAACGCGCTAATCTCAGAAACTACTGGTCCGATTTGAAAAATTATTTCAGTGTTGGATAGTCCACTTATCGAGGAAGGCTATAGGCTATTTTTCATCTCGAAATTCCTACGGGAACGGGTACAACGCGGGTAAATCCGCGGGGCGTTACTAGTATGTCATAAACTTTTATCGGTAAAATTCTTACTGTATGTCCTTTGTTAATGTTTCATTATTACAAATTACTGCAGTCCCTTAAGAGTACAATGTCAACAATACTCATATTAATATCGCAAATGTATAATTTCGAAGGGTCAATGGAATTGATGAATTTTTGACGCTCTCTTGGGGACCTTGCTATGCTATACTATGCTACGTTTGAATCGAGTAGATTAGTGGCCAACCCTGGTGTTTACACCCCCTAAAGACCTGCGACATGGTCTGACCATTAAAACCAGATCGACAGAGACCGACAATTTAACGTACCCTCCGAAGCACGGTAGCGCTCAGATAGAAATGCCACTATCGGTCATCCTTCCAAAGGCCGACCTGCACGTTGCTTTACAATCGCGTTGAATTAACATCGCTTGGTCGAACTAAGGTACGAGCACTACGTTTGCTACAAATCCTAAGTTACTAATCTAAAACTAATCATAGTATTATTAAATATCAATCATTCTATTCATTCATCCAAATAATAATCAAAGTCATTTTAGGTACCTAATAAATATAAATATACCTGGACAAATTCACACACGGTTAATTAGACCCAAAGTAAGCTCTAAGCTTGTGTTATGGAATCTAATTAACTGATACTACTACTTATACACAAATACTTTATAAGAATATATAATTGACACCCAGACGTCGTCGCCAACAACTATGTCTTCACATATTGTTGACTCCGGGCGGGAATCGAACCCGCAACCCCCGACACAGTAAGCGCTCTCACTGCCACTGTGCCAACGGGCTTGTTGTAATATCGATTGTAAAGCAACGTGCAACTTAGTTACGGACGGGTGAACGATAATGGAATTTCTAACACTGACTTACTTTGGATAAATACATAAAATTGTCGGTTCCAGTGAATTCAAATGCTAGATTATTTCGGAGGCCTTTGACGGCTCAATAACTCTGACACCAGGATTGGTCTGGTTGACCATCCACTCGATGAAGAAGAAGAAGAAGAAGAATAGTATTGAGGCCTCTAAAAACTGAGACAGTAAGGTTGATCAGTGGTCACTAATTAACTTGAATACTGACGTCCATTTCCTAAAACCTATCTTCTGTACGACGAGAGGCTTTTGCCCAGCAGTGGGATATTACAGGCTAATACTTTTACGTTTTTATCCCCCATTTCAGATGTCAGATCACTTACGAAGCAAATATATAATGTATTTAGTGACACTTTAGATAGGATAGGTAACAGTTATTTTTACCTAGTATTTTGACCTACCACGGCCCCTAGCGAGTATAATGTCACCACTACCATTATGTCTATAAATATATTCTGAGTAGGTGTGTAGTGTCATTCTTTGTTGCAATTTGTGGGGTCATCGGCTTGGTAATGGATTAGTTCAATTCAATTCACGGAATATAAGGGGCGCTGCTCTGTTACTCGGAATTAATGCGAGATGGTTTTTACGTCAAGTTTATAGTAAATTGTTTATGGTTACTAATTGTTTATGGTTACTTTAAGTGTAGTTAACAGCCTGGGAGTCTGTCCAGGTCTTTCGTCCAGGTCTTACGTCTGTAGTCTTTGGGCGGTCTTTAAGTCTAAGAAAACCTTTGAAAAAGTGCACACTAGATGCAAGTCTTGTCACAGACTTTTTTGTATGTTGGACTTGAGAAATTGCAGCGGGCTGTAATCTACTGCAATGATGCATGCAGTCACTTCTCTTCTAAGTGCAGTTTCTGAAACGGCAGCGAGCTGCAGTCCACTGCAGTGATGCCTGCAGTTACTTCTCTTCTAAGTGCAGTTTCTGAAACTGCAGCGGGCTGCAGTCCAATGCAGTGCTGCATGAGGTCATCTTTCTTCCAAGCGCAGTTCTAAAACGTGGCTTTAACGTTGCCTCAATTACTCTATACTATTATTAACTTATGTATCTTATTTACTTATTAGACTGCGGCCATTGTGACTGCGGCCGCTGTAGACCGCAGTGTTGTTACAGCTGCAGTTTAAGCGACTCGTCTTTCTTTTTATTTAAGATATAGCACATAGCTTAGAATGCTACATAAGGAGTATGGTATGTTATGAGTAAAATTATTCTCATGTTTATTCATGGTTAAACAAACTATGATAAGCCAGCCAATGTTTTATTCGTTGTATGTTGAAGTAAACTATCAAAAATTCTTCTAAATTGTTCTCTAATATGTCCAAAATCGAATATGTCCATCCAGTGTATGTGTGCGTCGGTGTTAACAATTAATCCAGCCGGTGGCATAATTAGCTGCGCACGCGCAAAGCCAACGACGACCGGCGCCGGCGCAATTGTGGAACACCGGCTAACTCGCGGCTATATTTATCTAACACGTGTGTATGTATTGTCACCAGTCAGAGTAATGGCGCCACAATGGCCAGAGTAAACAAGTATATTAAGTCGTTCGTGCGGCTGCAGCAAAATTTCAGTGCACTGCAGTCACTTAATGTCTTCTATTTGTCAACTACGGATATTAGGTGAAAGCTGCAAAGAATAATAGAACCAAACTAAACCATTGTAAAGAATTTGGATTTCAAATGAATAGGCCTTTCATCTCACTGAAGATGAGCACAGTGAAGAGGATTAGGCATAATCACCACGCTTGCCAAATGCGGGTCGGTGATCTGAAACCCGAGCCATGTTTGAAGAGTAGGAAACACGTTTTCGCTCGACCCGGGAACCGAACCCGGGAACTCAGTCTTGACCACTAGACCACCGAGACGTTTAAATGAAGAAAACCTCATCGAAATCGGTTCATCGTTTGAGAACTACGATGCACGGCAGACACAAAATCGACGTCAAACTCACATTACTCCTTTTGCACCGAAGGTTAAAAACAAAACGGAATTAAATGTATTAATTAGTTTTCAAACTTAACACTAATATATACTATAATTCAGTGGATTTAAAGTAATTTAGGACATTCACCAACAAGGTGGTCTGATGATCTGGTGAAGGCTCCAGGATCGCGGTTGATGCCGGTCACTTCCAACCGAATTACTTGGAGATCAATGAGGGATGCCTATGTCCAGCAGTGGACGTCTTACGGCTGACATGATGATGATGATGAAAGTAATTTCAGACATGTGTTCTTGTAATACCAAAAAGACCATACAGACACTAAGTCATACAAAATAACATCTTCACAATTCCAAGCACACCCTAATAGTATTTTAAACTACATTTAATGATTTTTCGAAAAATCAAAGGGTTAAAATCTGAACCATTTATGCTAGACTTGGAAATGTCTACAATTTTGATAATAAAACGAATGAGATCCATCAAAAATCGATTAGGAAATGCGTTTGGGTTGCAAATTGCATTTTAATAGCTTTGATTTTAAGTCTTATTTTGTTTAACACTATGCTGTTATTGAGTTGTGAGTTGTTATAAGAATTGTATTACAATAAACACTTGATAATCATAACTTAATTGTAAGTAGAGTTAAATGGACTTTGTAAAAATAAATATAGAAAGGCGAAGCGACATAGACAATTGGGCTTTTGAAAAAAAAAATGATTTTTTTTATGTATTTTAAAACTTTATTATTAATAATATTGATATTTAATGCAAAAAACTTAAAAAAAATATTTTTTCAATTAATTATAAACAATTAAAAATTGAATAAAAATCACGTGACTATAAACGCGCCATAATTGGTCACCGTGGTTGTGACGTGATAATGTATAGCTATTTAACCATAAGTACGTACAGCGTTTACGGCTATTACACGTGTAACCGAATGGGGCTATACATTATGACGTCACACCGCGCTCGGGTTTGTTCGGGAGTTGTCCGAGTGTTTTCGGTACTGGATTCAAAAATTAATTTTTATTTTGAAATAACTTTTGAATTATTGCGAAAAAAAAAATAGTTTTGTTTTAAAACTAATATATAATCTTTCCATTTATCACAAAAAAAATTTTTTCTCAAAAGCCCAATTATAAAGCATTACGAAAAAATAAATAGACAATTCAAAATCGTTGTCAATGCATTAAGATTTGTCAATTGCATCAATTGTCAACAGTAAATTTTACATTTGCTCGGTTACTATCTAACATGATCGAATCCAAACCGAATCGAAATCGGATCGACTTTATTCTACAACCGGCATTTAAACACGACACGAAGTCAAAATCAAATATGATTCAAAGAACAAACAAAAAATACCATGGAATGGAGAAAACAGGAGGAGTCCATTTTGAAGTATGTTAGAAAGGGTATCATTTTAGGATCAGAGAATTCAGAGATGGAGTTAATTACTTTTTAAAATTGTAAATCAAGAACAAATGGAATTGGGCTGGTCACGTGAGCAGGATGCACCCGGACAGATGGGCAAAGATTGCAACGGAATGGGAGTTCCAGGATGCCCGCAGGCCCCCAGGTCGGCCTCCGACTCGATGGCGGAAAGAGCTGGACGATTTTAAAAAGGATTGGAAGGAGTTGGCTACGGAAAGAGATAAATGGAAGGAATTGGGGGAGACCTTTGCCCAGCAGTGGGACAGCGAGGTTACGTAAAAAAAAACCAAGAACAAGACCGAATCGTTTATAGATACATAGTAACCCCGCTGGTATTAAAAACTTACCTTAAATGGCGATAGTGGCATTCTATCTGAGCGCTACCGTGCTTCGGAGAGCACTGTAAGCAGTCTCGAGTATTTAAATCGTAAGCTCATGTCGGAGGCCTTTTTGAAAACTCCCGACACCAGGGTGGGCTACTAATTTACTCAAACTGACTTACTTACTTACCATAAAAGTGGTTACGATCCTGTTGATTGAATCCATAGTAAAGATAATGCCATCCAAATTAGTCCCGCCATTTTATTCTGAAAAAAAGAATTAAAAACAGTCAATATCCGAGCGAAAAGTACAAAGATAAAATAGGAAACGGTTAATTGTTTCTTTTTAATTGAAAACTATTTCAAATTAATTAAAACCAACGCAAAGAAATAAAACTTGGAGCTTGTGATATGAAAAATAAAATAAATTAATCATTAAATATAAACCTGACCGTATTATAGCAACGAGAATGTAAAGCCGTGTATTCACTAGGCAACTTTGGAAATAAGGTGGCAGCATAAAGTTGAACATCATACTAATATTATTAATGCGAAATTTTGTGAGGATGTATGTATGTATGTACATATGTACGATGTTTCTCTTTCACGAAAAAACTATTGAAGGGATTTGGATGATACTTTACAGTAATATAGGTTATACGTCAGAATAACACATGGGATACATTCTATCCTGAAATTCCCGTGGGAACGGGTAAACGCGGGTGAACCCACTTTTCTAATGAAAATTGATTCAAATACATTATTATAGTTTTCGGCCTCTTCTTGAATGGGTGGCCGATAGTGGCTTTCTAATTAAGCGCTACCGTGCTTGGGAGGGCACGTTACAATGTCGGTCCCGGTAGTTTCACCTCTTAACCCATAGCGGAGGCATTTAGGCGCTCTATAAACTCGGACACCAGCGTTGGCCACTAACATACTTACTTCCTTACTTATAATTAAAATTTTACGTGTTCGTAGAAATAAGCAAAGTTCACCAAAATATTTCTGTATATAAAAAATTGCAACATAATCGCCCAGTCTATAAACCGCCTAAAGTTTTTTATTCATCACTATGTTTCATTAACTATTTGTATCGGAGTTACAGTTAATTAGTGTTAATTACGTTCGTTAGTATTGGCATTTCATTGAAATAGATAACTAATTATATATGGAGAACACGATTAATTGGGCCGAAAGTATTTATTTATCGTTTTATTATTAAAAAGTTTTCAATTAACCATTCGTTTTTGATATGCTGTTAAACTTGAACTCGTAAAGGTGAATAGGGATTGTCTAAAAACTGACTTTAGACTGACCTCTGCGTCAGATGTCAGTGCAAATTCTTCACATTTTACAAAACTACGAGTATGTTTACGGATACACTACGGAATTTTACAGGAAAAAAAATGAGTCAGATTAAAATGAAAAATTAAAGCGAAGGGTGTCCGTAAACGTAATTTCAATACAAAATGAGTAGACTTTAGATACCAGTAAATTCTTTACAGACTTAAAAGTCTGTGTCTGACATAAAAGTTTGTTGGACGTATTGTCTCTAGTATGTTCTTGCTCCTTCATATCTTTTCATACACCAGAAAACTCTACATTCTTCATTGTTTTAATTCCCACTTTGAGTTTCCTTATATAGTACTAGCAGCGCCCCGCGGTTTTACCCGCGTTGTGCCCGTTCCCATGAGAATTTCGGGAATTTTTTTACATAAAAACCTTCCTCTCGAATCACTCTACCTATTACAAAAAAACGCATCAAAATCCGTTGCGTAATTTTAAAGATTTAAGCATACAGACAAACAAACAGACAAAAATAGCGACTTTGTTTTATACTATGTAGTGAGGTACAAAGTACAACGACACTCGAATTAAAAACCTCCTCCTTCTGGATTTGAAGTCAGTTAAAAATCTTACAGTTCACGATATAAGCAGGTTCAAAATGTCACATTTCCATATCAAAGATCGATGTTTTTCAAAGAAACTACTTTTAGGACGCTCTTAAAATGAAACCTCACCGCTAACAGCTATCCCATTAAAATTTCCACTACAAAAGAAAGATCATATCACTTAAAAGGTTAAACCGATTCCTATGAGAAAGCATACGCATCTAATTTCGAAAATTACGTAAAATATCAGCGTAAAATTATCTTAATAACAAGCTATTAGTGGTATCTGCGTACACTACCCGGCCGAAAAACTTTTTATGACATGTCATAGTAATGAAATATTAATCAAGTTAAAGTATTATGATTGCTGAAATACTGAAATTATAGTTGTCAACAAAATGAACAAGTATAGATTAAGTAAACAAAGGTTTTACGGTAAAGGTGTGTCAGATCTAACTATGTCGACCGGTCAGGAATAGAATAAAATTTCAAAAACTTTTAAAAAATCTTACCGACTTCTTTATCTAGGAACTTAGAAGTGTATTACAAAATGTATTAAGTCAACTTCCTGACAATTTTTAAAGTTGAATAAATTAAAGTCCTCCTCCTCCTTTTTGGAAGTCGGTTAAAATGATTCATTAACCTCGAAAAAACCCGTGTGCGTTTACTATGTTCAAATCGTGACATTATTTATTAATGTAAGTCTAAAAATATACTTTTTGTTAATCTTACTCATATATTCGTGGTAAGATTGATGGGAGTTGTTGATGCCTAGTAGTGTACAGTTCAGTTGTTTCTGGTGAGGAGGATACGGCTAATTGTGATGGACGCGCGATCGATTATTGACCAGTGCCCGTCGAGCCCTCGGGATTATCTGGAATGGCGCAGGACTAGGACAAGGGATAGACGGAGCAGACGGTACCTACATATTTATCGGGGTTCTTTCGGCTGTTTATGACGGCGCACGTCTTATCGGCGATGGCAATGAGAGCGCTTACTGTGTTAGGGGTTGCGGGTTCGAATCAACGGAGTCAACAATATGTGAAGACATAGTTGTTGGCGACGACTTCTGGGTGTCAATTATAATATTCTTATAAAGTATTTGTGTAATGTATATGTAGTAGCATCAGTTCGTTAGAATTAAAATTAGATGAAAAAGTTTGTTCACATAATTAATTTAAGAAATACAGTTATTTACAAGTTCTGAAATCTATCAGTCTTCGCCGAATGAATGAATGAACAAGTTCTACTTATTCCAACCACAGGTTATAACTATTATTCATTGTTCAGCCAACAATTGCTTCAATCATCAAAAAGGATGGGTATCCGACACATTTCTATCTGAGCTGTACCATAGTTTTGGTGACATGTTAAATTATAGGAGGCGTTCGTTTCAATCATTAATTATGACCATGTATGTCATCGTCATTAAGGTGGTCTAAAGTGACCATATCATCGTCGGTGGTTGACCACTAACCTACTCGAATTTACTCACCCGACAATGTTCCGTCTGAACACTTCCTAATCATTATAAATCCAATGTAATCCAATCCCCTTGTCCGAAGTCTGTGCTTTCGCCTCCTATATACTACTAAATATGCTGTGTCATTTCGCATACATACTACTAAATATACTGTGACATTCTGCGTACTGCTAAGTAATCTGAGCAATGTTGCATACATACTGCTAAGTATACCTACCATGTCATGTGTCAAACATACTATTATGTATTATATGTGTGTACTTAGGATTTTCTGCACTTTAATTTCAAACATTCAAATCCGTTCAGTAGTTTTTTCGTGAAAGGGTGACAAACATACATATACATCCTCACAAACTTTCGCATTTATAATATTAGTAGGATAATTATATTATGGATAACGGTTGTATTACTTACTGTAATAGTATTTATATTCAAATCACAACAATTTACAACAGATCGATAATCAAAAATGCAAACTACAAATGGGTCCTTAAAAATACCCACAAGAGGTTGTTAAGCTGTTGACACACATACCCCGCCGAGATCAATCAAAGTAAAGCGAGGGTACACTCAATAAACAGGGATTACAATGTCAGAGTGTTTAGTAACCGGCCTTATTCGGCCATTCGGGTTATTACGGCTATTGAAATTGTGTGTACTCAGCTTAATGTAAGATGGATCGGAATAGTTTTAATTTTGTTGAAACCCTACTTTGGGTAATAAATGCGTAAGTAACTTTGTCTGTCAGTTACTATTTCACATATTTTTTGGAACCGATTTTGATAAATTTAGGCATAAGTAGATCATAATATAGTCCCGTTTGACTCTAATCACTAGATAGCTCTCTACACACTCTATATCACTACATAGTATAAAACAAAGTCGCTTTCCGCTGTCTGTCTATCCCTATGTACTTGTACTTATGCTTAGATAGATCTTTAAAACTACGCAACGGATTTTGATGCGTATTTTTTTAAATAGATAGAGTGATTCAAGAGGAACTTTTATGTGTATAGAAATATCCGAAATTCTCACGGAAACAGGCACAACGCGGGTAAAACCGCGGGGCGTTCCTAGTTAATATGACAAAGCTGAAGATTTGTGATTTTGTTTGTTTGAAGGCGCTAATCTCGGAAACTACCTGTCCGATTTGAATAATTCTTTTTGTAACGACTAGCCACATTCAACGGGAAGGTTATAGGCTAGAATAGCTACTTTTTAACCCGAAATTCCCACAAAACGGGTTCAAAACCCTCAAAACCGTACCGCCGCGCCGCCTTACCCCATCACATGTGTTAATCATGAAAATTAAAACCCACACAAAATATTTTTTTCGAAATCACCTTCAAAGGTTACATGTAACCAAACCCGCGGTAAAGCTTACCTCGGCTTACCCTCGTTGTAACCAAACCCGAACTCAGAGCGATCAAGTTACATTCAATGTCATTGATTGGACATTCTTATTGTTCTTTTAAGCTTTATTTATGACTAGCCGCGCTCCGCGTTGTTACTCGCGTTGTTCCCGTTCCCGCGGGCATTTCGGGATAAAATGTATCCCATGTGATATTCTGATTTATAACCTATATTACTGTAAAGTTTCATCCAAATACGTCTAGTAGTACAAACACACATATATACATACAAACATCCTAACAAACTTTCGCATTTATAATACTTGTAGTACTAGTAGGATTTGTTATATATGATAAGCAAGTACAACAGGCGTGGTAATTACACATAATCCTGGTCTCAGTGAGAGGATACTTCTTTGATATGCAGTTGGACATTTTGGACTTTAATATAGGTACCATTAATGTCCCACATATGGGCCCTTTACCCATAAATGGGACATTAAAGGTTACGGTACCAAGAACAGTGTTGTCAGTGCTCCTCAGAGTACCTATAGGTATCTATAGTAATATAAAAAAAATACAATTTTGTTTATTTGTATATTCGGGCTTATCTCGGGAATTACATGTTTGATTTAAATGATTCCTTTTGTAAAGAATAGCCACATTCAACGGGAAGGTATTAGGCTATTTTTCTTCCAGAAATTCCCACGGGAACGGGCACAACGCGGGTAAAACCGCGGGCTCTGCCAGTCTTCTAATAAAAAAAAACCTTTGCCCATCAGTGGGGGGTATTACTGGCATATTATACTTTGCAAAAACAGTGTTGTCAATGGAAAAACTGTGACTCCAGTGTGAGCCTGGCTTTGAGTAGGAGACTCCTGTACGTATAAGGATGAAGGTAATTAATAGCCCGCTTTGGAATTTCATGGTCGACTGATGTAAGGGCAAGATAGACTGGGCGAATAATGTAACGTTCGGGTGCGAACATTTTTGGTGTAGGCAGGTGCTATGAGTAACAAGAGTGGATCGATTCCTTATATAAGTAGTCTATTTCGTTTTCTACTATTTTCTACGATTTCTACTATTTTAATATATAAATAAATAAACATAATAAAATATACTCGGACAAATTCACACAGGGTTAATTAGACCCAAACTAAGCTCTAAGCTTGTGTTATGGAATCTAGTCAACTGATACTTAATACATATACTTACACAAATATATTATATGAATTTATTAATGACACCCAGACGTTTGACATTCTACTATTAAATGGAAATTCATGTGAAACAACCCTGTTCACGACACGTTCGCATACATTTTGACAGTAGAAAACTACCAGAATGCGAACCAATTGAAACTCTTAATATCCAAGAGTACCGTACTCACTGTACTAAAGTATTCACGGAAGACCAAACTTAAAGCTCTCGCTAGTTCGCCGAACATTCATGTTCGCACTACGCAAAACCGTTCCTTTAATAGTTTCTAAAAAGTGGTAAAGAGTCCTATTTGTAAGGCTAGTTACAGTAATAAGGAGAGGATATGTTTTTCAAAGACCACCCGGCTTTAAATATAGCTGCATTGGCTTATTGGTTGTTAGGGTAATTATTGAGTTCGATGCCTGGGATAGGCAAAAACACGGTCCCTTTTGAATATGAGTAATTCTTTTATATTTAACACCTTCGCTGTTTAATATAATATACTAGCAGCGCCCCGCGGTTTTATCCGCATTGTGCCCGTTCCCGTGTTAATTTCGGGATAAGACATAGCCTATAACCTTCCTGTTGAAATAGATATCCATTACAAAAATATTTTCATTTCTCATTCAAGGTTATAGGTTATTTTTTATCCCGAAATTCCCACGGGAGCGGACACAACGCGGGTAAAGCCGCGAGACTCTGCTAGTATTAGTATGCTTTGATAGATATCTTTCGATTCCCATAATAACAGTGGACTTGAAGGATGTCACCAAATAGCTCCATCATTTGTCACAAACTTTCATATGCAATATTAAATTATACATCCAACCTATAATTTCGTTAATAAGTGAGAAAGCTTCTTTACTTTAATTTTCATCATGAAAACGTTGTACAACATTTAAAACCCAATTAATAATATACTTTATAGAAACGAAATAAAGCTGATATTACCTTATTTCCAAAATGCATGACGACAAATACACAAGTAAGGGCTCCCACACAAAACCGCGAATTCGCATCGCATCGCAAATATCTGCGAATTCGCACGAACGCACCGTAAGAATTTCCGATCTGCTTCGCATCGCACATTCCTGCGATATTACGTCATCCTTGGTGACCCCATTTCAGGACATTTCAGGACAGGAATTCTTCCCTTGTACGATCGTTTTTGAAGGCATGGTGATAATAAACACAAAAGCTCTTCAAATTAAGATATGCTCATTCTAAAATAAAAAAAAAAATTATCTTCTTCAGTTCTCAACGCATAGTACTTTTGAGTAAAATAGTTCCCATCAGAGTTCATAATCGTAATAAATGGATGAACCCAGAATCTTCTTTTTCTTTTATATCTATTTAACAATAACAGCAGTGCAATAATCTTTTTGCGATCCATCTTACGCTTCCTAAAAACACGTCCAGTACGGCTGACTACACTTGAAGGAATGGTCGCCCTACCAAACGGTTTGCCGCACTAAATCGTATCGCAGAAATTCGCATCGCAAGTTCCTGCGATGCGAATTCGCATCGCATCGCATCGCAGTTTTGTGTGGGAGCCCTAACAGTCATGGGAAAAAATATATCGCAATGACAATGTTAGGTGCACAATGCAAGGCAATTTGCATTTTAATTGCAACCGTTTAGAGTCTAATTTGTTCTAAATACTGAATTCATGTCGGTGATTGCTGTAGTCAGTAATTTAAAAGAAACAAACTAGGTTGTAATTTTGAGAATTTGCAAAAAAGCGTTGAAGAGTCGAAATTATATTATTATAGTGTATGGTAAGTTCGGTTGATATTTATAAGTTTACAATTAGTTTTTTTCGTTACTATTTCGGTGTAACGACGAAGAAATATAATGAAAGCCGATACATTGATAAAAATACAAATACTAACTGCAACCTTAGACAGACAATTATTTGTGTATAGGTATATAATGTTACGGCTAAAGGTGGGTGTGAACATAAACTTAAGATTAGCCGGCTAAACTTAGGTTTATCTTCAAGAAGCAGCTAAAGTTCGATATTGTTACGGGTAAAGCTATGATCGACAACCGGAAGTTAGGTTAAGTTTATATCAGGTCCGAAGGGTCAAAATAAGGCGAAAATATAAATATACAAGAAAAAAGGTAATACAAAATCTCGAAATTCCATCAGGAACGGGGGCGCTGCGGGTGAAACCGCGGGGCACAGTTAGGTAAAATATAATCTAGTAGGTTGTATTTACACATTGTACATCTAAACCATATTATGAAGTAATAGAGATTACGCTATTTAAACATCTTAAACATTGTCTGCCTTATTTATAAACGCTCTCTAACCAAAACACTGTTAGTGAGTGTTTTGTCTCTTTTGCTCCTTGGAAAATAGCGTATGTCAGAAAGGGACGAACCATTTGATAGCTAAAATGCTAGCAAGCGTACCCGAATAAGGCCCTGTACATGCATATTAAGAACTAGCAGCGCCCCGCGGTTTTACCCGCGTTGTACCCGTTCCCGTGGGAATTTCGGGATGAAAAATAGCCTATAACCTTCCCGTTGAATGTGGCTATCCATTACAAAAATAATTATTCAAATCGGAATGATAAATCCTGAGATTACCCCGAACATACAAACAAACAAACAAACTTACAAATTTTACCTCTTTATAATATTAGCATAGATTAGACCCTCATGGAACCAGTACACACAGGTTCAGTTCATAAGAACCAGCATGGATTCGCAGAAACAATCAGAAGTACCGGTCGTATTATTACGGGGCCAATTACATGCGCCTCTCGAATGTACCAACTACCAGGGATGGTGAACAGTTGCACTTGTGATTGTTGATGTAAGAGTCTTACGCCCGTAAAGAAACGTCAAATGATTCCTTCGTAGACTTAATGAGTGATTTTGACATGTAATTTAAGAAAAATTACGTTAACACGTTCCCTACTTGTCAAACTTGGCTCGGGTTTGAGATCACCGACCCCGCATTAGACAAGCGAAGATTACGCGTAGTTAATGCTGCACTGCACTGATATCTTCAGTGGGACGAGAGGCCCTTTGCCCAGCAGTAGGATGTTATAAGATAATATTTACTTTGTTCGTATTACTTGTCAAACAATGCATTGAAGTTGTCAAAATCGTTTCTTGTTCTTCTTCTTCATCGAGTGGATGGTCAACCTGACCAATCCAGGTGTCAGAGTTATTGAGCCGCCAAAAGCCTCTGGCATGGCTTTTGTAACGACTACTATCCGTAGAAAGTAACCGGGACCAACGGCTAAACGTGCCCTCCGAAGCACGGAATTATCTTACTTTTCGGGCAATCTGGTGATTTAGCCTGCAATGTCCTAACCAAACTGAGGACAGTCTCACAAAGAGATTTCTGTGAGATATCGTTGTCCTCACCGGGAATCGAACCCGGAACCTCCGGATCGTGAGCCGAGCGCTCAAACCACAAGACCACGAATCGTTTCGTAATGAATTGTGATTCGTCAGTTACGCTCCTCAGCGGTCGGCTCCGCGTTTCCGTATGCGGAGCACTCTTAACCTTTTCCTGATAAATTCGCCTACTGGCAGTTTGTTAACTTGCTTAATATCAACTTGCACTTGCAAATAGCAAGCCATAGGTTTACCACCCCTGATCAAGTTGGTAGATAACTGCTTAGTTTAGTTACTGGATCGCATTAAACATCTCCCGCGTGGATGATACTTTACATAATAACACTCCTCGATACGAATGGGTTATTGGACGGCAGTGTCAATACTCATTAAATACACTCTATTTATTTGTACTGTTAACAGGACAGGTTTTAATTGTACTAGCTGTTTCCCAGTTTAGGATATGCTTAATAGATGGCGCTAGGGTGTAGGTAAGTTAAAATACGTTATAGTTATTTCATCGGTTTTGGTTTGGTCCAATAACTTTGGTAGCCAATAAGATAATATATTTTTAATATTAATTTAGATTTTCAGTTCATTAGACCCAAAGTAAGCTTGTAATATGGAGTCTAACTAACTGACACTACTACATATACATACACAAATACTTAATAATAATATATAATTCTCAAAACCTTGCGCCATATTAAGTGGAATCAAACACAACACCTCCAAGAAATAAACTCGGTTAATTAAAAATAATTAAACAACAGTTTACAAATAAACAACTCTTACTAAAGATTCTGCGCCATATTTAGCCTTACGCAGGCATTTAGAAACTGGCATCTAGATGCCCTAGGTTTTATCTTAAGAATACTATTAATAGGGTACCTAGAAGTGCATTACCTAGAAAAAACAATACAGGTATTTACGGTGCCTTTCCAGTGTATGTTTGGAGCTACAATAAGGTTAATAGTTGGAAGTCAGTAGTTTCTGGTTCATGTTTCTAGAAATAATTTTCGAAATTGATAATGAAGGGACATAACAGGTAAAAACAAAAATAAAACTTGACTAGTATTGAGAACCTCATTCAATTTTGGAGTCGGTTAAAACAAGTTAAAATAAAAACTAAACTTATATGGAAATTTTTATGGCGCGCACGGTTTTATCCGCGGTGGTGGTGTGGCCGTTCCTGTAGGATTTTTGGGATAAAAAAAACCGGCCAAGTGAGAGTTGGACTCGCAAATGAAGGGTTCCGTACCATTATCTTTAAAAAATATTAGTATCGAGCAAGAAAGGAAAAAAAACCACGTTTGTTGTATGGGAGCCCCTCTTGAATATATGTTTTATTGTATTTGTAATTATAGCGGAAATATAAATACATCATCTGTGAAAATTTCAACTGTCTAGCTATCACCGTTCTTGAGATACAGGCCTAGTGACAGACGGACGGACGGACGGACGGACGGACAGCGAAGTCTCAGTAATATGGTCCCGTTTTTACCCTTTGAGTACGGAACCCTAAAAACCTTCCTCTTAAATGTAGCTATCGTATACACAACGAATTATTCAAATCCAACTCTTAGTTCCTGAGAGTAGCGCATACTCACAAACAAAATTAAACTCTTTCCCTCCAATATATTAGTATACATACAAAGAAAGGAACCTCCTTCATTCGTGTTTAAAAAACGTATCTACCATTGCATTCTGTAATTAATGACAAATTGCGAAAAAAGTAAAAACTTAATATTATAAATAGCTCTTACTTTGTTGCAAACCGTACATCATTTAAATAAATATAGTTTTATATGGTGCGTGTAATTCTGGAAGTAAATGCGAAGAAATTGAACATTATTTATGTGTGAGCTTCAATGTTGTGAATGTGCAAGAATTATTTGCAGTTCTATTCAATAAATTATAGCTTCGTTGAAAATTAGCGTGATTATAAGTTACGAGAATTTGATACAAAACAATTATGTTTTAGCCGACTACGAAAATTGAAGATGGCTCTCAATTCGTAGGAATCTCCCACTGCTGAGCAAAGGCCTCTCATCGCACTGAAGGATATCAATATAGTGAGGAGGATTAGGCTTAATCACCACGCTTGCCTAATGCGGGTTGGTGATCTCAAAGAAAAATAAAATTGAAAAGAAAATTTAAGTCATGCTTAGCTCTCAGTGGTTAATTCGAAAGGAAATGTCGCGTGTTATCGCGTCCAAACAAACTGATAAGTTTTATTATACCGGTATAAAATTCATTCCACAACTAGTGAAACGCAGGTGAAACCGCGGCCGCGGCAAGTTTAGCAATAACTGATGATTACTTTTTATCCAAACATGTCCGTACAATTACTTAGCCCCAAGCTACTACTTATCAGATAGCACAAAAGGCATCGAAAACATCAATATTGTGTTATCTTAAAACCAAGCATTAATCGCCATTTATTTTCCTTACTACCAAGAACTTTGTCGCTGTACTTTCAGCCCGTATAATTGATGTGTGTTCCATCTGGTAAGCAATGGTTGTTAATTTGACAAAGTACTTTAATGTTGACAGTGTTTATGTTATAGGCAACTGGAAATTAAAATCGCCATATATTCGATGTACGATTGTGAACAAGTTATTTATTTGGTAAACATTGTAACTGTAAAATGGACATCTTAATATGGGTAGGGTTGTCAATCGAGGTTTTTTTTTTCCAGTGTTACATTTTAAGAAAATATGCATTTTTTTTTCCAGTGTTACATTTTAAGAAAATATGCATTGGTGTCATGCAAGTCAACATTGCATCGCTTGTATTCTATAAGTATTACTCGCTCGACGCTTAACAAAGCGCGTCTTCTGCTTAAGCTAACGCACTAGTAAACGTTAACACAAAATATTAGTCTTAACAGACGTAAGAAAATGTAACTTTTTATTGACAGAACGAAAAGCTTTAATACTCTGTCTGATTTAACGCTTCTTATTTTACATACATACATTTAATTATAACAGCGTAAAAATCGAGGACTTTTTAACGAAGTTATGTTACGATAACCAACCGTTTGAAACAGCCCACCCTATATCACTAACCTATTTAATATCAGTAGGTGGCAGCCCTACAAACGCCTTACGGTGGTCATTTCGCATCGTTTCGATAAATGTTCACATTGTATCTCGTTATCCAATTAGGTATCATCGATTACGCAGATAAACCGCGTGTTTGGTGTTTTCGTACTTTTGAAAATATTTTTATTGCCGCCGGTACCTTTAAGGGCGCCACAAAACAAGAAACTTGTTGGTAATTGTAGGGCTGGTAGCTTGGCAAGTTTGTCATTCAGTATGTGCATGAGAACGGTGGTAAGGGCACGTTTTCATGGGAGCGGAGTGGAGCGGAACTGTGCAGTTCTTCATACAAGTGCTTCTTCTTCTTCATCGAGTGGATGGTCAACCTGACTAATCCTGGTGTCAGAGTTATTGAGCCGCCAAAGGCCTCTGACATGGCTCATGTAACGACTACTATCCGTAGAAAGTAACCGGGACCGACGGCTTAACGTGTCCTCCGAAGCACGGAATCGTCTTACTTTTTGGGCAATCAGGTGATTCAGCCTGCAATGCCCTAACCAAACCGAGGGCAGTCCCACAAAGAGATTTTTGTGAGATATTGTCCCCACCGGAAATCGAACCCGGAACCTTCGGATCGTGAGCCGAGCGCTCAAACCACAAGACCACGGAGGCTGTTAACGACCAATCACAATGCATTACGAAAAGATTTTGACAATGTCAATGTGTTGTTTGACAATCCGAATGCGCTATGATTGGCGAATATGAGCACTTGTTGTACCTCACGGTTTTGCCCGCGTTGTTCTCGCTCTTGTGAGAATTTTAGGGTAAAAAGTGCATACGTCCGTGTCCTAGGTCTAATCTATATTTATACTAGCTGTGCCCCGCGGTTTCACCCGCAACGCCCCCGTTCCCGTGGGAATTTTGAGATTTTTATTCCCTATAAACCTCACAGAGCCCGAGACCTTTCCAACGAATGCAAAACCGTGGAAATCGGTTCGTGCGTTCTGGAGTTATAGCGTCAGGGAGGAAAACCCGATTTATTTTTATCTAGTAGTCTAGCAGCGCCCCGCGGTTTTACCCGCGTTGTACCCGTTCCCGTGGGAATTTCGGGATTTTTTATACATATAAACCTTCATCTTGAATCACTCTACCTATTACAAAAAACCGCATAAAAATCCGTTGCGTAATTTTAAAGATTTAAGCATACAGACAAACAAACAGACAAAAATAGCGACTTTGTTTTATACTATGTAGTGATATAACTACGCGTTTATTTTACCTTTTTAACTGACGTTTCAACTCCTTTAGAGCATTTCCACATTATCCGATCCGATATCGGTGTCGGACGCCGATCCGATATCGGGGTAAGTCAAATGTATGAAATATGTTCCGATATCGGGCCGGACAATATGAAAGACAGGTACTTATTTCATACATTTTACTTAACCCCGATATCGGATCGGCGTCCGACACCGATATCGGATCGGATAATGTGAAAACGCTCTTACATGAGGTGGTCACATCACACCGAAACGTCAGATAAAATTGTAAAATAAAAGCGAAGTGTATCCGTAAACGTAGTATCAATTCAAAATGAGTAGTGTTCGCTTCAACTTAAGAAACCAGTATAAGCCGTCATATAAAAGAATAAAATAATAAATAATAAAATTTATATAACGAGTTGTCTCCTAATACCAAAATCTTCTTAACACTTTGTCAATCCTACCTCCATGTCAATAAAAATCTCTACAAATGTTTTCCACTTTTATTACTCGTACACAAAAGGTAAGTTCACACCCGCTGCGCTATTGTGGGTTCGATTCCCGGCCGTGGTAATGAATTGTATTGTGAACACGTGGGTTTATTTACCTCTATTCTTTTGTTACTATCGAATTCAAATTGATTGTCTTTGGGAGAGAAAGTTTTGTTTATGGTATTTTTAAAACGTTGTATTGAATAGATTTGACAGCTATTTGTGTAATGCGTACTTTGATGAACACGCATTTCATCGACATCGAATTGACCCTATCCTACTAATATTATAAATGCGAATGTTTGTGAGGATGGATGTATGTATGTTTGTTACTCTTTCACGCAAAAACCACTGAACGGATTCGGATAAAACTTTACAGTAATATAGGTTATACATCAGAATAACACATGGGATACATTTTATCCCCAAATTCCCGCGGTACCGCGGGAATAATATAATAATATACCCGGACAAATTCACAAACGGTTAATTAGACCTAAAGTAAGCTCTAAGCTTATGTTATGGAATCTAACTCAATGATTACTACATATACATATATACATAACAAATACTTTATAAGAATATTTAATAACACCTAGACGTTGTCGCCAACAACTATGTCTATTGTTGATTCCGGGCGGGAATCGAACCCGCAACCCCCGACACAGTAAACGCTCTCACTGCCACTTTGCCAATGAGCTTGCCATGAGGCTCCAGGTACGGCGGTTAGCTACATATAAACAACTCGAGCTTTTAGAAAAGGGGTAAAGCTTTTTCATAAAGCTGAAACAAAAAAAACACCTGAATTACGCCGCCAGTTGCTTCGCTTGAGACAAACTGTATTTTTTCCACTTATCTAAAACAAAGGAACTCCCAGACTCTTTGTGAGTGAATTAATATTTTAAACCTTTGTGTAATTACGGAGATACGCCGCAAGATGGAGCTGAATTTAATTTCAGTTGCATTGTAAAACGAGTTATCATTTTATAATAGATTAAATTTTATTTTGTTTGTTTTTGTGGTGTCTAAAAGATGGCCTTTGCTCTGCATGGGGAGGATAAAAACCCTTTAATGATAAAAACTGAACGTTAAGAGCCGGTACTGCGTTAAGCGGGTGCCCGCGCGGTTTCATACAAAAGTGAACCACTTCGTGCGCCCGTCACATGCCACCCGTCGCGGGCGCCCGCGTGGTTTCATACAAAAGTGAACCGTTCGCGTGCGCCCGTCGCGTGCGCCCGGTTAACGCAGTTTCGGCCCTTATACCTGTTAATTAAGATATTTATGCTATTAATAATCACGTATATTTTAATAATGAGCGCAATTTATTCACATTGACCGGTCTTAATACTTAATTATTAGTGCCTGGCGAATTAGGGATACATTGATATATCCCAAATCATTTGTGACTCGAGAATCATGCCAATCGATGGCGCATTTGCTGACCTGCTCTCTATGCCCTGTTCTACTACATCCGACCTCAACAGGGCTACAGATGATGCAGTCACCCTGGCCAAGTTCTGGGCTGGTTCAATATAGTGCCAGTGACACGTAAAGAATAAGTATGTATTTTAGTACACCCGTGCCGGTATTGTTAAAACTCTTAAGGAATTCCCTTCAAATGAAAGGGACGTTTGATTCCCTAACCTCTAACCTTCCCTACCTCTCGGAATCCCGTCTATCGAACGCCCTCGCTGCAAAAAGACGAGAGTCCTCGCGACGCCTCCTGGATCAGATGGATGTACGGCAAAAATGTTATAGCTGCCAAAACTTGAACCATTACGCAATGTGAGGAGTTGAGACATTAGTGTTTTTCTATATATAGAAAAATATTTCTCACTGTACTAATATCTTCAGTGTGATGTGAGGACTTTGTTCAGCAGTGGGATGTTACAGGCTACTTTTAATAGGAAAGTTATAGGCTATTTGTCATCCCGAAATTCTCACGGGAACGGACGCAACCCGAGTAAAACCGCGGGGCAAGCTGTTAAATGCAATCTGAACTAATCTATTAAATCTGTAGAGTTGGATCTGTATTTCATCCCACTAATCTGTAAAGCTACCAGTCGGATTTAAAACATCTTTTTGTTTGTCTTGATCGCCACATTCAAAGAACCATCATAAATTATTTAGACAAGGTTAAAGCCTACTTTTAACCACAAAATTCCCACGGGAACACTTACAACAAGTTAGCGTTTCACCAGCTAGAAAACTCGCAGCTTGTAAACTAGCTCATTGTTAACAACGCTCGAAGCACCCACTCGTAATCTAATAAATGAGTTTCAATTCAGTAACACTCAGCCCATTAAACGCTAAACATACTTACAACCTTCTCATAATAACACTTCTCTATAAACCTACGCACATTTCAATGAGCATTTTCAAAAATATTAATTTGACAAGGTACTAAAGTGCAACATCCTCTGACCGTTATGGAGTTCATAATTCATAACACGAGTGGCAAGCGGTAAACAATGGAAGAGTATCGAAGTATTTATCAGATTCAATACGAGAGATAAAGTATTACACTCTCTTTTGAGGGAAAAATGGGTAGAAGGAGCATTTAGTATCAAATAATACCAAATGTCCTGTCAAATAATATCAAAAATAGGGGTGTGATTAAAATTAATATGCGTCTGAAAATTGGTAGTATTGTTCAAAATACATTATAAGTAAATGAAATGTGAAAAGTCCTCATCGATCCAACAACAAGAAAAAATTACATACTTAATAATAACGATCATAAAGAACGGAAAAGCCATATTATTAAGAACAAACTCGTATTGTCGTACTCAGAGACGTACAATCAATCGATACTTATAATTGTCGTAATTTTTAATACTTGTCAAAATCACTCGTTTAATCTCTACTAAGGAAGCGTTTGACGTCTTTGAATACGAGCGTTAGACTGTACAGTAATAGTTAAAACGTACTCACACGGGTTTTTTCGCGTTAGAAAGTTAATAAAGCAAGTAATAACTTACTTTTTATTTCCCACGTTTCGAGGGGATTGCACCTCTCGTGGTCGCGGGTGAACTGAAGACATTGGAGTTACCGCTGTGATGGGAGGGTAGGCGTTCCAAGTGTTGGAAGTACCCTCACATGTACAGTACATCTACTTCATCACTACATAGTATAAAATAAAGTCGTCTCTGTTTCGTGTCTGTTTGTCTGTTTGTCTGTATGCTTAAATCTTTAAAATTACGCAACGGATTTTGATGCGGTTTTTTGTAATAGGTAGAGTGATTCAAGAGGAAGGTTTTAATGTAAAAAAAATCCCGATATTCCCACGGGAACGGGCACAACGCGGGTAAAACCGCGGGGCGCTGCTAGTTACGAAATAAATTGCACATACTTAGTTTGTCTATCCTATTCCTGCAGTCCTATGTAAAGTTGCACTCGTTTCCTGAACTATCACGAGCGACTAGTTTATCACAAATGGATAATCCGTCCAGCCATCGTTTAGACCACTGATTTGTAAGCCGATACCTTGCGATTATTATTTATTTTATTTTCTTCGTTACTTTTATTGTTTAAAGGAGTTTGGTTGGGATTTATTGAAATTGTATTTTATAGGGAGCTACGATGCAAGCGAACGGCGAAGCGTCGGTGCCAGTATTTTGTTGAAAAAATAATATTGATAATGTTGTTCTTTATTTAAAACTAGCAGCGCCCCGCGGTTTTACCCGCGTTGTGCCCGTTCCCGTAGGAAATCCGGGATAAAATGTAGCCTATAGCCTTCCTCGATAAATAGACTATCTAACAGTGAAAGAATTATTCAAATCGGTTCAGTAGTTTCTGAGATTAGCGCGTTTAAACAAACAAACAAACAAACAAACAAAACAAACTCTTCAGCTTTATAATATTAGTATAGATCATAATTTCGTCTTCACTGTACTGATATCATAAGTGAGATGAGAGGCCTTTACCCAGCAGTGGGACATTACAGGCTAATGCGTTTGCCATTCTTCGTCTGAGCCCTTAAATTGAAATTCTATATTAAAAAAAACCACGAGATTTAAAAAAAATCTGATTTGGTGATTTCGATGAAGTTTTGTTTCATATGCAGTGGATTTCGAAATGTTAGTGCATCACACATTTTGATCAAAATTTGTCTTCACAATTCGTGTGCCTTTAGCATGTAAACTTGCTCAACAATGCATTTTAAAATGCTAACACAGATTTTTTCCAGTGGACTATCGAGTATTTTTCATACAATTTTATTTCCAAAAGTCCCAAGTCCATACTTCCACAACGCGCCACTTTCCACCCGAACATCCGTCCCACCATTTTCTCATCCAACAATCCTATTTTTTGCTGCATTAATTTTTCTTTTTAAGTTATTTCGCTCCCACTGCAATGCGCGACCATTATACATTGACCTCTCAGCGTATACATCTGTTAGATGGTTTTATTTAAAAGAGTATGTGGTGGAGAGGTCTGGGTAGACTGGTTGTGTGGGGTTGGCAAAAACAAAAGAGCTTGGACGTATGCTTTCTTGCATGGAGTCCCCTCATTTGTGCTTCTTTAAATATGCAAGCGCATGTGAAGTCTTTTGGCCTATCCATGTTTCAGTAGGTACCTTTATGCTTGGGTACTTTACTAAGTACATACACTTTACTTTGCCTCCTATATATTAGATTTTCTGTAGATACAGTGAATTTCTTCTAACGACTGGTTTCTTAGGTTAGAGCGAAAAGTACTCACTTTGAATTGAAACTACGTTTTCTGATTCACTTATCTTTTAGTTTGTACTCAGGCCTATTTTCTGATCTAAAGCTAGTCTTTCTATACTACAGGATAAAGATTGAAAATTTCATTCCATTCCTATCCCATTTTTTTAATGTTATAATAATGGAATGCATTATTGTTTATAATTGTGGCATCCGTAAACTTTGACTTAGCAATGTTAGTTCATTGGGATTATTAAGCAACGTCCAGCACTGATGGGTCCGTATGCGTCGGAGGGCACGTTAATCAGTCGGTCCCGGTTATTTCAATCGATAGACCATGTCGGAGGTCTTTAGGCGGTCTAAAAACTCCGGCACCAGGGTTAGCCACTAGTCTATTCGAAATGAATGATTAATTGATTTGAAATAGCTCATTTACTCCATCTAATATTTGACCTGAATTCAGATACCTGATAATTTCACCACTACAGAGTATGTCGGGGTAAGTGGTATCCAGTGTTCATATCTCCCACAAACTATCTCTGCGCATAAATTACTTAAATTCTCTACAAACAAACTTTCGTATTCTAATATTAGTAGTTAAAGTGCATTCAAACTATTTAGGCTCGACATTTCACAACCCATTAAATTAAATAAACACAAGTCGGCTGGTTGAAATTCTTGGCATATCATGATACTAGCAGCGCCCCGCGGTTTTACCCGCGTTGTGCCCGTTCCCGTGGGAATTTCGGGATTTTTTTTACATAAAAACCTTCCTCTTGAATCACTATACCTATTACAAAAAACCGCATCAAAATCCGTTGCGTAATTTTAAAGATTTAAGCATACAGACAAACAGACAAACAGACACGAAACAGAGACGACTTTATTTTATACTATGTAGTGATTTAGCAGCGATTTTTAACCGTATTCCGTTGAGTTAACTGAGCGGTAAAAGTAATAAACAAATAGTTAAGTTCCATTCAAGTGTGAGTCTGCAGTATTATGCAGATTTCACTTTTCTTTACTTAGTTTTAACGGGATTTACAAGTTGCGTTGAATTTACACTTTACACAGTGAAGAGGCCGCTTTAAGTTATTGAAAGCGGCTTAAATATGCTGATTATGATGAATAAGTATGTAATACTTAGGTTTACGAGCTTTTAGCGTGTAAATTAATAATTTCTGTTGTATTTAATTGCTGGTCTTCTGTTGAAAACCCCGACGCGAAAGGTGTTTATAATTTTACTGCATCGTTGCAACTAAACTAGTGAATACATTTGTATTCAACTTCAGTCTCGGTTTTATACTTCTAATGTTTTAAGTATGAAAGTTTTTGAAAGTTGATTCGATAGAAAGCTACGATAGTAGAAAAGAAACAATACTCAATCTAATGTATTAAAGATTTTTTGGTATATTTTATAATTGTAAGGCGCAAGACACACGTAGTGTGGATACGGGCCGAGTGCGGGTCACGTGACGTTGTGTGCCTTCAATTTGTATGAAAGGTTTCACACTGGCCACCCGCCCGGCCCCTACTAATATTGTGTATTGCGCTTTAACACAAAACTACTTCAAAATCCTTAATACTATAGGTACAGTCACCGTCTTTTATATTTACACTTTTTACTTACACCATTGTAATAAGGTGAAAAAGTGTAAACATATATATGACGTCGACTGTACAAGAAAAGAATAACGAAGTGTTCGTTACAATAGGTGTGGGGGTAGACTTACCCCTTCCCTCCCTACGGGGGTGACACGGGGATGTTTCGGTGTTATTAAACCTGCGCACGTGGAATGAAGGGTGAAATTTTAAAATTTTCAGCCCTTTTTGTGTTATTTTCAAAGATGTTTGTTATTTCGATTATTTGTTTGCAATGTGTATATTGTTTTTTTATGCTTGTATTTGATGTAATGCGAGCTTCGATCATCAATACATAACTAGATGATGAGTCACGTACAAAATCAAAGCTAAATGCTGTCCGCGTGTATATATACTTATACAGCTTCATTTGTTTACTACCGAACTGAGACAAGACTTTTAAAACAGTTCTAAGTTCAACATAAATTACAACCATGACACCTAGCAATAAAGTAGCAAATCTTATTAATAAAATAAGAGCTCACGTTTCAAGTGCGCTGTTATTTACCGAGATGTATTTTTTTTGTATATGGTATGTATTTTAATTTTATAGTTAACAGGGATTTAATCTTTCTGGATCTTAATCTTGCCTCATTCTTACAATTCGAGTAGGATAGTGGTTAACTCTGGAGCTTTTAGACCGCATAAAGGCCTCCGACATGGTCTGACGAGTGAAACAACCCGGACTGACTGCTTTACGTGCCCCCCAAAGCACGGTAGCGCTCAGATGGAAATGCCACTATCGGCCCTCCATCCAAGTATGGCCGAGCACAGGCTGCAGGCCGTAACCGAGCTGTACGTTGCTTAACAATCGCATTGTACTAAGATCACTTAGTCAAACTACACGAGCACCAAATTAAATAAAAAAGTTAAAAACTTATTTTATTTAAAACCTTAGAACGGGGTACAACGTGGGTAAAATCACGGGGCAACGTAATATACCACACATTTACGTGCGAGGCAAAGCTAAAAACTATAACACATACATTAACGTGCACGTCAGAACTGTACCTAACGTCGACGTACCGTACGACGTACGTAAGATGTAGATCTTACATAACTAATACAAAAAATGTTAAAGTACCTTCCACCCCCGGGGTGGGGGGTGTGATAAGTGCGGAGTCAGGCGCGATCGTGACCTCGCATCCGGTGACCATTCTCAACTTGACGTGCTTAATCCAACCGCGGATAACTACGATATTGTACTTCGTCACGTTTTTGTATTAGATTAAAGTCTCGTACAGTCGACGACATATGCTGTTCCTAGCCGTGGTGTACCAGTTCCCTCGGGAATTTTGGGATTAAGTGTATCCCATTTGTTATTCTGATGTTTAACCTATATAATCCGTCCAGAAGTTATTAAGTGTGAAAGAGTAACAAACACACATACATCCATCCTCACACTTTCTCATTTATAATATTAGTAGGACTAGAAACACCGCTTATTTTTTTTAATATTTTTAATGTACAGAATTTACACATCTACAATTTTAATCTACCTATATTTTGTTTCAATTCCCATCAAAAATATCACATCTTTAGTGACAGTTTTGCATTGATAAACTACCTATAATTTTCGTATCAAAAGCATCACATACCAACCAAACTCAAAACTTGTTCCAAAAAGGAATAAGCCCCTCATTGTCTTGGATAACGTAAAGCTTCACTTAAAACTGTGCAGCCGTCAAATTGGGGGCATGCACTATCTCGGGATCAAATGTCTGAGGGTATCGAGTGGCTTGAGGACTCAGCGCGGAGTAACGTGGGGTACTGTTGGGGAGTTTTGTGTTAGTGCTTACGACATGCGTTTAGGGTGATTATAATATGAAGCATAACAAAACGGTATTCCGGCGTTTCAAACTCTGAACGCTATAACTCTTACACTAGCGCTGAACACTTATCGATTCTACTATTATTTGTTTTTCTAGTAGTATAACATTAAGTTTCCTTGGAAAATTTAGTATAAAGTTTTTCGTTTTTCTTTTTTTTTCTGTTTTTAGGTGGAAATCGCATAAAAATCTGTTCAGTACTTTTCGAGTTAGGCATTTATTATACAAAAAGACGCAAAGAGATTCTTAAGGAGACTGCTATGTTAATTAAATTAAGTACTTCTCCTGGTTTATAAACTTCTGTCAAAGGTCTACAACAGAACAACAGATGTTCTTGGTATCTACGAAAATATATTATGCACTTCCAAAAAAATTTAGGAGTACTAATTTTTTCACAATTTCCACCAGACAGTGTGTTTTAAAGCACTCTAAGTGTACTCCCCCAAAAATTCAAAAAATGCCACAGTACATTGTTCCCTGATAGTACTCCGGAGTACCCTCAGATCGACAGCGCTATGCGATGAGGACCATCCACAACTCCTCGACGCAGGAGTCAGGAGTCAGCCTTCATCTGAATGTCTCTCATGACTCTTGAGGTCTTGAGGTACTTTATTTCAGGCTCTTCACTTTGGTGGTGATTATGGATTTGTGATTTAATATTGACTGTTTTATACATGTACTAGCAAGTCTTTAAGTACAGTATTTTTATTTTATAAATCTTATTATAAGTGCGAAAGTTTGTGAGGATGCATGCCTGTATGGATGTATGTATGTTTGTTACTCTTTTACGAAAAAATTACTGGACGGATTTGGATAAAACTTTACAGCTATATAGGTTATACATCAGAGTAACATATGGGATACATTTTACCCCGAAATTCCCACGGGAACGGGTACAACGTGGGTAAAACCGCGAGGCGCTGCTAAAAGAATATATATTTAGCTTTTTACTACTAAAATAAAAATTCATAATAATTCTCATAACTTTCTAATTACCTTTTATAGTTAACTATTCGCTGCACTCAAGAGTATGAAAGATTATAAAGCCATGGTTTTATATGTGATGCTAACATATTTTCAATTATTTCTTCCATTTATTGCTGTAAGCACTTTTAACATTGATTAGGATATGAAAATATCATTTTATACTTTCGAAATTTAATTTTCCTTCAATTTTACGGTATCCACAGTGTAAGGCACTTTCAGATTATAACATGTTTTATTATACATATAAATAAAGTTGTAGAGTCTATTTGTAATATTAAAATAGCCGCTTTTTACTACATGCATGTGCATATATGAATATACAGTACCGTATACGGCTAATCTCTGAAATGGCTGGACCGATTTTGACGGCACTTCTAGTGGCAGGTAGCTGATGTAATAAGGAGTAACTTTTTTGTTAAGTTCCACGCGGGTGATGTCGCAGGCACAGCAGCTAGTCATATCATAAAAAGTAAAGTATTAGCCTGTAATGTCCCACTGCTGGGCATAAGTCTCTCATCTCATTGAAGATATCAGTACAGTGAGGATTAGGCATATTCACCACGCTTGCCGAATGCGGGTTGGTAATCTCAACCCCGAGCCATGTTTGAAAAGTAGAACCATGTTTTCGCTCAACCCGGGAATCCAACCCGGGACCTTATTAATAAACACCTATAATAAAATACTATTATAATGTGTTTTGTCTCTTTTGCTCCTCGATAAATTGCGTATATCAGAAAGTGACAAACCATTTTGATAGTTCTGTTCTTAAGTTTAACCAAACACTACTTTTGAATTGAATTTCGAATTGAAACTACGTTTACGGATACACTTCGCTTTTATTTTATATTTTTATCTGACGTTTCGGTGCCTTTACAGGAACCGCGGTCACAGAAGACACGGTTCCTGTAAAGGAGCTCTAAATGTATAAGAAATAGGTATCTTGCAGGCACCGCCTCCTCATTCGCAATGACATGTGAACTTCGCCACCCTTCAGCTGATTCGCCGATTTTTTCGCGACTTTTCCTTCGGTTACGTGGAATACGTATTCGCAGATATACGTGTATGTGTGTTTGGGCAATCCCCTTTACTCAAACATGTGTGAATTTGAAGCTTTAAGATCCCGCTTGTCGGGTGTCGGATCAGGATTTTAAACGGACTTCAGCGCCTCTAAGGAAATTCGAGTAGGCTAGCGACCTGGTTTCGGGGTTTTTAGACCGCCTAAAGGCCTCCGACATGGTCTAACGATTGACACAACCGGGACCGATTGCTAAACGTGCCCTCCGAAGCACGGTAGCGCTCAGATAGAATTGCCACTATTGGCCACCCATCCAAGTAGGGTCCGAGCTGCACGTTGCTTAACAATCGAAATGAACTAACATCGCTTAGTCAAAATACGCCACGGGCGCCTCTATTATTAAGTATAAACATTAGGGTACCATAATGGCAAAAACAGAATCCTTATAGATTCGCCATGTTAATTCTTATGGGCATCAGCACTAAGGATCGGTAGCTTACGCTCACTGATCAGTAAAGGTTAACACAAAATGCCAGTCTCAACAGACGTATTATAAAATCGTGGCTTTCAACTGACAGTCCTAATAACTTTAACAGACTGTCGTCATTAAAGTTATGAAACGACGCTTTAAAATGAAATTAAATATGAAATTTATTTAACAGACATTTAACAGCATACAGAATCGTGAACTTCTTAACGAATGAATGTTACGATAACCAACTGTTTGAAACCCGCCCTAAATCGGTGACTAACATTTAAAATATTAAATAATTGAGATGTCTTACTAAATACAGGAATCGGCTGTAATGCTTCCGACATACGGGCCCGACTTATTACCGTCCTAAAACAAAAAATTTCAATAGCTAGTCTATTAATGTTATGTTCTAAAACATTGAAAGAGATTGAGAAACTCCACCTTTTTCGAAGTCGGTGAAAATACACTAATAACGGTACAGTGCTAATACAATAACTGTAATGAGGTCACTCGAGGTCACTCGGGGTCACGCAGGGTCAAGTTCATCAACACGTTTAGGTACACTTCATAATGAAAATCGATTAGAACGTTAAGCTCAGTTTGGCTTGGGGGTTGGATGTGGCATTGTACTCTAGCAAAGAGTGGATGCAAGGTAATAGTAAAATAGGGAGGTATTAGAAATGTAGTTAAATATTAGAGGTGTAAATGATGATTTAACGTAAATGAAAGTACACTGCAAAGTACAATAATTCTTCTATAAATATGTAAAAAATCTTAAAAAAACATGTACTGCATCAAACATACTTAATTTATATTTATGCTATATTTTAAAGCTGAAGAGTTCATTATTTATTTCTTGTTTGTTTGAACGGGCTGATCTCAGGAACTATCAATTCGATTTCAATAATTGCTTCAATAATGACTATTTTATTCAGTTCCAAAAAATAATCATAATAGTAAAAAAGTGAAGTCACCTCAGCTGGACAAAAACCTCTACGCACATTAAATATAACAACCAAAAACAGAAAACGTAGAATAATGAAAGAAAACTCTAACAATACAAATAAATGCCGCATCAAACCTCATTCGATCGTCCGCCATGCGCCATTGAAACAAAACTGTTTACAATGTGAAATATGAATATAATAAAGTTCTAATTGAGTCGTTTGCCGGCCATTTCGTCTATAAGTCGCGTGTTCTTGTTCTAACCGCCAATTTATTCATTTGTTAACCCTTACTTAAGTAGGTTTACAGAGGCGAGGAAAAATACACGAATTAAGGTACCTATGAGTTTTTGTATACAGCAACGGATTGTAAGATTTGAAAATACAAAAAGTTTAAAGAAGCCATTCATTTCTTCATTTATTTATTTATTTAATGACACAGTGTTGCAAATTACAATGAAATCAAGAGTTACAGAATACATTTCTGATATGAACACCAATAACAGATGTGTACAGCAAGTACACATCTGTTATTGGTTCATTCATAACAAGTAGACACAGTACAATGTCATAGGAAAACATTTAACAAGATTAGAAAGATGTCGTGATAAAATGAAATAAAAAAAATTACATATTAAAGTTAGGAACTAAAAACTAATTTCATTTCGGTTAGGTTAGTGGCCAACCCTGGTGTCGGAGTTTTTATACCGAAGGCCTCCGACATGGTCTAACGATTGCAACAACCGGGACCGACAATTTAACGTGCCCTCCGAAGCACGGTAGCGCTCAGATAGAAATGCCACTATCGGCCACCCATCCAAGTACGAGCCGAGCTGCACGAGGTTCACTACATGTGGAGCTATAGTTGGCTGCATTCAGCGAACGACTGCAGCTGTGAAATCATAATCATAATAATCATAATCATTTATTGAAATAACAGGGCTAATTAGACCCAAACTAAGCTCTAGGCTTGTATTATGGAATCTAGCTGTGAAATAATTAGGTGTTGGGTTTGCCGACAGAAGGAGATTTGAACAAGGTCGTTGACTGTATTAGGCGAACGGAGTAGTACGTTTTGGACATTAGCCTGTAATGTTCACCCCAGGGCAAATGTCAAATGAGAGAGAGAATTCACCTTTCTTCGGTAAATTTATTAGTTTTTTAATTTAAGAAATTCTGTTTCCGTTTTGTTCCGTTCGTTACTGAAGTTTACTTTAAAAACTGCACCAAAGTACAATAAATAAATTCACTTTTACTCAAGTAAAGGTAAATCCTATGTGGGCTGGCTTGCGATAAGAAATCAATGCAATCACCACCCAAACAGTCTTAACTACCTCACACAGTTCATAGAAAACTACAACTTAAACACAACACTTAAAGGTTAGTTTTCTTTAAACGTTTTTGTAGTTTCATCCTTTTGTTGAGAAATAAGTGAAGGGGAATATCACATGTGTGTAGGCGTATGGAGAAACGGAGAAAAATCGCGATTTTTCCGACGTAAATGTTGCTTAGTTTCTATTGGTGAAGACGTATAGGTAACGGGAGGGAGGGCTAAACTGTACTTTATAAGTATGTGAAATTTCTTGTGTGACAATTACACGGTATGTTTTGTCGTTGAAAGAAAATATTTTTTTTTATGTGAAAGTCATATTTGTGTGATATTTACAAACTATGTTGTATTGTTAAAGGTATACATTAATTATATTATGTTTTTTGTATAATATAGTTTAATGTTCTACTGTTTTATGACTTTCGTAATGAATTTGATACTAATATCAAAATGTCTAAAACATCTAACATAAAAAGTTCTCAAATATTGTGTCTCAATACTTGATTACCGTCTTCGTACAAAAACCATAAACTATATAATTTTAAGATTTCTTAAAGGAGAGCACTCATGCATCGTGTTGTGGCACACATCAAATATCATTCTACAATAAAAATGTACGTTTATATTATATCTACATTTTACTCTTAGATATAAAAAGATATAAAAAGTATTTTTCTGTCCAAATTAAACAACATTTATACCAAACTTAATAATCCGAGGTGATATTAATATAAAAATCATAACAACAAATATTTCTTGCTTCAATTTTTCATATATTTCATATAGTACTAAAAGACACATCATGACAGCTATAATTTGTTAAAAGTTTCAAGCGAATATCGTTCTTAATCCAGGCGAAATAGAGTGTATTTTCCGCAGTGAGTTGGCGAACAATTCTTTGCGATTCCATACGATTTCACCCAGTAATGATTTGCTTAGTAATGAGGGAGACGAACTCGTAATATTCTGAGAGGAAAACCACGGATTTATGTTTTTATAGATGGAATTGGAATATTTAATATATTTTTTATATTTGTATATACTTTCCCCTGTGTCCAAATTGGTATAACATACTCAATTACTTTAAATATGGAAAATATAATCTTAATAATAAAAAAAGCTCTAAGGAAAGAAAAAGCTCTATTATCAGACTATCAGCCACGATGTATAAAAAGGTTGCTTTCACCTTAAACTGTCTATAGTAACTGGTATCAATTAAAGTCAAAGTCAAAGTCAAATATTTTTATTCAGTTTTGGCCCCATAGAGGCTCTTTTGAACGTACCACCCATTCGGAAGAACATCAGCAGAGAAGAATGGGCAAGAAACTCTTTAATAAGTAAGTAAATAAAGTAATTTGATTTAGATTATTTATCAAGGAGGAGTCACAGATATCCTTCATCTTTTAATCTACCAAGCATCCCTATCCAACACTAGACCTTTATCCCATATCTATACTAATATTATAAAGAGGTAAAATTTGTAAGTTTGTTTGTATGTATGTTGGAGCTAATCTCAGGAATTACCCGTCCGATTTGAATAATTCTTTTTGTAATAGATAGCTACATTCAACAGGAAGGTCATAGGCTATTTTTCATCCCGAATTTCCCACGGGCACGGGCACAATGGTTAAAACCGCGGGGCGCTGCTAGTTAAGAATGAAGACCAAAAATAAAATGCTCAAGAGAACACAAGAAGTCTCATCCAGCTCTCCCTACATCCATTGAGGAAAACATCGTCCTTCCCGAGTTTATTATTTGCTGTTATTGCTTCCATACGTCAAACGTACTACACACAAACACAACTTTATATATACGTAATCTGTCCCAGTTTCATAAACTTAGTGATATCATAACAAAAATTATATTTTGAAGGATTTCCATCTTTTGATGAATTTCTGGATTTATTACGGATTTTGAGTTTGTATTTTGTAATGGGGTGTACCTATATTTGTACGTCAAGAGGTAGGTTGATTTTGAAAATTATTTTAGTGATGGATAAATAAAGGTTTTAGAGGAAAACTGGGGTAATTGGATCATATTATACACTAAAATTGTAAACATGGATTCATTTGCAACCAAAATGTGTAAAAATCCAAAATATAAAAAAATAAGTAAACCACGTAAATACAACGTATAAGGTGCCCTTTTATCATAAAGCAACAAAGCCTTAATAAGCCAAAATTCCTTTAAACTCTTTAAAGACACTCAAACATTACCAAACAACGGAGGAAAACAAGTTTCGCGGCGGCATCTCATTACTGGCTCGAATATTACTAACCATTGTCGCGGGAGGTTACATTTTTCATAAAATACTTGTCAAAATACCTTACACGAAGCCTGGAGCTATGACGTAACGAGTACCAACGTGAAACCTCTTCGCACGAAAGCCACTCCACATTCCCCTCCCCCTCTAAACAACACGACAGAAAGAGACAAAACACACGATCTCCTTCATATTTTTCCCTTTCCACCCTCAGGTTTTGAAGCGTTCTTTTACATAAAAGAGGTTCTTCACAAAATAATAACGGGCCTGTTCAAAGGGCGTCCGAGTTTCGCTATTGCAAACCTTTGATTTTCGACTAGCGAAAGAATTTTTGGTAACACAAAGGGATTTTGACGGGATATTAAGCAGGGATTTAATATTTATGCAGTTCATGTGTGGTTGTGGTTTTAATATGTTTTTATTGAATTAAATGCTTAAGAAAAATGGGAATATGAGGGTAATATAATTTACTAATATTTCTATAGTAGAGAATTCCGTAAACTGTAATATAGTTTCAATAGTTCTCATATCTTTCCGGAATTCCGAAAAGCGATTCCGAAAATACTCTTTGGTAAAACTAAACAAAAGTTAACAAGTAGAATATATCTGACATAGAAGCTGCCTTGACAGTAACCGCCGCCATAAACAAAGTAAAACATTAAACTGCCAGTCTCATAACACCTTCAAAACTTCACAACAAGCAGATAATAATTAAAAAGTTTCAAACGCGTTGCAACTTGCTCGCGAATAGCAACGCAAATATTTCTATAGAGCAAAGATTTTTATGACGACAAATGACAAAAATACTCAACGTTTCATTGTGACCCGGGCGCGAGTACCCCACACTCCCCCCGTAACGTGTACCACCGAAGTTATTTGGTATCGTTTCTCTTCCGTCCATTTGGGTTGCCACCCCCTTCGCATCCGGGTCCCATATTCCGCCTACCACCCTTTAAGAAAGCACAATCGAAAATAAACCCTAGCGCGTTTATCAAAGGATTTATTTTTGGGAAATAAGCTGTCACTATTTTTCTTCCAACTAGGCGACATATTCTGGAGAACAGGAATGGAGCTTTAAACCTTGGGGGTGATATTTGAGATTGTCAAAGTGTTTTGTTGGTGCGTACGGCTTTTTGAGCTTGAGGCGAGAGGGGGGAGAGGGGGCGCGTACGAAAAACATATTTTTCAGATAACGACACGGGAAAAGAAAATATTCAGATGAAAATTCTACGATACGCCGCCCCGTAGTGTCGCTGAAGCTATTACCAGGGGGGTCCTACTTAACGATATTTTTCAAGTTGCTTTACTTTTATTGCCAACTCACGACGCCGATATCGGATGCCCGTTCCTCGTATATCAATATAAGAACTCGATTTTAGAAAAATTATAATCGAATCGTGAGAAAAGTTTGTATTTCTTTAAATCTTTATTGATGGCGTTGCGATAGTATCAGTTTTATAACGATACGATGCATTAGAGCTTGCTATTGGCTATTAGTGTTTAAATATATGTAGTAATAAAATAAATATAATGATTATAATTCTAAAATATGTCGTTAAGGAGTAAATAATTACTAAAATGATGATTTCTTCAGTTTATAAAAAGAAATATTTATTTAAAATATTTATAGATAAAAATATTAATTTTGTTTTTATATAAAATGTATTCCGAAGTAGTCATTGTTGACAACATCAACAATGATCGTGAATGTCAAGCAACGTTTAACTCAGGTAACACTGGGATGGGTGGCCGATGGTAACTTCTATCTGGATTACTTTGCCACTACGACTACAGATGCCAGTCTGTCTTGCACCGAAACTTTTAAAAAAATTGGTCCCTTTTGCAACAATCATTAGGCCATCAGGTTCTTGGGAGGGCTAAAAACTTTGATACTAAGAAGGAAGTCTAAAGGCCTCAATACCAACCACCGCAGCATAAAGAATTGTATTACGAACCTAATCAATTGAAAACAATTCCCTAAAACACGATTCCCCAAATGATTATCCAAACATTGTCCCAAAGGAATATTAGGTAACATGATATTATCACCATCCCCTAACTAGACAAGGATAGGAATATCTCATATTACACTAGAAAGAAAGGGACAGATAACAAGGGCCTTGTCTAAAGGCCATTGGCCTTTGACGACCGTTGGATTCAAACGTTGTTTTAATTCTTTTTATTAATTATACTCCGACCAAACTGTGTTGATCGTTGTATATTCATGAACTTTAAATACGGAGCGAATAATTTTGTTACAAAAATTGAACAATGCAATAAAATATGTATAATTAAGTGTCACTTTTATAGAGTGATTTAACTAGTTATTTACAGTAAAGCCATGTTTAAAACGTTGTTTTCTTCAAATGTTCTCCATTACTCAGCGCTTATGAGTTTGATTAGGATCATTCGTATTCAGTTTTTAGTTGAAATAATAAATTTTACTTATAATTTTATGTAAAGCACGTCTTTGTACAGTTATAGAACAGGCTTGGACTGTGACATATTGATTTTTCATAACGTTTTTTTTATTAAAGATTTTATGTAAATGGACATAATGCGATGACATTTGATATAGAAAAAGTATAATAAATGGATATTAGCTAAATGTTATTGACTATAATATCGATCCATATAACCTATAATGTATTTTATAAATGTTTTAATAATTGTTTCTTATTATTTAACTAGGTAGGTAATGAAATAATAGCATTTTATATAAAAAAGGTGTAAAAGTAAAAGTTAAATATATAAAGTATCTAAATATACTAAGAGTTACGCTGTACGCCGAAGGTTTCATTCAAAACCTCTCCTCAATTCATGCGAAGGAGAAACCTGAAACTAACACACCCACAACCACAAACTCTCCCATATCACAATAGAAGTGCTACAAGCCGAACTAACGTCATATCTAAAATCAAATCAAATCAAACCAAATCAAATCAACGAAAACCGTCGCCCCAAGGACCAAACCCCGCGGTCCCGCTACAAATCTTAAACACCCCAACTTCCTCTGTTTCATTAAAGAGCATTTTTTCCAACGATTCCATTCTGCCCCATTAAGGCAGAATCATTCTTCTTATAAACTTGGCAATGAGAGGGGTGTTAAAATTAGGTCAGTTTCACTTAATTTTTGCGTTACAAGGTCGCGAGCAATCAATAAAGGTCTCCCCAATTTACAATTTGTAATTAAATTTTTGGGGAATCGATTCTGTTTTAGGGTAGGTCGGGCTGATCGATACGTGTTAGGTAGCGTAGCTCGTGGCGTAGTTTGACCAAGCAATTTTAGTTCATTGCGATTGTTAAGCAACTTGAAGCTTGGATGGATGGGTGGCCGATAGTGGCATTTTAGCTGAGCGCTACCGTGCTTCGGAGGGTACGGTAAGCAGTTGGTCCCATCGTCAGACCATGTCGGAGGCCTTTAGGCGGTCTAAAAACTCCGACACCAGGGTTGACCTACTCGAAATGAGGTAGCGTTACATTTAGTTGGTAGTTCTTAAATGATGTAGTTTTCATTTGGTGGTGATTTATGAACATTTTGTTTGATTAGGGTGGTGCCACGGCGAGCGAATTTCAGTGAATTGTTAAATACATTACCCTCCTTTTGCGCTTCGCTACGGTCGGGTAAAATGGAACACGAAATTTTTGATAGATATATGAGATGATAGAGCTCATGTTTAATGTTTTGTTAGTTTTTCCACAATACATCTTCCTCCTCTCTGTACAGATAAAATCACTTATAGAATTAAAACCCATAAAAGGATACATATGATGACTGTAACTACAATAGTAGTATCAGCCTGTAATGTCCCACTGCTGGGCAAAGGTTTCTCATCTCACCCAAAAAACGCAGCTTTTCTGATCATAGATTGTATAAAAGGCCTTACAGATCGTTCCCACTTTTATAAGTCTTAGCTTTTGTGCCGGACTCTATGCATGCTTGCCGGACTCCAATTTTGTGTCTATAAGAAACGCTGACGCTCCATCAAAATCCGGACCTAACAGCCGACAAGTCGGACAGTCTTAAACTTGTACTCTTTAACAAATTAAGACAACATCATTAAAAAATGTAAAAGATAACATCTAAAAGATACAAGAACAAGTTCATAACAGACCCAGTGATGCCAACACAACGATGTGACACAAACATGAGTTGCTTGTACCAACACAAGCGGTACAACCCAACTGTCATAACATTACAATCATAAATGACAACCTAACAAAGCCCTTAAGTACTTTTTATTTGCTGACGCACAAAAGATCATTTCTCAAAAGTACAGACAGCATAAAAAGCGAAGTGTTTAATGAAAGGTATAAATTCTGTAAGGCTTGTTAAATATTTGTGCGGTGCGGAATGCGGTAGCTGTTAGTGCAAATATATTGTAGGAACGGTCAATACACTCGGCTGGTTTTAAAAGGTAGGGTTGATAGAACAAGTACGGCAAATTAAAAAAGTATTAAGTTAAACAAATTATGTCTAATGCAAGCGTATGTATGTGAGCTCACTGAAAATATGTGTATACACAGTGCAATGAGGAGGCCATTGTACTGATATTTTGAATGAGTTTAATGATACACATTAATAATTTAAAACCTGTAATGTACTGTCCTACAGTGGGACAAGCAGAGTCGCGGACAACAGCTAGTAGTAGATATATAAAACGGCAATATATAATTGTGGAAATACCTACATTATTTATTTATGTAAGACTAAGTAAGGCCAAGTGATTCTTTAAGCATAGAGAACGCTTTTCAGAAACACACGTAAGGATATTGAAACCTCTTATTTTGATTAGCCTCTTATAATTAAGTATTAGCCTATAATGTCCCACTGCTGGGCAAAGGCCTCTCATCTTACTGAAGATATCAGTACAGTGATGAGGTTTAGGCTTAATCACCACGCTTGCCTAATGCGGGTTGGTGATCTCAAACGCAAGCCATGTTTGAAAAGTAGGAAACAGTTTTAGCCTCTTGTACTTATTTTATTTTAGAGTCAAAACCTTTTCTACCAACCGTACCTGTCAACTAAATTTCTCTATTCTCTACAAACAAAAAGGCATGCAAATTATAATATCCAATACGAGTCTCTAACGAGTTGGTTCGAGTATCAATTGTGGAACAACTTTATAACATTAGCCTTACATTTCATCATGTTTGGCTTAGCATTTAGTCGTTGCTTGAGTTATCCGCTTCGAATAAAGTACATAAGTTGTTAGCGCTGTGAAATGTTGATATTGACTTCCGGTGTGATTTGTACTAGCGGTTGGCCCCGGATTTGTTTACAAAGAATACTAATCGTTTCCACACTAGCCGTTTTAAATTTATACTAACGTCTCGGCACAGTTTCACTCTCGTTGTATATATCTAGCAAGCAAGCAAGATGCAAGTTAAAAAGTAAGTCAGTAAGCTCGTGTAGATTAGAGGCCACCAGGGTTGGCCGAAGTGTTTAGACTATCTAAAGGCCTCCGACACGGACTATCGATTGAAACAACCGGGACCGACAATTCTACGTACCCTCTGAAGCACGGTAGCGCTTAGATAGATGTGTGTGGTTGCTTATACATTTTCTGGTCTGGAAGATTTTCTCAATTAGTATATTATACATTTTATTCACTGACGTCAGCAATCTTCAACTTTAAATTTTATTTCGATCACCCAAAATTCATAATTAAAAGCAATTCAAATTATGCACTCAGATCCGAGCTGGTCTAAACAGACCGAAGACAGAATTTCCGGCTAAAAACAGAGAGATAATTTTCAAAATTTGCAAGTCCGTTGGCACAGTGGCAAGTGAGAACGCTTACTATGTCGGGGAGTGCGGGTTCGATTAGCCGAGTCAACAATAATTGCAGGCATAGCTGGTGGCAACGTCTGGGTGTCAACTATATATTCATAAAAAGCATTTGTCAGCTAGTTAGTTTCCTTAATACAAGCTTAGAGCTTAGTTTAGGTCTAACTATCCGTGTGTGAATTTGTCCGGGTGTATTATAAATTTTCCTTTCAGAAAGAATGGGAAAACTATTACATTCTATGTAATCAATTAAACCGTGCATCTAGTAAGTAGCCAGTTAAATTATAAAGAAACCTTTTCAATTAAATGCCTTTATATTGCTTCCTGTAGTAGTAAATATCACTATCCATAATTTCTATTAAGAATCTCTTAGAAACCTGCGAAACTAGTTATATTAATTAGGTACCTTTAGTATTAACACTAATTGACTATAAAAAATACCGGCTCTGGGGTGGGCTAGTAACCTACTCGGTAAACTAGAAGCTTCATTTGGAGGGCTAGACTTTATTGGGGTAGCATTTTAGAAGGGGCTTGACTTAAATCCAAATGTTTAAAATCAAATTTAGTATCGGGACTTGAATACTTTTGATATCATTTTCTACTTTACGTTTCAACTCCTTAGTATCTGAGTCTGTTCTAAGAGCTTGGTCGAAGATCCAGAGGCAGGCCCAAGATAAGGTGGACGGATGTAGTGTCCAAGGATATGGCTGAGTGCAAGGTTTCCGAAGACGACATCGACAGTAGAGCGAAGTGGAGAAGAAAAACAAGGAAGGCTGACCGTGGGGTCAGCCTTCCTTGTTTTTCTGGTATGGTAGGTAGTGGGTACCATGTGGGACACATAGCCAGGAAGAGAGAGAGAGAGCACCAGAGCCTGTTCTATAATCGACACTGTCTTAAAACTGACTTCTTCGATGCGAACCAAACTAAGGCCAGTCTTACGATAGTGGTCGCAAGAACAAACATTGTGACAGGCAAAATTCTGTTAAACATGATTAGAGTCCTTAATATGTATTCATAGACTGGCACAACGAAAGCGACAAGACATCTTAGGTATACTATCCTACTAATATTCTAAATTCAAAAGCTTGTGAGGATGTATGTAAGTACGAGTATTTTTGTTACTCTTTCACGAAGAAAGTAATGGACGGATTAAATAAATAAATATAAATATACCTGGACAAATTCACACACGGTTAATTAGACCCAAAGTAAGCTCTAAGCTTGTGTTATGGAATCTAATTCACTGATACTATTACTTATAATTAATTGACACCCAGACTTCGTCGCCAACAACTATGTCTGCACATATTGGTAACTCCGGGCGGGAATCGAACCCGCAACCCCCGACACAGTAAGCGCTCTCATTGCCACTGTGCCAACGGGCTTGGATGAAACTTTACAGTAATATAGGTTATACATCAGAATTACACATGGGATACATTTTATCCCGAATTTCCCGCGGGAACGGGTACAATGCGGGTTACACCGTGGAGCGCGGCTAGCAGGACTATAGTCTTGGTTGTATTGTGCTATGACCACGGTGGTCACTGACAATAGTCACTCAGTGTTCTGTCACCACGGTTAGGACAAAACTAAATGTTGTTCAACCCGCCTTCGTTCCTATTTATAAGTCAAATTAAGAAGTTTATGTCATTTTTATGTTTAAACTGTTATGTGTATTTGCATGTGAAAACAGACAAACAGTCAGAACAAGTTTGTTATATCAATATTGGACTTTTGGTAGAGTTTGCTTTAGAAATATTTTTAGTCGCTATGTGATGGATTAGTTCTATGAATAGTACTGTTGACAAAGTTCAGGCATAACCAGTTCTAGAATTTGGTATTACTGAATATATTCGTAATGGTTTTTTTGAGATCATCAAATCGATAAAGTCGAAAATAAACTATCTATTTCATCACCTTCATGTCTAAACTATATGACACATTTGATGATATTTAGCAAAAATATAAATTCGGTCATGGGGATGGATATGAGCTACTTTTTATACCAAAACTTTGAGTATGCTGCGGGTATAACCGCGCGGATCACTAGTGCTTATATGCTTACATATCTCAAAAGTGGATAAAAGACAACTTTTTGGTTTGTACTGACTGCTTGAGACTAATAAATAACTAAAATGCCGACCAGAGTCCTAATAAGTACAATACATTGCCTAGATCTAGTATTTGAATCAAGTACTAATTAACAACTAGTCTAGAATCTAGATCAAACTAATTTGGGCATAGTCTTTTAGGGCACCTACTAATTGAACACTATTTTAATAGCATACGAGTATCCTACCAATATTATAAATGCGAAAGTTTGTGAGGATGTATGTACATATGTTACTCTTTCTCTGTATGTATGTTTGTTACTCTTTATTTACAGTAATATAATAATACATCATGGGATACATTTAATCCCGAAATTCCCGCGGGAACGGGTATAACGCGGGTGAAACCCCGGGGCGCGGCTAGTTTTATTATGAAGAAAGGTTGACATTGAGTTAGTTCACAAGCGAGCCTTTAAAACTTTCTATTGAAACTGTCTCGCTAGCAGCGTATAAACTCGCTCAATATAAACATCAAAACAAAAATACCGATAGAATGGAGACACTCCTTCACTGGTTTTAAAGTCGGCTAAAAATATAAAATAACCATAAAATATGTAAAACTGAACAGATTTGTATAAATAGGTAGCTGTCTAAAATTGAAAAAATATGTTTAATTTCGTTCTTAAATTATATCGTTTCTTTAATTAGAAGATATTTTAATCGTGAATCATTTCGTATATTGATTTAATTAGCATATTGGATATTCAAGATGTTCATATTCAATTCAATAAAATATTCAAGAACTAGCAGCGCCCTGCGGTTTTACTCGCGTTGTGGCCTTTCCCGTTGAATGTGGCTATCTATTACAAAAAGAATTATTCAAATCGGACTAGTAATTCTCGAGATTAGCTCGAACATACATGACAAATTTGACCTCTATATAATACTAGCTGCGCCCCGCGGTTTCACCCGCTTTGTACCCGTTCCCGCGAGAATTTCGGGAAAAAAAATAGACGTTGTCTGATTCTCAGGCCTACCCGATATGTACACAAAATTTCATGAGAATCGGTCGAGCCGTTTCAGAGGAGTTCAATTACGCACCCCGTGACACGAGAATTTTATATATTAGACTAGCAGCGCCCCGCGGTTTTACCCGCGTTGTGCCCGTTCCCGTGGGAATTTCGGGTTTTTTTTTACATAAAAACCTTCCTCTTGAATCACTCTATCTATTACAAAAAACCGCATCAAAATCCGTTGCGTAATTTTAAAGATTTAAGCATACAGACAGACAAACAGACAGACACGAAAAAGAGACGACTTTATTTTATACTATGTAGTGATTAGTATAGAAAACATTTTAGTAATTGTCTTCGTAATAAATGATAGACATGAAATGAGCACAGTAACAGCCTCCGTGGTCTAGTGATTTGAGCGCTTTGCTCACGATCCGGAGGTTCCGGGTTCGATTCCCGGTGGGGATATCTCACAAAAATCACTTTGTGAGACTGCCCTCAGTTTGGTTAGGGCATTGCAGGCTGAATCACCTGATTGCCCGAAAAGTAAGATGATTCCGTGCTTCGGAGGGCACGTTAAGCCGTCGGTCCCGGTTACTTTCTACGGATAGTAGTCGTTACATGAGCCATGTCAGAGGCCTTTGGCGGCTCAATAACTCTGACACCAGGATTGGTCAGGTTGACCATCCACTCGATAAGAAAAAGCACAGTAGCACTCAGATAGAATGCCACTATCGGCCACCCATCCAAGTAGAGGCCGAGCTTCGCGTTGCTTAACAATAACAAGTAGATAAAATTAATTCAACAAATAAAGCGAAGGACACATGAATTGGTCTTCTGTCAACTTTTCCGCCTATACCTATTAATAAGAGACACATTCTTATATAAAATTAATTATGTTAAAATGTGTTATACCTACTCATGCATATTAAGGGAAATCATAAAATATATTTATAAAACTAACTAAGTCCCGTTATGGCGGCCCAGAGCGAATTTATGATAATTATGTTGATTGTAATCTTTTAATTTGTTCAATCGGTGTCGTTTTAACTTTAATATCTGATTAGTTTCACTTTATTTAGAGACTAGCAGCGCCCCGCGGTTTTACCCGCGTTGTGCCCGTTCCCGTGGGAATTTCGGGATTTTTTTTACATAAAAACCTTCCTCTTGAATCACTCTACCTATTACAAAAAACCGCATCAAAATCCGTTGCGTAATTTTAAAGATTTAAGCATACAGACAGACAAACAGTGTGACAGACACGAAAAAGAGACGACTTTATTTTATACTATGTAGTGATATTGGGATTTAGAAGTTATTTAGACACCTTTAGTCCTTTGACTAAATATAAGTTTATTATTTTACTAGCTGCGCCCCGCGGTTTCACTCGCGTTGTACCTGTTCCCGCAGGAATTTTAGGTTGAAAAATGGATATTGTCCGATTCTCAGACCTACTCGATATGCACATAAAATTTCATGAGAATCAGTTTAGCCGTTTCAGAGAAGTTCAACCACGCACCCCGTGACACGAGAATTTTATATATTAAAAGATTAACTTAAAAAAGAAAAAACGGAACTCTAACTGACGCGATCAGTCAGTTTTTAGACCGCCTGAAGGCCTCTAACATGTTCTAACGATTGAATCATCCGGGACCTACATTTAAACGTGCTTTCCGAAGCACTTACGCTCAGATACAAATGCTACGATCAGCCACTCATTTGGGTTAAGTGTTGTAGTAAAAAGGATTATCAAATGCAATCATCATTACATAGTATAAAACAAAGTCGCGTCTGTTTGTGTGTCTGTATGCTTAAATCTTTGAAATTACGCAACGGATTTTGATGCGGTTTTTAGGGTTCCGTAGCCAAATGGCAAAAACGGAACCCTTATAGATTCGTCATGTCTGTCTGTCTGTCTGTCCGTCCGTCTGTCTGTCTGTCTGTCCGTATGTCACAGCCTTTTTTCTCCGAAACTATAAGAGCTATGTTGTTGAAACTTAGTGTGTAGATGTATTCTGTGAACCGCATTAATATTTTCACACTAAAATAGAAAAAAAATAAAATTTTAGGGGGGTCTCCCATACTTAGAAATGAAAAAAATATTTTTTTTTTCATCAAACCCATACGTGTGGGGTATCTATGGATAGGTCTTCAAAAATGGTATTGAGATTTCTAATATCATTTTTTTCTAAACTGAATAGTTTGCGCGAGAGACTCTTCCAAAGTGGTAAAATGTGTGTCCCCCCCCCCTGTAACTTCTAAAATAAGAGAATGATAAAACTAAAAAAAATATATGATGTACATAACAATGTAATCTTACACCGAAAATTGGTTTGAACGAGGTCTAGTTAGTAGTTTTTTTTTTTACGACATAAATCGTAAACCGCAAAAAAATACTGATTATTCATTCAATAACTCAAATGTAAATAAAAAAACATTTATTTCAAGAACTTCTTTATTATGTTACTCGCTGCTACGGAACCCTTCATGGGCGAGTCCGACTCGCACTTGGCCGCTTTTTTGTAATAGGTAGAGTGATTCAAGAGGAAGGTCTTTATGTAAAAAAATTCCTGAAATTCCCACGGGAACGGGCACAGCGCGGGTAAAACCGCGGGGCGCTGCTAGTACTAAATAAGGAGTGATAAAGGAGTTATAAAAGCTGAAATATTGCTTAATCATCTACCTTGTGGTAATGGGCTAATTAATAAACGCGTATTATGAACATTAGCTGCCTTCTCATAATCGCTCTAACTAAAACACTGTTAGTGAGTGTTTTGTCTCTTTTACTCTTTGGAAAATAGCGTATGTCAGAAAGGGACAAACCATTTGATAGCGAAAATGCTACTAGTAAGTTTATGAATAAGGCCTGATGGTTTGTCACTTTCTGACATACGCTATTTTCCAAAGAGTTAAAGAGACAAAACACTTTATATAAGAGTTTTACTTTCAGATCGTTAATTAATAAGGCGGAATCTATCTATATATACACGGTGAGCCTTAATAACCCGAAAGATTTAAACGAAGTATTTGTGACCACAGTACGAGTAAATAATGCTATATCAACATGGGTCCAATTATGTGTCTTAATTAAACTACTATTTCAGTACAAATTAAATCATATTAATTGATCGCTTCTTTGTAAACAAACCTTTACTTCAGAGAGTGAGCGAGTTTTGATTAATCTCCGTTGAGAAACAGTTGAGGAGCGAGCATGACACTTAACGAATCACTCCGATATCATACGATGCATCAACCATGTGGTTAGTGCGTCTGCGTGTAAAAGTAGTAGGTGGCTACGTCACGCCTTTAGGGTGTGTTACAATTGAGATTTTCTTACTTGTGGTTTACTTGAAATAATTAATATCTCTTAAAATATGGGTTTTTGGACTATACGTTATACAACTTTATATACTCTAATTGGGCTCTAAAATCGTTGGTTTAAATCTTTCGGGTTATTAAGGCTCACCGTGTATATAAAAAGCGGCCAAGTGCGAGTCGGACTCGCCCATGAAGGGTTCCGTAGCAGCGAGTAACATAATAAAGAAGTTCTTGAAATAAATGTTTTTTTATTTACATTTGAGTTATTGAATGAATAATCAGTATTTTTTTGCGGTTTACGATTTATGTCGTAAAAAAAAACTACTAACTAGACCTCGTTCAAACCAATTTTCGGTGTTAGATTACATTGTTATGTACATCATATATTTTTTTTAGTTTTATCATTCTCTTATTTTAGAAGTTACAGGGGGCGGGACACACATTTTACCACTTTGGAAGAGTCTCTCGCGCAAACTATTCAGTTTAGAAAAAAATGATATTAGAAACCTCAATACCATTTTTGAAGACCTATCCATAGATACCCCACACGTATGGGTTTGATGAAAAAAAAAATATTTTTTTCATTTCTAAGTATGGGAGACCCCCCTAAAATTTTATTTTTTTTCTATTTTAGTGTGAAAATATTAATGCGGTTCACAGAATACATCTACACACTAAGTTTCAACAACATAGCTCTTATAGTTTCGGAGAAAAAAGGCTGTGACATACGGACAGACAGACAGACAGACGGACGGACAGACAGACAGACAGACATGACGAATTTATAGATTCGTCATGTCTGTCTGTCTGTCTGTCCGTTCCGTTTCTGAACTGTCGGGTTCCGTTTTTGCCATTTGGCTACGGAACCCTAAAAATGAAACCCGTTTTCCTTGGTCGCGGCATCACGCGTGAATAGCTGGACCGATTTCACTAATTCTTTTTTTGTTGTATTTGTTATTATTAGGAGAAGGTTCTTAGGAAAAAAAATATTAAGAAAATCTCTCAGAAATATTGAAAAATATACATTTAATTTTGCATATTAAAAAAAAACACGCGTAACGAATGTCAATGTCATTCACTAAGGCGGTACGAAGTTCGCCGGGTCAGCTAGTTTCAAATAAAGTCATATCCATATGTGTAGGTTTAAGCTTTCCATATTATGCGAATATAATTTAAAAACGGCTTAACAATGATTTATTATGACCTTGAAATAATATCGCCTATTTTAAAGGAGGGATAATATTTTAACTCCAACAGACGATTCAGGGTTGAAGCTATTCAATATATAAAAGACAAGTAGCGCCCCGAGGTTTTACTCGCGTTGTGGTCGTTCCCGTGGGATAGGAAGTACAACCTTCCACTTGAATGTAGCTATTCATGACAAAAATAATTATTCAAATCGGACGTCGGACCTCGGACGGATTTGGGACAACACGTTCAAACAAAAAATGAAATTCTATAGCTTTATAATTATATTAGTAGTAAGCATAGAAAGAATATCAAGTTATTACAAAACTTAAAGTTCAAAGCAACTTTAAGATTTTAATAAAAATCAGAAGTAACTTACAATAAATATTTCAACTAATTACGTAAAAACGAGCTTTGACAAAACTTCTGTCAAATAACTCGAAGAAAATTAAACTCTAACAACATATTTGTAAAGTAATTGCGAACAAATTACGAAAATATTCATCAAATTACTTTAAGTCTGAAAAGTTAAGAATGTGAATATGTAAAGCTGGCGAAGTGGAAAGTTTCGATACAAATATTTGGAGTGAAGGAAAGAATTTACTCATAAGTTCAATTAGAAGACTTTTGGAATATCTCAAATCATTAGTTACATATTAACAAACATGAGCGTAGCTATAGCTTTGGCATGTGTGTGTATAGGTCCTCACACATACACGCAGTGCCAAACAGTATTGATATTTTTAGGGTTCCTATTACTGAGGTTCCTATTACTGGGACCCTATTACTGAGACTTCGCTGTCCGTCCGTCCGTCCGTCTGTCACCAGGCTGTATCTCAAGAACGGTGATAGCTATACAGTTGAAATTTTCACAGATGATGTATTTCTATTGCCGCTATAACAACAAATAACAACAATAAAAACAAATATTCAAGGGGGCTCCCATACAACAAACGTGATTTTCTGCCATTTTTTAAACCTTCCGTACGCGAGTTCGACTCGCACTTGGCCGGTTTAAAAAAAAAATACTACGGAAGGTTACGACGGTTATAGACCAGAATTTTTTTGGACGATCGTTTTGACAAACATTACATAATTATTTGCTTATGTAAAACTTTGCACTTGTATAAAACAGGCTTATACTCGTACTAAAAACTAGCAGCGTCCCGCGGTTTTACTTTCATCACTTTCTGACATACGCAATTTTCCGAAGAGCAAAAGAGACAAAACACTTAATAAAAGAGTTTTACTTTCAGATCGTTAATTAATAAGGCGGAATCTATTATAGATAACTAGCAGCGCCCCGCGGTTTTACCCGCGTTGTGCCCGTTCCCGTGGGAATTTCGGGATTTTTTTTACATAAAAACCTTCCTCTTGAATCACTCTACCTATTCCAAAAAACCGCATCAAAATCCGTTGCGTAATTTTAAAGATTTAAGCATACAGACAGACAAACAGTGTGACAGACACGAAAAAGAGACGACTTTATTTTATACTATGTAGTGACTATGTAGTGATGTATCTTCTTAAGATAAAGAGTATTACATTAGTATTTCATTAGCACAACTTTATTTAATTTGAAAACAAATTATTTATAAGTATTTTCCCCTAAAATACAGAAGTAAACAAACGAAATAGTTTTAAATAAACATTTTATAACGCAGACCAGTAAACGAAAGCTAAATCCAATCTTAGGAATACCAAATAGGTTTTATTGATTCTGTTTACTTGGAACCACTTCGGGAATCGGGAGGCTGTTTATTTTATTACTAGCTGTGCCTTACTGGTTTACTCGAGTTTGAGATGATGTGCTGTGGATATTTTTATTATAAAAAGTGAAGTGAGTTGTGATTTCTGTCTGAGCGCCACCGTGCTTCGGAGGGCACGTAAAATAGTCAGTCCCAGTTGTAACAATCGTTAGATCATGCTGGAGGCCTAAAAGCTTAAATACTTCTAACACCAGAGTTGGCCACTAACCTACTAAAACTTACTTTTTGTCATAAATGGGGGCTATCAATTGTCATAACACACTTAACATTTTTTCCAGATCCAAATGGTGGAAATCAACTCTTCAGCATTTTATATTAGTAAAGTAAAGTATTAGCCTGTGATGTCCCACTACTGGGCAAAGGCCTCTCATCTCACTGAAGATATCAGTACAGTGAGGAGGATGTCGTAATCACGAACGCTTGCCTAATGCGGGTTGGTGATCTCAAACACGACCCATGTTTGAAAAGTAGGAAACTTATTAGTAAAGTGAAGTATGTAGCCTGTAATGTCCCACTACTAGGCCAAAGCCATCTCACTGAAGATATCAGTATAGTGGATTAGTATTATATTATATTATCTAAACCACGTAACATAAAACAAGGCTACAGTTGAACCTCAAAACGTCGAGTTATTGCACGTAACTTTGTGTTAGATTATAGGTATCTAAATATACACATACAAAGCTACCCACACCCACACATGACACTCATCTTATCGAAGAATTTTCTCGAAGGAATGTGGAATAAGCCACGCCCACCCACACATAGATCTACTATTGGCTCACAGACGTATTGGAAAAAACGGGAAACTGGGTAAAAAGGAAAGAGTTAGGGGCGTATGAGGATAATAATATCACTACCCTTCTTGGTAATTTTATTCGTTACTCGATAGGTTGTTTTGTTCGTGTGAAAATTTCAGGTTATATTTAGTACTGGTTTTAAAAGTAACACTATTCATTTAGAATTGAAACTACGTTTACACATACACCTCGCTTTTATTTTACATGTTTATCTGACGTTTCAGATTTTTATCTGACGTCAGAAGAGACAGATGTCTTATTGAATCCGTAAACTTAGTTTCAATTCAAAATGGAAGGTTATAGTTATTTTTCATCCCGTAATTCCCACGAGAACGCGGATAAAACCTCGGAGCAAGTTTTTTCTCTCAAAACCATATTGGAAACTTTAGTTCGCTGTACGAATGGCCGGGACTTGCACGATGTTACAATATAGTAATATTGCAAAAGTTCCCAACTGTTTTATAAGTATGAACTTTTTATTAAAACCACCAAAAGGCCAAGCTTTTTCTTTTGTAAGAAGCTTTGCACGAGCTTTTCAAATATTAAGATACGTGTTGTGTTCTGTGGCTAGACTTGGTTTTATAAATATTTACTGCGTCGCGGGCTAGAACCCGTTTTTGTAATATTTTTGGGTAAAGTAAAAAGTATAATAAAACTTTGTGTCTAAGTTTCATTCGCATTAGAGATTTCAAATGGATACGTTTGAATAGAAGAAACGTTGGAATAGAACTAACCGAGAAGAAATATATATGATTTAATGTCAGCGTTTTTAAAACGCAGCGTTTTTCTATAGCGTTACTGTTAAGCTTAATTTTATGCTTGAGGCTGATGCAAAGACGAAAGCATAGATATAAGATATAGCTCACGGAATCGAGAAGTGTCAGTAAGGACTTCGTAGATTTGTAGCTAGCCATCGAACCACAGCTTCAAATGATCACACTACCAGTATTAACGTTTGCTAGTTATGTTTATGATTACACCAAGCGAGTATACTTGCTACTAGCAAACTCGCTTATCTATTTGAAGCTTTGAATCCACCCAACATTTAATAACCTTTCAGACAGAAAAATTTAACGCCTTCACACGAAAAAAGTAAAAGACTAAATCGAATATTTTCTTTCAACCATTTTCTAACTCAATACGTTCAATCCATTCTATGTACTATACATAGGTATATTTTCTTGACATCTCCTTTCTCTTTCTTTCACTATCTGTTGTCTCGCTCACAGGATTTGTCGGCACCAAATCCCGCTTATATTTCGTAGCGTCTCTTGGTTGAGCTCAAATGGATTTTTTCTCATACAGTTGACTTGTCTTGTTTTGGTACTTTTATGAAGATTGATTCGAGACAATAGCTAAATTGGAATGTCACGCAAATGCTTTTAGGTGACACGTCACTTCATAACTTATGAAGCCATGTTGTGTCATAAACACGCAACTGTAATGATGACACATCTCAAACATATAGAATGTCGTTTGTCTATGAGTAAACCTCTATTTTATTTAAATCTATATCATTCTTCTACAGTAATATTATAAAGAGGAAAACTTTGTTTGTTTCGTTGTAATGAATAAGCTCAAAAACTACTGGCCCGTTTTTAAAAATTCTTTCACCATTCGAAAGCTACATTATTCACGAGTAATATAGGCTATTTTTCATCCCGAAATTCCCACAGGAATTGACACAACGTGGGTAAAACCGCGGGGCGCTGCTAGTTCTCTCATAAAGTCGTCTAATACAAACGAATTAATTATTTAACCAAATTTATTATTACTACTACACATTATCAAAGCATATAAAAGCACTTACACATTCGTAACATATTAATTCGAAGAAAACATTTTGAAAATCTAATTACTTCGTAAGCACGTGCCAAAATCTTGTAAAAACATTAATTGTCTAATCAATACATCTGTACTAATTTTGAACATTACTCATTATAATGTGTAAACAGAAAGAACGTAAGTATATTATAGTTACGACTGTAGTTAGGCGCAAGATACACATAGTTCGAAGGCGGGCCGAGTGCATCCGGGTGTGGGCCGGGTGCGGACCGGTGCGGGCTGGGTGCGGGCCGGGTGCGAGCCGAATGCGGACCGATGCGGGCTGGGTGCGGGTCAGGTACGGGCCGGGTACGGGCAGAGTGCGGTTCGCGTGCATGACGTTGCATTCCTTGTATATGTATGAAAGGCGTCAAATAGTGTGACCCGCAACCGCACTAAGTGTGTCCTGTGCTTAACTTCAACCGTAACTAGTGTGTTTTGCGCTTTAGACAGTCGTCTTGTCTATGAAAACTTATAAAGGAGCGCACACTAAAGACAGAAATTTTCCTCTAACATGTTATGCTGATTGGTCCATAGAAAGATTGAAGAATTTTTAATGTCAACTCTGTTGTCAGACTGACTAAAGACGTGTTAGCTCGTCTAACACGTCAGTCTTAAGACTGTTATGACTATAGTGAAAGCACGTACTTACGTACGTAAGTACGTACTTACGTACTTACGTACGTAAGTACGTACTTACGTAACGGAAAACAATGAGTAATTTCTAAGTACTCCGAAAAGTCGAAAACAAATTATGTTTTGTAATGTGATATGAGACTTTCCTACTCGTGCCGGCAAACCGCCAAACTTTGTAGTAATAATAGATGAAGCTAAATGAGTAGACGAAACTAAAGGATGTATTAATATGGATAGTTTAAATCTTAAGTCTAATTTATTTTACAAAAGTACTTTAAAGGTGGCTTTAGTCTGTTATACAAGATCGCATGCAAATGTGTGTTTTATACATGCCTCGGTGTTCTAATGGTATGTGCACTTAAGACTGCGGTCCCGGGTTCAATTCCCGGGACGAGCGAAAACATGTTTTCTACTTTTCAAACGTGGCTCGGGTTTGAGATCACCTACCCGCATTTGGCAAGCGTGGTGATTATGCCTAATACTCCTCACTGTACCGATATCTTGAGTGAGATGAGAGGCCTTTGTCCAGCAGTGGGACATTACAGGCTAATACTTTACTTGTTGACAAATAAGTCAATGTTTAATAAAATATATATTGTGATAACTATTAAGAAACGTGACCCAGTTTATTCTAACCTCATGGTCAATACCTTCACTTTTCGATCTGTTTCATCTTTTGCACGCCGTTGTCTGATAATTTTCTTCATCTAATGTTTCACAACGTGTAACACAAAACAGTTAAGAAGTTTCGATGACCTTACAATGGTTATGATTGAACAAAGCTGTTCAATATTTTGCATACTAGTACATAATAATGGTAAGTTCATGTAGGCCACCTTCACGAAAAAACTGCTGGACGGATTTGGATGAAAATTTTCAGTAATATAGGTTATACATCAGGTTAACACATGGGATACATTTTATCCCGAAATTCCCGCGGGAACGGGTATAAATCGGGTAACTCCGCGGGGCGCGGCTAGTAAAAAACATTTCAAGTACCAAGACAATCCGACCGTAGTGTAAAAAGTAGCTCTCCGAAACGCACTCATAGAAATATTTCTTTATATTGCGCGACACCGGGACTCTTGGGAAATATACGGCCTCTGTGAGTAGCGCCGCGCTCTGACTATGTACCTAGAGGTACATAGAATGGTTATGAAGTGATCCCGTAAGAAAACTGGGATAAGACAGGCATTGGTTCAGTAGCCATTTCGTATATTGTAGACATATTTTGCGACCATTTTTTTTGGGGCAAGCATATAACTGAAGACAAAGGTTTTCTCATCGTTTTGTCTTTACTTTCTAGACAAATGAATGCCACATCATAGTCAAGTACTCATAGCATATATTTTACAGTACATCTATACTTTAATATTATAAAGCTGCAGAGTTTTTTTGTTTGTTTGAATGCGCTAATCTCAGGAACTACTGAAAAAATCTTTTTGTAATGGATAGCCACATTCAACGGGAAGGTTATAGGCTACTTTTCATCCTGAATTTAATACGGGAACGAGTACAACGCGGGTAAAACCGCGGGGCGTTGCTAGTAACCAAATGGAATGCGAAGCGATTGCCGCTTGTTTATAGAGACTGATATATACGATTCAATTGCCTCTTATCTAGACTGATAACGACTTCTCAATAACTTTTTTAAATAAATTTGAAGAAACTTCTAAGAAATGTTAACAAATTCACGTTTTAACATTACAATGATTGTTATTCAGAACTTCACATTAAAATAGCTCGATACACGTGTAGCCATTGTTTGCCAAATATTTAGAGATCCGTACAACACTTTGAAAACCTATAAAATAAAATAAAGTATTAGCCTGTAATTTCCCGTATTTGGCAAGCGTCATGATTATGCCTGATCCTCCTCACTGTACTGATATCTTCAGTGAGAAGAGAGGCTTTTACCCAGCAGTAGGACATTACAGGCTAATACTTATTTACTTTTACTTTTGGGGATAACGCCCATAACCTTTTATAGCTAGTCAGTAATGTCCAACTGCTGGTCAAAGGCTTCTCATCTCACTGAAAATATCAGTACAGTAAAGAGTATGGCGTAATCACCACGCTTGTGAATGCGGATTGGTGATCTCATACCCGACACATCTTTGAAAAGTAAATCGGAAAGATGCTTCGCTCAACGCGAATATTTTGTTGATATTTATTGTACGGAACCTTACCAAAATATATATCAGTAACCTGACATGTCGTTTTATTCTGATACCGTAATAGCAATTACCTTTAAATTCTAATAGTATTAAACATAGATTTAAAGCGTATTTAAATTCCTTATTGTATGTAAATAGAGTTAAATTATGGTGAAATTGGACGATTTGTGTCTTACGTGATTACTGAATTCTTTACTGTTGTTACTCTTTCTTGGTTTATGTCTAAGTTATTTTTACCTTTGAAATTGATAATTGGGAATCAATGAGAAGTTAAATTGATTAAAAAAATATACAAAGATGATGATATTATTATATTAATCGTGTACGGGTATGGAATAACTATTTCAACTAATCCCACGGTGGGGCATAATATTCCTAAATTGTATTCTAATGAATCATAAAATGGAAAAAAATCTTTTCAAAGACAATTCTTGCTGTAAAAGAAAGAGGTTTAAGTATTTAATTTCATCCCCTTTACCAAATTATTTTCCTATATAGAGGGACATTTTAGGACCCCAATCTAGAAAACCTCCTAGGTATTTTTATTTGAAAAACATAACCTAATAAAAACAAAGAATGCATCCCTCTTCTGTTCAGAAACCCTTGACTCCTTTAAAATAACTCAAACTGAAGGAAGCTAAATGCAAAGCAAACTGAAAAGGCAGTGTTCCTCAAACTGTAAGCCTATTTGATATGAGGCTAAATTGTTTGAGTAATTTCACCCAACTTTCCCGTTCAAAAGAAAATACTCCACGAGAGAAGACAAGTAAACTCCAGCCTTCAAAACACGCCAGACAGCTCTGCTTGCGGGAAAAATTGGAACTAATTTTATCTATACTTATATTACAAACAGGTATATATTTGTATTGAATTGAAACTAAGTTTACGGATACACTTCGCTTTGCATTTTTATCTGACGTTGTGGCCCCTTTACAGGCACCGTAGTCACAGAAGACTGAGGTGTTATGCGTCTATACAAGAAAACAAATTCTTTTGTAATTTTGTTTCATTGTATGTTCAGGCTAATCTCAAAAACTGCGTATCGGATTTGAATGATTCTTTTTGTAATGGATAGCCACATTCTACCGGAAGGTTATAAGCCATTTTTCACCCTGAAATTCGTATTGGAACAGGCGCAATCCGCAGGGCACTGCTAGGTTTCAATAATTGTATGCATATTTTAACCGTTTTTACATAATTCTGCGACAGTGGCGACATTCATAAGCAAAGTTGTTTGGTCCAGAGTGTGATATTGAACTTCTAATAAAACCTTTGTAAAACATAACTTTTTATTAAGTTTTTGTGTGCGTTCTTATTATTTTATGGTTAAACTTCTTTGCGGTTTCGTTTTGTTTTTATTAAAGTTTAAAAGCGGAACCGTGATTGGTTAATTTTAGTGAAGTTACTCTGAGACGTACGCTTTGACAGATGTCATTCGAACATAATTTAAATATTAAATTAAAATCATCATAAATTAAAATATCATAAATTAAAATCAATTTAAATATTAAACAAAAATTAAATTAAATATATATTAAAATCATATACTTGTATCCGGTCGGATTGAGAAACCTCCTCTTTTTTATGAAGTCGGTCAATAAAAATTGCTAATTGGTAAATAACGGTTTGTCAACGACGCATTTATAAATTCAAACTTAATATAATAAAGATGTTTTTCTTTGTTTCTTTGGATCCAGAGAGTATGAGTCAGATTCAAATACCTAATTAATTTTATTTTAAAGCTACTTCTTATATCAAAAACCTCTTTGGACATGCCGATCATACATACATCCCGGTCAAAACCACGAGACTTTATTAGTAAGTACATAGAGCATTATGGAATCTCATAGATAATTAAGATTACCTCAATCTATTAGACTATAAGTTTATCCGAAGCCTTAATTACGATCTGACCTTTAGCATAGAATCTTGGAGTGACCTTTCTAGGCCTTAAGGCCACAGCTAATGTTAAATTAATAATTATATAAACGGGTTATTAAATTATCTTAATGTTTCATAATTGCTGCGACCATGTTGTGAAATTTAATGCCTATTGGCGGCCACTTTCTTTACGATTATTCTATCCCATTAATATTATAAATGCGAAAGTTTGTATGTATGTATGTATGTTTGTAACTCTTTCACGAAAAAACTACTGGACGGATTTGGATGAAACTTTACAGTAATATAGGTTATACATCAGATTAATAAATGGGATACTTTTTATCCCGAAATTCCTGCGGAAACGGGGGAACGCGGGTAACATCGCATTTATAATATTAGTAAGATGTCTTACCATGTATCAATCCTTGGTTCAAACGACCTGTACCTACCTCTATCTTTCTATCTCCTATCTCTCTTTCTATTTGCTATATCATTCAACAATTTGTTTTCACTCGAGTACATTTGTGCCGCGATTTTTATATTCTTTCCCTTCGTTTTGTTACTTCATTTAAATTTAATTTAGCGATCGTTCGCTGCAGACTTTGCTTTGTACAAAACTATACTTTGATTTGAAAAGTATTTTCAGTTTATTTCCGGATGTCTGGCTCTAAATTATTTAGTATTACATTTTTGAAAACTAACACCAAAGGTTATTAACCTGTACTAAATTGTCATCACATTATCAAAGATTATGTTACCAAAATTATTTTCAAAGTTTAATTTAAAAGCATGAGATATTAAAGGCGGATTGCACAAAAACTCTTAAATCTATTTAGTCCTTAAATATGTTTAAGAAACGAAAGCTGTTCATTCAAAATTGTATTTTACCTTCCACCAAATAGAACACAATTTAAACCGAACGTCATTTGTTTTTTAAACATTTTAAGCGCTAAATAGATTTAAGATATCTTGTGCAATTCGCTCTTATATGAATTGCACAAAGATTCTTAATTTGACTTAGCGCCTAAACTTATTTATAAACCAATGACGATCGTTTGAAATGGTGTTCTATTTGATGCACTCTAAAGTTCAATTTTGAAGGCACAGCTTTCATTTATTAAACATATTTTGGTACTAAATAGTGCTTTCCTACCAGAATATGCTATATGAGGTTTAATATGATAGATAGATACCAATTATAGCATAACATATCTAACTATGGAAAAAAGACACCACAAAGTATGTATATCTTCCAAATTAGGTGACATACATTTTATTATTTTCTACTATATCTCATGAAATTTAAAATACTTACATTAAAACTTCGATATTAAACATCAAATCTTTGGTCGTTCCAAAGCTCGATTAAAATATCAGAATTTCTAAAAACATAATCATTTATTAAAATATCTAATCAAATAAATATAAATCACTCCATTATTAATACGATATTTATTCGAAAACATTTATTTTAAATGATTTGTCGCGGCCATATTTGTGGTTCATACAACACCATATCTCATTTTCATATGGAATTATGACACCATTCAACTTTATGATTTATTTTAATTATTTTTGATATTCACCTTGTTTGTAAAGTATCGTATGTGAAACAACTTTTAGCCATTTTTTATTCCGAAATCGCCCTATATGTGTCAGCGAATTTTAACGACAAACTTTGCTTGAAATTTTTTTTTAAACTTGATAATATTTGAGAAAACTTGCTCAATTAGATAACACTGTACGAGTAACCTATTAATAATTTAAATGCGAAAGTTTGCAAGGACGTATGTATGTATGTTTGTGGCTCCTCCACGCAAAAACAACTGAATGGATTTCAATTAAACTTTACAGTAATATAGTTTAAACCTACATGAAAATAAGACATGGTATACATTTTATCCCGAAATTCCCACGGGAACGGGTAAGACCGCGAGGCGCTCTTATTATTGAATACTTAGTTAAATCAGAAATAAAAACGAAAATTACCATTATATTAAATTAAACCCAACTTATTTTAAATTCACAGTTAAAAATAGTATTATTACATACCCTAAATAGACACTACATAGAACTGTAGGTAACAAAAATACTATTCATGAAAACTACTGAAAATTTCCACTTCAGCGAACAAGTAATCAAATCGAGATCAGACAGCGATTCATTTGAAGTCACATTTCAAGCGAAATCTGTCGTTCGGTTGAGTGTAAATTTTTCGTATAGTCGATGGACCGTATCGATTTCAGAAGCGGAGACGCAAAGAAAAATATGCTTACATCAGAGAGCCTTTGTCTCTGCTGTGTCGAGGCTGGGTGAAGGAGGAAGCCGACTTTTCAGCATTGGAACGATTTTTCAAGTTGAAACTGACTTTTCAAGACTTTAATCGACGAAGGAGGTTTTGCATGTTTGTTACCTATTATTTCCCTCTCTCTCTTCTCCTTAGCGTTGTCCCTTCATCTGGGGTCGGCTCTCCTTGTCTGTCTTTTCCATGTTTCTCTATCTTTACCTATTATTTCCCTGGTTTATGAAAAGGTATGCCTACAACCTCGTTTTACCATAATATTCCAGCTCGCAGCTTGTAAATTCGCTCATATCTACTGTGATTTAATTATACCTCACTGGAAGAATGGCAAATAATGTTTACTTTTTAACCGACTTCAAACACCGAAGGAGGAGGTTCTCAATTCGGTCGGTATTTTTTTTTGTTTTATATACACCGATTACTCTGGGGTTTCTATCGGTTGAACATGTCAGAGGCCTGTAGACGGTCCATAAACTACACCTACATATACGAACTTAGTTACTTTAGGTTCAATGATTACTTTGTATAACTCTACTAAATTGTAAAGTAAGTGAACAGAGTACGTCCGCTGTTCGATCCATAACTCACTCGATTTTATACTCAGCTTTAAAGTGATACTTAATCTTATCTCGATGTTAATCTACACCTACATTTACAAACTACCCACATTTCGGACTAAGGCGCGAACACATCGTAAACATTATAATTAATATTTTTAATACACATACATTTATATCAACTAATAGGTGCGTGGGTGATATCTCATTTCTGAATCTTTAATTTAGATTTTACATCTCAAATTAGTTGGGGTACACGAGTCTATTCGGAACATTTTATGCGATTTATTATTTTGATTTAATCTATCGTTAAGTCTTCAGAGATGTAGAGTTATTAATTTGGAATGTGTTCCTCTGGGAAACTAAATGTTAGTGTATAATAAGAGAGTCAGATATAGAGAAAGAGATAATAATATGTAGGTAGAGTATATACATCATTCTTATAAAGACGGACAAAGCTACATACTTAATTGGTACCTTCGATACCCTAGACTCTTTAGTTAAGACCTATACCTAAGTTGACCACTATTTTGTCATACGAAGTCCAAAGGCAAACGCAACCTGTTTTACATTGATAAACTTGCATGCTTGTATTTAGCAATTTAATAATAAACCCCAATTTCAAAGAAAAGCTCCTTCCACAAAAGCCAACCGTCCATTCGGAAGCTGAAAGAGAGAGCACAATACGAGCGAGCGAGACAGCGAATATAATCAACTTATACGCCACGGTCGGGTTGGTTTCATACATTTTTACTGGAGAAAATTCGGGAATACTGTTAATGCATATTAAGCTGGTAGGTACCAACGACACTGGCTGTGAGCTATACGAGTTTTAAATAGATCTGCTAAAATGTAGTAGAAGCAATGGACAATAGAACTATCAGATGAATGAATTTTCAGACGAATGTGTCGTATTTTCGATGTCCTACTTTTTCTATTTTGAAACATTTGGAGCATACAAAAGCCGTAGTCCTTTAGGTTTAAGCCGCCATGGTAACCGAGGTTTGGTAATCAGTTACCTATGAAGAAATTTTGCTCTTTCCTGGTAATCCAGTTACAAACGAAGATTTTTCCTTCTGCTTTCGTAATTTTTTCGTAACCAATTAAATAGGTAGGTACAAAAAAATATAAAATAAAATAACCCTAACCTACCGAATTGCATGTATTTACGAGTACTTTGAGTATTTTCTTTGTGATTTGGGAGTACCTAACTTACTTTCGTGTGCCAAAAAGAACAAGTTTCATTATGTTAAAATCTTCGTTTGTAACTGGATTACCAGGAAAGAGCAAAATTTCTTCCTATGTAAGTGATTACCAAACCTCGGTTACCATGGCGGCCGAATGGGTCCTTTAACTACTATTCTTTTCTGTGTTCTTGGATATTGCAAACATATTAATCTCTCGTTTTGAGTGCTAAAATACAGTTAGGTTAAATAGGGAATTACCTACTTGAAAAAAATAATATAAATCATCTTACCTAGGTACCAGGAAAGCAAGGCTTAGGTAAAATGGTCGGCCCCGGTTGTTGCAATTTTCAGGCCATGTCGGACGGAACCCATTTGGCGGTCTATAACTCTGACACCAGGGTTGGCCTCTAACCTACCCGAACTTACTTAAGGCTTAGTTCCTTAGCTTAGTACTTATTGATCCACTCAATCTCTATACAATAGGTAAACTTATAGGGTGACTAGCTGGGCCCCGCGGTTTCACTCGCGTTGTACCCGTTCCCGCGGGAATTTCGGGATGAAAAATAGATGTTGGCCGATTCTCAGACCTACTTAATATGCTCACAAAATTTCATGAGAATCGGTCGAGCCGTTTCGGAGGAGTACGCGAACGAACACTGTGACACGAGAATTTTATATATAAGAGATAAAGGTTTTTGGAAAGGTCACAAAGGACAAAACAGCTTTCCTAAAAACTTAACCATTCTGTAATTATTTTTCATTTATTGGACAATATACCTAAGTTATAAAACCTGAAAAATATTTTACATTCAAGTTGAGTATTTTTTTATATCCATAACTGATATTTACTACATCTTAAACATAATTAGATCGCACTCAAATCGTCTATCAATTTACCAAAATCTATTAGGGTACCATTTGGGTACCGTATTAAAATGAAATTTTCCGCCGTATAGATTTTAGGGATAACGAAGGTTCCGTACACTTGTAGGTAAGAATGTGACCCTTCGCCGGCGGATTATTGTTTCAAGTGCCTTTTTTAATAAAGCTCCCGAAAAAGCCCCGGAATTTGGGGTGGGAATATCGATCGGGGTTAACACCGGCCCTCGAAGAGTACCCGGTCAGTTTGACAAATATGGGGTTACAAGTCTTTGGATAGCGTTGTATGGTTAACTGTGTATTGGACTAACTTTAAAGATGGTATTGTTTGGTCAATGTTATTAGTCCAACTTTTTCTTCTTCTTCTTCTTCTTAATCGAGTGGGTCAACCTGACCAATCCTGGTGTCAGAGTTATTGAAAAGCCGCCAAAGGCCTCTGACATGACTTACACTGGCACATGGAGTCCAACTTAAAAAATATCATTATAATTTAACGTAAACGTAACGGCTTTTTCGCGGTAGAAAGTTTATAAAGCAAGTAAAACTACTTACTTTTTATTTCCCGGACGTTTCGAGTGGATTGCGCCTCTCGTGGTCGTGAACTCGCCATTATAATTTGGTCCAAAACAGATCATTTTTATTACCAGATATTACGCTTGAAGCTCAAAACAAGTTGGAAATTAGTTTACCCATATTATATTTAGTCAGCTAGAGACCGTTTGACCTTCACCGAACACGATTCACTGAAGAATACAAAACATGGGAAAGAGCTTTTTCTTATAAATATAAAGTATCCGATACTTAATATTATTATTTGAAAGAAATTTGCTCGGGTACGTAAAATTGTCGGTCCGGTTGTTTCAATCGATAAATCATATCGGAACTTTAAGCCGGTCTTAAAACTCCGACACCAGGGTTAGCTGCTGTTAAAATATATGTCGAAATGTGTTTCCATACATTTTGATTATAGTGAAGCAAAACGAATGCAAAGCTATTGTCACTTGTCTGTAAGGTTCGTTATAACTAAACAATCAAAACCAATATCGATATGCTGTAAACTTAAACGTTCTTTTACGGGAAAAGCTATCTGTCAACAAAGAAAAAGTAAAACCGTAGACAAAACTCAGTCTGACATACATATGTCAAAATGAATGCTACGTCACTTACCTGTCAAACATGACAATCCAAAAACAACACAACATAGAGCACAGATTTTCTCCATAACGTTACAAGGTTTAAAAAAATCAAACTCTGTCTTAAATAACAATAAAACTCATTTTAGAATACATTTCCAAAACCGCAATCCATTTTCCAAAGCACTAATATTCTGAGCCACTATTCAACGTTTCTGACATATTCTTGACATAACATAAACCATATGACAGAACTGTCACAACACGTTTGAATTAGGAACGTTCTTTGACGCACACAAGTACTTAGACGCAAACAAATTAGCTTGTTCACTTTGCTTTTAACTCTTCAAACTTTGTGTATTAAAGTTTATTAAACCGGCTTTTGTTTTATTAAATTAATTAATTTATAAATGAAAGTGTAAGCCAACTGTCTCGAGCGACACCCCAAGCCGCACTGGTGGACTAAATGAAAAAGATTTTTCCTATTTCTTTCCATTCGAGAGAGAATATAAAACTCTTTTTCGCCTTTTTTTACTTCCAACTTCGTCTTAATATGCCACCCGCTCGGACCTTGGGCAGTAGAGCTAACGACAAACAGATATGGCACTTGGAAAAAGTTAGCGGGTGATACGGATTTTCTAGGAACTAAATGTGTTAAAGAGAGAGAGGATGAAGAGATTTGTTGAAGACAGATTGAAGAAGAAGAGAAATGTCTTAAAATATTTTTTAAAGTTCAGTATAGTTGCATACAAATATGCTGTCTTTTTATGTAATAGATTCTTTGTTTTACAGTGAGTTTGAAAAAGTAATTATAATGTATTTCTACCGATCCATCCAAATATGATATGCTACGGGCTTACATTTGAACCGAGATATATCCAAATCATCTGACGCCATATTTTTTGCTGAAATGTCTCTCCCATATATTGAAAACTGTCTCTATCTTTCGTCTTTGCCAATCAATGGGAATATTAATGTTTAACAAAAAAATCTACAACTCTTAAAATAAAACCAAACACCAATTCTTACCATATGTCAACCTTGTCCTATCTATTCCGTTCTATATTCTCCAAGGTAGGGGAGGTTGTGTTAATCGCGAGGCGGGCCCCGGTCTTCGTTAGTCTAGAATTAATTCGTTGATAAGACGATCCCGGCGATGCGACGCCAGGGTTGCCACCACCGGGAAAATTGAGGAAATACTGGATGTTGTTTTAGAAGGTTTGTTTTATCTAGGTATGCAATTAGTATACGCTAAGTAACATTTCAGGGGTAATAACAAGTATCGATGGCAAACGAGCTTTTAGCAAATAGAGTATAAGCCTGTAATGTCCCACTGCTGGGCAAAAGCCTCTCATCTCACTGAAGATATATAGTACAGTGGGGAGGAATAGGCATAATCACCAACCCGAGCCATGCTTGAAAAGTAGGAATCATGTTTTCGCTCGACCTGGGAATTGAACCCAGGACCTCAGTCTTGGCAGGCGAGTGCACATACCACTAGACAGCCGAGACGTCTCTTAGAAAATATTGCTTATATAATCGACTTGTACTCTAGCTGTTTCGCGCGGTGGTTCCACCCGTGCTACAATAGATGGCGCTAGTGGACTTGTGGGACGGTCAATCGATTTAGAATTAACCTAGTTTGAGATGGTCTTAGTTTTAGTTGGACCAAGATTTGCCTTTAATCACTACCAGTCATTAAAATAGATTCAGTTTAATAATCTTTTTCCAAATATTATTTATTTTATTATTTTCAGCAAAAGCCTCCCTACCCTCTTTCCACCTTTCTCTATTGAGTGCTAGACTGGTCCAATCCTTTTCCGAATATACGAATTTGCAAAGTAAAAATACATCTGTTCAATTTTATATTATCTCACAGATAACAGAACACAACCCTGAAATCTGAGAACAAATTAAAAAGACGACCACGAGATCAGGGAGGGGGGTAATCACCCCCCGGCCTATACTGACCCTCTTTAATGAACATTGCATTCTATCACCATCTCGCTCACTCCCTCACTACTGTGTATTACGAGGTGTTGCTCTCCTTGTCTAATTCGAAGATATTGTCTGCATTGCATTTTTTTAAGTTTCTGAAGTGGTTTCTTTTTAATATTTTGGAGGGAAAACTTTGTACAATCTATCTATACATATTATAAAACAAAGTCACCAAATGAAATGTGTAATTGATTTTCACAAAAACTGCTGCACGAATTTTCATGCGGTTTTGGCGAACATAAAGAAGCCAAAGCTCTTACAGGAATGGTTATACGCGGGTAAAACCGCGGGGCGCTGCTATAGTTATATTATTAATACGACAGTTTGTGAAGGCGTATATCTGTTGCTCTTTACGCAATAACATCTAAACAGATTTGGATATAACTTTACAGTAATATAAGTCTTCAAAATAACACATGGGATACATTTATCCCGAAATTCCCGCGGGAACGGTTGCAATACAGGTAATACCGCGAGATGCTACTGTACAAACTATGTATATTAAAGTATAGTTTTGTCAGAATGCACATTTATATTGGCAACCCTTTTTGTCAATAATTAAGGAAATTGATATGGCCACACCACTCACTAACTATTCATTATAATACTGTAGTCCAGCAAAAACATTAAGAAATTTTATTAATAAAACACCGGTGTAAAACCAGTAGGTACCGCTCACACACACGCACTGTGGGCGAAACCAATTACAACTTTAATTGTTACTCCATTTTATAACAGACTCTGTAAGCCTGTGATTAGAGATCGGTATGACGTCGAGAAATAGATTAGCTGGTCAAATTATAAGGTTTTCTGAGGTGTGTTGGTGTTAAAAACGTCAGATGTAGAGTATAGAAATACAAGAGTCTAGATTCTAGACTCTTGTATTTCTGGTCTATTAAAATCTAGCTGCTTTATTAATAAAAGCTTTGTAACTAAAACAAAGTTGTAAAATGTTTTGTCTTTTTTGCTCTTCGCAATATTGCATGTGTCAGAAAGTGACAAACGATTTCATTGCTAAAAAAGTACGTAAAATACACGTTTATTTATGGCCCTAGTAGTGCCCACCAAAGACAATAAGTTTAACAGTTTGTTTCGTTCCGACCAAAGCGGTCAAGTTCATCTGCTGCAAACTTTCAGTAGTCAATTTTCACAATCGCTTATCAAAGCTTAAAGCTTACGTTAGATAATATCAGAGAGCTTCCGTGCTTCGGAGGGCACGTTAAGCCGTCGGTCCCGGTTACTTTCTACGGATAGTAGTCGTTACTTGAGCCATGTCAGAGCCCTTTGGCGGCTCAATAACTCTGACACCAGGATTGGTCAGGTTGACCATCCACTCGATGAAGAAGAAGAGAGCTTTATGCGTTTAAAAACTCCGACACCAGGGTTGGCCACTAACCTACTCCAACTTCCTTACTTTTTAAAAGGATTGACTTTAGCTATCAAAATGGTTTGTCCCTTTCCGACATACGCTATTTGTCAAAGAGTGAAAGAGACAAAACTCTTTAAACCACTGTTAAAGTTAAATTTCGTTTATGAATAAAGCGGTTGGTCTTTTAGTTTAACTTTAAGTCATATTATTATTATCTATATACTAATATTATAAAGCTGAAGAGTTTGTTTGTTTGTTTGTTTAAACGCGCTAATCTCAGAAACTACTGAACCGATTTGAATAATTCTTTCACTGTTAGATAGTCTATTTATCGAGGAAGGCTATAGGCTACATTTTATCCCGGATTTCCTACGGGAACGGGCACAACGCGGGTAAAACCGCGGGGCGCTGCTAGTTCTATATAAAGCTAGTGTTCCAGTCACCTATGCCGATAAGGGCGAGCGCACACCGTCACGACAAACCGCCACCAGAGGGCGTGGCTGATTGATGCGGCGTACCTTGACAAGTACAATCGCGTAATAACTTAGTTTTAACTTGTTTTAATAACTTTATTTAGGTATGAGTACTTATTTCTAAGTAGCAGTGTCTTGCGATGCGGTTACAGTGTGGGAATAGATAAAAGACAAAAGAAGCAAAGTGCCACTTAGCACAAACTGGCCTAAATATTGAAAAACTTGTACACTATAGGTATCTGATAGATGGCCGATGGTGGCATTTTTATCTCTACCGTGCTTCGGAGGGGACGTTAAATTGTCGGTCCCGATTGTTTCAATCGTTAGACCATGTCGGAGGCCTTTAGGCGGTCGTAAAACTCCGACACCAGGGCTGGCCACTAACCTACTCGAACTTACTTACTTACTTACTTACTTACTTACACTATAACTTGGTGTTCTCTTTTCAAAATATGACTATTCTTTGCTGACCTGGCATGGCTGGCGGAAGTCAACATTATCTACACTAATATTATAAAGAGGAAAACTTTGTTTGTTTGGTTGTAATGAATAGACTCAAAAACTACTGGACCGTTTTTAAAAATTCTTTCACCATTCGAAAGCTACATTATCCACGAGTAACATAGGCTATTTTTCATCCCTAAATTCCCACAGGAATGGACACAACGCAGGTAAAACCGCGGGGCGCTGCTATCTATACTAATATAATAAAGGTGAAGAGTTTGCTTTTTGTGTTTCTTGTTTGTTTGAACGCGTCAGGAACTACCAATCCAATTCGAGTAATTCTTTTTGTATTTGATAGCCACATTCAACGGGAAGGTTATGCGCTATTTTTCATTCCTAAAGTCCTGTGGTAACGGGCATAACGCGGGTAAAACCGCAAGGCACTACATATATTTATGCCCCACTTATTGTTCTGACCCAGTTTTAAAAGCTTACCTTCACCGGTAGTGCCCGACTGTACCCGACTGTACCCGTTAAATATATAAACGTTAATTCCCAACTTGATATGTAGCTCTGTTTGTAAAATTACTACAAAATTGTTCATAATCATACATTTAGTAATATGCTTCGACTTTGTTTAATGTCTTTATAATTAAACCTTTTAATTTACACTATTTACGACCTTCAGTTCTAATAACTAGGGTTTATTTTCGTAGTTAAAACTGTAACTTGCCGTCATAGTGATGTATTTTTGGGGGTATTATTAAAACCGTTAATTGGTATTCTTTTCGAAGTAATCATGTAAAGTGGTTAATTTTGTTTCCGTCGAATAAATAGTATAATTTATGTAAATTCCTAGTAAAATGTCTTTACTTACTTTCTTTTTGATTTTTATCTTGATGTTTAATTAATGCAATTTTTAGTTTGTGTTCAAAAAGGCATAAAGGTGTATCTACGTGTAACTTATATGATATCTTAATTATACGTTTAATGAGGGTTTCTATGAACCCTTAGCGTAGTAAATTGTATTTAAAGTTGGCTAAATTTATAATTGCCCTTTAATAATGTACTTGCAGTGCCCCGCGGTTTTACTCGCGTTGTGCCCGTTCCCGTAGGAATAGAAAGCCTATAACCTTCCCGTTGAATGTGGCTATCCATTACAAAAAGAATTGTTCACATCGGATTGGTAGTTTCCGAGATTAGAGCGTTCAAACAGACAAACTCTTCAGCTTTTTTAAGTATAGATATAGATTTTCTTCAAATAGGTAATATAATTAATTTCAAATTAAAAAAGAAATTACTGTTAAGGTAAGCTTTCAGGAGCGACCGCGGCAGTAGGCAGCAACTGCCGACCGCAAACAGCAGTGTTGCCGCGCTCGACATTTCATGGAAATTCATAGAAACCAGTAGTGGTGCTTGCGATCTGCAGTTGCTGTCGCTACTGAAAACAGACCTTAAATATTTGTTATACGAGTATGTAGCTTACTTGATATTGTTGTTTTATTTATCACAAAATTTCACCTGCCAATTACAGACAAATATTTCAAACGTAACAAACTGTGTTACAGTCACATCTTGCACATTTCTAGACAAAAAAGATTCTGACGATTTGAAAACTTCCTTATTTTTCATATACTCTTTAACTAACGTAATATTTCATAATATTACAGATATCTTAATTCTACTGTACGTGTGTATGTCACTGAACTCTTAAACGGCTGGACCGATTTGAATGTTTTTTTGTTGCGTTTGGGTGGCACCCTGGATAGTTTAGATTCACACTAGCGACATCTATTGGGTCCTAGTTATACAATTTCATAATATCTAATAAATACTCGTACAACTCATTAAATCTCTTCTGAGGAAGCATTTGAGGTCTCTGAGTTCGGACCTTAAACACTAAAGCAAACTAGATCTTGTTGGAGCTTTAGCAAAGAACCAGTTGCTTTGTTGTCATACTCGTAAGGAATGACAATGAATAGCATTATAATATGCTAATTTATATAAATAAACGAATTCCCGTAATGTTTGTCCGCGCACTTCCAAACAACTCCTCCAAATTGGATAAATCTTTTGTGTGTCTGTTATTGTCAGGATTAGGTTTGTATAGAAAAAAACCCAGCAAATATTTTTTTAAATATGGCGGCATAAAGTTTTCCAGGTCAATTTGTAAGTAATAACGAAAAACAAATACTTTTCAGCCGACTCCAAAAATGTCTGAAACAAACTACTACCTACGACATAAACATTCATTATTTATAGCGATGCACATACATACATACGTCGACACATCAAGTCTTATTGTGTGGTAATGGAAAGCCCCGAGCTCAAAAAACTTTCAAAAAGTCATTAGCTGTAAATATTGATCGGAAATTGATTTTTAAAACGCCCCGAGGACGCGCTTCACCTGCGCAAGAGCATAAAATTAGGGAATTAATTTACATTAAAACGTTTTTTTCAAGTGGCAATTTTAGTACCTATCTCATTACTTTTATGTTTGTACTTTTTGTTGGTACTTTTTGGGTTTTATTACACTGTTTGAAAGGTTATTTTAACGAGTAAAAGTAAAGTTGAGTTACTAATAATAACCTCTATATAGCCTCTAAGAATAGCCTCTAAGATAATTTTAGTTCTGACGTTGTTGCGATATAAATAAATGTCAAAAGTTGGCGGGTAACATATTATTTGTATGGTTGTAACATGCAAATGTCAAACTTGAGCAGCTATCATAGATAGGTTAAAAGGGCTGGCCGTAATTATTTAAGGTTCTATTAAAAAGGGAGTCCACGGAGGTTAGACTTTAATAATTTGTTTATTTTTTTATACACAACCACTATTCATTTAACCCATTAAAAATATAATAAAATAACACGAGACCCACACCATAATACTTATAATAAAATTTTACAGTTATTAACAAGAAAGGTCGCGTCTACATTTTAATAAAAATAAAATTTTATTGATATCTCAATTTCCTAACTAATAATTACATATAATGTATAATACTATGATGCCTGAAGTGCAGACACGTAACATGGGCATGATCGGAACATTACTGTAATTATAGTTTTGCTGCAACATAACTAAGCATCTATTTTATTCTGACCTTTAAGATAAATAACAAATTGATTTTTTATTAAAAGCAGCTGTTCTATACTTTGTTTATGAACTTTCTCTATTACTAAATGTGGGATCGATTACTTTTTATGATGTTTGTAATCTATGATAGCTTAACAGGTCGTGAGTTCAAGAACTTTAATCGTTTATTGATTCTCTATAATATTAAGCAGTAAAGATATTTGACAATAATAATGAACATACTTAACTTCGTATTTGACATCAATTTCATTTCGTTCGTTTGAAAACGAAGATTGTAGTGTTAAATAAAAAGATAATACTCAAATACTTTTTTGCAAATAATTCGTTAGTCACCGTTCGCTCCCGTAAAAGTAAATATGTTCGAGTAGATTAGTGGCCAACCCTGATGTCGGAGTTTTTAGACCGCCTAAAGGCCTCCGACGTGGTCTAACGATTGAAACAACCGGGACCGACAATTTAACGTGTCCTCCGAAGTACGGTATCGCTCAGATAGAAATGCCATTATTGGCCACCCATCCAAGTAGGGGTTGAGCTGCACGTTGCTTAACAATAGCAATGAACTAACATCGCTTATTCTAACTACGCCATGAGCCCTATCATTGCGCTGCATTGTGACCATCCCGACCAGTCTTTAGACTGGACTGTCTTGTCCGACTCACTCATGTCTATCTTAAGTCATCATTAGGATGATGATGTCAACGTTGCCGTTGCTACAGCTTGGCACCCTCGTAAGTAAGTAATGTCTTAAACAATAAATAAACCGGACTACATTCTTAATTACCATAAAAGTTGATTAAGCTATTAATTCAACTATACTCTATTATTTCTTTGATTGTCACAAAATGTGGACCAATGTCGTCAATTTTCCAGCCGAACACGATTGCTCCTGAAGAGGAAAAAGGTTTAGTGATTTTATTTTAATTCTTAACCTATCTCTAAACCTATTTCTAAACCTATTTCCTCTTCCGGAGTAGTCATCTTCGGCTGGAAAATTGACGACATTTATCCACATTTTGGGACAATAACAAAAAAAAGAGTATACATTATTTTTCAAAAAATTCCATTACCGAATAAATCAAATCATTTCCAAAAATATTATTTTTGCATCGAAACCAGAACAGCCGGAAACATAAAATCAGAATTTAATTCAATAAAAACAATAACACAAACACCATATAAGCGAGTTAAACTGAAGATCATAAAGAGATACCAACTTTGGGTTTTATTACTTTTTAACGTACGTTAAAAGCTCTGTAAGGTAACACTGGGGCTTGAAGCTTTCTTGTCAAGATGTTTTGCGAAGACTGGACATCCCTGAAGCTAACACGATCGGTAGCCAGTTTTTTGATTGCTATGTCCGACTTATATTATAAATGCTAATGTTTGTGAGGATAGATGTATGTATGTATGAGAATCTCAGATTATCCTGTTTTCTGAACATCTCGAAAGCATAATTAATTAATTAAATGGCCCTGCAGCCGGCCCTGACTTTATCATTAAAATCAAACGCTTTCAAGACGTAATTTGCGAAGGTATTACAATAATTTATAGCTTCATTCGCGATCAGTTGCACCTAATAATTGGTAAACATTGTTCTTTTGTGAAACGATTACTCGCTCTTTAATCAGTGATCGGTCTTAATAATAATGTTTTATGAGAAGTTTTATTATGAAATTGAATTTTAAGCAATACTTTGAAGTTTTAGATCGATTGGTTGATAAAACGCTAAGAACAAGGTGTAGGTTAAACTTTTGACTAAACTATATATTTAGTTCTATAGTAATGAGGTATTTATTTTGTTTGTATGTTCGCGCTAATCTCGAGAATTACTATACCGATTTGAATAATTATTTTTGCATTGGGTAGCTATATTGAAAATGAAGCTAGGCTTTGAAGCTTTGTTCTATCCCGAAATTCCCTACCTTGTAATCGACAAAGCAGGTTAATCCGCGAGGCGTTACGTATAATTAACATTCGGTTGCATTATATTTGATTGTCTTATATCAAAATGTATAGAATTGTTACGTGGTCAAGATACATTGACATATGCTTTAGAGGGCACGTTAAATTGTCGGTCCCGGTTCTTTCAATCGTTAAACCATGTCGGAGGCCTTGAGGCGGTCTAAAAAATCAGTTACCAGTGTTGATCTAACTGACCTACTCAGACTTACTTCTTTATAAATTCTAACAACAAATCTATTGACACACACTATGCATCATTCAACTGATCGAAAGTGAATTCACCGATACGAATGTTCTTAGAAAGTTGAACAATGACACATTACGGAACAATATATGAATAAACATATCGAATTGCTTATGATCGAAAAATATACTCACTGGTGTAGCAATGGGTGATGACACAGGAACCGACACGGCACGGCACGGCACGGCTTGTGGTCATGGTGAAGGTTGGAACAAAATTCAATACGTTAATATTATGTTCACATAAATATCCCTATAGGAACTTCCTATTAGGAAGTACCGAGATAATAAGTTCGGGTAGGTCAGTGGTCAATCCAGGTGTCAAAGTTTTTAGACAGGATAGTAATACGATATTATGTTTAAAAATCTTTTTTATCAACAATCAACATAATACGATATTTATATGCTTATATGCGAAGGTTCACACAGAACAGGGAAAGTTTGATTGTGCATAATAGAAAACATAGGGCTAGCTTTAGTAGAGATAAGCCCCACCAATATCTGTAGCCATACCATGACCTCTTAGATGGCGTCTCAAGATCCAAGCAGATTAGTTTAGGTTTGCGTTTCAATTCGTACCGTGACCTTATTTAAACAATATCGCACTTGAATCGCCATCGCTTTGAATGAATGAACAAACCATTTTGCTGATCGGCTAATTGCGTCACTTCCTCTAAGAGAAGTTATTAAGGTGCGTTCGAAAACCTTAATAATTAAAATTACGGAAAGTTACGGTTTTTATGAGAACCTATTTAAAATGATAAGTATTATTTAAAACAAACATTGGTTTGTTTATACACACAATAATTATTTTTACCTAATTTGTAATCATAAAATGTTTGAACTATAAAGTATTTATTGCTCCAGAAACCAATGGTATTTTTAATTTTAAACAGACATCCAAAATAAAATTAAGATTTAAGTGTTCGGAACGTCACTAAAAGTGGCATTTCATTTTTGGCAAAGATCAAACAATTCATAGAATATAAAATAGACATAGATTAAAATATAGACATAGATTATAATATAGACATAGATTAAATATATTATTATAGGTATATTTTTTAAGCATTTAAATTATTACCTTCAAGCTCGTTTGATATAAATTGCGATTGTTAAAGATTTATTTCTACGAGTATTATGAATTAACCAGGAATATAAGTTAAGTCTCAGAATTCTAGAGCCTTGTGCCTTGTCGCTCTCGCTTCATTGGGGAAATTCGGGATAAAACAAAGCATATCCTCCATGTTTATATTGATAGTCATGTTTACCCTCGTAAATACCTACCTACTCGTACATCCCCTGCGCTCAATCTACACTATACAGTACAGTACTACAACCCGTCCGCGCTCGTATTTTATTTTGTGTAAGTACATATTTACTTCTCATCATAACTCAGAAAAGAAATGTCCAATTTTAATAATGTAAAGGTCTGTTGATTTTATTGGGGTCAGTGGTCTCAGTTTCCACCAATTGTTTGGTGAGGCTATATCGTGTAAGAACTAATAAATTCTTCACTCTCCAATCATGTAATCATTCAACGGGTTCGACTTAATCTTAGTATCTTATTGGACATCGCCTCAAACGTCGATTAACTTTTTCTTCGTTAATCTCCAAAAGCTCCAAAGTTCTTAATTTAATATAATTAATTAAATTTTTAAATGCAAACTCGCACATTTTAATCAATTCTTTCAGTTGAATATCATTAAGTTATTTGCACAAATGCATTGTTTATAGTAAGGAACAATTAAACATTAATAATTAACTAAAGTACATACTTATTGTTGTTAAAAATATCAACAACGGTTCAATTTATGTTAGAAAAATGTATCTTTTATTGAATTGCTAATTTTGACAGCTGAGACGCTTTACCAAAGCCGCAAAAGACGCTCATGGTACCAAATGAATGAATGAAAACATCTTTAGTATGACAAATAGCGAATCAGTTTAGGTAATCTGCTAAGCAACTACAATTTGTCACTCATTGATGTCATGGTACGAAAACTGACAGCGAACTAGTTTAGGTCCGCATTTGTATCGCGCTAAGAGGTCATGGTATGGCTCGACGTGCAGCAGCCATGCCGCAGCCGTGCCGAACAAGCGAGTGTGGCAGAGCTCATCCAAGGACCATTTTTCAATTGTTAGCTTGTATTTTTCTCGATCCTTATCAATGTAATATAGGCGTTACGTGTAAAATAATACGGATCATTTATCAATATCAGGAAACGGGCGAGTTTATCATGTTAAGATGACGATCAATCATGCTTTTGTATCTAAGGAAATGATAAATGTTGACTTGTTGGTCGAATCGTGAAGGATGGTGATCCGCTGAGTGTTGTGATTTGTTTCAGGGTACGAAATACAACGGTTGGAGAGGATCGGGATGTTTTGTTAAGGGAAATGTTTTATGAAATAATGTAATCATTTTACCAAATGATCGTGAGTTTTGAAAATAAAACTCCATTCCGCCACCGCGGCGGGCACGGGTGAAAACCGCTTCGTGAGTCCTTACTCTAACTAGGCCAAACACGACGGATGAAAGATATACATTATTTACATTATTATATGACCTACCGGTCATAATCATTCGGTAGGTTTGTTAAGGCAAGATTTTATTTAGCTCAGCTTTGGTAAATACTATGCACCAAATACAATTGTGCCATTGTCAGAAATAGTGTCAAGCAGAAATGTTGAAAAAATGTATTGATTGTATTCTTTGCTTGAATAAATACTGATCGTCGCTGCACTATGACAGGCATTTTATGTAATTGGAGCAGCGTCCCAAGGTTTTACGCGCGTTATGCCCGTTCCTATGGGAATTTCGAAATAAAAAATAGCCCGTAACTTTTCAGTTGAATGTGGCTATCTATTACAAAAAGAATTATTAAAATCGGATTTGTAGTGTCTGAGATTAACTCGATCAAACAAACAAACAAAAAAAATCAGAATTTAACTTTATTATATTAGTAATAGAAGTACATAATAGATAAAGGGCTAAATCTAACTCAAACCAAATAAATATTTTTAGTCAGTCCTTAACCGTAGTAACGAGTCTGCGATTTTGAGTCCATAAATCTCGCATTGGTTCCAAATTCCGGCGCACTCGATTAGTAGGCGCGGCTTTACAGAAACAATTTACATTGCATTCGATGGTACCTACATCAAATATGATGAGGATATGGTACAGGGCGGTCGAATATTAGGAGAAAAATATTGACTATTTAGAATAAACTAGCTGTTGCCCCCAGTTTCTCCCGCAGTAGATTTAAAAATTATTCTGATATTCGGAACAGACGATTCTAAATATGTATCACGAAAATGTATCCAGACCTTGTTAGGTTTTTGTAGTGATGTCTTCAGACATCCTTTTTCCATTGGGAAATTACAGGTTAATAGTTATTTTATAAGTTTTCCTAAAAAATTAGAATCAAGGAGTCAAGTCAAGTACAAGAAGAATAAACAACTACTAGTCAAGAACTATGTTGTAGTAATAAATGTTGACATTTGGCATGATTTCAGACATTAACTGGCCAGCATATGACGGAAAGATGTGTCTACCACTCAATTCCATGAGCAATGCAGCGACAATGCATATCCATAAAGGTAGGAGAAAGTTCCTTTTTCCTTTTTCCGGCATATAAGTAGGTCCAAGGACTCCAAAATCAGTTTAGGATTTGAGTGCCATATCGTGCTTCCTTTTAAACTATCATCGGATGCATTATTATTTATGACTTCATCTTTCGATCTTTAGGTCACGATTCTTGGAGGTTTCTTTCGTTAGTACTCTGCAGTGTTTTCAAACGTATGATTTAAGTAATTTTGAGGTTATTTGTTGTTTAATATTTGGAAATGTTCGTTATTTTGGTTAAATTATAAACTACAGTAAAAGAAGTAAAAAAGTTTTTTGCAATTCGAAAATTGATGTTTACTGATACCCCAATTACTTTTAAGGGACCTTAACATCAGACAAAATACAAGCAAAATTCTTCTTTAAATACAATTAAGTTTAGAACATTGGTTTAATTTTAACGTAATACCGATCAAAGGCCGCCATTTTGTAAAACTATCATATTCTCAATTCAAAAATAAAAGTGAGACATTGACAAATTCGTTATTCAGCCTCAAGCTGCGCGTATTTCTTGTATCCTTACACTTAATGAAGTAATTATATCTGTTAGCAGAGTCGTAAAATTAAATGGTTCATTCATATCTCTGTGGACAGGAAACGAAGTTAATGTTAAACCTTTTTTGTAAGCCGTGAGAATGATATAAACTTTGACGGTCTCTTTTTAAATAGACACTTTGAAAATGGAGATGACACTATAAATCTGTGTTGTTTAAGGAATAAAATGGGTTCTATTTTTGAATTTGACAGATGTTGGTAAAATTTAGATGCGTGTTTGATGGGATTTTCTTGCGTTCTATGTCTTCATTTGTTATAATACTAGGTGTTTGCCGCGGTTTTACCTGCAGAGTACCCTTTCTCCGGGATTCAAAATTAGCCTATACCGTTTCCCAATGTGTATATCTTATTATCTTTATCAGCGTGAAGATATAACAGACACAAATGGACAGAGAGTCACTTTCATATTGAAATAATTATGTATTAGTAAGAATATAATTATAACCATTGATTTTGAGCGTGCTCTACACGTAACATTGAAAACTACAGGGTGACACATAAGACGTAATACGAAACATGTTTTTCTAACTTACCTACCTAGTGCTAATAATCCGAACTATGTTTCGTGTTGTTTAAATAATCGCAATCGTTGTACCATTGTTTTAATTATTTCCGTTATTTTTGACCCCATCATGGTTACCCTAACTACTTTGTGGAAAACAAAAAGGTTGAAACTACTTTGTTGTAAACACTCACCTTCTTTATCATCATGACTGATAATTTAAAAATAAATGACACATCGTTGAAGTTACTTGTCATAACAAGAAAATATTGATTAATCAGTTTCATTTGGAGATTGGAAAAAATTAAATATTCGTTAATAATAATGCCTCCTTATCCATTCACAAACATTCAACGATTACGTATGGTAGAATTTTATTTTACGTCGCGGAGTACGGTGCATACGCAAGGTCTTTTTCATGAACTCTACCCAGAGAGGTCGTAACGGTCCTGTAGAATGGCCCCCTCGTAGTCCAGATCTAACGCCGCTGGATTTTTTTTTGTGGGGTGAAGTTAAAAGGCAAGTTTATAAACGTCAATCAGATACGGTCGCAGAACTCCGCCAAAAAAGTATACAAGCATTTTAAGTTGTGAAAGCCAACGAATTTGTACTCGGTAGAGTTCAGAGGAACATCCGACATCGTGCAGAGCTTTGCGTTGTGGAAGGCGGTGACCATTTTGAGCACTTGTTGAAATCATGTTTAATTTTAATAAGATACTGCATACTTGTAAATAAATGATTTGATTTGTTTTACCAAATCTTTCACTTGTGTATTGATATCAGAAATTACTTCTGGCGACTGACTAGGTACTTGGCACAAAGAGATTACGTTAGATAATGTGACAAGTACCTAATAAGTATAACTATCATGACGTCACATGACGTCACCAAACGTCCATAGGGTGACCAAACTTACAGGAATTTATTAAATTATTTTGTTAGAAAATTAGCAAAAGTTATTTAGATGAATTTTAATTAGTGATGTAGTGAATAACGTTCTTTGTCACTAACCTAACCATAATTAATTATTTTGTACTACGTCTTCTGTGTCGCCCTGTATATTACGGGTTCCTTTAGACTATGGAACCCTAATAACATTATAGTTTATTTTAAGGCGAGACGCTGAAAAATGATTTAAAAAAAATGTTATTAAAGAACTTATTTCTCTCCGTATTTGTACCGTATCCTCGAACTTATCACACCATTTTTCCTGGAATTTATTAGCCGTATGTTAACTGTAGTTACAACCACTTAACTCTTAGTTATTTATTTGATATTTGTTAACTAGTTACCAAAGGAAATATAAAAAAGTCTATTAAATAGATTTATAGGCGTTTAGTTATCATCTCGCTACACCTGTAATTATCACACCTGTATTGGTATCTACTATTTATGTTACACTAGCAGCGCCCCGCGGTTTTACCCGCGTTGTGCCCGTTCCCGTGGGAATTTCGAAAATGTTTATACATATTAACCCTCCTCTTGAACCACTCTATTTATTTTAAAAAAACCGCGTCAAAATCCGTGCAGTAGTATTTGAGTTTATCGCGAACAGACAGACAGACGCGGCCGGGGACTTTGTTTTATAATACACTAGCAGCGCCCCGCGGTTTTACCCGCGTTGTGCCCGTTCCCGTGGGAATTTCGGGAATTTTTTACATAAAAACCTTTCTCTTTAATCACTCTACCTATAACAAAAACCCGCATCAAAATCCGTTGCGTTAAAAGATTTAAGCATACAGACAAACAGACACGAAACAGAGACGACTTCATTTTATACTATGTAGTGATATGTAGTGATATTTTATAGGGGAGGTAATTAAATACAGTAATGTTTAAATGCAATAACATACATATCTACTGGTTTCTTAAGTTCAAGCGAACACTACTCATTTTGAATTGAAACTACGCTTACGGATACACTTCACTTTTATTTTACGTTTTTAACTGACTTTTCGGCCCCTTTACTGGAACCGCGGTCACAGAAGACTGAATTTAAAATACAAGCGAAGGGTATTTAGTAAACGTACTTTCAATTTAAATTATATATATCACATTTACTTCAAAATAGAAGGTTCTCGATTAAATGTTTCTATTTAACTTGTCCCTCATTTTTCATATGGTCGAACTTTGACACTTTTTTGTAAAATAATCCTAAAGGAAGATATCGATGAATCGATTTTCGATTACAATAAGCTAACCCTGATAAGTAAGTAAGTGTAATGTCCCACTGCTGGGAAAAGAACTCTCCTTTGATAGACAGACTGTTCTTATCTATTAGCGTTGCTTGTCAATTTTAAAGGAACACACTCGCGTGTTTAATTCCAAACTACCCGAATTTCTAGAAAAATCTTATTTCATTTATCCAGAACCAAGTATCTCCAAAGGCTCGGCTAGTATTTCATAAAAACGTCGTCGCCGCAACTTTTCTCGTGTATACACGCCCTTAAAATAGTTGCGATTGCGCGGCGTGGAAGCCGCGTACTTTTTGCACTATTACCAGCCTACAATAAACATAAAACATTTTTTGTTTCGCACTAATGTTGCCATTTAAAAATAACTAGCGTAATATTTCTCGGTAAAGTGGTGATACACAAGAGTTTAGTATTTGCAATTTATTTGTGCTGTGAAGTTTTATGCTAGTTCTGCAACGCTGTTTTCTCGCATTGGATAAGTTAGTGTGACACATAATAATAAATAAGTACCCGGACACACACGCTTAATTAGACCTCTAAGCTTGTATTATGGAATCTAACTAACTGATCTTCTTCTTCTTCATCGAGTGGATGGCCAACCTGACCAATCCTGGTGTCAGAGTTATTGAGCCGCTAAAGGCCTCTGACATGGCTCGTGTAACGACTACTATCCGTAGAAAGTAACCGGGACCGACGGCTTAACGTGCCCTCCGAAGCACGGAATCATCTTACTTTTCGGGCAATCAGGTGATTCAGCCTGCAATGCCCTAACTAAACTGAGGACAGTCTCACAAAGTGATTTTTGTGAAATATCCCCACCGGGAATCGAACCCGGAACCTCCGGATCGTGAGCCGAGCGCTCAAACCACAAGACCACGGAGGCTATTAAGCTCTAAGCTTGTATTAAAGAATCTAACTAACTGATACTAGTATTTTAATAAATTAGAATAAGTTGATCGCCACTTGAAAGTTGCATTGACAGCTACGAGTACATACAATGTGAACCTCAAATATTTTGAAATATAACTTTCAATTCAACTTGTGATGCTTGCGGCCTAATCTACTGGCGCCCTTATAAATAAATTTCTCAAATTATACAGAAAAGAAACTAAATTATAAATCATCTATTTTCTACACATGCTAGACTCACGCACACATTCCAAAAATAATTAAATGTGCATACATAATAATTACTCAATGACAGAATATAAAAAAACTTAATTTCCGTTTCTTGTTTTCGTTTACCGTTTACAAAAAATGTTAATCATGAGAAAAAACGGAGTTACCATCTATAAATCACCATAACATTGTAAGATTCAAATGTTGCCAACTTCGTAAGTTATGTGTACGTTTTCCATTAAACTATAATTTTCCGGTTAATATCTTGTAAATTATAATGGCTTGATGTATTGCCTTTAAAAGCCCGAACTCACTTTACTAATTAGAGACTTTAAACTTTAAAGTAAAGTAAGTACCTACGTTCAAGTAGTGACCACCCTGGTGTCGGAGTTTTTAGACCGCCTAAAGGCCTCCGACATGGTCTAACGATTGAAACAACCGGGACCGACAATTTAACGTGCCCACCGAAGCACGGCAGCGCTCAGATAGGAATGCCACTATCGGCCACCCATCCAAGTAGGGGTCGAGCTGCACGTTGCTTAACAATCGCAATCAACTAATATCGCTTAGTCTAAATACGCCATGAGCGCGAGATCTGTCTGAACTCTCAACTCATTATTAGTATTTTTTAATCTTAACTTATTAATTATTCTTTCTATAGTCTGACTGTACTGCAGTTTTTAGACTGACTTCTACGACGAAATGTCTTTAGTCAGTTTAAATAGTCAGTACAAATTGTTTTTGGAAAAATTAACTGTTGGAAAAAATCAGTATTAAATTCTGTAGTTCGGTCGTAAGTAAATTCTGTAGTCTAATAAACAAAAAATCTGTGACAGCCAAAAATGTTAGTTAAACGGCTTGTCTACGAGTGCGCTCTTTGTTTAATTATTTTCATAGACCAGAAGACAGTCTAACTGCAGTCTCGACTAGTGTACTCACGCTTTAACCGACTGGGAACAACGAGTATGAGGTTATATTAACGAGGTCATTTTGTAATTGTCGTTTTATGTTGTTAGTGGGTGTTTCTGATTTGTACGCTATTGTAATACATCTTTTGTAGAATTAATTTATCTCTGCTTGATTTTACTGTGAATTGCTTGTTTTGTTTAGTAACAGAATTCTTGTTCTTCGTGGCTTCTTTTCGTAGTGTCTAGATTAAAAAAACTGGCCAAGCGCGAGTCGGACTCGCAGACGAAGGATTCCGTACCATTATTTATAAAAAAAATCACGTTTGTTGTATAGCCCCCCTTGAATCTTTATTTTTAGTATTTTTTGTTATAGCGGCAGTAAAAATACATTATCTGTGAAAATTTCAACTGTCTAGCTATCACCGTTCTTGAGATACAGCCTGGTGACAGACGGACGGACGGACGGATGGACAGATAGACAGACGAACAGACGGACAGAGGGACGCACAGACGGGTCCCGTTTTTACCCTTTGGGTACGGAACCCTAAAAAAATTTATGTTCGACCTCTATTTTAAAAAATCGATTTGTGAATGTAAAATGAGAATGTATGTAAAAACAAGTTTCCCGAAGCTACGGTGTCCATCCCAGTAATACCAAACTTACTTATATTTTATTTCTCACGACAGTTAAATAAAATTCAGAACATCTCGTACTGCATTTTCAACCTTACTTACTTTAGCAACATATATATATATATATATATATATAGTAAATAATCCCTTAAAAATATGTATTTGCAAAGCAACTTTACGTCAAATTGTACACACAGTCGCAGTCCACACTGAAGGCGTGAATCTAGAGTTCGTCTTAATTGCATGCAATTTAGTCGGCCATTACGAATACAATGTAAGCGATATTAGACGGGGATCATTACTATATTTTAGTGCAAATTACGATATTTAGTACCGGTAAGGGAGTAGGAAAAAAAATAGATAAAACTTGAAAAATACTAACGCTTTGTTGACATGAAAACATGTATACTCAATTTTTTTTTACTTGTCGTCAATTTTCCAGCTGAAGACGATTACTCCTGAAGAGGAAAAAGGTGTAGTGATTTTATTTCATTCTTACCCTATCTCTAAACCTTTTTCCTCAAAGTCAAAGTCAAAGTCAAAGTCAAATATTTTTATTCAGTTTTGGCCCCATAGAGGCTCTTTTGAACGTACCACCCATTCGGAAGAACATCAGCAGAGAAGAATGGGCAAGAAACTCTGCTGGTTATTTTTTTAAATCAAGGTATAATACAATTTAATATTAATAAATAAGATTACATGTCAAAATCAGGTTGTGTTGCTGGTGCAGGAATTTGACTCCAGACATATTTGTCCTCAATGTAATCAGTAACGCTATAGTATGCTTTAGTCAATAAAACGTCTTTAACGTACGATTTGAATTTACCTTCACTAAGCCCAGTTACCTCCTTGGGAATTTTATTATAAAATTGAATACATCTACCAATGAAAGACTTCCCGGTTCGCGCTAACCTGGACTTAACAACAGCAAGCTTATTTCTATTTCGCGTATTAAAACTGTGGTGATCTCCGCGCACCTTAAGGTTACTCAAGTTTCGGCGGGCATACATTATATTTTCAAATATATATAACGAAGGAACGGTAAGGATTCGACTGGATTTAAAACGTTCCCTTAGTGACTCACGTGACCCCAATTTATAAATCGCGCGAAAAGCTCTCTTTTGGAGCAAAAAAAATGATTGAACATCGGCGGCACCTCCCCACAATAGTATACCATAAGATAGTATACTATGAAAATAAGCAAAGTAAACAATTCTTGCCGTTTCTTCATTTGTTATTTGCCTAATCTTATGGACCGCAAAAGATGCTGAGCTTAGCCTACCCGAAAGTGAATTTATATGAGAACCCCATTGTAATTTTGAATCTATGTCTAATCCTAAGAATTTAGTGCTAGTGTCAAGAGTTAATCGAGTACCCCCCAATTTGACGCAAGAATCTACTACTGGGACATTTGGTAATGAAAATTTAATGCATTTAGTTTTTGCCTCATTAAGAAGTAGGTTGTTAGTGGAAAACCAATCTAGGAGAATAGCCAAAGCTTTGTTAACCTGCACAAGGTCCCTATCCTTCCTATCTACTTTAAAAATTAACGAGGTATCATCGGCGAATAATACCGTGTCGCATAGGCTTTCCATTAGATACGGGAGGTCATTTATGTAGACTAGAAACAAAAACGGACCTAAAATTGACCCCTGAGGCACGCCTAAATCAATATTAGACCCTTCCGAAAGGTTATCGTTAACGTTTACTTTTTGTCGCCGACCGCCTAAGTAAGATTTCATGAGTTCAAGGGCAGGACCACGGATGCCGTAACATTCTAACTTCAAAATTAACGTTAAATAATCTACACAGTCAAAAGCCTTGGAAAGATCACAAAATACTCCAAGAGCATCCTGCAAACTTTCCCAAGCGTCAAAAATATGAGAAACTAATTTAGTCCCAGCATCTATGGTTGACTTACCCTTTGTAAAGCCGAACTGATTCTTATGTAGAATCTTATGCTCATCAAAATGGGACATTAACTGATCAAGGATTAATTTTTCAAAAATTTTGCTTAGAGCTGGAAGAACTGAAATAGGTCTATAATTATTGGGATCATCCTTACTACCGGATTTGAAAATTGGAGTGACTTTACTATGTTTCATTAGATCTGGAAAAGTACCTGCTTTTAGGCATAGATTGAAGAGGTTCGTAAGTTCAGGAGCAATAGTGTTAATGACAGAATCTAACATTTTTACAGAAATACCCCATAGATCTTCCGTGTTTTTCATGTTCAGTGATCTAAAAGCTTTTTTAAGCTGCGAAATAGAGACTGGTTTAAAACCAAATCCAGGAATTGACCGTTTAAAATTTTCCTTAAGAAGAACTTCAGCTTTAACTGAAGAAGAAGCTAGATTCTTGGTGGTTTCTTTAGGTATACTACTGAAAAACACATCAAAATGGTTGGCCACAGAAATAGGTTCAGTAATTAGTGTTCCGTCATTGCATTTCAAAGTGCAAGGGGTATCCTTGGAAGAAGTTCTTCCAGTCTCTTTGTTAACCGTTTTCCAAATCGTCTTTATTTTATTCTTCGATTGTTTTATTTTGCGAGCGGTATGGTTTGCTTTTGCTAAAAGACAAACTTTCTTAAACATTTTTGAGTAATTTCTAACATACGCATGAAAAGCTTCATCGTTGGTGTAAGACCTTTTAAAGTATAATTCAAATAAAACATCACGACTTTTCCTAATACCTACAGTAGCCCAATCACTAAAACTGATTTTATCTTTAACCGTAAACTGTCTTTTTGGAAACACGGCGTTAACATTTCGCGATATAATCGAAAATAAGTTTTTACAAATCTCATTTGGGTCTTTAGGGTTGGGGCGGTTTAGAGCTAAACTAACTTCAATGCAATCATTCAGGTGTTGTCGTCTCTTTTGAGAACAGTTTAACAACGGTCTACAACCTATGACACACGGTTTGTGTAGTACGGCGTTTTCGAGTTTTATATTGAGACCCAAATGATCCGACCTAACTCCGTTAACTATACATTTATCAAGAATTTTACAATTTGAAAATATATTGTCAATGCATGTTTGAGAGGAAAAAGTAACTCTGGTGGGCTCATTAAAGTTACAATTCAAACCATAAGACAAGAAAAGTGAAACTAAGTTTCCCGCGTCAGAACTATTTACTAGTAAATCAACATTAAAATCACCGCATACTATAACGGACTTCTTACCTTTAGATAATTTACTCAACACCTCCTCCATGACATTTAAAAAAGAAGAAAAAACAGAAGACGGAGGTCTATAGACACAAACCTCTCAACTGGCACGCCTCTTTTAAAAAATATGGCGCGTCTGGCAGGGGTCTGGCAGAGCCTTGGCAAATAGGCCCCGTGAAGTCGGCGCGCGCCAATGTTTTATGTAATTTCTCAAAATTTTGTATAGAAGTTATATATGATATTTATGTCTATGAAATTGTACTGAAATGAACTATCTAACTGCAAAATAATTAATTTAGCTCAAATTTGTAAAATATTGTCAATTCGAGCTAAAAGTAGAGAGAAAGTAGAGATAGAATTTTTTTCGAAAGTAGAGTAGCAAAATCGTAATAGATAAACAATAAAACAACTTTTCTGAAATAATTTTATTTTAATGGACACATAAATATATCGTTTATCAATAATAAGTGAAATAATATGTATACGTGAAATAATAAGTATTTAAAATGTGAAATAAAGTAGCATGTGACACGACCACAGAACACATACACCTAACAAATGTGCTCACGAATGAATAATTTTCCTTTAAAGACGTTCCAATTCCTATTGAATATGCTAGCCTTGTCTTTTGTTTAGGCTCTACTATAAGTTAGAGCAGGATCGTTATAGTTTTTAACTGTTAATTATGCTAAAATTCTACCCACTGACACAGACGCCTGATTCAGGCGTCCGCCAGATGCGCACTTTTTGACGGACGCCTGATTCAGGCGTCCGCCAGACAAGGGGCTAAGATATAGCCGTCAATTTCTGCACAAGCAATCTCACAAGTGCGCTCAAGAGAATATTTAGTGATATCAACCCGTTCTTTGAATTTAATACAATTTCGTAATAAAATGATGCAACCGCCCCCCGCAGCCGATATTCTATTGAACGCACTGGCGACTCTAAAACAATTGATATTAAATTGCATTCTATCATCTTTCAACCAAGTCTCACTAAAACATAAAATGTCGAAGTTATATAAATCTAGTAGTAATTCTACATCCAATATTTTGCCAGAGAAGCGATTTATATTTTGATAATACAAAGACAAACAACTAGCTTCTGTTGGCTTCCCTGTTGTCACACTTAAATGTTTAAAGACACAGTATTTGCGTTAGTACTAGTACTAACTACTGTGTGGTCACTACCAGACGTTATACTACCTATAACGCTATCAATACAATAACCTACCAAAGTAGATAACTTAATACGAGTTTTCCGAGGGACATGTAAAGTGTCCTCCGTCAAAGTCAAATGTGTAATAAACTTGTTATTATCAAAAAATAATAACCTCAACAGGAGTAATCGTCTTCGGCTGGAAAATTTACGACAATAGTCCACATTTTAAGACGAGTAAGAAAAAATAGAGTTTAGGTAGCAACACGAAACATAGAAGTGGTAGTAATGCACGGGCCACACATACGAGAAATGCCATTAATTTTATAGATAATGGACGTATACCGTAGGTGTAGACACGACTATACGTGATAATTTGACAATAGCATTAACAATGCCGTATGCCGTAGACGATAGCTCGAGTGGCGGTACATCAAAGAGATTATTTGAGAATTAATGCGATGAAGCGGCCACACTACATATTGTCAGTGAGTGTGCGTCGAGAGCGCAACGGGTTCGGACGTATTTGTTTATTTGCCTCAAAATCGCACGTCTTTTTGTCTATACGTACTATGGCGACAGAGTGGAGTAACGACAAAGTTATTACTTTTCTTGAGATTCTGCAAACATGGTCTCTTATAAATTTACACTCAATAAAGTCAAATAATATAAATTTACACTCATGAAATATAGAGCTCAGTCGAATTGAAGTAAATTCAATGATCTATTCCGATCTAATACCAAAAACTAATACCATTTGGTATTACTTTATTTCCGAATTTATTTTTCATTCCCAACGAGTACCACGTTAAAAAATGTATTCCTAACGAATACCAAAACATTAGTTGTAAGTACAGTCAGCTAAAAAAAATAACCCTAACCTACCGAATTACTTACTATTCGGTAGGTTAGGGTTATTTTTTTTTACTAGTTCCATAGTTATTGGTTAACATTAATTAAACATTGTGAGAAAATTAACTAGTGGTTGTAATAACTGCAAATTTCTTCTATTTGATTGTTTATAAATAGGTAGGTAATATTGTAATTATGTTGGACTTGGAATGGTAACAGTAAATTATGTGATATCTGTTAAATTTCTACAAATGTCTAATTAGAGGAAAATAACCTTTTGTGAGTTATATGTATATCAAACCATAATATTGATAAAACATTAACTGAAATCATAACTCAAAGCATTGTAATTTTACTGAACCTGACTGTACTTTATTCCTTCAAACTTATTTTGGTATTGGTTTACAATAGGGTACTCGTTGGGAATGGAAAATAAGTTCAGAAATAAAGTAATACCAAGTGGTAATAGTTTTTGGTATTAGATCGGAATAGATCAATTCAATGCCGTTTTATTGCCAATTTATGAGCATTGACATTGACAGTTTAAGTGTAGTAGATATCATTTGCGGTATTTTTTTTGTTCATTGTATTATTTTCTTCAGTGAAATAAACAGCCCAGCAATATTAGTAGAATTTACAATGCGTTCATTTCGCGATAACTTGAATATCTTTTCTTCTATTATTTTACCCGACATCTAGAGTATTAGAAAGGTTTTGTGTTTAGTCGTTACTTTGTTACTAATGAGTGTATTCTAGTTGGTACCACAGGTAATGGGTGTCGGTCTGCGGTTCAATACAATCCATTCCTCGGTAATATTGTTGTGAATGCGAAAATTACTGTTTCGTTTGCACGGGTTTAAAAGCGAGTCGGTTGGAAAGCGAGCATTTGTACATTAACTAGCAGCGCTGCGAGGTTTTACCCGCGTTGTGCCCGTTCCCATGGGGATTTTGGGATAAAAAATAGCCTATAACCTGCCCGTTGAATGTGGCTATTTATTACAAAAAGACTTATTCAAAACGGACTGATAATTCCCAAGATTAGCTCGAACATGCAAACAAACATACTTACAAATGTTACCTCTTTATAACATTAGTAATAGATAGACGCAGATGCTCGGCAATCTTTATATACTTAGTAAAAGAATTTTCTATTGTTGAGCGAAATCTAAAATTATTTATTCAAAGTAAGTAAGTTTGTAGGTAGCCTAATGGGAAAAAAAACAGTCAGTTGTTTTGAAAGTAAGCTCTCAAAACCAAAACGTTCAATTGTTATTAGTGTAAGCGCGCGATCACACCTACATATTGATACACCTGAATACACATACATACATAAACATACACCTATAGTTGCACTAATATAATAAAGCTTATATAACAGTTAGATTTTTTGCTTATTAAACGAGCTATTCTTAGAAACTATTATTTAGGTCCGAATCATTTATTATATTTTATATTCGATAGCTACAACAGTCAAGAGTTATATCCCAAAATTCTCAGAGAAATGAGCATACATGCTGGTGTAACCGTGGGAAACAGCTACTAATCCCACCTATCCTATAATATCATAAATTAAAAACTTTGTAAGGATGTATTTGTTTGTAACTCATTCACGCAAAATCTACTTAACGGATTTTGATAAAACTTCACAATAATATAGGTTAGAAATCAGAATAACAATGGGATACATTTTATCCCAAAATACCCGCACGAACGAGTACAACGCGGGTAAAACCGCAAGTTACTACTAGTATTACATGTCCTCTCCCACTCCGTAATAAACTGCACCTTTCGGCCACCGAATCGTCCCATAAATTGCTAAACCGTAACCGATTCTAATTTTATTACCGATTGACAAGTATATGGATGAACGTGAATGAAATCCGAATAATAAAATGCAAATAAAATGGAACTTTATGGCGTGCACCAAACGAATAAAAATATACATAAAATGGATTAAAATAACGTAATATGGAAGCACCGGCTGACATAGTACCTAGAGTATGTTCGAGTAGGTCAGTGGCCAACCCTGGTGTCGGAGTTTTTAGACCGCCTAAAGGCCTCCGACATGGTCTAACGATTGAAACAACCGGGACCGACTGATTAACGTGCCCTCCGAAGCATGGTAACGCTCAGACACAAATGCCTCTATTGGCTATCCTACCAAGTAGGGGCCGAGCTGCACGTTGCTTAACCATAGCAGTACCAAAGTACCAGTTTTGACATGCCAACATATTGGGACAGGTTTTTCAAAAAACATTATATTGTGTGACAAAAGCTGAGTGTCTTACGCTTGTACTCAGAGTAGTATTTAATATTCGTATTGGTCAGGTTGACCTTCCACCCGATGAAGAAGAAGAAGAAGTATTCGTATTCAAACAAAATATGACTACAATCAGGTATCCATACATCCTCACTTCCTATAACAAAAGTATGTAGTATATAGGTAAACCAACAAACCGGACAGCTGAGAACAACATCCCACACACGTTCTTGAGCAATGGCCATAAATTCGCTATTTGACACATCATTTGCGCTTGCGCGCCACCTTTTGATATCAATCGTTGGAATATGACGTTCCTATCTTTGGTTATTGTGGGTAGTTAGTTGCTGTGGGTTTGCTTGGAATTTGGTAAGTATTGTGAAGAGAGATATGGAAAGTATTGGGGAAGAACTTTGCCCAGCACTGGGATAGAGATTATGTAAAAAAAACGGTTTGAACAGATTTTGAACTTAAGAAAAATGTATGCGATACATTGGTTTGCACAGTTCGCAATTTGTCGACAGTTTATAATCTTACTAGTTGGATTATAAACCAACGGGCGTTGACAATTTTACGGTGACATGTAACTGTACTTGGATTTAATTGCTTCTTTTCATATGTTTTTGTTTTATGTGGCGTAGAAATAAATGGTTTAAGGGCCGATACTGCGTTATGCGTGCGCACGCCGCGGTTCCATATAAAAGTGAACCGTCGTCGCGGGCGCCCGCGACGGCACGCCGCTTGTGGCTTCATACAAAAGTGAACCGTAGCGTGCGCCCGTCGCGTGCGGTGTCTTACAAAAGTGAACGACGCGTGCGCTTAACGCAGTGTTGACCCTAAATGGTTTAATATTATATTATTTCTCCTTTACAAAAACAGTGTGTTAAATAACCGTTTAACGAAAAACAAACATAAACGCAAATAATTGTCCACAAACTTAAAGTGCTTAATTAGTAATATCCACTACATACAAACACAATTAACACTTCTGTATTGTATAGATATAACTCAGAAGGTGAGCAATGCGTATTTTGATTTATCTATGAGATTGCAAATTAAATTTTGCAATTGTGTTTAATTTGCATAAGTATTTAGTTGTAATTATTTTGAAATATCTTCTTGAATAGCTTTTGTAATATGACCTACATTCTTCTTGAAATAACTGTCTAAGACAAGTAAGTGCCAGTGTCTACAGATACAGAGAGGTTTTTTAAATCGGTTCGTATGGGCATAGCGTGGTGATTAGATACGCCTAATCCTCCTCACTGTACTGATATCTTCAGTGAGATGAGAGGCCTTTGCTCATCTGTGGGACATTACAGGCTAATACTGCGTATGGGCGAGTCTAAAGCTATAGGAGATACGAAGATCTTTTCTTGGGAACCAAGTCTTTGTTTTAAATCGTAAGATGAACTGTATTTTTAGGGTTCCGTACCCAAAGGGTAAAAACGGGACCCTATTACTGAGACTTCGCTGTCCGTCCGTTCGTCCGTCTGTCAACAAGTTTCTCAAGAACGGTGATAGCTAGACAGTTGATATTTTCACAGATTATGTAATACTATTGCCGCTATAACAACAAAAATAACTAAAAATAAAATAAAACAAATATTCAAAGGGGGCTCCCATACAACAAACGTGATTTTTTTGCCGTTTTTTAATGTACGGTACCCTCCGTGCGCGAGTCGGACTCGCAGTTGACCGGTTCTTTTTTTCGAAGGTTTTAAAAATAAATATGAAATTATAAATCCAGAATTTTGAACAAAACATATCATGTTATCAGTTCAGTTTATAGGAGAGGATTAGGTATAGATGGACTGATAAATGTCAATCTTATAGATAATACAATACACTCCTACCAAAATCATCGAAATTCTCCTAAAAAGTAAGGTGCTGATAAAGTCTAATCTACACTAAGTTCATAAAAAGTCAAACAAATTCACCCTGGATCTGTCTATAAAATCTATTATGTCGGCCTTTTTAGACCACCCAAAAGCTACGGTAGTCTAAGGTCAAACTAACTTCCCCCTGTGACTCCCCTCTCCTTTCTCAAGGTACAAAAGGAACCAGTAACCACCAGGTTCCAGCAGCGGGTTCCAATAAGTTATTCTGATATCATTAACTAAAGTGCTTCACAATAAACTATTTGCAAGTATTCTTACAAATTATCCTTGCGTGTACGCGATACTGATGTAGTGTTCGCAGAAAAGTACTGACAACGTTATGTATACTAATATAATAAGGTTGAAGAGTTTGTTTGATTGAACGCGATAATCTCACACACTACCAATCAGCTTCGAATAAATCTTTTTTAAATGGATAGACATTCAGCGAAAAGGCACAACGCGGAAGCTGAAGTTTACACTACTGAGAATGTGTATTATAGCAAGCGAATGGGAGCTTCCATGGTAATTAACAGCCTCCGTGGTCTTGTGGTTTGAGCGCTCGGCTCACGATCCGGAGGTTCCGGGTTCGATTCCCGGTGAGGACAAATCTCACAAAAAATCTTTTTTGAGCCTGCCCTCAGTTTGGTTAGGGCATTGCAGGCTGAATCACTTGATTGCCCGAAAAGTAAGATGATTCCGTGCTTCCGAGGGCACGTTAAGCCGTCGGTCCCGGTTACTTTCTACGGATAGTTGTCGTTACATGAGCCATATCAAAGGGCTTTGGCGGCTCAATAATTTTGACACAAGGATTGGTCAGGTTGACCATCCACTCGATGAAGAAGATGGGAGCTTTGGTATTCTTCTCCAACAGGTTTATAAAAACCATAGCAGAAGAACTTAGTTATTGTTTATACGAAAATCTTTCCTTCCTATCTGCCTCGTCGGCATTATGAAAGAGAAAAAAGAATCATATGATATCATGGAATCATATTACCATCATATCATTGTAATAGCCCAGCCATGAGACAGCGACACAAAACACATTTAATTCAACCACTCAACCACAATTCCCCATGAATATGTTAATTACACACTACAGAAAAGTGGGCAGATATATCAACTAATAACTCATACGAGGAGGTATCGTCGAAAAAACACATGCAAAGTAGCGTCGGTACAATTAGTGCCAAATAATTGAAGATAAGATCTTGCTTTACGATGTTTCTGCTGACGGTACTTCAGATAAATGTGGTAGTTTGGAGTATAATATAAGTTCGTAATATTTAAAGTATTTTAAAGATTTGAAGGCTGAAGATAACGTTATAGCTTGAGCGAGTTTACAAGCTACTGACGTGATCAAAAAAATGCAAGCGCCACAATTATCAAATAACTAGCAGCGCCCCGCGGTATTTCCCGCGTTGTGGCTGTTCTCGTGGGAATTTTGGGATGAAAAATAGACTATAATCTCCCTGTTAAAAGTGGCTATCAATTACAAAAATAATTATTCAAATCAGATAGGTAGTTTCTGAGATTAGCGCATTAACAAAAAAACAAACTCTTCACCTTTATTATCTATACTAATATTATAAAGCTGAAGAGTTTGTTTTGTTTGTTTGTTTGTTTGTTTGTTTGTTTAAACGCGCTAATCTCAGAAACTACTGAACCGATTTGAATAATTCTTTCACTGTTAGATAGTCTATTTATCGAGGAAGGCTATAGGCTACATTTTATCCCGGATTTCCTACGGGAACGGGCACAACGCGGGTAAAACCGCGGGGCGCTGCTAGTATTATATATTCGTATAGATTCGCCTTATATACGCCTATATTCTATTAAACTGCTGTATTCTTGCTTGTATTCTATTGAGCCAAGTTTACGCTGTTCGCGTTGTTAATGTCAAATCAGACATTTTTGATCTAAGAAGTAAAGCTTTTATGAAAAAAAATAATAAAATAAGTTTAAGATTAAACAAGCATTTCTATTAAAAACTTTATTTAAATTCCATCAACAATCTAATAGGTAATCTTGCTTCAAATTCGAATATTCATAAATTGATGATTCTAAAATATAAATATTACATATTACATTAATAAAATACAATCATCAAAACGTTACCGAAACCGGCCTTAGATAGAGGATAGATGATAATAAAACGGGCGTGGCTTAATTAGAAATTTAACCTGTTAATAAATTACCCGATAGCACGGGTACCACCCAAGGTGTGGCAGCACTCAACATATTTCCCCAGAGAAATAATCGCCGCAAAAAAGTACAAAATTATTTAAAAATAGAAGGAATGAATGTTGTCCTTTATTTGCTGTCATATTTTTAGTTGTCTGTGTTCGTTTCAATAGACAAAGTTTGTTGTTCTAGACATTCTGACATAGACCATATTGGTTAAGATCTAGAAACTCCGACACCAGTGAGGTTACTCTCAACATGATCCGATCTTGATCCTGATTTACGATTTCAAAACGATCTCGTTGCGATGGTACCACGATCCTAAAACTCCTTTTTGCCATACAATGTTGTAGTTAGAATTGAATGACGTTCAATCGTTCACTGGCGTTTAAAACGTCAGTTTTGACACTAAGTAAGACCCGATTTTAATTAATTTTGTTCAATTTCGATAATGTTATATACTACTAGCAGCGCCCCGCGGTTTCACCCGCGTCGTGTCCGTTCCCGTGGGAATTTAGGGATAAAAAGTATCCTATAAACTTCCCGTTGAATATGGCTACCCAACAAAAAAAAATCGAATAGGACTGGTAATTAGTCTACTAGAATGAGATTAGTCCGAACACACAACCAAACAAAATTACAAATTTTACCTCTTTGTAATTACTTATTAGTATAGAAGTATAGATAATTCTCATAGGTCGGCTGCTAACCACTAATTATGACATCACGATGAGAAACCAAGTCGAACTCCAGGAACGGATGTTTAAATCGAATTCAAAACTCGAATTAGTTATAACAATAAATCGTTGCACTTTATGAGATCAAAGTATGCATGAAGACCCATTTGTTCATAAATTATTACCCTTAATTAGTAAAATTTATAAGAAATAATAACTTATTAAAGTAAAATACACTGTTAGAAATAAATTTCGAAATTCTACGTATATTTTTGGTTTTAAATAGTACTAGCAGCGGTCCGCGGTTTTACCCGCGTCGTGCCCGTTCCCGTGGGAATTTCGGGAATTTTTATTCGTATAAACCTTCCTCTTGAATCACTCTATCTACAATAAAAACTGAATCAAAATCCGTGGCGTAGTTTTAAAGATCTAAGCATACATAGAGACAGACAGACAGCGGAAAGCGACTTTGTTTTATACTATGTATAGATTCAAGTCGATGTTTTTGTGGTAGAGAATCGAATGTGTCAAAAGAATTTATAGCTTGCATCTGATAGTGAGGTCGGTTTCAACATTATTTAGTTGGAAGTATTAATTAAATACAGATGAATTGATAAGTTTGTGAGGATGGATGTATTGTTTTCTGCTAAACCGGTAAACGGTTTTGGATGGTGAAACTGGCAAAAGAACACCTTTTTGATTGAGTGATTTCCTTACTAATACAGATAAAATAAGCAAGCAAGCATACTACGCTTTTGGTGCATGTAAATGGAAAATTTTGGAAGAGACAAAAAGTCTCTCACTAGTTCTACACGCTAGAGAGAGAAATACAAGACATTGAACAGATTTTTTGTCTATCACGGACATTATTTTCGTCAGTCAAATCAGTCTTAGGACTGCATAGTACATGCTACTCCTACTAATATTATAAATGCGAAAGTTTGTGAGGATGGATGTATGTATGTTTGTTACTCTTTCACGAAAAAACTACTGTAGGAATTTGAATGAAACTTTACATATTATATTAATACCAACATCTATACTTATATTATCACTACATAGTATAAAATAAAGTCGCCTCTTTTTCGTGTCCGTGTGTTTGTCTGTCTGTATGCTTAAATCTTTAAAATTACGCAACGGATTTTGATGCGGTTTTTTGTAATAGGTAGAGTGATTCAAGAGGAAGGTTTTTATGTAAAAAAATTCCCGAAATTCCCACGGGAACGGGCACAACGCGGGTAAAACCGCGGGGCGCTGCTAGTAATTTATATTTTGTTTGTATGTCCGAGCTAACCTCGGGAGCTACCAGTTTGATTCGAACAATTCTTGTATATTGCCTATTCAAGAGGTAGGTAAGTCCCGCTTCCCACGGGAACGGGCACAACGCAGGTAAAACCGTGAGGCGTGGCTAGTGTATCAGTAATAAGGTATTATACATATCGACGCCATACAAACGCAAACAAACTATCAATCTGACATTCCTAGTCGTTCTAACACCATAAAATGTATTTTGCATTCACAACTGTACAGTTGTTTTATATTTAGATCTAAATGTACAAACAGTTAAGTTTGTCGTCGACCACGTTAGGTTGGTAAGTATGTTAGAGAAGGTTACTGGCCATTTGACCAGCTTTCTTTTCAGTTGTTAGATCATCTAAAGCCATGACATGGTTTCTCCGTTACCCCTGGCCTCATCCGATTCGAATAATATATATATAAAATTCAAAGTCCTGACTGACTGACTGATTGATAATCAACGCACAGCCTCAACCGCTACACCTAGAAACATGAAATTTGGCAGGTTCTTCAAGTGACGTAAGTGCACACTAAGAAAGGATTTTCGAAAATTCCTACGGGAACGGGCTCAACGCGGGCAAAGCCGCGGGGCGCTGCTAGTTATTTCTGTAACGGATAGCCACATTCAACGGGAAGGCCCTTCGCGGGTAAAACCGCGGGGCACTGTATCCTATACATAACTAAGTGATTCAAACCCTTGTACCTATTAGCAGCTCATCGAGGATGCGGTCAGCAGTCGGCGACAAACACGGCATATTGAGTAACGACATCATTACGATGTCAATCAATTCTGTTTCTCGGAACTATTACCATTCGTCAGTGGTTTGGTAGTAACTGCTGAGTAAGCTGTGGGTTTTAAGTAGTGACTATTGGTGAAACTGTGGTTTTATTTTACGTAGTATGTGCGGTTGAAGTTACTGTTAGATAAGCTATAGTTTTGTTTATACTCGTATAGTTGTTTTATTTCACGAGCACCCCTGAGCCATACTTGTAGTTGTAATAAGTATGTACGTTGTAAGTGCGTTGTAACAGCCTCCGTGGTCTAGTGGTTTGAGCGCTCGGCTCACGATCCGGAGGTTCCGGGTTCGATTCCCGGTGAGGATATCTCACAAAAATCACTTTGTGAGACTGTCCTCAGTTTGGTTAGGGCATTGCAGGCTGAATCACCTGATTGCCCGAAAAGTAAGATGATTCCGTGCTTAGGAGGGCACGTTAAGCCGTCGGTTCCGGTTACTTTCTACGGATAGTAGTCGTTACATGAGCCATGTCAGAGGCCGGAGGATTGGCGGCTCAATAACTCTGACACCAGGATTGGTCAGGTTGACCATCCACTCGATAAGAAGAAGAATACGTACAGACGCACGTGTTTGTGTGCGTAACTATTAGTACCGTAGGCAAGATCATTGTTTTAATTCATTTGATATAGGTACCTCACTTCGAATAACTATCGAATGCTTTTCTACGCTTACTGTAACCTACCATGCTGTCGCTACTTCAAAGACAATTTTGACAGCAAAAGAGACAAAGCACAGTGTAACAGTGTTTTAGTTATAACTAGTTTATTATTATGAGTCTAAAAGTTGCAACGAAAAAATAAACGTATACAAACTAAATAACATCTTGTCCAGTTAAAAACCTCCCGCCATTACTTAAGAGTAACACAGTGAAATAATACTTTATAACGTAATTCATCTCAGTTAGTACCTAGTACATCATGAGGTTTTCTTGAAAACGATGTGAAGCTTGGAGCTTTCTCTGTGGCGGCGCGGCAAAGAGGCGGCCCCTTTGATCTGAGATAGCGGCCTCTGTGATGTCCACGCACGCATTCTGTACAGTACTGTCGGGGAGGATGCGGCTTGGACACTTAATAAATGATAGAAAAAGTCAAGGTAAAAACTAGGTGAAAAGGAACATGACTAACTGTTATTTTATTGAGCTTAAAGGTATAGAGGTTCGATAACGAGATTCTTAAGATTTATGTTGTTTTCTGATTGTGTAGTGCACATAGTGTATAAAGATTGATAAGCTACCTTCATCTGAGATTAATTGACGATAGTATCATTTCTATATCACCCCTAGTTAAGTGTATTCCGAAGATCTCAAATCATTATATCAGTCCCGGTTGTTCTGATCATTAAACAACGACGTAGATCTTCAGACGTTTACATTTCATTTGCATTCTATAGCGTTAACGATTATAAATATCTAGTAAAATTAACTAAGGCTACATGTATGTAGGCTACACCCAATCTTGAACCAAACCTACAGATTGGATTCATATACTTAATTAAGCCAGTGTCACACATAATAGAGACACCAAAGTTGGCTACTAACCTGCTCGATTTTTATTACTTTTTACGTACTGTCAGCTAATCAACTCTATCACGTCTAACGCACATATTCCCCAACAGTACCTAATATTTGCCGAGACAATTCAGAGACGTATGTTTTTACGAGGAGCACTTAAAACTAGTGCCAAAAACATCGTTACAGATGTAACGGTTACAGATGTCAACGACATCTACATTCGACGGTTCCACGTTTTATTGTGTGACAAAACTAGAAACGGTAATGCTAGAGTTTAGTCTCTAGAGGTTGGTTTGGCTAGTTATAGGAACTGACAAGAATATAAGAAGAAAATGATAGATAGGAATATTATTATGGCGTTAGTAAAAATATTAGTGGAGAATGTTATAGTACAGAGAAGTTCGTTAAATCGGCGAGTAACTTATGGGCGTATTTTTCATACATTACATTTACATGTCAAAATCACTAATTTACTAATTAAATATTAATTAACGAAGTATTTGACGTCACTAAGTAACAGAGTTATTAATGTTATTAGGCGTTTTGGCAACGTTATACGCTCTGAAAGGAATATTGGGATAAAAAGTGGTAGGGCTTAACAATTCGACTGGTAATTTAAAGATGAGTGCGTTCAAAAAAACAAAACAAAAAACCTCTATTAGTGTCGATGAGGTGATGTTGAAATACCTGAATCACCTCACATATTTGGTAAGAAAGTTCGTACAAAGTCACCAAAAAACTCGTACAATTAATAACAAAAAACACACCTATAAAAATTAATTGTGTTCACCAAACTTAACCAACAAATTACCGGCCATTCTTATTGGCTTCGGGGGCTTATTGCTTCATTTATCTTCTACAATTTTACGACCAATTTAAAGTTTAAAACATTGATTAAAACTACGATAAAATCGGATAACCCTATAAGAATCAGTTGTCGGGAGATTCTGTATAAAAGTGGTAGCCTCGATAGCTTCGGCGTCTTTAATTTGTGGGCAATAAAGTACTTACTCAGGGCTTACTGCAATTTGTCAACGTCAGAGAGCAATGTATCGATGGATCGGAGATCTGTATCTCGATTACGATTATTCGATTGTTAGATACAGCGTATACGGTAGTGTAGGTGACGCATGGCAGGGGCACAGTGCAGCTAACTACGAGTATGTTACTTTTGTGCAACACAATACACTGGAATATATAGCCAAATCCCACTTACTTATATTATAAACAAACTAACAAACAAACAAAGAATCAAACTCTTCAACTTTATTATATTAGTAAAGACTAGCAGCGCCCCGTGGTTTTACCCCCGTTCAGCCCGTTCCCGAAGGAATTTCGGGAATTTTTATACATATAAACCTTCCTTTTGGATCACTCTATCTATTAAAAAACTCGCGTCAAAATTAGTAGCAGTAGTATTTGAGTTTATCGCGAACAGACAGACAGACGCGGCCGGGGACTTTTATAATACTCTATTTGTCTCATAATTCTGTGTATTAATCCATACCAAAACTCGTCATATTGTGTACTTTTGCTTGACATCCATATTCATCCTAAAACTAAGTAAAATAAAAGATTTTAATTAACAAACAACGGACCAAAGACACCGCAAGGTACTTATAACAAAACCCTAAAACAACTGTCAAACGTCAGTTTTCTCAAACTCATAGACACAACACCTTAGATACTGGAGTCAACAATATGTGCAGACCTTAGAATACAGAAAGTACTAGAAGTAGCATTCAAATGTATTTACAAGCTACACGCTGTGTCCAAAAACAGAACAAAGTCCCTCGCGTAGTGTTGTTAGCTCTCGCATTATTTGCCCATTTTTGGGGTAAATTTTGGGAGTTTCGGAGGTAATATGATAATAGAATAAAAATTGTCCTTTTCTATATAACTATGTACCTACCTGATTATCTCAAGAAATAGATAGGTATATTAAATAAAACACGGTGTTAAGGTGGATGTTTGCACACTTTTAACGGGTGATGGAAAAATTATATATTTTTATTTTATTTTATTTTATTTTAAAGTATTCGGAATACTTACAGCTAGGTACAAGAGTTACATAAAAAAAGAATAATAACTTAGGGCCAATTACAATTTTTCACTATCTAAGATGGCTAATATAGAAACATAATTTTATACCCGCTCCCCCTCTCCCCTTCTCCCTCACACGCACACCAAAAATTTGTTTAGAAATCCTATAGACTAACATACTTACTATTTAATAGGATTGTTAGGTTAGGTACATACGAGCCGCACTTACGCTTTATACTTTCTTTTTTCAAGTTGGTTAATTTTTATTATATTACTTATTAATATTCTACAACGAATTAAAGCCCTCAAAAGGTAATAATAAAAAGAAGGGTAAATCAAAACTCTTATATTGGCAACACTAACATAGATTGACGCATCACTCTCTATGACAATTGAAATCTGAGAAAATAATTAAATATTAAAATAAGACGATACCTAAATGCGATACTTACACGTGAAATGTGATCCCATCCTGTTTCTTTTTCAGACCCACTGCATTTTTACAGGTAGGAATGACACAAGACGGCATAGTTTCGTGAAATTGGTCACGGGTAAAACACGTTAGCGCGTTCCGACGGTCACAAAGTGACTGATCGGTTGCGCATCAAACTACTCTATTTAAGGCTAGTTTGAGTAGCTACAGTATTATGCGCGCTCACGGGTTCTGGTTCTTCTGTATTCTGAGGTGCAGACATAGTTGTTAGCGACGACGTCTGCGTGTCAATTATATATTCTTACTAGCAGCGCCCCGCGGTTTTACCCGCGTTGTGCCCGTTCCCGTGGGAATTTCGGGAATTTTTTTACATAAAAACCTTCCTCTTGAATCACTCTACCTATTACAAAAAACCGCATCAAAATCCGTTGCGTAATTTTAAAGATTTAAGCATACAGACAGACAAACAGTGTGACAGACACGAAAAAGAGACGACTTTATTTTATACTATGTAGTGATAAAGTATTTGTGTATGTATATGTAGTAGTATCAGTTAATTAGATTCCATAACACAAGCTTAGAGCTTACTTTGGGTCTAATTAACGTGTGTGAATTTTGTCCGGGTATATTATTTTTTAAGTCTGCCTGACACAGTAGTGCGGGGTAAACCTAACCAATCCACAGGAGTATTCGAATGAGCCAGTGCATCGCAAATCAAGGAAGCGACCAGCACTCGAGTCACTCAAATGCAAAGCGGATTGGTCCGTTTGACCAAGTTTAGAATATCAATATGTTTTGTTAGCGCTATTCGAATACAGATGCGTATCGATACGTGTATAATCGAGTATGTATTACGATGATTGTGATCGGCAATCATAAACTGTATTGGAAGGGTATGGTCATGAGCGGCGTGTGTAACATTTGCTGTTGGATACATTTTTATTTAATAATCCTAATATATTATAAATGCCAAAGTTACTCTGTCTGTCTGTCTGTCACGCTTTCGCGCCAAAACTACTGAGCCGATTTGAATGAAATTTCGTACACAGTTAGCCCAGACTCTGAGAAAGGACAAAGGCTACTTTTTATCGCGAAATTTTTACAGAAACGAGTAAAACTGACCGACGCTGTCCTGTAGTAGTAGTAGTAGTAGGATAAGTCTGTAATGTCCCACGGCTGGGCAAAGGCCCTATGTAACCGAACATATCAGCACATTGAAAAGGATTAGGCGTAACCACCACGCTTGCCTAAAGCGAGTTGGTAAAATCAATCCCGAGCCATTTCTAAAGCGTCCTATAAAACCTAGACATTAAGGGCTCCCACACAAAACTGCGATGCGATGCGATGCGAATTCCATTTAATATATTCATCTCTTTTCTTTGTACTGTAGTAATGGCGATAGATATAACTATTTTTCAGTTCGCATCGCATCGCATCGCAGTTTTGTGTGGGAGCCCTTAGACTTTGACATATAATACCTAGAAATTAGACTTTGACATCAAAGGATTTAGACGCAATATATTATATAGATGTACCTACTTATATTACGCATGTAACTATCAGTTATTCTGTGGCACATGGTTCAACTATCATCAGATCAAAGCTTGGAATAAGGAAGAAAGTTAATAGAACATATCGAGATGCACAGTTATCTGGCATTTATTCAAAATCTGTTGTGTTGTGAGCCTAGTGGGTCGGTTAAGATTGGTGCACACATAGATTAATAAATATTGAGTAGACTCTGTAAAGATTTTAGTTCGTGCACTAGGTTTTTGACTAGTAGTATTATTTGAAAAGTGATAAATATATCTTGTTTGAAATGTGGTGCTGGAGGCGAATGGAAAGAATAAGCTGGACGGAAAAGAAAAGCAACGAGGAAGTGTTGAATCTAATAGGGGAAAAGAGAGCAATACTAAAGACGATAGAAATCAGGAGAGGAAAGATGTTTGGACATCTTTTACGACACGACGAGTTTATAAAAACTATAACAGAAGGACACATAGAGGCAAAGAGAGGAAGAGGAAGGCCAAGAAGGGCATATGCAGACCAACTGAAGGAAAGAGCAAAAGTCGTGTCGTACGAACAGCTGAAGAGGATGGCAGATGACAGAGGAAAGTGGAAAGAACTCCATCGACAAGAGCCCAGCTCTTAAGTTTAGAAGAAGAGATAAATATATCTAACAGTAGCAGCGTTGCACGGTTTTACCCGCGTTGTGCCCGTTTCCGTGGGATTTTCCCGTTGAATGTGGCCATCCATTACAAAAAGATTTGTTCGATTCGGAGAGGTGATTACCGAGATTAGTCTGAATATATAAATTTAAAAAAAATTACCTCTTTATATGTATTAATAAGATATATATAGATAAGATATTTCAAGAAGATGTATTTTAATTAATCCTACTCCTACTTATATTATAAATGCGAAAGTGTGTAAGGATTATTGTGTATGGATGTTTTGATGTATGTATGTTTTTTACTCCTTCACGAAAAAACTACTGGAAGGATTTTGATGAAACTTTAAAGAAATATAGAGTGTACATCAAAATAACACATGAGATACATTTTACCCCAAAATTCCCGCAGAAACGGGTAGCACCGCCTCACCGTCGCAATTAGTATTATATCTAAAGGTTATAAAAGCGCCTGTATGAAACAAATGAAAGTTGTATAATTGCAAATAAATAATATTCCCACACAGCGTAGTGCAAAGATTACACTATCTATCACAATATAGTAATGGTAAACTCTCCAGTGAGTGTATCCCTCTCTTTACAGCCACTGAAGTGTACTCTCGCATCTAATGTCAGTGCATTTCAATTGAATGCGCCGTCAGAGATGACAAGCATCCATCTTGTCACCAACGCTTAACATAACATACAACATGCTAAATATACTCCTCTGTTATGTCGGGTAATACTCACTGACTGGGGTCATTTGTATTTGTATAAGATTAGCGGTTTCCGTATGTTGAGCTTTGTTTGGATTGAGCAAGTAGACGACTCCAGTGTTGGTCACAAGCCCACACGAAAAGATTGAAGGAATTAATGAAATAGGTATACCTACTCTTTTTATATTTTTACTTGTCCCAAAATGTGGACAATTTTCCAGACGAAGACGACTACTCCTGAAGAGGAAAAAGGTTTAGAGATAGAGTATAAGAATGAAATAAAATCACTAAACATTTTTCCTCTTCAGGAGCAATCGTCTTCGGCTGACAAACACATTGGTCCACATTTTGGGGCAAGTAAGGAAAAATAGAGTATTACTAAAGTAGGTATTACAAAGTCATTCCGATGAACCTACCTAAAAAATTTCGATACCTATTACCAAGTCTCATACGGTTAACAAAATAACTAACTTTTTCCTGAGCAACTTATCGAACAAATTATTAACCTACAAGCCGCGCCCGGCGGTATTACCCGCGTTGTACCCGTTCCCGCAGGAACTTGGGAATAAAATGTATCCCATATGTTATTCTGATATATAATTTATATGACTGTAAAGTTTCATCCAAATCCGTCCAGTAGTTTTTGCGTGAAAGAGTAACAAACATCACCATACATCCATCCTCACAAACTTTGGCATTAATAATATTTAAGTACGATACCAAGTCATTTTGCGGTTTAACTTAACAATTGACAATGGCAACCTATCTCCCAGCTCTTGGCTGCAGCCCAACTGAATCACCAAACAATGCGCTTACGCATCCTCACTTCCTGGCAACGTAACGGATGATTCAACTATTTGTTTATTTACCTTCAAACACGCGTAGTAATATATTGTTACAGGGTGTGCTAATGGCGTAGGTTGAGTAAGCAATCCTACTAATATTATAAATGCAAAAGTTTGTGAGGATGTATGTATGTTTGGTACTCTTTCACGAAAAAACTACTGGATGGATTTGGATGAAACTTTACAGCAATATAGGTTATACATCAGAATAACACATGGGATACATTTTATCCCAAAATTCCCGCGGGAACGGGTACAACGCGGGTAACAACGCCGGGCGCGGCTAGTTTGCGAAAAAGTTGACTCATTGCTATTGTTAAGCAACGTGCAGCTCGGATGTACTTGGATGGGTAGTAGATAGTTGTACTTGTATATGAACGCATACCACGAACCATACTTCGGAGAACACGTTAAATTGTCGGTCCCAATCGTTTCAGCCTAAGACTATTTCGCAGGTCTTTAGGCGGTCTAAAAACTCCGCCATTGACCATTGGCCATTGACCTACACGAACTTACTTACAGAGAGCTGGGATTACATCTTAACCAACTTTAAAAACTTCACATATCTTCGTTGTTTTTAAAAATAACGTTAAAAACTCACATTTTTAATTGATTACAAGAGAGGAAGTAGTCTGAAGTGATAATAAAGTCTAACGTTTATTCATGGACAAAACTAGGATCCTAGGATCCCTAGTAAAATACTTATATTAGGTGAATAGTTTTAGTAATATGTAAAGAGCTTATAGTACGTCAAACAACTATACTGCACACCCTGTATTTGCGAGTAAAAATGAATGATGGGATTAGTCATATTTTTGTGTAAACTGCATTATTTTTAGTACTGTAATATTTTTTAACTTTTCCGTGAGCAAAAGTCATATTTACAAACTTATGACATACTTTGTCATAAGTCCTGTCTGTAAGTTCGTGTGTGTTTTGTTTGTCTTAAGTTCGTAATAATCTCAGAAAATTAAATTTCTTAAGTTATTATTTTGTCTGTAGTATGAGCTGATTTTCATGCAAATTTTACCAACAGACAGAAAATTAAAGAGGATGATTTTTTTGTATTTGTTATTATTAACTTATGCTAAAACATACACCGGACTTGTTCATACGCCCCTACTCAAAAACGTCCATTACATCAACATTGAACTAATTGTAGTAATTTTTGAATTTTTAATGAGATTTAAAGAGTGATTTTGATATGTAATGCACATATCAAAATCACTCTTTAAATCTCTACTAAGAAAGCATTTGACGTGTTTGAGTAATGGCGTATCGCGTAGATAATTAATTATTAATTTTGGGAATTAACTATTTTAAGATACATAGATGATACATAGTTATGATGTATAGTTTTTCTTTGGTACCAACATGCCCATTGCATGTAAATAAACTATTACGGACATTTTATTATTTTGTTTGTTATCCGAGCGCTTATAAAGTGGGTGTGATGATTAATGCTTGCACGTGTTATGGGATACACGTTTATACAGTTAAAGACTAGACAAGGACAATATCTACTCGTAGTACTTGTAGGCCCTTATTAATAAATCCGGTGTAACTTAAACACTGTTACACTGCGTTTTGTCTCTTTTGCTCTTCGGAATATTGCGTATGTCAGAAAGTGACAAACCATTTGATAGTTAAAATGTTCTTACGCGTTTAATAATAAGACCCCTGGAATTTAAATCAACCATTAACTGATTAGCGTATTTTGTTAATTCATTACGGACAGGTTGCATTAGAACTTTTAATACTTTTTAGTTCCTATGTTTAAAAAACAAAAGCTGTTCGTTCAAAATTGTATTTTATATGGTACTAAATAGAATACTTTTTAATATAAATGTGATTTGACTGAATGAATTTAAAAATGCTTCCGCACTACATGTCACAAATTAACCTCTCCTATGCAATCTTTTGACCTATAATAGACAGTATTATGAAAAATTGTCTTCAGTCAAGATTTTAACTATTATCTATACCAAGAGTTTTCGTTTAAATCTATAAAAATTTGATAGTTTCGATAGCATAACCATTTCTAAAATGAGGTGAAACTTGAAAAAACTTTCTCCTGTTATAAAAAAAACACTGTCTTCAAATATTCTTGTCCCGTGCCACAACCGTTTACATCATCACGCCATACTCAAGTAAGAGAAATATGAAAGTTTCTCACAGAAAATAAACTGAAGAACTCAATATGTTGTATTTCAAGAAAGTAATTATCTCAAAAACAAAAAACTATTCACCATCCAGTAAAAAAATCTCTGCCAACTCCACAAAGCACTGTAGGACGACATAGTACAATCGACACTCCATTCCTATTCAAAAACCTTTAAATAAGGAAAAGCAACTAAAAACAGTTAACCGCTAGAACAAAGAGCAGTTAACCATTAGACCGCAAGTAATTACCAAGTATGAGTAACTCATGAAGCATGTCAAGCAGGCAATCGCTGGTCAGATGTAAAGCTAAGTGCGATGCAAGGATATCAGTGGTGGGTGTAGTGCTAGCGGTATGGGATAGACGGAACAATCTATTAAAGGATGTAGAAATACAACTGAACCAATTCACACACAGTTAATTGGACCCAAACTAAGGTTTAAAAGCTTGTAGTATGGAATCTAAGTATCTGATATTAATAAATATGTATCTACACTAATATTATAAAGAGGAAAACTTTGTTTGTTTGGTTGTAATGAATAGGCTCAAAAACTACTGGACCGTTTTTAAAAAAAATTTCACTATTCGATAGCTACATTATCTACGAGTAACATAGGCGAGTTACATATTTTTCATCCCGAAATTCCCACAGGAATGGACACAACCCGGGTAAAACCGCGGGGCGCTGCTAGTATATAATAATAATAATAATATTACCCGGACAAATTCACACATTAGACTCAAATTTAGCTCTAGGCTTACACAAAAACATTAAAGAAATATTTAAGCTTTAAGCACTTTATATATCTATGAAAAAACTATACTATTCAAGGAAATAGTACTTCGCCTTGTGCAAGGTTCCCGTAGGAATTTCGGGATATAGTTTCGAAAAATGATTTTGAATAACTTTGTCTGTTGATCATCAATCGGTTTAATCGTTACACCATGTTACTGGATGTCGTCATCGGAAGATGAAGATGTGCTTGCGCTTATACAAATACTCAATGTAAATATAAAAAAGCGGTCTCATTCATACTTAAGAACGAGCGATAAAGGCGGTGCGTTTAGTTAGATGGACACGAGAATTGAATATCCAATTAAGATTACCATTAAAAGTTATAACTAACTACTTTTTATCCTCTGTTCACGGCTTATCTCGCGTAGTACCTAACCGGATAAAATCTACCTACTTATGGTAAGTTATGAGAGAGTATACTATCGAAATACTTACCAAATTTCATAAAAAACCGGTCAAGTGCGAGTCGGTGTTAACAGTCTTCTAATAGAAATAGAATGTCACAAAATGGCGGACAGGCGAGCAAGCGTCGCGGAGGAGGCGCGCTCCGTGCCCGCGCCTCGCCCGCGCCGCGTCCACGCCTCGCCCGCGCCCCGTCCGCGCCTCGACTCTTGTTCTGTTAGCGCAGTTACATAAAAAACAAAGAGATTTTTAGAAGAGGCGCGTCCGCGCCGCGCCCGCGCCTCGCCCGCGCCTCGACTTTCGTTTCTGTTAGCGACGCGCCTCATACAAAAGAGAACCGACGGGCGCACGCTTAACGCAGTGTTGACCCTTACACTTGGGTTGGGTATTAACCTACTCGAACGTACTTACTGTCATCTATTACAAAAAAAAAATCATCTTGATCATGAAATATTGCATTAATAAGGTTATTAATCTTACAGTTCTCAAAGTAAGTATTAGCCTGTAATGTCCCTGCTGGCCAAAGGTCTCTCTTCTCACTGAAGATATCAGTATAGTGAGGAGGATTAGGCATAATCACCACGCTTGCCAAATGCGTGTTGGTGATGACGAACCCGAGCCATGTTTGAAAAGTAGGAAACATGTTTTACGCTGGACATGGGAATTGAACCCGGGACCTCAGTTATGGCATATACTAGACTACCGAGGCGTCGCTCAAACACCTTCCAAAATCTCCATCTACGCTTTTTCAACGATCCTATACGTTTTAACGTTATGCCTCCTCAGTTTACTGTATCGTCGTTTGTCCCGACCGGAGAGACTTCTGTGACTTTAATATCGCATTAAAACTACAGTTGTTTACCATTAATGTGTTCATTTAAGGAGTTATAAATCTGTTTTCAATCTACCGTCGTAATTAAACAGGAGATTAGACGGTACTTAGCTACTAATCAACCGTTGTTCTACGGTGAACTGAAGTAGGTAAATGACGAAATATTTTAGTGTATAGTTATTGTGATTGTAAATTTCTATAGCAGAATAGTTAGCGAATTATGGACTCTTTTGGTTTATATTAGTTCTGTTGGCGCAATAAAGTTTGGAACGTAAATCTATACGTAAAAGCGAACATCACGAAAACTCAAAAACTATAAGTGTCATGAGCCCTTTTGGACGTAATATGGGATTTTATAACATTCAACCCCTAACAGAGTAAAAGAACCATTCGCTTTCACTGAAAGCGAAGCGGGGGTAGGATGCTAGTTTTGCTAAATTCGAGTAGGTTAACCTCTGACATGGTCTAACGATTGAAGCAACCGGAGCCGACAATTTAACGTGTCCTCCTCACGGTAGTGCTGAAATGCAAATGCCAGTATCGGTCACCCATCTTAGTAATGACTGAACTGCACGTTGCTTTACTTTACGTTAATAAAATAGCATGTTAATATTTTGACATACAATTTTGTTCCAAAATGGCAACTCTGTAATATTAATATGAAACACGGTAATGCCACGACTAAACATTGAACCCAGTAAGTGGGTGCCATTACAACCGCTGATCTAAATGTACACCCGTACAAGGAATCACCGCCACAACTAAATCGCCATTTTGTAAAACTAAATTGGTACTAGTACACGAAGTTTCATGCGGCTTACAACAAAAACTTGTTCAAGTTTGAGCTCTATACAATTGTGTTAGAGGTCGGTTTCGGTTTGAGGACTATAGACAAGATTGATGTGGAATTAAATGTCATTTTTGATATGGCAATAATGGCGACATCTAGTGTCGGAGTTGAGTAAAAGGCGATCGGTTGTCTAAAGGGCACATGCCAGAATATTACTTAACATCACATCAAGTAAGAATGAGCTATCGCGTACAGCCATTCAATTTCCTTTACACCATAAAACGTCACAAAAGACAATTTAAGTTGTTAATTTTGTAAAAATTAAAGGAAAAAAATTCACCTGCGTAATAACGTTGTTACTGTAAAGAATTATTAATAGCTCCATATTTAATTTAACGCAGTAGCCGCATGCATTATTCATGCGTTTTAAAGTAGAGACATAATATGGGCATGGCTAGTTTAAAATTAATTGTGGAGGAATAAACATCCAAATAAGGCGAAAGTCATTTAATGGCCTAATTTTTAAGTGTTTTAGTTACACCTGCGTTAATGAAATAACTCGTTCGTTTGGTATAACGTTAACAGGACGATTAAATATATAAATACAATGGTCCTACTATCTACCCCGGTCTGTATGAAATAAAAAATAACTTTATAATATAAGAACATACTTAACCGGAATACAAGTTTTTATTTTTGAATAATTTCTTTTGTAATGGATAGCCACATTCAACGGGAAGGTTGGAAGGCTATTTTTCATCTCAAAATTCCCACAGGAACGGGCACAACGCGGGTAAAACCGCGGAGTGCTGCTAGTCAAATTATATAGTTTAGTCAAAGTGTTTGTTGGTTTCAATACGTAAATTAAACGCTAGAAATATAAGTTAATTCAATAGAAAAATGCGGGTTTAAAGTCCCTAAAAAACATCCCACAATACTTAAATGCTTCATTAGAAGAGATTTATTGAGAGATTTTGACAATAACATTGGAACAAATACGTCAATTAATTAAGTGTCGATTTAATGGACGTCTTTGAGTATTAGAGTTAGACACGAGGGACACAGAACGTAAAATTCCTTTAAAATCACTTCAACTCCCTTCACAGGTGAAACTACAAGACATTATTATAATAGGTAAAAGCGAATAAGTTTGTCTCAGAGACTGTACCGCGTAAGATGTTAACATACAATTTATGTTCACAAACGTAAACTAAGCGAACACAGCCACATAAATAGATCAGAGGAGCTGCCAATTAATGTAAATTTTAAAATAATGCTCAGCCAAAGTCGGGTTGTTTATTTATATTATTTGGACATCGCAATGTCGATTTACGGTGTTTTTTGTGGATACATTCGCGGACAAATTAAACTTTTTCATGGAATTACTGTACTTAATTGACACTTTGAATGTTAAGCGCTGTTGACGATGAGCGAGATTAATTTCAAGATCTTAGGCCGATACTGCGTTACGCGTGCGCACGCCGCGGTTTTATACAAAAATGAACCGTCGCAGGCGCCCGTCGCGTGCGGTGTCATACAAAAGTGAACCGTCGCGTGCGCCCGTCGCGTGCGGTGTCATACAAAAGTGAACCGTCGCAGGCGCCCGTCGCGTGCGGTGTCATACAAAAGTGAACCGTCGCGTGCGCCCGTCGCGTGTGGTGTCATACAAAAGTGAACCGTAGCGGGCGCCCGCGACGGGTGCACGCTTAACGCAGTGTTGGCTCTAAGAGCGAGTTGTAAGTTGGGGAATTCTAGAAGACAAAGATCTTTTCACATTATATGATGTTACCGAGCGAGTTGTGAGATCTTAATGAACTCGCTATTAACACAATTAATATAAGAATACTTATATTGTGATATTAACGCCCTTTCTCAGAGACTTAAAATGTTTCATAATAGAGATTTCATGAGCGATTTAGACAGGTAATGTACGAAACATTACGTCAATTAGTTAAGTATTCGTTTAATGAACGTCTCTAAGTGCGACAGTGAGAAACTTATCAACTCCCTAAGTTATAAAAGCCCATAGATAAAGCGTTCTTCCATTGTTCTCATTTTTCTTTTTTTTTAATGTTGACTCATTAGGGTGCCTGTCCATGGAAGCGGAGCGAGGCTGCAGAGCGGAGAAACGGAGATATATTAACCAATAGGATTGCATACAATCTCCGGTCAGATATTTTATGCAATCCTATTGGGACAGGTACCCTTATGGTGTTTGTATATTGTAAGACAACGATATAGCCAGTAATAACCAGCCTCAGTTACCAGGTCATCTATATTATATAAAATAAGTTAGTGTTAGTTACACCATTTATAACTCGTAAACGGCTGGACCGATTTTAATATTTCTTTTTTATTTTATTTATCTTGGTAGGAATAGGATAATAAGTAATTAATAAGTAATAAAAATCCCGAAATTCCCACGGGAACGGGTGCGTTGCGGGTAAATGATAAAGAAGCCCTTTAATCAACAGTTTACCTACCTAGTAAAAGACTCACACGTCAATAAGGTATAAACTTTCTATTCCCCGTCTAATCGACACTGTGGCCAATTAATTACCCGATGCATTAAAATCCTAGCAGGATATTTAATTAATTAGATATAATGCAATTAAGATAATAGGAAATCTTGGTAAAGGGGCAGGGCCGGATTCGGGATTTGAAGTTGGGGGCTTGATAATAGTGAAGGTATTATTTAAGGTAAGGTTTTATTTACCGGGAAATCAAATTACGTTTTAAAGTTAGATGTTTGAGTTCAGAAGCTGAACTGGTAAGTCCATTAGAACCACCATCCTTTAGAAACGATTTTTGAGGAAAATAGCTAAGAACCACTGCAAGGAAACTGGCTTAAAATGAAAAAACCGCATCGAAATAGGTCCATCTGTTTGAGAGATACGATGCTACAGACAACGAAATAGAGAAGTTACGCAGTGCTTCGATCTTCCATGCCACAGACAGACATTGTATTTGTAATAAGATACAGATAATTTTAGGAGAGCTGGAGCCCTTTTACTTCCCAATATGGGGGAGATTGAGTGATTTATCCCCTCCACCCCTTTTCCTAAATCCGCTACTGTCCAAAGTAGTACTTCCAGTATTTAAGTCCCGTTGCAGTATTGTGCATTTGTGTAAACAGCAATCACTATAGCCCATTACTGGAGGGCCCTAGGGTCAATGATAGTTCCGCGGCTAGTCGCAGCGTGGTCACACTTGACTCGAAGGGCAAAGGGCAACTTTCGACACCCTTTCTAATACAATTAAGGGTTTTATTGGCAATGCCTTGCTTTCTACGTTGTATGCAATTTAGTCGATAGTTTTACCTGTTTAGTTTGTTGAAAATTGTTCATGAAAATTGTATATGATTTTGGTGCCTTGTTTGACCTGTTATAGTCATTTAAGTTAAGCAATATATAGTTTATAGAATGGACACTAAAGATACAAGGTTCTATTCCTGATTTACCTTTAAATAAATATATGTTTTTGTACAACTTTCTTCACTACATAGTATAAAACAAAGTCGCTACTTTTGTCTGTTTGTTTGTCTATATGCTTAAATCTTTAAAATTACGCAACGGATTTTGATGCGGTTTTTTGTAATAGGTAGAGTGATTCAAGAGGAAGGTTTATATGTATAAAAATTCCCGAAATTCCCACGGGAACGGGTACAACGCGGGTAAAACCGCGGGGCGCTGCTAGTAAACTAAATAAAAGTCAAATATATTTTTATTCAGTTTTGGCCCCAGAAAGGCTCTTTTGAACGTACCACCCTTTCGGAAGAACATCAGCAGATAAGAATGGGCAAGAAACTCTGCTGGTTATCTTTTTTAATAAGGATATAATACAATTGAATACTTATAAGTACAGAATCCATGTCAAAATCAGGTTGTGTTGCAGGTGCAGGAATTTGACTCCAGACACATTTGTCCTCAATTCAATCAGTAACGCTTTAGTATTCTTTAGTCCAATACAATTAAAATCATAAAACAATGTAATCAATCTTGAAAATCATTACATTTGTAATAAAATAAACTGAATATAAATAATGTAGGACTCATGTCCTAGCTTCAATGAACTTTGAAGGACAGTTTCCTGTGAGTTACGAGCAGCGGAATAAAATGCAAGACATCTGGGCACTGCAGGCTAATGACAGGACAAGGGAAATGTTTAGACGAAACATGGTACAATGGGCTTTATTCAGAGACATTTTTCCTAACAAAAGTTCTCTGTATCTCTAAGGACCGTACTCAGAAGCGTTAATGCTTCCTTAGTAGAAATTTTATTACTGATTTGACATGTTTTTCTCGTCTCACTGAAGATATCAATTCCCAGAGAAGGATTTGTAGAAAACGCCTTACCCTGTAATGTCCCATTGCATCGCAACCTATAAACGCTCAATGAAGATACAGGTTAAAAAATAAAGGTAACGATATGGTGTCTTACTTGAACTATTATCCACGGTATTGTAAAAAAAACATACTGAGGATCCTTTATTCTTTAAGCTATTCCGCGAAATGGTTTGACTCGCGATCGAATAGATGGCGCTAGGGTGAACATTCGTGCATCGCGCTTTCTTTCCCAGATTTGCGCCCATACATTTTGCTGAGCAGGAACAACATCTTCGCTTTTATTAAATACCTAAATATAAATAACTAGCAGCGCCCCGCGGTTTTACCCGCGTTGTGCCCGTTCCCGTGGGAATTTCGGGAATTTTTATACACATAAATCTTCCACTTGAATCACTCTATCTATTTAAAAAACCGCGTCAAAATCCGTTGCGGAGTTTTAAAGATCTAAGCATACATAGGGACAGACAGCGGAAAGCGACTTTGTTTTATCCTATGTAATGATTTCTAAGTAGTAAGGTTTGAAACAATGTAATGTTCAGTAACTGTCTATCCGTTTCCTCTGGTCCTATCACTGATGATTATCATGTACGCCCGCGGTCAGACGCATCCACCAGATGATTCGAGGACTGCGTCATCAAGATGGATGACTGCCGCCGCACCTTGCATACTAACCAACTATACAGGGTGGCACTTATACATCGGTAAAAGTAAGTTCGTGTAGGTCAGTGGCCAACCCTGGTGTCGGAGTTTAGACCGCCTCAAGGCCGCTGACTTGGTCTATTAGTTGAAAAAACCGTGATTGATAATTTGACGTGACGCACTATGCACGGTGGTTAATGAGTCAGTATGGGCAAGTCTAAAAATATAACTGCTGCCCTCAGAGTACATACAGGCGTCCATTAAATCGACATTTAATTATTAGACGTAATTTTTCATACATTATACATCAAAATCTTCTTCTTCATCGAGTGGATGGCCAACCTGACCAATCCTGGTGTCAGAGTAATTGAGCCGCCAAAGGGCTCTGACATGGCTCAAATAACGACTACTATCCGTAGAAAGTAACCGGGACCGACGGCTTAACGTGCCCTCCGAAGCACGGAATCATCTTACTTTTCGAGCAATCAGGCGATTCAGCCTGCAATGCCCTAACCAAACTGAGGAAAGTCTCACAAAGAGATTTTTGTGAGATATCCCCACCGGGAATCGAACCCGGTACCTCCGGGTGGTGAGCCGGGCGCTCAAACAACAAGACCACGGAGGCTGTTAATCACTCATTAAAAATCTATAAGAAAGCATTTGACGTTTCTGAGTAGGAGCGTTAAGACTGTTGCGACTACAATTTGCACTCAGCCTTAACCAACGGTAGTAACAAAAAAAAATTAGTAAGGCGTTATATTTTACCATCAAAGCCCCTAAATTAAAGGAACTAAAAAAAGAACTTGCAAAACCAGTAAGCAAAACAATTTAAACCGCAGAATACACCGTCCGTCATTATCAACGTTCATAAATCTTGATCGAATGAAATGGTTCTCATTTCACACCAAATAAGTTAGGGTAGCGGTGCGCGGGCGCAAAGGGGCAATTATATTCAGGAGGAATAAGGACGAATGGGTAGACGGAGTGAGAAAAGGAGAAAGAGAAAATTCAGGAAGAATTAGGTAGAATGAGAAAAGGGCCCGTTCAATTTAAGCGTTTTAAGTCGTCCAGCTTCATACATTTTCTATATAATTATACTGATATAATAAAGCTTAAGAGTTGGATTCTTGTTTGAACGCGCTCATCTCAGAAACTTCCAATCCGATTTGAATAATTATTTCCGTAACGGATAGCCACATTTAACGGGAAGGTTATAGGCTAATTTACATCCCGAAATTCCCACGGAAACAGCAAAAGGGGATTTTTTTCGAAATCTGTTCATAAGTAACAAAGATGACGGGTAACAAACATTAAAAAAAATTAAAAAGACAAATTGTCGTGTCATTGAGAACCTCCTAGTGTCATAGAAGTCTGTTAAAACCTGGCTCAAGCCGTCTATGTTCTGACAGAGGCTAGGCAGTAAAGTCCCAATGTCCCACTGCATCGTGTAGGAATCTACCCACACATCCGCGTTAACTAGAACGTAATTAAACTTACATCAAGTGTACAATGACTATGGAGGTGTTGACATTAAATACCATTTAGCATTCAAATTGTTTAAATTTATGATCAAGCGACGATAAGTAATAGCCAATAAAATTCGAGTTATAGTCCGATTGTATCACTCGCCGAAATGACCACAGCCTGTGATTGATATTTATTTCATTTCACTACTAACACAGGGATCATTTGACAAGCCCGTTGGCACAGTGGCAGTGAGAGCGCTTATTGTGTCGGGGTTGCGGGCTCGATTCCCGCCCGGAGTCACCAATAATATGTGCATACATAGTTGTTGGCGACGATGTACGATGGGTGTCAATTATATATTCTTATAAAGTATTTGTGTATGTATAGGTATGTAGTAGTATCAGTGAGTTAGATTCCATAATACAAGCTCAGAGCTTACTTTGGGTCTTATAAATCGAGTGTGAATTTGTCCGAGTATATCATTATATTATTGTCATACTAACATAGTATTTTTGTTGAGTTTGGCGATATCAGCTTTACTCTTTTTCAGACTTTCAATCCACTCGAAACGTTATGAAATCAAAGTAAGTGTTTGTTTTTACTTAAACAACCTTCTGTGCAGCGAAAAAACCCGTAGCAATACGTTAATAATGATGTGAGCTTTCATGGAAAATCCGTTATAAACTAACTGCATTTACTTCTCTACTTTAATTCCCTATCGATCAAACCAAATCTATGCCAAAAGTAAAGTAAAGTAAAGTAAATTAGCCTGTAATGTCCCACTGCTGGGTAAAGGCATCTCACCTCACCGAAGATATGAGTACAGTGAGGATGATGTTGTAATCACCACGGTGCCTAATGCAGGTTGATGAACTCAAATAATAATAATAATTGCCTATAATGGTTGGTGATCCCGAGCCTTGTTTGAAAAGTAGGAAACATGTTTTCGCTTTCATGCCGAATGTTCACAAAATATCATGCCATCATAACAAGGTTATCTCTCTCCTATGGCTGAAAGTTTCAGACTTTCATTGATTGATACACTGTATACTCTATCGTCCTTCAATTAGGCGAGTTCCAAGAACAAATACATTGACCTGTTGAACAAAGCACCGTCTATCCATTTCCACATACACCAGAAGCTCTCAACCTATGGTTTAAAAGGGAAAACAAATGACGATCACGGAAAAACTATAGCTTTCAAATTGGTTTAATTTTCTGACAATTGTTTATAATAATCTTTATCAAACTTTAGAGATTTTTACGGACTACGGGTTTTTTCGCGGCACAGAATGATTAGTAAGTTAATAATTGTTTGTAGAAAAAATGTTTGCTATGCCTTACGGAGTCGAGAATGTCCGCTACACCCAATAGGCGGAGCCAGAAATTTGTTAGGGGTTTTCAGGGGTTCTCAACCTTTTTATAAAGCGTCCAAAAGGTTGACAGCCCCTGCCTACCATTTACCCTAATGATATTCAGTGTTCGTTATAATTATGAAGCTACACATGGATCCCCGGTGATTACACCTGTGATACGGAGTAGATTTCAATTTCAACATCATACATATGAATGAAACCAACCGCAGGGGAAGCGATTTTGAATTGTGATGTGTGATACGGTGTTCGCGGGTTAGTTTCGTTTCTTATTGACCGATTTCAAAAAAGAAAGAATGCAATGTTTTTTTTCCTATAAGTGAGTATGTTCGAGTAGATCAGTGGTCAACCCTGGTGTCCTAGTTTTTAAACCGCCTTCGACATGGTCGAACGATTGATACAACCGGGACCGACAATTTAACGTGCCCTCTAAAGCGATGTAGCAAAATACGAGTATATATGAACGGATTTTGTTAAATTTTAGAAAACAGCCGTTTATAATACATACTAGCCGCGCCCCGCGGTGTTACCAGCATTGTACCCGTTCCTGCGGGCATTTCAGGATAAAGTGTATTTTATGTGTTATTCTAACCAATTTTACTGGAAAGTTTTACCCAAATCCGTCCAGTAGTTTTTTCCTGATAGAGTAACAAACATACATCCATCCTCACAAAATTTCGCATATATAATATTAGTAGGATTGATATCATACAGTGTGTTTTATAACCGGAAATTCAAAATGTAACCACAGGGCGCTGCTTGTTACTATTTTATTCCAAAATAAAGAGTTACAATACGTTTCTTTTGTACAATCAGTCAACTTGCAGGTGCGCAAGCGCATCAACCTGTACACATCATCGAGCAATCACAAAACAGCATACGTCGCTCCACCAATCATCGCACTTCGAGCTTTAAAACTGACCAATTAGGGATGAGTATTCAAAATTCGAATTCGACTAAGGGACGTTACAGACTTGAAAACTTAGTTTATTACAATCAGAAGTGACTACCGAACTTTTATGAGTTTTGAATGATTAATTGTGATCAATTTGCAGAATTACATCATTAGTATTACAGTGTGTTGTTGTCTTTAGTTATTAATTTTTATTCCTTAACGATTGGCAGACTTGTGAAGTGGCCATAATTCTAATTAATTTTAAATTAAGTATCATGCATTAAATTACAAGTTTATTAATGTATTACTCAACAGCCTCCGTGGTCTTGTGGTTTGAGCACCCGGGTCACGATCCGGAGGTTCCGGGTTCGATTCCCGGTGGGGATACCTCACAAAAATCACTTTGTGAGACTGTCCTCAGTTTGGTTAGGGCATTGCAGGCTGAATCACCTGATTGCCCGAAAAGTAAGATGATTCCGTGCTTCGGAGGGCACGTTAAGCCGTCGGTCCCGGTTACTTTCTACGGATAGTAGTCGTTACATGGGCCATGTCAGAGGCCTTTGGCGGCTCAATAACTTTGACACCAGGATTGGTCAGGTTGACCGTCCACTCGATGAAGAAGAAGAAGAATGTATTACTGAGTAAGTTCGAGTAGATTAGTGCCTAACCCTGGTGTCGGAGTTTATAGTCCGCCGAAAGGCCTCCGACATGGTCTAACGATTGAAACAACTGGGACCGAGAATTTATGGTATACTCCGTAGCACGGTAGCGCTCAGGTAAAAATACCACTATCAGCCATCCATTCAAGTAGGGGCCGAGCTGCACGTTGCTAACACTCGCGATGGTCATATCGGGCGCTACTATATTTGCTTTATGTTACTCCTCACTAACAAACTTGATATAACTTTGATATTATAAAGTTATCAAGATAAGTTGAATTTTTTAGTTTAAATAACTTATCAACTAACGGGGTACCATGGTGCAGCAACAGCGGCGGTGACAGCAAATTTTTAGGAAAAAGATTATTGTTCGCACTCACACAATAATTTTTTAGCTTCCACATCTAGCGAATATAATGAAGAAGAAGACATCAAGGGGTTGCACTCCGGGAGTGCTGGCAGAAGTAAAAACTTTAATATCAATCTTACGAATGTTCGATCAGGCCACGCGTCCTGACGCAAGTTTTACATTTTGACCATCGCAAAAAAGTGTACAACGCCGCTAAAGAAGATTTCACTTCAAAAATATTGCACATTTGCTCCTACACAATTTTATGGCTATATAATTAAAATTTATTTATTTTAAAGTTTCGTTGGTCAGTTTTGCACCCCTACTTAATAAAAACAACATAAGTAACCTATATCATTACTTGATAAGGTGACACACTTACTTATTAACAAGTTATAGATATACGATACATACTTATTACTTTACTTACGTACGTATTACTTAACTTACGCAAGTAATTAACGTTTACAATTTCTGAATTAATTCCAAAGTAATCATTAATTCAATTATACTTGCCCAAAGGCTTCATAAAACAAAAAAAACTTTGCTCAAACGAGGCTAATTAATATCTAGTAACAGGTGAAGATCAGATGTCCGTCACTGGCCTGCCAATGACAGGAACACGTTGACAAATGTTAGCTTAATTAAATTTAATGGCGGTTTAAATAATAATCAGTCAATTAAGTGGCGTAATACAAGTGTAGCAGATGGAGTTCGTTAATGTTTTAATGTTTTTTACAGTTAAGTGTTACCGAAATTTTGAAAACTTGTTTTGGATAGTTATATTAATAAGCTAAGTTTATAACCTACTAGCCACGCCCCGCGATTTTACCTGCAGGAATTTCGCGATAAAATTCTATATTCTGTCTCAGGCTTTGGACTAACTGTGTGCCAAATTTCATTCAAATCGGTTCAGTAGTGGCGTGAAAGCGTAACAGACAGACAGAGTTTTTACTTTCGTATTTATAATATTAGTTAGGATTTCTGGCTATTTTTTTCAATGGCTCGAGTTTGACATCACCAACCCGCATTAGGCAAGCGTAGTGATTACATCCTCCTCACTGTACTTCTTCTTCATCGAGTGGATGGTCAACCTGACCAATACTGGTGTCAGAGTTATTGAGCCGCCAAAGGCCTCTGACGTGGCTCATGTAACGACTACTATCCGTAGAAAGTAACCGGGACCGACGGCTTAACGTGCCCTCCGAAGCACGGAGCACTCACTATACTGATATCTGAGGTGAGGTAAGAGGTCTTTGCCCAGCAGTGGAACATTACAGACTAATGATTACTTACCTACTTTTGATTAGTCTTGGATGATTCAATTGATAGACCACGTCAGAGGTCTTGTGAGGCGTTGGTGCAAAATTGTCTAATCTACAAAACCTCGAATTGTACCTATTTGCAAAAAATGATCGTGATCAAAATTATATCAATCTTTTGCGACTTACATTCAAATTCAAAAGTTAGATAGACAGACAAAATGCAGTACTGTGTTTTACTACATAAAATGATTTTACCATCACAACAAGTCCTAACTTAGCTAACCTATCTAGACTAGTATTATCGTATTATGCCAGTAGATACCAGCCATTATCATTACAAGTACAATACATTACGAATAGCAGGATATCTGTAGAACATTACTTATAGGTTAGTCGGCGTATATTATGATACCGTTATTTAGGACCGGCCCTTACAGAATACCGAGAAGTTATTGTTAAATATTAGAGGCTAATGGGGAGTACACGCTTGGAGATTTTTGTTGTCCGTTGATTATTGTTGGTTACATTAGTAGAGGTTAAGTATGGACTTAGCAACTTTAACGTTAAGCAGTCGGCCGCGGTTGTTTCAATCGTTAGACCATGTCGGAGGCCTTTAGGCGGTCTAAAAACTCAGGGTTGGCGACTAACCTACTCGGAATGAATTAATGAATAACCGTTGCTTTATCAAAGTAAACTTCCCTATTAGGAGATTGTGCATTGCATTGCAAAACTGTCCGTAGTCAGGTCTAACAACAGGGGATTTTTTTAGTCTGACAGACAAAAAAGTCTTTTAGACATTCTAATCATTCAAAAACTGCCTACGGCCTACTGCCTATCAAATTAATATATTTAGCATTTTAAAGCAAAATATGTAGTTATTTTCGTAATTTGCTGGTGTGAAGGCACCTTAGTACATAACTTATAAAGCATGCATTTATCTCAGCATGGAGGTTAGTGATTCGCTACGGCAGGCGGCACACCGGTAGGCAGCGAATTAAGTGTTTTATAAACAATAAATAATTATTTTAAATTATCGCTTGCGACGTAGAACGGGCCTTTGATACCGGTTGCTTGGTGCAGAGAGAGCTTTATTTTATTTTGTTTAGTGGTATTTTTAAAGAGAGTAAGTATAAGCCTGTCATTTCCAACTTATGGCCAAGAGGTGTCTCATCTCACAGGACACATCAGTATGTCATGTGCAGTGAGGAGGTATGGAAAATAAGTATGGGAGAAACAACGTAGAAAGATAAAACGGTGGAGCTTAAATTCGAAGTGAGTCCACCGAAGGTACTCTACCAAATAGCACCCTATGCACCTACTGATAACTAGTTGCTCTTCAGGCCAATTGGTGAGATGTATTTATTTTACAGAAATATTTGGTTTAGGTTTATACTTCTTAAAAAATAGATTTTCGCCGTCGCACGCCTGCTGACCCTGTTTTTGAGTCAGTTTTTAATATATTTCATCTATCCTCTCCTCTCTACTGTAGTGGAGTTTAACTCTAACTCAAGTCATTAAGAATTAACCAATAAAGATACTCGAATATTGCCCTCAGGGTAATTCTAGTAAAACTGGAAAATACATCAATGTTAAGATAAGTAATGGTACGGGATTACTTGAGAGAGGAGTTATACGGTGATAATGGTAATAAATACGACTGTTTATACAATATTCATAGATAATTATTTACGTTTATATTAATTAAATTGTTATTTATGGTTATGGAGAAGTTATAGCATTGTATGTTTGACCTGTGTCTTCGAAGAATAATGTATATGCATTATACTCGTTCATACTCTACCATCCCTCCCCCACTTCACTTCTGGTGTAAGGGCCACCTGTTAGGGGTAGAATTTCGCAAAATTCTTTCGTAGCGAGCAACTATGTTCTAAAAGGAACCCCTATGCAAAATTTGAGGCTCCTAGTACTTATAGTTTCTGAGATTTTATATGAGTGGTATTTCACTTTTATAGATATACTAGCAGTACCCCGCAGTTTTACCCGCTTTGTGCCCGTTCCCACGGGAATATCGGTATAAAATGTATCCCAAGTGTTATTCTAATGTTTAACCTATATTACTATAAAGTTTCATACAAATCCGTTTAGTTAATTGTACATACACATTGTCTTAGTGTGCATGATGGTCCGCGTCAATTCCTGTCGAATTTTTTTTGAAATCACATCAAATTTAATTTTGTGAGATTGAGTAAATGCAAAAAAGACATTCGACATTATATAGGGAGATATCTCTTGAGATGGGAGTAGATAGAAAGCTTTTTACTGAACTTTCCTAATTTCGCTCATCAATATTTTTATTTCTAATTAACTACCATCCAATATAATAACGTAATGACAGTACAGTAAACCTAGTAAAACTGTACTTTCTGCTGCGCCGGCGCACGTGTCATAGGTCGGTATTTAACGATACAAAATCGACGCGAGTGAATTACTCCCTGAAAGACGGGGTAAGCCATTATAGGTAATAGTCAATTGAAATTTATAGGCTCTCATTTAACTAGCAATTTGTATGGAGTAGGGGTGGCATGAGCTTTCGAAGCTTTTAAGGTATTTCTTGCATACCAACCATTTCTAAATCAACCATCATGATGCCAACATCAATCAAACTGAAGTAATTTCGTATTGTGGCATGATGTTGAAGTGAATTGCTTGATATCCTTAAGGTAAGAACATATTCTCCCTATAAAATGCTTTGCAGATTGTTGTATTACTTTTTTTAATCCTTTTCTACTAATATTATAAATGCGAAAGTTTGTACGGATGTATGTATTTATGTATGTTTGTTTATTACTCTTTCACGCAAAAACTGCTTAACCGATTTGAATGAAACTTTACAGTAATATAGGTTATTCATCAGAATAACACATGGAATACATTTCATCCCGAAATTCCCGTGGGAACGGATACAACACAGGTAACACCGCGGGGCACTACTAGTATTTAATAGGCTTTCTTCAAAAACGGACCCCGAATGTAGCGTAATGAAGAGTGGAGTATCAAAGTTGGAACTTGTCTAAAAAGTACTGTATACAATACTAATAAATAATAATACTCACTTACTTAAAGTGAGTATTATTATTTCTTTGCCAGCCCTGAAATCTGGTGAAGTTTCCTAGAAACCCATGACCGGTGATTGAGAAAGCGTTCGGAAGGCATCATTAGAGCCTCCTCTTTCTGACGCCTGTCCCAAATTACCTGCTCTCGTTAGCTAGCTCGTATTATATGGTAAATATTATATGGCTATTGAAATGGTACTTGTGAAACCAGTTAACGTAGGTTAGATAGGTGACATGTTATTAACATTTTATCGGTTAATTTTAATAATATTATTAATGTTATTAAGAAAGTAGGTAATAATATGAAGCTAAAGCGCCTATTACACCACACAATATTTAGTCTGACTTACTAAGATTGAGCGCGGTGTAATATGAGTTAGCCAGTGAGTCATTCTAATTAGTCTGTAAGACTAGGCTCGGCTAATATTTTTAAAGAACACAAAGTTATTCTGTATTCAAACTTTATTTTTAAACTAGCAGCGCCCCGCGGTTTTACCCGCGTTGTGCCCGTTCCCGTAGGAAATCCGGGATAAAATGTAGCCTATAGCCTTCCTCGATAAATAGACTATCTAACAGTGAAAGAATTATTCAAATCGGTTCAGTAGTTTCTGAGATTAGCGCGTTTAAACAAACAAACAAACAAACAAAACAAACTCTTCAGCTTTATAATATTAGTATAGATTATTTTTAAATAAAATCGGTTACTACCGCTCTTCTTGTCTTATTCTTTGATATAAAAATACGAGTTATCGAAATAAAAATCAGTCCCGGTTACTTTATTCGTTAGACCATATCGAAGGTCTTTATGCGGTCTAAAAACTCTGACACCAGGGTTAGCTTACCGAAACTTACTTAGTTTTTTGTGGGACATACAGACTTACTTACTTAGTTTTTAGTGAGACAAACCCTACGCAAAATAACGAACACCAAAATATTTCATAACAATAACGTCAAGTCCAATTAAAATAAAGGACATTGTCCATTGTCTAAGCCCACGGTAGCTCGGGGAAGTCACGCGCGAGATCCGATCTGCCCCACGTAGGCATACGCAACGATGTATTTTAAGATAAAGAGACGTATACCTAACTTGCAACATTCCTGTGTTGTTAGGTTAATGTAAGATTGTTAGATATAGACAGACAACTATGCTGAAGACATCATCTTTTAAATATATCAAAATGTCCTTTCAAATAGGTGATATGCCTATCGTTTTCATTGAGTGAGCTTACGAGTAACGATGAGTTATAATGAGCTCATCGGCTTGTTTGCGTCGACTGTTAACATCGGCAAACATTATGGCCCTTATTAATAAACGCGGTCTAAAACACTGTTATAAAGTGTTTTGTCTCTTTTGCTCTTCAGAAAATTGCGTATGTTAGAAAGTGAGAAACCATTTGATAGCTTAACTGTTCTTAGGGCAGCTTGCAGAAGCACTCTTAAATTCATTAAGTACCTAAATATTTTTAAAAAGCAAAAGCTGTTAGTTCGAAATTGTATTTTACATTTCACGAAATAGAACACTATTTGAAACGAACGTCATTTGTTTATTAAACATGTTTAGGAGCTAAATGCAATTAAGAATGTTTGTGCAATCCTCCCTTATTACCTATGGCCCTATTATAGGTATAGCTCTGATATCCAAGTGTCACATAATATCACTACATAAGAAGTTTCCAATATTTAAGCCATTAAAGCTTTCAACATAAGCGTTACAACACGATTATTTAAATGCACCAACTGACATCGCTGATAACTTTTTGTTTATTCCATCAAATTAAATATTCACATCCATTAAAGCCATGAAAGAACGGGTAAAACTCATCAAGTTAAAATCTTTTCAACGGTTACTAAGCGATGGTAATACAATGAGATCTATGATAAGGGCAATGCACATTATAATCGGCTATCGTACGCAACTTAACCACAGTAAACATCCAGTATTTTAACTCCATATAAACGGCCGAAACGCGAGTTATACCTACGCGCTTCAACCGTGGTACACTCCAGGGCCCCAAGTCTGCTATTTTTTATAAACTCGTCATTCCAATACGACCCCATTGTCATTTTGCCAAAAATTCGTAGTCTGCTAATTCATAATGGTCGGTCAGTGGTCGGTCAGTGGTCTCGTAATAGAATTGTAATAGAATGACATAGTCGTGCTGCCATTATTATAAAACCCGTTGGTAGGAATGATTTTCGAAAAACTACTACTAAACTTGAACATTTATTCATGCTAGATTTTAATAAGATATGTTTTTACATAGGATTTATTAGTGTTATAAACAATCTGAAGTAGTAAGAAGTCCCTAAATAGCAATAAACTTAAAAGAAAAATAACTCAATAATCTTTTATTAGCTGTCTAAATCAAATGTGACATAGTAATGTCATATTTGACTTTGACACAACTGCCGCCGGTTATCGGTTTTGTTTTAAATGTTTATTTTTCAAAATATTTCATGAGACTTTGAGAGACTGCGACGAAATGTCAGCAGAGGCCATCAAACAAAAATTGAATTGAATTGACTTTGAGAGTAATAACCAAAGAATATTACTACTCTCCGCTTGCTACACCGGCCCCGCGCGCTCTGCGTGGCGCAAAAACAACACGCGCCGACCGTTTTTTTTTGGCCGGCGCGCGCTTCTACTTCTGGCACTTAGAAGCTATTTACGACTTAACTCATTGTAATTAGACCCTACTTGTGCTGGTATTTTTTGTTATGGCTGAAATGGTGCTTTGAATGACACATAATTTATAAGAGTGCGAAGCAATATTATGAAATAACATAGTTCAGAACATACAACTTAGTAAAAGTTATACCATTATGTACAAAATGATATTTTATTTAAAAATTGCGGGGTAAACTATGGTTTAGGTTATTTAAATATTTCAATAGATACCATGTCAAGCAAAAAAAATTGAAACACAACATTCCATCACACAAAAATATTTATTTACAAGCTTTTAAAACTAATACAATATTTGTTTGTATCGCGCGGGTTTGTTCTCGCTGACGCATAATTATATTTTTATACAAATCTTACATGGATAGTTAAAAAGTTGTTCAATACGCCTATGCAACGCTCCACTGTATTGCGTGCAGTTACATGTTTTACATAATAATTATGTTGTGGTGTGGTGTCCCATCTACAGTATTGAGGATTGGGGTCATCATTGTTTTTCTTAGTGGATACCCACTGTCACCTGAAAATTATAATCATTTTACAAACAAACACTAATACATGAACATGATAAAGTTCTTAGGATTTTCATCCAACAAAAATATTGTATTACCTAATAAAAATACTTGTTCATTCGTATTTTCCGATATTTGTCTTAAGTGGTGACTGATTGGATGACCCTGCCATACTGTGTGTCATGTGCAGAGCCTGGGTTGCTTGCGTCCACACATAAAATATTTAAATCAGCATCACAAATCTGTAAATGTACATGTAAATGTACAATGTACACATATTATGTATTTTGGCATTACCTATATTATATTAATTGGGCAATAGGTAGGTAGACATTTCTACTTTCTACCCAATACTTACTATCATAACATTAAGGGAATGGAAGCCCTTTCTGTTACAATATCGCTCCTCATGTATGTGCGGCCTTAATATAGCTACATGGGTGCCATCAATGCAACCGAGGACGCCAGGAAACTCAAATTTCTGATAGAACCTGAAAGTTTTAGTAACTAAATAATTCTGTTTAGGTAAAACAGGTAATATAAACAACACAATCCGGGTATATCTCATTTCTCACTTAGCTTGAATAATATTCCTTTCATCAGATTGTGTAGGCCATTTAATATATTTGTGATACAGTTTATTTAATGCCTCCGTTACTTGGTTAATGGCCCGTGACACAGTTTTTTGGGAAACATTATGGAGGGCACTCTGTCCAATCAAAGTTTGGTAAGACCCTGATGCATAAAATGCAAGTGCAATTAGAATCTGCAATATAAAATTTAACATTACCATTAATCAATATAACATTTCGTGTTTATGTAAGTGTAGCTAAAGCTTTTTATGGAATAATTAATCAATGTCAAGTTCAGTTTACTCACCTTCATTTCTGTCGATACGCAATTGTTTCGACGCGGCCTGGCGATAAGGGGGACGAGTTCTTCAACTAACCCCCTTACTGAGTCCTTCCCAAGACGAAACGTTTTCACAAATTCCGCCTCGGGAATATCAATAAAGGGGTCCGTATTCATTCTCGACAAGCGACGGGCTCGACGACGTCTTTTGCGTTCCTCCGTCCTTCTTTCTCTAGCATCCACTGCGTTAGCTAACTCAAGAATATTGAGTCGTAGTGAATACATGACCGTAATTCCACGTAATAAATAAATCAACACTACCTATTTACAAACCGCAAACAAACACTTTTCTACCGCGTCATGAATCAAATGCAATGATTGCACAATGATGTCATAGTGGTAGATCACTGATCAAAGGAACTGTCAAAAGTTTAGCAGACTACCGCTTATGTCAGTCATTCATTTGTCATTATGTACGAGACTACCATTTTATGCCATTTCTTTCAATGGAGTGTCAGTGGTCGACCATTGGAAAGTCACAATGACGCCATTGTAATAGTAGACTACGAAACTTGTCAAAATCAACAATTTTGAAATCAATGATAGACCATTCTGACACTATTGTAATAGCAGACTTGAGGCCCTGGTACGCAGGCAGTCGCGACTGTGCCGCAGTGACTTACGGGCGGTGTGTTGATTTTTGTTTTTGGTTGTATGAATTTGTTATTAACACGTTGTCCATGTTTTCCAAAACAATTTCTATTGAAGTTTTTTATTAGAATGCGGATTTTTTATACCTTAAAATTGAAAAATCAAGCGTTTCGTACGTATCTGTCGAAAATATTTTTCGGTCGGAAAATATTTTTCTGTCGGAAATTTAGAACATTGTTATTCAATTTTACACATGTTTTTTAAAATTAAATTTACCATTCACAAATCATCACGCATTTTTATTGAAACTTCCTATTCAATTTTAAGTAGGTATTGTAATTCTTTACATAAAAAAAAATACAGTCACAAAACTAAATGGAAACACAAAGTAGGCAAATATAATTAAAATGCTGGCGGGTGGCAGCCTTAGCGCATGTTTACGTACCGCGCGGCTGTAGGTATCTAACTCAAGGTCACAGCCGAGTCGAATTACTGTATGATATTTATACTGTGACTTAACCGTACGCATTCGCCAGTGTATAAGACCCATAATGACTACACACTGATTGGCATCAGCCGCATATTTTCACGTTATATTTTATGTCGTATCATAAAGTAAATAATTTATTTAATTTGCTGTTGTTTTGTAAAGCATAAATATTTATTATTTTATTTATAGCGAGGTGAGCGAGTGACTTGCAATCGGTAGGATAAATCTATAGAAATGTGAATTGTCTCCTTGTTAATCAAAAATGTTATTAATAAATAAATCTTTATTCACTCTGACCTCTAAACTGGGACTAACTCGTATTTTAAATGGTCAGTGTGCTTAGTGGGAGTTTTCCAAATAACTTTACCGTCATGTAAACGAAATAACTCTGTGAGTCTGTTGTTTGTAAGTTGCCATAGTTATTTTTACGCGTCAACATTAAGGCCGACGCTGACGATGAACGAGAAACGAGTAGAACTAGAAACTATGTATAAACGAGTTGGCGATCAACAGGAAGTCAGTGTGTAGTTTCGATAGTATTGTAGCTGGGATTACTCGCGCAACTCGCCCGCAGTTGCTCAATTCTGAGCAAACCTACTTCTATCTACTTTCATTGTCGCACTGTAAAGAAATGATAATTCGAGCTAACATCGTTGAACGAGTATCGCTGAGCGAGTTTATTTTTGAAGCTCCTCGCTCAGCGACAAAACTAAGTAGTAAAACGAGTCGATGCCGGCAGTGTGAACAGTCAGCGAGAAACTTTTAATATTTGCACCTCTTTCGTTTATACGGAATATGCATTTATTGTGCGTTTCTTGAGAGAAAAAATCGCCGAGAGTTACTCGTTTTCTCGCCTGCTGTGGGACCACGGCCTAACTCAGAAATATATGTAGCTAAAAAGCGCCCCTAGTGGTCACAATGCGAACTAAAATCTGCCATCGACGATGAGTTGCAAGTTTGACAGTTACGCTCACTGTGCGTAAAGTAAAGTTCTCACTTTGAATTTATTGGTGAGAGACGGGCGAACGGACGTAAAATGTAATTGTTTGTTTGTAACTATAGTGATTTATCAATACATAGTATAAATCAAAGTCGCTTTCCGCTGTCTGTGTGTCTGTCTGTCTGTCCCTATGTTTGCTTAGATCTTTAAAACAACGCAACGGATTTTGACGCGGTTTTTTAAAATAGATAGAGTGATTTAAGAGGAAGGTTTATATGTATAATGATTCCCGAAATTTCTACAGATACGGGCTCAACGCGGGTAAATAAACCTCGGGGTGCTTCTAGTAGTGTTATAAAGAAACGATGTCATGGTCAGCATATTATTTTTTCGTCTGGAAGATGTTTACGACCGCAAGAGCTCAAGATGATCTTTGTTATAATGTCCAGTGTTTGTTCTACTGCTCGAGTTTCTAATGATCCTCTGACGGAATTGACGGAAAACTATTTTTTTTAAAAGATATCGCTTTTCCAAAAAATCATATAAACGGTTGAATTGAGAAACCTCCTCCTTCTTTGAAGTCGGTTAAAAATGTCATAAGTAAGGAGCTATGGCAACCTACAAACAACAAACAATGTCAGTCAAGTGCGCGACGTCGATGTCATGGAATTAGTATGTACTACGTACAACTAGAAGGTTATTTTTTTAGACATCGACCATGGAATTAGTATGTACTACGTACAACTAGTACATACTAATTCCATGGTCGAGGTCTAATAAAATAACCCGCATAAATGTTATATGTACTTTATACCTTATGAAAACACAGTCGATATGGTATATTCCATTTTGCCGGTTTATTGTCTGGACTTTACAGAGCTACGGTGAATAAAAGTGAATACTCAAAGAGACTCGCACTCACAATTATTCGATGCTCACTACGTACAGAGTTTAGTATGGGTTCCCAACCTTTTATTTAGACCGGAGACCACTTTTTAATTATTGTTGTCATCAAGGACCTCCAGTCAATTTTTTTACATTAATTAGCGATTTAATTTATTTGTATTTCACATTGAACGTGCGCGAGTCCGACTCGAGCATGAATTATTATTATCTTGGACCTCAAAGAAAATGTATTTTCGACTTCATTCAATCAAACATTTGAGCGAGCGCGGAACGCGATCGAAGTTTGTGCATGTTTTACTTGGCCCTTATAGCCATTTTAAGGCCGACTTTACCTTTTTAAACTTACAGAATGTTAATTGAGTGACCAAATATTTATTTTTACTTAGAAATAAGAATAGAAAAGTTTTCTATTCTTATTTGGTCACGCTGGGTAGAAAAAAAGTAGATGCACACAATATGGGTATGTTGTCGGTATTAAAAACCAGCGAACGGCTACATTTGGGCCGCACTTGTGAAGTGAGCGAAAATTGTACTGGAAAAGTTTACTTGTAACGTAAACAAGAGACGTAGAGAAGCTTATACATTTCAGAACAAGCGAGCGCCAAGAAAGAAAAGTGTTAACTTGGACGGAAGACGTAGAGAAGCATGTTTATGAGTGTATGTAATCGAATTTGTGAAATATATTTTGTTCAGTATTTTATCAACGACTTTCCTTCAATTTTCATAAATTAATTTGAAAATGTTCGCGAATTATATTTCGACTTTTGGTGCGTCTGTGGACCACATTTTGTCTTCCGCGGACCACCAGTGGTCCACGGACCACTGGTTGGGAACCCATTTAAACGCAAACGTAAAGTAACTTGGAAAACTCGCACTAAGCACTCAGGGGTATCCTGGTGGCTTCCAATTTAATGTAAGAACCTTCTGAAGTACGGGTATATTGAAATTTCTCAAGACGCCTGACATGACAAATGTTAATTAATGAAAATTCCAAGAAATTCCATCACAAGTAAGTAAATGAATTTCATCATGATCATCAAACAAAACAAAAAAATATATATGAATATGAAACTGTTCAACTTTCAATTTGTTGTCGACAAACACTTATCATTTTGTTTTTTTTTTTTATTTGCAAAAACATTTTGTATATTTTTTTATAAAGTATTATTATTTTAAGTTGTGCATGTTGTGGCATTTGTTGAAAATGCGTCTAATCATAAATTTTATCGTAAGTATTATTTGTAATTAATGCCACTTTCACTGCTTGTCCTGACTCGATGACTGGAGCCATGTCAGAGGCCTTTGGCGGCTCAATAACTCCAGGCACCAGGATCAATTGAAGAAGAAGACTGCTTGTCCTAAAATAAATTAACTAATAAACACTTAATAAAAATAATGCGACGATACACAATTCGCACTTAAAAAGAAACACAAAAATATCGTTTCCAAAAAACACAAAACCAAAAACCGGTCTGACAGTGACATTGACACTGACAACTCAGTGATGCAATTAGACCCTTTGTTCCATACTATTACCGATATAATGACGTTAAAACTCTCCCGCCCAGTTTTCCTGTCAAGCTACATTATAATTGTATTCCAAATGTCCGTACGAACGATAATTACAAAGGCGAATAGCAAACATTGCTAATTGAACAAAAAGACAAGCGGCAATCAACCCATGGTGGGGTTGAAAGTAGCCTGTTACGTCAACCTGTGTCACATGACCAATTATAAGGGTTGGTGTTTCGTATCCGTACGTAGGTGTGTATACACCCTAATGTTAATGGACTACTGTCACTTTTGGACAAAAATATACGAATGAAACCTCTTTCGTTGTTTTGGTGGAAAGAGTTTTACACTGACTAAAAAGAAATTACAGGTCGTCTAAAGTCGTCTCGAAACGAAAGGTAATTTAATTAGATTAAATTAATAACTAATTATTAATTATTAAGATGGTGTTTCTCCTCGGAGTCAGGGGCAAGCCCGGTCTTTTTGAGAGGCATGCGAGGGGATACAGATCCAACTCGTAGAGGCTCTTATTATTATTATTTTTGTGACAAATCTACTAGTCCAGATGCTTCGAATCAATGCGATCTATTACAGTATTCAACATAAGGTTATATTATTACCCAAGTAAGCCAAGATTGCTTTTAGAACCCGTAGAAATTCTAGTAAATTGAATCATTATCCTGGATCAATCTATTCATAAAAACTACAAAAAAATTCATTCAGTAGTTTTAGGGTTCTGTACCCAAAGGGTAAAAACGGGACCCTATTACTGAGACTTCGCTGTCCGTCCGTCCGTTAGTCTGTTACCGGGCTGTATCTCAAAAACGGTGTTATCTAGACAGTTGAAATGTTCACAGATGATGTATTTCTATTGCCGCTATAACAACAAATATTCATTTCACATATAAATAACGTGATTATTTGCCGTTTTTTAATGTACGGAACCCTCCGTGCGCGAATCCGACTCGCACTTAGCCGGTTTTAAGCTAAGTACCAACAAACATACGAAGAGGAGAACTTAGTTTTAAACCGCAAAATATATCTATTTCGTGTTTAAACTATGTAAGGGTAAAGATTACTTGACACATAATTTGATTTCCACACAATAAGTATATTGTCTTAGATGCAAATGTAATATTACTCCAAAAATGGAGACTGCAGAATATTGCTGTAAAGGTTATTATAAAGGGCTGATCACACTTGACGCGCGCACATAGTTTATACATAAAAATAATACACGGGATATATTTTATCTCAAAATTTCCTCGGAAACGCGGGTAAGTCCGCGAGGCACTACTAGTATAATATTATAGCATCACCCTTCTTCCAAAGGTTGCGTAAACAAAACATATCGATCGTTTAAGAAAATCATTCATCCATTCATTTCGACATTGAGTTATTACGTACTAACGTTAGTACATTTAAATCAAAGCATTTCGAGATGATTTTGTGGCCAACCATAGTGTAGAGTTTTTTAGACCCCCTAAAGACCCCTAACATAGAGTCCACCCACCCATGCAAGCAGGGACCGAGCTGCAAGTTGCTCTTCTTCTTCATCGAGTGGATGGTCCACAACCTGACCAATCCTGGTGTCAGAGTTATTGAGCCGCCCAAGGCCCTCTGACATGGCTCATGTAACGACTACTATCCGTAGAAAGTAACCGGGACCGACGGCTTAGCGTGCCCTCCGAAGCACGGAATCATCTTACTTTTCGAGCAATCAGGTGATTCAGCCTGCAATGCCCTAACCAAACTAAGGAAAGTCTCACAAAGAGATTTTTGTGAGATATCCCCACCGGGAATCGAACCCGGAACCTCCGGGTCGTGAGCCGGGCGCTCAAATCACAAGACCACGGAGGCTGCAAGTTGCTTAACAATCGCAATGATCGCTCATCGCTAAGTCAAACTACGCCACAAGTGCTACATTAAGGTACAGTGAGTAAACTCCCCTAGATATCCCTCAAATGCATTTAATCCTTAAAAGGAACATCTAACTATTAACGCCAAAATAAGCGAACCCAAAGTATGATTGCATTGGAATATCAATATTATACTAATGGTATAAACGGCCATCGGAGCGATTCGCGTTTCACTAATGATATCGAGGAATCGTTGAAATAACTTTTGTTTTGACGTAGTATTAGCAAAAAGTATAGAAGGGAGTAAGAAATCTATATAAATATAAAAAAATCAATCGAGATTCGTGTGTCTCGCTAAAACTCGAGAACGACTGGACCGATTTACCTATTATTTTGGTTCTGAAATGATTGTCGTAATCCAGGGAAGGGTTGAACGGTGAGCAGCGATGGAATAAGTGCGGGTGAGACCGCAAGGTACAACTAATCTTTCTAATACAAATTGCACAATATAGTGCAAAGCATAGTGAAGCTGAATATAAAGTAAAGTAAACTCAAAGAAAAAAACTACGATACCAGTGTTTGCCACTAACCTGGCCAAACCTCATGTCAAAGCTTCCAGATCTCCTAAAGGCTTCCGACATGGTCTAGCGATAGCGGTTGAGATAACCGGGACTGACAGAAGAAGATGACCGGTGACATTATGGGAAAAAGTGCTCATAATAAGAAGTAAACTCCGTTACTCCACAACTACCTAGGCTTACAGCTAACGATTGAAATAACCGGGACCAACAGAAGATGACCAGTGACATGACCAATGAATTAACAATTGACAAGCCGTTCGCACAGTGGCAGTGAATGCGCTTACTGTGTTGGGGTTGCGAGTTCGATTCCAACAATATGTGCTGACATACTTGTTGGCGGCGACGTCCGGGTGTCAATTATATATTCATTTATATGAATTTCATTTATACTACTAATATACATACAAATACTTTATAGTATTTGTATGTATATTAGTAGTATCAGTGAGTTAGATTCCATAACACAAGCTTAGAGCTTACTTTGGGTCTAATTAACCCTGTGTGAATTTGTCCCGGTATATTATTATTATAATGAATCCAATAATTCCTGGTCCGTCTACCCCTTTACCCAGCTCTACATTAACTAAATATCACGAGGTCAGCATTGTAGTAGCGTGGCACAACACCGAGCACCGACTCCGTACACTGGTACCCGCAGTTCAGGCGCCAACAATGATCGATGGCCAGCTGATATGGCGGCGTTTCGCAACGGCAAAGGGCGGAGATTAGACTGTGTTTGGGAGGACGGCGAAGAGGATTGAAATCAATAGTGTATAGTGATCTCTGTGTATATGCTAGTCGAACTAGTGCCAAATATTTTTGTAAATGTAAGTCTTCCCCCCCCCCCCCCCCCCCCACGAGGTGGCGGAATGAACTGGAGGACTTCGACAAAGAGTGGAATTGGGGGAGACCTTTGCCCAGCAGTGGGACACAACAGGTTAAATAAAATGTAACGACTACTATCCATAGAAAGTAACGGAGACCGACGGCTTAACGTGCCCTCCGAACCACGGAAATGCCACTATTGGCCACCCATTCAAGTAGAGGCTGAGCTGCACGTTGCTTAACATTCGCAATGAGCTAACGTAGCTTAGTCAAACTACGTTACAAGCGCTACAATTAGTATACTACATACATATGTATACTATGTATGAAGCGGCCGATCGGATCAAGCCGACCTGACACAGTTTGGCCTGATCGTGCAAATACTTATCTATTCAGTTTTGAGGAAAGAGGCTCTTTTGAACGTACCACCCATTCGGAAGAACATCAGCAAAGAAGAATGGGCAAAAAAGTGCGAATTACTTTTTTTTACTGACGTCAAAACTGTCCGTATGTACCCTTTAGTACCGCTTCTGCACATAACACAGTTCACAGCCTAACAGGTCAAACCCACGCTCGTAACCTTTCTATTTGAGTATTCAATTGAAACCCACCAAAAATAACACATTACAACAAGACAAATCCAAAATGAACTCTCATCGCCAACAAATTACGTCCAGTCAAGTGTCTTACTAAATTGGTATTGATAATGTCTTTACTGTGTGAAACGAATGATGGACAAACAGACCAACATTGTAATGAGAGTGATAAATTGTGTTTGTTTTGGTTTTGAGTTTAAGGGCTTGGCTTCGAATGACTTGAATAATTGTTAAAACAACAGTTTTGGGAATGGACATGGTTTAAAGTTATTTGTTTAAACTAGTATCTAGTATAGCATAAATACTAGAACTAGATAAAACTAAGAATTGATTATTTATAAGAAGTATAAATTTTTCACCGATTTGCTCCAAAGTATTTCAAATAAAGTCATTTTAATTGCCCTATCGTTAATAGTATAGCCAATCGAAGCAAAATGTCAAAATTGCTCTATCGTTTCATAAACATATCTCTCTCGCACTACTCTCTCACACTATCCATCCCATTTGTCAAAAACATGACGTGTTACATGACGATAAGTTCAATTAATAGTTGAAACAAATACATCTTATATATTATTACTAGCTGCGCCCCGCGGTTTCACCCGCGTTGTACCCGTTCCCGCGGGAATTTCGGGATGCAAAATAGACGTTGGCCGATTCTCAGACCTACTCAATATGCTCACAAAATTTCATGAGAATCGGTCGAGCCGTTTCGGAGGAGTACGCGAACGAACACTGTGACACGAGAATTTTATATATAAGATAAAGAGGTAAAGTTTCTGACTTTTGTAAAGGCTAATCTCAGAAACTACCAATCCGATTTGAATAATTCTTTTTGTAATAGATAGCCACATTCAACGGGAAGGTTATAAGCTATTTTCATCCCGAAATTGCCATGGGAACGGGCACAACGTGGGAAAAACCGCGAGGCGCTGCTAGTAAATAATAAGGTAGTGTATGTTTTTCAGACATCTTCATAATTCGCCATCTAATCTCACTCAATGTCACCAACGCCTTACTTCTAAGCTACTCGTAATGATAGTTTTAAATGAAATCCCTCATCAATACTAGTCAGTTGCAATCAAAGATGAAATAACGAAGGCATTTACAATTAACGACCGGTTACAGTAGACAGATGGTGTGAGTCAACACGCATATCGCGACGAGATCTCTAACTTTATCTCCCATCAGAGAGAAGACCAGCAAAATGAACGGTATTCGTGCTATACTGCTGCGAAAAGCCGTTTGATCGTTTGATACACGTAAATATATATAATTAGCAGCGCCCCGTGGTTTTACCCACGTTGTTATTTCGGGATAAAAAATAGCCTATAACCTTCCCGTTGAATGTGGCTATCCATTACAAAAAGAATTATTCAAATCGGGCTGGTAGTTCCCGAGATTAGCTCGAACATACAAACTTACAAAACCTCTTTATAATATTGGTATAGATTAGCTGCGCCCCGCGGTCTAACCCGTATTGTGCCCGTTACCGTGGGAACTTTGGGATAAAATGTATCCCATGTGTTATTGAGATGTATAACCTATATTATTGTAAAGTTTCATCCAAATCCGTCCCGAAGATTTTTTGAAAGAGTAACAAACATACATACATACATTTATACATGCAGCCATCTTCACAAACTTTCCCATTTAGGTAGGAAATAGTTTGCCTATAATACATTATTATTTTAAGAAAACATGATTGACATGACAACAACACTTTTTTGGTAAATCAAAAATAGTAGCGCATTCGAGATCTCCAGAAGGTGAAGAAAATGAGTGTATTCAATACAGACTATACTAGCACAGTATAACTATATACTAGTCTAGTACCATCTAACGTTATATGCTACTATTCCATCCAATAAAAACAGTTATTTCCAAGATGAATCACGCCGTCTTGGCGATGAAGTGGAGGGTAAAATTATATAAATTTTCCACATAACAAAACTTCTTTTTCTCTAGTAATTTGTTAGATAATTACCTCGATCTTGGACGTGATCGTAATAGTTGAAATACAATGTTAAGGTGAGTGCTGATAGGCGTTAATGTGACGTTTCCTCGTACATAAGTTGTTGAGTTAGTTTTCACTTAAATTGAGCGTTTTTTTTTTATAAATTGAGAACGGAAAGAATTGGAGGACTTTGACAAAGAGTGATGACAAAGAACCATGGCAGAAGTTAGATACAGGTGGAAAGAATTGGGAGATACCTTTGCGCAGAAGGACACAACAGGTTAAATAAAAAAGTGAATTAAGAGCGTCACATTAATCTGTCAAATTCCAAACTTTAATTATATATTTGGCAGATTTGCTTTGAAAACTTTTAAATCCTATACTACGGGATTAATAGCTTTAAAATTGACTACAAACATAAACTCTTACAGACAAGTGCCAATCCCTTCTCATTCTATTGGGTTGTCAACTAACAAAAGTTATAGAATGTGTGACACCTGATTCCTATACATTGTGATAGTAAACAACCAAATAGAACGCAAATCGATTGTCACTTGTCTAGATGTCAGTAAAGTTAAACGTCACAACCTGTCAACGTATCTCTCGCCTGTCTGCACCGCCCTTTACAATAACGCATCGGTGACAAATAAGAATTTCTTAGAAGTTCTTTTAAAATGTTGTCTATGCGGGATTGTTGTGAAAGCTGAAAGTAAACGTTGATTATGGTATAGACTCCAGTGGCTTAGCGGTTACAAATTTAGTTGAAGTTCGAGGTTCGATATGATATTCGAAGTATAGATACGCATTCTCAAGACGTAAATTTTTTTGGATTTAACAGAATTAAGCAATTATTTTATTAAGCTGTTACTGCTGGGACTTTGCTAAAACTGTCTAAAGACAGTTTTGGAAGTCAGTCTATAGACTGTTATAGACTAAATAATCTTGACTACAGTGAGCTTTTACATATCTTGAAGAGCTCACGTAGTTTGACTAAGCAACATTATCTTATTGGGATTGTTAAGCAGCTTTGTCCCTAGGTACTTGGTTTTATGGCCGATAGTAGCGTTTCCATCTGACCGCTACTGTGCACGTTAAATTATCGGTGCCGGTAGTTTCAATCGTCAGACCACGTCGGAGGTCTTTTGGCGGTCTAAAAACTCCGACACCAAGGTTGGCCACTGACCTACTCGAACTTACTTATACCATACTAGCAGCGCCCCGCGGTTTCACCCGCGTTGTACCAGTTCCCGCAGTTTTGGACCCCTATTTTATCCCTTTAGAGATTGAATTTTCGAAAATCCTTTCTTATTGTGCATTTACGTCACTTGAAGAACCTTCCTGCACAAATTTCGTGCTTCTAGGTGTAGCGATTGAGACTGTGCGTTGATTATCAGTCAGTCAGTCAGTCAGTCAGGACTTTGAATTTTATATATATAGATCTATGACCAATAATAAGTAACGTTAGTTAAAACTAATTATTCCGGCAGTTATCTGCATTTATTGAACAGTGATGGATTAGCAACATTATTTCAAGCTATGCAGACTTTCGCATAAATCCTTAGGGGCCGCGGAATTATGAAAATATGGAATGCGAATTCTTATATTTATTTAATCTGTGGAAATGTTAACAGACATAAAGGAAGAGAGTTTTATGTCTTTGCTGTCCCAAAATATGGAGTCCACTTAAAATATTAATTCATCTTCTGTAATAGATCTTCTTCATCGAGTGGATGGTCAACCTGACCAATCCTGGTGTCAGAGTTATTGAGCCGCCAAAAGCCTCTGACATGGCTTCTGTAATAGATGATGTGTTGTAACCTACAGACAGTGCATTTCGGTGTTCATTTACTATAAAGTTTTATTTGTAAGTTTAACTGCTGTACTCAAAATCGGCAAATTGACATAATTTTATACATATTTCGTGTCAAAAATCTGATACTGCCTCATGACAGATTAATTAATCAATAGCGACTTTGAATGCATCAGTCAATGTGTGATTGTCACTGGGTGTCCTTTAAGAAATAATTAAGACCAAAGTTTGTAGTACTAAATAAAGTGCAATATCCATATTTCGTACATCCGTGGGGTTTTAAAAAGCCGTTCCTGGTCGAGTCTCCGGACTTGTATTGATGGACTCGCAGGCGCACTCCGCTGCGGTCGTATAATTTGTATTTATTACATTATTACTAGCCTAGTAGTATCCCTTGGCTACACCTGCGTTGAGCCCGTTCCCGTGGGAATTTTGGGATTTTCATTACTTTTTATTTTACACCGAACGGAGACGAATAAAATAATAAACGAATCATGATTAATTCAATAAAATAATCGGTTCCTGTAAAGGGGCCGAAACGTCAGATAAAAATGTAAAAGAAAAGCGAAGTGTATCTGTAAACGTAATTTCAATTCAAAATGAGTAGTGTTCGCTTAAACTTAAACCAGTATGTAGATACTAGAGTTAATAGCATTTATCAATAAGATACGGATCATATTGAACACTTATGCATAATCACACTCGAGTTTCCATCTTCTAATAAACCTATAAATCGCCGTCACAGGCTGTCGCTAATTAAAAAACCTAGCGTCCTGCATGATGATAGAACATTCCCAACAAGTATATTAATAGCATTGCAACATTGTAGCCGTGTAGGGCCGAGTGTAGTGTGACGGTCAGCTCTGACGTCAGCTGTCCGTAGAGCCCTGGCCATCGATAAAACCCGGCGCAAGACTTCCAAGACTTAGATTAGCTGTATAAGAACACTTCAATCCTAAACTTGCTTATGATAGTTTTCTAAATATATATATTCCTACTACTTCTTCATCGAGTGGATGGTCAACCTGACCAATCCTGGTGTCAGAGTTATTGAGCCGCCAAAGGCCTCTGACATGGCTCATGTAACGACTACTATCCGAAGAAAATAAGTAAGAAAGTATTTGTACTAATTATTATTATTTATATGATAAAGCTTAGTATAGATTATGAAATTAGAGTTAAGTTTCTTTCTATGTTAATCCCTACCTATAAGTTACAAATATTGTCATGATATAGAAGAGCGAGGCATCCTGGCACAGGCATTTGTATATGCTTAAAAGGATTCCTCCGATATAAATTGTTTTAAAATGTACTTATAGTTACCGAAATAAAGATTTTTTTTTTTTTACTGGCTATTCCGCGCGGTGTTCCACCTGCGATCCCAATAGATGGCGTTAGTATGATTTTTTTTAGATCGTGCTTACGTTTTTTTGCAGATTTAATGGGTGGATTCATCTTTATAGAAATTGTATAAATATCACAAAATAAAATATAAGATACATTCATTCAACTACGTTTTAAAAATACATGTTTTAGTTAAGATAAGTACCATAGTTTCATAATCCGAAATTAGGACCTATGTACAGTCCCACCATCTTATCTGTTCAGTTGACAGCGTCGCTAGTGGAGAATTTGGTTTTGCCATAATATAAGAAATTCACCAAGAAACAAACGTAATTAAAACATGTCTTGCAAGTCAGTCTATAGATATCATTAAAATTCAAGAAACTACAATATCAATCATATAAAGCCTAACTAAGAGAGAGATTCAATATGACGCGGCTGTAGTTCCCATTTTGCCCACCTGAACAGTTAAGTTGGTGGCACTGTAATTATTTCAATCCTGTCAAATGTATAGAGTTAAAATATCAAAATAATATTTACTTACTGTTCTCAATAGTAAGCGTACATGACATGTTGGCGTTCTAATGCCAAACTTCAACTTAGCTTTTGAATTCACTGACGACTATTCATCAGTACAGGGACGTCAGTAAACCTCTAAACCAAGCCTTACATTACACGTGCTGACACGAGCAACGTGTTCGTGCAGTGTGTCATTATTCATTTACGCATAATATGTATTTATATGTAATCTCGAACATAACGCCTCGGGACCGGGGTGTCAGAACGTTTAATGTGATTCGACCTATTGGTGGGACAGTGCACTTTCTACGGATAGTAGTCGTTACATGAGCCATGTCAGAGGCCTTTGGCGGCTCAATAACTCTGACACCAGGATTGGTCAGGTTGGCCATCCGCTCGATAAGAAGAAGAAGAAGTGCACTTTCTACTGGTCCATAGCAATGTCCTTGTGGATTCACATGCCCTGTTCAGTCAATAAATAAATATACACGGACCAATCCACTCACGGATAATTCTTCAGACTCCGGACGGGAATCGAACCGGCAACTCCCGACACAGTGAGCGCTCTCACTGCCATTGTGCCAACGGGCTTGTCTACCTACATAAAATGATTAGTTGAAATCGCAGTCGCTTAAACATTCTAGCATTTTAAAATAGTCGATTTTTCAAATATAATTAAAAAGGTTCGTTGATTCCAAAATTCCAAATTAGCTTCCTCATACAAACAAACGAAATTTACCTCTTTATAGTACTCTTTATAGTTACTATTGTTGAGTTTCATCCAAATCCATTTAGTAGTTTTTGCCTGAAAGGGTATCAAACATACAGCATACTCGAACATACATCGTCACAAACTTTCCCATTCATAATATTAGAATTATAATTAAATAGCAGCGCCCCGCGGTTTTACCCACGTTGTGCCCGTTCCCTTGGGAATTACGGGATAAAAAATAGCCTATAACCTTCCCGTTGAATGTGGCTATCTATTACAAAAATTATTATTCAAATCGGACTGATAATTCGTGAGATTACGTCGAACATATAAACAAACAAACAAACTTACAAATTTTACCTCATTATATTAGTATATATATTAGAATTGTTTACATTTTAAGGTGAGGTGAGTTCAGCAACTCGCAAAACGCGGTTTTTCCATCCAACTTTTTTCATATAAATTGTCACAATTTTGATTCTAAAAAACTATTATATTAAAGTTGAGGATATATTCTAGTGGCAAAGGTATTTCAGTACACGATTAGATTAATTTCCCTCGATAGAAAAAAATCACAAAGTTGCCTCTTTTATTAATTTAAAAATAATTTTATGGCTAAAATAAACAGATTTTTCCCAAAGAAAAACAACTATAATATAGGTCGTAGCATGAGCTAGGGCATTAGGTATTTTTTTGTAACCTTTCATTTCATTCTTAAACACAATTTCAAAATACCTAAAAAAAATCGAGAATTTGCCTTGTTGCGGGTGACGCGGGGCGTCATCAGTCGCGCTCAAGCGCTTGTGGAGGACGGACCTATGCCAAATATTTGCTGGAGCGCGGAGATGCAAAATTTAAAACTTTTTTCGCAGTAATAACTTGTAATTTACTGCACTTAACGTGTGATTGAAAATGGGAAATAAAAAAAATAAGAAGGTGCTATCAAAATTGGCAAAACGGAAACTTTTCAAAGAAATATATTCCGAAAGGTAAGCAACAAATTAAAATCTCTCAGAATACAGAAAGAACCAGAAGTAGCATTCAAATGTATTTACAAGCTACACGCTGTGTCCAAAAACAGAACAAAGTCCCTCGCGTAGTGTTGTTAGCTCTCGCATTATTTGCCCATTTTTGGGGTATTGTTTTTTTCTATATAACTATGTACCTACCTGATTATCTCAAGATATATAGGTATATTAAATAAAACACGGTGTTAAGGTGGATATTATTTTGGTCCACACCGCTTTCCTCAGCAGGGAAGCTTAAATTTGAGATGGCTAATATAGAAACATAATTTTATACCCGCTCCCCCTCTCCCCTTCTCCCTCACACGCACACCAAAAATGTGTTTAGAAATCCTATAGACTAACAAACTATTTAATAGGATTTTTAGGTTAGGTACATACGAGCCGCACTTACGCTTTATACTTTCTTTTTTCAAGTTGGTTAATTTTTATTATATTACTTATTAATATTCTACAACGAATTAAAGCCCTCAAAAGGTAATAAAAAGAAGGGTAAATCAAAACTCTTATATTGGCAACACTAACATAGATTGACGCATCACTCTCTATGACAATTGAAATCTGAGAAAATAATTAAATATTTAAATAAGACGATACCTAAATGCGATACCTACACGTGAAATGTGATCCCATCCTGTTTTTTTTTCAAACCCGCTGCATTTTTACAGGTAGGAACGACACAAGACGGCATAGTTTCGTGAAATTGGTCACCGGTAAAACACGTTAGCGCGTTCCGACGATCACAAAGTGACTGATCGGTTGCGCATCAAACTACTCTATTTAAAACTAGTTTGAGTAGCTTCAGTATTAGGCGCGCTCGCGGCTTCTAGTACTTTCTGTATTCTAAGTAAAATCTATATAGAACTATGACGGTTGCGTGAAAATAAGGTTTCAATATAAATAAGAACTATTTGAATTATAATCCGGTCAATTTAAACCAAAATTGAGAATGATGTTACATAAAGTCCCAACGAGCTCAAAATCAGCAAAATTGTTCAAAACATAATTATAAACAATGTCTAAAAGTTCCCCATCTTTCCCGTGTATGGAATTTTTTTTATTCAAGGTCAAAGGTAAACAAAAATAGTTTTTCGCGATTTTCAGCAAAACGGTAAGTTTGATCATAAAAGTACCTGAGAAAATAAAAAAGTTTATAAAATTCTCTATAACTTTAATTCTATCCACTTTTTCCATATTCCCAACCGTTATTGAACTACACGCTCCAGAAATGTAAAAATTAAGGACCTCGGGCAGGTAACTATGGAGCCTGCCCCAATGCTCAACAGTGACATGACCTATGTCATTTGAAAGGTCTTGAAGAGTTAAACACAACTTGAGAGAAAACACCGTTAGCCGACGAGTTAGCCGTCGATTTCGATATAACTGTCAAGGAGTAACTTGTACATCACTTTAATACCTTTCAAATGACATAGGTCATTTGTCACTATTGAGCATTGGCGCAGGCTCCATAGTTACCTGCCCGAGGTCCTTAATTTTTACATTTCTGGAGCGTGTAGTTAAATAACGGTTTGGAATATGGAAAAAGTGGATAGAATTAAAGTTATAGAGAATTTTATAAGCTTTTTTATTTTCTCAGGTATTTTTATGATAAATCTTACCGTTTTGCTGAAAATTGCGAAAAACACTTTTTTTACCTATGACCTTGAATAAAAAAAAATCCATACACGGGAATGATGGAGAACTTTAGACATTGTTTATAATTATGTTTTGAACAATTTTCCTGATTTTCAGCTTGTTGGGACTTTATGTAACCTCGAATGTATAAATTGACCGGAGTATTATAGATTTAGTAGATTATTGCTTTGAAAAAAAAACAAAAAAATATGTTGTGTCACAGTATAAGAATATCAGCAGAACAACTATACAGCTGCAATGTTGGTACTGGGGATACCTAGGACGAGACTTGTCTCCTAAGACGGGGCTTATGAACTCGGTGGCATGCACATTTTATTTTGGTATTTTTTACGAATATTTTATACTAACTTATTTAAATAGGTCGAACCAACCTGGAAATTCAAATAATGATGTATCAAGCCAAATAGAAGAAAACAATCAATCGTATGTACCTACAACATTTCTATAAACCATTCTGTTATTATTATTTAGGTATAGTTTGATATAGTGGGATAGCTGTCGTCGTGAGTGTGAAAGAGCAGGCCGCTCTATCCGTCTATGTCACACACACGGCGATAGCCCTCCCTCCTCGCCGCACGCATACCTAAGGCGCAGCACAGCAGTATCGGTCAAACTATAACATACTTATTTTAGGAGTATTACATACGAATTTTCATGTCTTTTTTTTTTATTCAGACGTGATATTTTACTTAGACATGAAAATGTAGATGCAAATAGAACGCCCACGATGGAGGTTCTTGCATTGTCATCATCACCGTAAGTGAATAAATATTTATAATACACTATACACTTACATGCACATTTTTACACAGATTTTACAAAAAAATACACACAAACTACACATGTAGGTAAACCGATGTTATTAGTTCTATAGCTAATACATAGTATACAAAAAGGCAGCGAGCTTAGTTACGGTAGTAACATATAATATCATTGCAAAAAGGTATGTCTAATTTTTTTGTTTTTTTTAGAACCAAAAGTACACCTATAAAAGGAAATCAGACGCCCTTGATGGAACTGCATACAGTTTCACCAGGATTTTTTGAGTGAGACTTACATATACATTTTAATTTTTTTTTCATTCCGCATTATTCATAACCGTGTTTCTATGGTTATGCATTAAATGAAACCAACACTTCTATATCTCAGAATAAATATTAAAACACGAATAAATATTATTGTTTTTAATTTTAATTCAGATGTAAAAATTCACCGACCAATAAAAATATGGAAGGAAATTCATTGCACTTGATGGAACTGCATACAGATTCACCGTCACCGTAAGTTTAGAACAGATATATCTACATAAATAAATCTATAGACTAAAGCATAATAAGTTTTTTGTTTTAGGGGCGAAATTGATTACACATTAATAAAGGAGAAAGAGATTAAAGATTTTGCAAGTGAGACTCACATGGGGCGAAGATTAATAGACGTGACCTACTTTTTCGAACAATTGCAAGCAATATCAGCTCATGCGTCGTTATTTCAGTGTAATCTTAGTCACATGAGTTTAGTTGGCGAAAAGCGAGTTGGTCTTGCATCAAATTTTAAATTCAAATGTGAATTATGTGGAACGTATTTCAAAGTTTCATCAGATAATCCAAAACACATCGAACACATAGATGTAAATACTGCTGCTTGCTCGGGAATAGTTGCTACTGGTGTAGGGTATTCTCAATTTGAAGAAATATGTAGTGCTATGGATATGCCAATATTCACCGAAAAATATTTTTCTAAAGTCCAAAATCAAGTTTTTGACGAATGGGAAGCTACCGCTGTAGAAGCTATGGAGGCAGCAGCTAGACGGGAAAGAGATGCAGCCATTGCAGAGGGTCGAGTGAACCATGGCGTACCAGTCATTGACGTTTATGTTGATGGTGCTTGGTGCACTCGCTCCTATGGAAATAACTACAGGGCCCTTTCAGGAGTTGCTGCAATAGTTGGCAGAAGATTCGGTGAAGTTCTCTTTATCGGCGTGAAAAACAAGTATTGTTTAATTTGCGCAAGAGCAGAAAAAAAAGGAGAAACGCCAAAACCACATGTATGTTATAAAAATTACGAAGGCTCATCAACTGGCATGGAGGCTGCTATAATCTGCGAAGGATTCAAAAAATCTTTAGAGATGTATGGATTAATTTATGGAAACGTAATAGGAGATGGGGATTCCTCCACCTATGCAAAAATTGTTGATGCAAACCCGTATCCTAATCACATAGTTAGTAAAATAGAATGCCGTAACCATTTATTGCGAAATATGTGCAACAAGCTTAGAGCTATAACAAAAACTACGAAATTCCCACTTGCACACAGGAAACTTATTACTGACCAAAAAATTATGAGTGTGAGAAAAGTTATAACAACTGCAATTAAAGAAAAAAGGAAACAAATTAATGACCGAGACGAATCTATAAAGCACCTTCATGAGGATATTTGCAATTCAATCAGCCATGCATTCGGAGATCACAGGTCATGCAAAAGTTACTACTGTAACAAAGAAAAAACGTTTGGAGACAGCATAATACCTCAAATAGAAAATTCTATCGTTTGGTTTAGGATCCGGGTCATCATTAATGCGGTCGCTTCAAAGTCTCGCAGCCTTTTCGAGAATGTAGACACTAATACAGTTGAAAGATTAAATAGCGTCATAGCAAAATTTGTAGGGGGGAAAAGAATCAATTTTTCACAACGCCGAGCTTATCAATCAAGATGTTCAGCGGCAGTTGTCGCATTCAACACCAATAAACCTGTGTATACGCTGCATAAAAGAATTTTAGGAGCAAGTCCTAGGGGAAGCCTAAAAAAATTTCAAGAAAAAAGAGAGAAAAAACGATGTTTGACAAATCTGGTCACGAGAAAGAAGAACAGAAAAAGAAAATTATGTGAGAATCAAAATGATTACGGTGAATCTTCCGCTGCCCCTGATATGAACGAAGAAGATTTCAAAACATCTGAGAGAAATTTCTTTGAACGGCTTAATGATTTAGTGAAAGACAGAAAAAACATTGAAAAAAAGACAATATTACAACGGGATTCTAGTGAGTGGCTCGAGTTAAGAAAGTTGATTTTAACCTCCTCAAATTTCGGCAAAGTTATAAAAAGGAAAAAAAAATATGGAAACTGCGTCAAACAAATTTTGTACAAAAAAAATATTTCTTTTGTCCGCTCTATTGCTCATGGAGTGGAAAATGAGCAGGTTGCCCTTCAACAGCTGGCAAAACAAGAAAATATACAAATAGAACCTTGTGGTCTGTATATTGACCCAGATGTTGATTTTTTGGGTGCTTCTCCAGATGGCATTGTAGGTGACGACACTGTTGTTGAAGTAAAGTGTCCTGTAGCTGCCCATAAAAAAGGAATGAAAGAAGCCATCACCGAAAATAAGATACAAATTTTGCGATTTAATAAAAAAACCAAAAACATAACAATAAACCAAAACAGTAATTGGTACTTCCAAGTTCAAGGGCAGCTGCATGTCACAAGACGCACAAGATGCATTTTTGGTATATGGGGAGGGGAAGATCAAAAAATTGAAGTGTTGTATATAAAAAGAGATGACGAATTTTGGAAAACTCAAATGGAACAAAAGCTAGTAAAATTCTATATCACACAAATGATTCCAGAATTAGTGGATTCTCGGCATGCTCGGGGTATGCCTTTACGTGACACGTAAAATAATCATCTATATATATAAAATTCAAAGTCCTGACTGACTGATAATCAACGCACAGCCTCAACCGCTACACCTAGAAGCATGAAATTTGGCAGGAAGGTTCTTCAAGTGATGTAAGTGCACACTAATAAAGGATTTTTGAGAATTCTACCCCCAAGGGGATAAAATAGGGGATGAAAATTTGTATGAAACTTTGTCAATTTTAAACCGATCGGGCTGAGACTTTGCATGCATATAGCTGCTATGAAGTAGGCATCCTCTAAGAAAGGATTTTGATAAATTCTACCCCCAAGGGGATAAAATACGGGATGAAAGTTTGTATGAAACTTTGTCAATTTTAAACCGATCGGGCTGAGATTTTGCATGCATATAGCTGCTATGAAGTAGGCATCCCCTAAGAAAGAATTTTGATAAATTCTACCCCCAAGGGGATAAAATACGGGATGAAAGTTTGTATGAAACTTTGTCAATTTTAAACCGATCGGGCTGAGATTTTGCATGCATATAGCTACTATGATGTAGGCATCCCTTAAGAAAGGATTTTGATAAATTCTACCCTCAAGGGGATAAAATAGGGGATGAAAGTTTGTATGAAACTTTGTCAATTTTAAACCGATCGGGCTGAGACTTTGCATGCATGTAGCTACTATGACGTAGGCATCCTCTAAGAAAGGATTTTGATAAATTCTACCCCTAAGGGGATAAAATAGGGGATGAAATTTGGTATAAATCTTCTTAGATTTTCGACTGATTGAACTGAACTGAACCAATCTTTAATAGATTGGAGCTACTATGATGACGACGTCCGCATAAATATAATTTTGATAAATTCAACCCCCAGATAAAATGAGAGATGATGGAAGATGTAAATGTATTAGTTTGAACCTGTCAGTACCTAATCAATTCATATAATACATTGTAAATGGTGGCTGTCTGTACATAGAAGATATATAAGGAAATAAGAGGGGCTTTATGAACCCAAAACAATGATTTTGTGTTTGTGTTTGTTTGTTTGTTTGTCTGTACGTTTGTGCGCGCTAATCTCAGAAAAGGCATAACCGAATTGAATACGGATTTCACCAATGCGTTGTGATTTGCTGGGATTAAAATTTAGTCTTTGTTTCGTTTTAATCGGTTCATAAATAAAAAAGTTATATCAATCTAAAGAATCGCATCAGAGGTGGCTATGATGCGGAGGTGGGTGTGTGCTACAATGCGGAGGTGGGAGTATGCTACGATGCGGAGGTGGGAGTATGCTACGATGTGGAGGTGGGAGTGTGCTACGATGCGGAGATGGGAGTATGCTACGATGTGGAGGTGGGAGTGTGTTACGATGCGGAGATGGGAGTATGCTACGATGTGGAGGTGGGAGTGTGCTACGATGCGGAGATGGGAGTATGCTACGATGTGGAGGTGGGAGTGTGTTACGATGCGGAGGTGGGAGTTTGCAACGATGCGGAGATTGCTACGATAAACAAATGTTTTAAACGATCTATAACGAAACTTAATGCGGCAAACTAAATTCCACGCGAGCGAAGCCGCGGGCAAAAGCTTGTATTATTATAATTATCAAGTATATTATCACAACACGGCCGGTGGAAATTTATATTATCTGCCTAGTCCTAAATAAAAGTAGTGATAATAAGAAGTATGATACAATATATTTATTTGTTTTTACTTTTGAAGGTGGCGCCACTGAAACCTAACAATACGTAGATATTCATATTTTTCAGTTATGTGTACTTTACTGTTGTTTGTTAAAACGTGTATGAACACCGCCACTTTAAAATATTTCTGCTCGTTATATTAGACAATAAAAATGATTTCACCCAGTGATAATACCGATATTTTTTTAAAACCTTTTATCTCTTTTTAGTTATTTTTCCCAAGGCTACCTACAATATAATACCGACCTGCGTAATATCTACGATCAGTTTTGCTTGATAGGCTTTTTTTTTTAACACGCTTTTATTAGCTTGGCCTGTATGTATGTACATACGTACGTACGTACGAACGTATGTAATGAAATCTTTGAACATCATTTTCACCAACTTCCAGAAGTCTGATTAATTTGAAACTTTGCATACGTATCAAGGACCGATGACAATGCAATAATTTAATAACAGTTTCCCATTACCCTTAATGGATTTGCCAGATTTACTAAAAAAATATTACTTCATATAAAAGACATCAACGGGCGCTCGCTGTGGGATGGAACGGGAGTTCTGTTTTATTTTACTAAATGGTACTAGACACTAACAGCGTCCCGTGGTTTTCCCGTGATGGGCCTGTTCCCGTGGGAATTACGGGATGAAAAGTTGCATATAATGTTATGCTTACTAAAAATAAAAAATTAACACAATGATTCAATTCAGAGTAAAAAGCGTGGGGTGCATTTTACTGTAGTTCATAACTATCCTCTCATAGATAGTTACCAATGATGATTGTAATATTTAAAAATATTAAGCACCCCACGCTTTTTTACTCTAAATTGAATCATTGTGTTAATAACTTAAATTTTATTATAATTTTGATTTGAGGTGAAAAATTATTTTCTAGTTTTTAGTTCAATTTGCAAAAAGCGTGTTTTTTAGTTTTTTTAAACTATATTTTTTTACTGTAGTCACTACACTGTGGCATCTCAATGAGTGACATATTATTATTCAAACTTAGCGCGCAAACTACGCGCGAGCTTCTCAATGCGAGCATCTCAATGAGTGACATATTATTATTCAAACTTAGCGCGCAAACTACGCGCGAGGAGATCGCCCGCGGTCGGACCGCAGGCCCCGCACCTTACCCCCTCCGTAGTAGCTAAGCGCTGGACTCACGTCACCTTAAGCCTCGTTAGAAGCAACAGACTCTAGTTATAAACAAAATGTTGAAACGCCGTTCCCATGCCCATCCCACACGGACATAACATTCCATTACCTTGTACTCATCAACTAAGTATATTGTATTATATATATCACTAGCAGCGCCCCGCGGTTTTACCCGCGTTGTGCCCGTTCCCGTGGGAATTTCGGGTTTTTTTTTTACATAAAAACCTTCCTCTTGAATCATTCTACCTATTACAAAAAACCGCATCAAAATCCGTTGCGTAATTTTAAAGATTTAAGCATACAGACAGACAAACAGTGTGACAGACACGAAAAAGAGACGACTTTATTTTATACTATGTAGTGATTATAATTAACTGTAGTTCAAACGTAAAGGTATATCAGTAATGTCCCGCAGTTTCTAATAAGGATTATAATAATAGTATTGCTTTTAAAGTTTAATAATGCATTCCCTTTTAAAGCTGATAACCGACATCAAATATTTTAGAACTACCTTTAGTTTTACTATTAATTGAAACGTAAGTTGATGTCATTATGAATTGTTAGGATATGGGTGAATCGCTCGTGACAGCGTCTCTCCCCGCACTCTTGTGCGATAGGCACAATAGGCGGGTAAAACCGCGGGGCGCTGCTAGCTATTGCTCGAATAGTTTCACACAACTCTCCATACAAAAGACATAAACGACATCCAAAGTAGTTGAAGCTTACGTTTCTTAGGTTGAAGCGAACTCTACTCATTTTGAATTGAAACTCCGTTTACGAACAAAAGTGAAGTGCGGATTTTATTTAACACTTGCAGCGCCCCGCGGTTTCACCCGCGTTGTACCCGTTCCCGTGGGAATTTCGGGATGAAAAGTAGCCTATAACCTTCCCGTTGAATGTGGCTATCTACCACAAAAATAATTATTCAAATTGGATTGATAATTTCTGAGATTACCCCGAACATACATAGGTACAAATAAACAAACAAACAAACAAACTTACAAATTTTACCTCTTTATAATATTAGTATAGACTAGCAGCGCCCCGCGGTTTTACCCGCGTTGTGCTCGTTCATAATCAGGTAATTTATTCACATTAGTCTGATTGGTAACTTAAAAACTTAATTTTAACCTAGTCTTTTTTAAACTTACACGATTTGAACACATAATTTAAACGTACACACACGGGTTTTTTCATGTTATCTTCTTCTATTCTTCTATATTATAAAGCTGAAGAGTTTGTTTTGTTTGTTTGTTTGTTTGTTTGTTTAAACGCGCTAATCTCAGAAACTACTGAACCGATTTGAATAATTCTTTCACTGTTAGATAGTCTATTTATCGAGGAAGGCTATAGGCTACATTTTATCCCGAAATTCCCACGGGAACGGGCACAACGCGGGTAAAACCGCGGGGCGCTGCTAGTAAAGTTAATAAAGCAAGGTTCACCCGCGACCACGAGAGGTGCAATCCCCTCGAAACGTCGGGAAATAAAAAGTAAGTTATTACTTGCTTTGTTAACTTTATAACACGAAAAAACCCGTGTGAGTACGTTTAAATTAATTTTAACCTTATAAATGATTGTAATGATCTGATATAATAAAGACATTTTTTGAATTTGAGTTTCTGCGATTAGTCTTTACTAACACATTTAGAATGTTTACTTAAAAATAGTGTAGATTTTTATGTGCAGAAGTTCTTTTTATCTAAGTTTATTATAATGTTAGCTTATAGCAACGTGTAGTTCGACCCCTACTTGGATGGGTAATTGATGGTGGCATTTTTTCTGAGCGCTTCCGTGCTTTACAGAGGGCACGTTAAATTGTTGTTTTAATTCATACCTCGTTTCAAAATCAGGTTTTATAATTTTTTGTATGTAATAAAATATTATTTTAATCCGTTTTTCAGCGACCATTTATGTTTTAACAAGATCTTTAAATTTTCGACTTTATTCGGTTTCTTCTAATCAATACCTAAATGCACATTACCACACACCCTTTTATGTCACAATCGGGTAAATCTAATACAAATATTAACCACAAACACCTGAGGCGGAATATATTCAATTTGAAGTGGTATCAATGAGGACTGCCTGAGGCCAGCGCAAAGGTTAATCGGACCACGGAGGTAATAACTAATAAAGCCACGTACACACTATTACCGATCTATTGCCACTGTAGATTAAATATGCTGATCCTACAAATATTATAAATACGAAAGTTTGTGAGGATGTATGTAAGTTTGTTACTCTTTCACGCCAAAACCACTGAACGGATTTGGATGAAACTTTACAGTCATATAGTTTATACACCAGAATAACATATGGGATACATTTTTTCCTGAAATTCCCGCGGGAACGGGTACAACGCGGGTAACACCGCGGGGCGGGGCTAGTTACTATACAAGTACTAGGTGGACCACCCTAATCACTATAAATGGAGATGTAAGCTATCCTATCTTTCAAGTTGGATCAAACTGCACACGGTGTGCAAATCAAATTTAAAATCGGTTCAGTAGTTTAGGAGTCTATCGCGGACAAACAACGTGATATGTTTTTTTATATATAGGTAAAGATGTAGTTTGAACTCAATGGGTTAAGTAGTATGGATTGTTAAGTAGATAGATGTCATGGTCGCTATTAGTAATGCATGTTCCACTCTTAGTAACCACAAATAGAACAAACCCTTTTCTTCTTCACTACATAGTATAAAATAAAGTCGTCTCTTTTTCGTGTCTGTCACACTGTTTGTCTGTCTGTATGCTTAAATCTTTAAAATTACGCAACGGATTTTGATGCGGTTTTTTGTAATAGGTAGAGTGATTCAAGAGGAAGGTTTTTATGTAAAAAAATTCCCGAAATTCCCACGGGAACGGGCACAACGCGGGTAAAACCGCGGGGCGCTGCTAGTTAAACTTAAGAGCTGGTCTCTTGTCTATAGAGTTCCTTCCACTTTTCTCTATCATCTGCCATTCTCTTCAGCTGTTCGTACGACACGAACTTTGCTTAACCTTTTTAAAAATAGAATCCGGCGACCGTATTTTTTAAGCTATTGCATAGCTTCTATCGCGGGCCTTGAGCGCGGGGACCGAATCCAGAAATTCCGTAATGAAAAAACCTAACGCTCTAAAACGTAACGCTCCTCAAACATTGCCCACGTATAAGCCTAGAACAGAACGTTAGCGCGATGCAGACATTCAGCACACTAACGCCATCTAGTGATACAAAAAATAACTATGCAATAGCTTTACCGCGGCAGTCCCCGAGTGCCACACGTCTTTTTTTATTCAATAACACTCACAAATACATAAACATAAAACCACAAACAAGTAAGAAATCACTTCACTATAGGTACTTAACAAGCCCATTTGTTTATAACCTCCTCTATTTCCTATTAAACCCATAGACAATATGACCACGTCTTTACCCAGCTCATTATCTATTATGAAACTCAAAGGCACGCGATTCAAGAGGCCCACATAAAGGGCCTTTCACAACTGATTTGACACAATCGCGTGAAAGAACGCAACAATGTGAATGTTACTTAATTGGTTGCCTTGGAATAATAATACTATATATTATTTCTATTATAGTTAACTAGCAGCGCCCTGCGGTTTTGCCCGATTGAAGCTGTTTTTATATGAATGTTTGGATGAAAAGTAACCTTAAATCTTTCGCGTATGACTTTCTACAAATTAAACCCATATTGCATTGAGTACATCGTGAGGCAAAGACGAGGCAAAAGTCTTCCATTTTGTAATATACCAGCTGCGCTTTGTGACTTTACCCGCGTTGTGTCCCGTTCCTATAGGAATTTTGGAAATCGCACTCTTGAATGTACACCAATACAAAGTACGAATTATTACGAAGAATTATACAAATCGAACTGGTCTAGTTCTGGAACCTGAACATACAAACGAAATTAAATCACAAAACTATGAGAAACATATAACTTAATTTCGGCTAAACGACGCGACATGCATGACCCCCCTAAACTTTAACTATGTAGGTATATTATTTTTAGAGGTGTCGATTCGCACGCCAACAAATTAACTTCGGGCGAATCGCCTACAGAACAAATATTATTATTCAAAGGTGTCGATTCGCACGATTCGGGCGAATCGTCCACTAAGCCAAAAAGTAGGTAAATAGATTAGTAGAAACCTTCTTAATAAAAAAGTGAACAACTGAAAAAAGTCTCGTCAATAAGTTATACCGGTCCGTCGCATCACAACAAATTCAAATAAAGAACTAAACATTCCAATCCAATGAATTACTGTGCGAAAAGTAAAAAACACTTTATTACCCATGTTTGTTTACTTAGTAAGAAGTGAATTTACGAGAATATAAGGCAATATAACATTATTATGTATGATACCCTGACTCCATGCTGCGATGGCAACAGATCAAAAAACACGATTCGCGGTTGAAGAATTAATCATTTACATGGAGTGCAAGCATTCATGTTTTAAAAATAGAACGTTGCTATCCTGCCATAGACTGTCACTCACTTGTCACGTATATACATTTTTCGCGCCATATTGCGGCAAAGCTCACATCATTATTCAGCCAACGATCTTAGTGTTGCCATTCCGTCTGCATTATGCCAAATGATGGTTAACGCCTTTGATTCCTTAACGAGTACCGGAAAAACTAACAATGTCGTACATTTTACATGACAAATTGCAACTATTTGCAGTTTCTCCTTACTTGGTGAGTTGCATAGGGCTGTCGCGGTAATAGTTTTAACTTAATTGGCAATTATTTTATGCTTTATGTTCTCGTATGCGTCTCAATTTTCTCTTTTGCTAAGGTAACCATCGTCAAACGTTAGTTTTATTTATACACCTAGCTTACAAACAAGGTTATCATACCAATGTTACAGAATATTAGGTACTACCTATTCCAAAATATTTAATCATCATCCATCATCAGTATTTCTATTTTAGGTATAAACAATTAAATTTCAAAAATGTTAATGTTTAGGAGGCATGCTAAGGTAAAAGTTAATTTTAAAATAATAAGTTGTCAAAAAAGGAAATATTTTCTTGTGACATACATAAGTCATTAATTACAAGTAGGTACGTGTACCTCTTATAAACGTATATTTTGAAAACTTTGCACTATTCTTAAACAATACACATACTTATTAATTTTTATTTTATCTCAATCAAAAATTATAACTTTAATCACTGATAAACTTAAAAACAAATTCACAACTAGCAACCCTAAGCGATAAACTGACAAAGAAAATTGTTATTCCGTTGGCGGAAAGTGCGTTTTGACCGTAAAGGATATGCTACAGAACCCAAGACCGTTTTAGGGATCCCTGTATGGAAACCCGGTGTAAGGTAGACATTGTATGTTCCGCATATTCAAAGAGTGGCTTGTTAGGATACCTATATGTATAGGTTTTAAATAGGGATACTTACATAGATATGCACTTAACTACTTAGTTGTAGAAAAAGTAAAATAGGTGCATAAATGGCGCGAACCTTCACTTCACCAATGCCAGTACTCAGAGACGTCGAAAGCTTCCTTAGTAGAGATTTAATGAGTGATTTTGATGTAATGTACAATCTATAAATTATACAGAGGTAAAATTTGTAAGTTTGTTTTTTGTTTGTTTGTATGTTCGAGCTAATCTCAGGAATTACCTGTCCGATTTCAATAATTCTTTTTGTAATAGATAGCCACATTCAACGGGAGGGTTATAAGCTATTTTTCATCCTGAAATTCCAACGGGAACGGGCACAACGCGGGTAAAACCGCGGGGCGCTGCTAGTACACAATACTCTAGAAATCAGTGGATACCACGAAGCGAGGCTTTAATAACTTAATACTTACTGTAGGTAATTTAGGCTTATATAACCCACCAACAGCTCCGCGGTTATACCCGCAGTGTACCCGTTCCCGTGGCAATTTCGGGATAAAAAAATAACCCTCCCGGGGTAACATGTCAATTAATAAAATTAATATTGATGATTTCAATGATGATTTAAACGCCATTGATTGGGAGTCTATATCTGATATGTCCAATGTTGATGAGATGGTTAATAGATTTAGTTTGTTGGTGTTGTCTTTGTTTGATAGACATGCGCCTTTAACTACTGCTAAGACGAATCATCATAACAAATTACCTTGGGTAACCGACACTTGCAGATTAATGATGCAATTGCGTGATGAGGCTCGTGACAGATATAAACTGACAGGCCTTGACACCCATAAAACTTATTATAAGAATTTGAAGTTTATCACTGACTTGGGAGTTTCCAATGAAAAGAAGGCATTTTTTAATAATCTTATAAATAACCAAATTAAGAATTCTAGGACGTTTTGGAAGAATTTAAAAAATAAAATTTTAGTGGACCCAAGTAAGGATCATTCTCTGCCTGATGGTTTAGGAGATGTCAATGGCATCAATGACCATTTTTTGAACGTTCCGCATGTTCAGGTTCCTTTGTCCCAGTTAACATATTATGAATTCCATCGTCATGATAATTTAAATTTTGAATTACAACCAATCAATGAAAGGGATCTTCTAGCGTTTATTAAATCGATTAAGTCAAATTCAGTTGGCAGAGATGGCATAAGCAAAGATATGATTCTACTGACACTGCCTAGGACCTCAAAAATTCTTGTAGACATTATAAACACTTCCATCTCAACCTCTACTGTGCCCTTGCTGTGGAAGGAGGCATTCGTAACTCCTCTTCCAAAAGTTGATAATCCGTCTACGCTTAAGGATCTTAGACCTATTAGTATTCTTCCCTTCTTGTCCAAGTTGCTTGAAAAGGCTGTCTATGTTCAGCTTTATAGATATTTGGAAAATAATAAGCTTCTTCCGTCTCTTCAGTCAGGGTTTCGCAAGGGTGTTGGTACAACTACGGCACTTCTTGATGTTGTCGATAATATTCTAGCGGACATGGATAGGGGCTTTGGGAGTATTTTGGTATTATTGGACTTCTCCCGTGCCTTTGACAGCATTAATATTGATCTGCTTCTGTCAAAGTTGAGTTTTTACGGTGCAAGCACAGGTGCGTTAAAATGGTTTGAGAGCTATCTCCGAGGACGTTCCCAAATAGTAAAGAAGCAGAAACTTGACGGCTCTTATGAATTTTCTGTGCCACGACCAATCAGCCATGGAGTACCACAGGGCTCAATACTGGGTCCATTGTTATTTATTTTATATTTGGCTGATCTGGTTAATGCTATAGAGAACAGCAATTATCATTTTTATGCTGATGATGGCCAGCTTTATATTGCTAGTAATCCGAATAGGACTGATGTGTTTGATGCTACTGTTAGGATTAATGATGATTTGCGTAGAAATTCGGTGTGGTCAAAGAATAATTCTTTACTGCTTAATCCCAATAAGTCAAAGTTTATGGTTATTGGTACGGACACTCAAATATCTAAAATTTTGGCTGCTAAACCCATAATATCAATTGATGGAGTTGTGCTTGAGCGCGTTGATGAGGCGCGCAACTTGGGAGTAGTATTTGATAGCAAATTAAGATTTGAGACGCATGTGTTGAACATTACTCGTGGTTGTTTTAGCAGACTTAAAGTCCTTTATAAGATTAGACATTTGCTCAAAGTTGATGTGCGGTTGGCACTCTGTGAATCGCTGATATTGTCCAGATTGAATTATGGTGACCTCGTATTTGGACCTCGTCTGCTTGTAAAATCCAAGCGATCGATACAAAGAGTCCAGAATGCGTGCTGTAGATTCTGTTTTAATATTCCGCCTCGTACTCATGTGACCCCGTATATTAATAACTCGAATTTGTTGAATATGGTATCGCGTAGAAATTATCATTTTGCTTGCCTGTTGTTTGGTGTGATTAAAGACCGTAAGCCAGAATATCTCTTTGGCAAACTGAAATTTAGTGGTTCTCTTAACGATCGTGCTGTTCGAACCCAATTACGGTATCACTCTCACAAGCTTATTGCTTTCAGAGGAAGCTTCCGCTACCAGGCGACTAAGTGCTGGAATAATATTCCTCCACCCATACGCAATCTGCCTTCAATGCATACTTTCAGGAAGCGCTTCCATGCATATATCCTGGAAGAGCAAAAAGTTGGTATTCCAGAACTTTACACTCGTCCCTGGTAGTCAAATTACTCTTATTTATATAATTATTCTAACTTACATTTTCACATTTTTTTATTTATTTTTTTTATTTAACCAACGTACCAACCTACTTCAATATAATTCTAAATTATATACTCATATATATAAGTTAATGCAATGCTTTATTTAATTTAATGAACTTCTCTCGCGCGTCCCGTCCGTGAAGTCACATTTGTGGGCAAGGCAGAATACCAGTGTTCTGTTCTTTGAACAGATGCTTCACTGAGCCGAACCCTTTTGTCTTGTTTAGGCACACTGCTCACTTTTTTTATTTGTTAATAATTTTCATTTTATTGTGCTAGTGTGTATGTTGATTTTAAATGTTTATGTACTTACCATTGTGTTTGTGTGTGTGTCTTTGCAAGCAATAAAGTGTTATCTATCTATCTATCTATCACTACATAGTATAAAATAAAGTCGTCTCTGTTGCGTGTCTGTTTGTCTGTATGCTTAAATCTTTAAAATTACGCAACGGATTTTGATGCAGTTTCTGTAATAGGTAGAGTGATTCAAGAGGAAGGTTTTTATGTAAAAAAATTCCCGAAATTCCCACGGGAACGGGCACAACGCGGGTAAAACCGCGGGGCGCTACTAGTTTAATGTAAAACAAAAATAATTATTCAAATCGGATTTGTATAGTGTCTGATATTAGCACGTTCGAGATCCTAAAAGTAAGATTTATTATACTTTTGTTTATTTGAATCTATACATAGTAGTAGTAGTAGTAGTATAAGCCTGTAATGTCCCACTGCTGGTCAAAGGCCTCCCATCTCACTGAAGACATCAGTACAGCGAGAAGGATAGGTGTAATCACCACTATACACAGATAGATCTAGGTTAAATTATCTATCTGTACCGTGAGTTTACTCAAGCCGTGACTGACGGACCCCCTACGATCGATATTCATGAACATTACAAGTGCCACCAACTTAACTGTTCATGTGGGCAAAATGGGAACTACAGCCGCGTCATATTGAATATCTCTCTTAGTTAGGCTTTATATGATTGATATTGTAGTTTCTTAAATTTTAATGATATCTATAGACTGACTTGCAAGACATGTTTTAATTACCTTTGTTTCTTGGTGAATTTCTTATATTATGGCAAAACCAAATTCTCCACTAGCGACGCTGTCAACTGAACAGATAAGATGGTGGGACTGTACATTAAACATTAATTCAACACCACGTTAGGTCATTCTCCTTGAGTTACGTTCAATCCATTCTCCATTGGTAATTGAACGAATGAAACGTTGTTTAACATTCTAGTGCGGGTTTAGTAGTTTCCGCTTGTTTGTTTGATCTTTTAATGTGTGATTGTAATGTCAGAATAGTTTTTAATAGCCGCGCCTCGAAATGTTACCCGCGTTGTAACTTCGGTTTAATAATTATGTATCCCATGTGTTATTCTGATGTTTCACCTTTCGATCAATAATTACATATAACTACTTAATAATGTAGATGTTTAACCTATATTACTGTAAAGTTTCATTCAAATCCAGTAGTATTTTCGTGAAAGAGCTTATACATACATCTATATATACATCCATCGTCACAAACTTTCGCATTTATGTTAGGATAGGGCTTTTTGGTAAAAGAAGCATTTGTAACGCCTTGAACTTATTTAATAGCAAAGTACACAGACATTTCCTATTTGTGAACGAGCGTTATGCCTTGGTATAAAAATGGCACTTAATTCTTACCGGACATAAAATATAATAATTTTGTATTTTTAGTAATCAAAAAGAACTATGTGTTGTCATTGCCTGCTTTGTGACCATAAACAAAAGTAATCATTCATGAGGTAAAATTTCTTAGTTTGTTTGTTTGTATGTTCGAGTTAATCTCAGGAATAACGGTTCCGATTTTTATTATTATTTTTGTAATAGATAGCCACATTCAACGGGAAGGTTATAGGCTATTTTTCATCCCAAAATTCCTGTGGGAACAGGCATAATGCGGGTAAAACTGTGGGACGCTGCTAGTTCCAAATATTTCTATTCAACTCACATATCCTTGATAAATCGATTTGATCTTTTCGATCGCAATCCGTTTAAATATAAATCTTCGCTACTCCATCGAACCATAAATAATTAATAGACTAACATCTACTTCATTCGCTAATGAGTTGCGCGTAATAAAAACAAAGGCAAGCAAGGAATTTAAAACGATTGATTTTTACCTGCGGTAGGTAGGATCTTGTACTGTTGTGTGGGAAACTGTTTCAGTGAATTTTAAATTAATTAGTTTTATTACAAAGGTAAATAAAGTTATACGAAAAAGAGGTTATAATATAAGAGTAATAGTTCACATACACACACGTACTTTCTTTTTTTAAAATAATATCGCAATTCCTATATGAATTATCTATATTTAAGTTTACTATTAACTACTACGTCTTGATGGGACGATTTATACGGCCCTTTTTTAAATTATTTAACAAAATGTATTAGGCTGTAACATGTTTTCTATTAAATAAAACTTGTAAATACTATCATTAGTAGAGCATTGCAACGTCTAAAGTCTATACACTAGTAGGTATACAAAAAATATTTTATAAATGCATTTTTCTACAAAAACACTTTTCTGCCCACCATTACATAATTTTCTCAAAGCCGGAAGTTGCGAGTCGTCATAAAAGTCTATAAAGTTGTCACCTTGTTTCTTTTACGGCTTAACTACGTCACTTCCGGCGGGACCATAAACAAGTCGGATATAATTTACAACCGTTTTACGAGTATCACGTGATCTTTACTATGGTTATGAGACTTATGAGTTATGGTCAAAAGTTTAGTGTGTTTGCGTTTTAGTATTATGGCAGTACAATGTTAGTTAACTTTATATTTTACTAGCAGCGCCCCGCGGTTTTACACCCGTTGTGCGTGTTCCCGTGGGAATTTCGGAATGAAAAATAGTATATAATCTTCCCATTGAATGTAGCTATCTATAACAAAAATAATTATTCAAATCGGACTGATAATTTCCGAGATTACCTCGAACATACAAACAAACAAACAAACTTACAAATTTTACCTCTTTATAATATTAGTATAGATGAAAATAAATACAATCTATTTCTTCTTAGAAGTCGTAAAATCTTTATACATACATAAACAAATACTTTATGAGAATATATAATTGTCACCCAGACGGCGTCGGCAAACAACTATGTCTGCCTGCACATATTGTTGACTCCGGGCGGGAATTGAACCCGCAACCCCCGACACAGTAAGCGCTGTCACTGCCACTGTGCCCACATAATGAAGTACGTAAGTAAAGGGGCTCCTAGACGGGCCATATTTTCACGAAAATGTTTAGCTGCAATAGTGTGGCCGGCATCATCAGCCATCATTTACGGCCAGACTCTGCAACACTTTGCAATATTTTTAGTATATCCGCGATATGTTGTCACATATTTTTAGTATGGCCGATGAATGTTTAGGGTCTCGGCAATATGGCCGGAGAGTTCGCTTCGCAATCGAAAATACTGCAATATTTCTCAGCCACTTTTATTGTTGTCTCGCTTTACGGCATAAGTGCGTCCCTTTTTCATGCTACGTAAAGTTTGTCGCGATTCGTTTTTTCTCGGAAATGTTCGTTTTTGTCTTACTACTTCACTCGCACTCAGTCAGTACCCATGGAAACATCGTCAAACGGGTAGTTTGACATTTGACATTGATAAATAAAGTATGCGATTTATTTGATACCTACACCATGGAATTAGTAAGTACTACCGGTAGTACTTACTAATTCCATGACCTACACGTAATTTAATAATACCATGGAATTAGTAAGTTGTACGGTAGTACTTACTAATTCCATGAATAATACAGTAATTCATAGACACATCGGCACCATTCGGGTGTTATCGTTATTCCGAGTTTTGCCGATAGGAGGAGTATTCACTACATCTTTATGTGGCCCATGTAAAGACAAAATATTGAGCCATATACTGCATCAGAAATATTGCCGAGATAAACATTTTCCAGCCATATGCTGCATTAAAATGTTTTTAGTATTGCCGGGATATAGTTGGCAATTTTGTGGCCACATATTTCATCAAAAGTATGGCCCGTCTGGGAGGGGCTTAAGAAAAATGTTTCACAGACGAAATAAAATGAAACAACTTAATGGTAGTACATATATATATTTAATAAGAAAGTATATAAAGTTTAATCTAAGAATATTTAATAAGCACCTACAGATATCATTGGTATACTCGAAGTAACGATAACATGAGATTAAGTTATGATATTAATTATAAAATGGAATGATTATAAAATTTTACATAAATTTGACCATTTGGAGTTGACAAAATACCGCCAAAATTGACGTAACGACCATTTTGTTAGCTATGTTAATTTTATTGCAGTTAGACAGTGCTGCCAACTAACGGAAAAAAACAGAACTACCAAGATTTTTTTTATTAATCTTTAGTTCATTGTTATTTTTTTTTTATGTTTTTATAGGGTAAGTTAATGTCATGTAGGTAAAAAAAATTAATGTTACTAAGTTTTGCTTAAGACTAGATATATTTCACAGAGTAATAAATAAATCTGGCAGATACTAAAACATTTCGAAGTTCAAAAAAGTTCAAATCTCTAATAATAATTTCTACGGACATTTTTATATTTTCTTCATACTTTGACTTGCAATGGGACGTAACAGGCTAAAACTTCTTTCCATTTTGGTCTGCTATTTTGACAACATTTTGACCACTTCAAACGCACGGTTGAGTAATATAATAAGTATTGAGTAATATAAATAATTACCAACCATCACTCACTGTACTCTTATAATCCATAGACTAAAGTCTATCGTTCTCGGATCTTAAACTATCGCAGCACCAAATTTCATAGCAATCAGTCAGTGAGACTAAGCCTTTTTACACTAAGCTAGAAACACCACAGTCATTAATTAATTAATTGTCAAATCCATTCTAGTTTTTAAACTCACACGATTTGCACTCATTATACTAAATGAAACGGGTCGCATGAGATAATTTAACCTATTTTACTAAACTACGTACCAGACGTTTCGAGCGAATTACACCGCTCGTGGTCACCCTGGACGTCAATTAAATTATCTAACGCGATACAGACCCGTTTCATTTAGTATAATAAACCCATTTTAATCGGCGATTTCAAAGATAGCTAATGATTTTTTTACTATTAATTGAAACGTACGTTAATGACATTATTATTACCGAAACGTGTTGAGGGACAACTCAACAGTAACCTCCGCGTACGTAAGTTCCCGTTCAAATAAATAATGATAGCTAATGATGTTTGTTTTATATTTTAGACAAATTAATGTCAAACAATCTAATTTCCAGCCGTCAAGATTTTATATTTATCATTTTTAAACATAAGAGCTGGTCTCTTGTCGATGGAGTTATTTCTACATTTCTCTATCTTCTGCCATGCTTTAGCTTTCTTTTTACTTTAACTCTTTATATTAATTGGTCTACATATGTATTATTGACAAAGAAAAATATCAATAAACAACTTAGTTGACGGATTGAAATCTGTTTTTGGGACCAATTGGGCTTTTGAAAAAAAAAATTGATTTTTTTTATGTATTTTAAAACTTTATTATTAATAATATTGATATTTAATGCAAAAAAACTTTAAAAAAATATTTTTTCAATTAATTATAAACAATTAAAAATTGAATAAAAATCACGTGACTATAAACGCGCCATAATTGGTCACCGTGGTTGTGACGTGATAGTGTATAGCTATTTAACCATAAGTACGTACAGCGTTTACGGCTATTACACGTGTAACCGAATGGGGCTATACATTATGACGTCACACCGCGCTCGGGTTTGTTCGGGAGTTGTCCGAGTGTTTTCGGTACAGGATTCAAAAAATAATTTTTATTTTGAAATAACTTTTGAATTATTGCGAAAAAAATAAAATAAAAATAGTTTTGTTATAAAACTAATATATAATCTTTCCATTTATCACAAAAAAAAATTTTTTTCAACAGCCCAATTTTCAGTACCTAGATAATAAATAGTGTTGATTTCTGTAGCAAAGTGTAAAAAGGGCTTACAGACATACATTACATTCAAATTTCTACTAATTGTGGATAAATATGAAGTCAGACCAAATAAAAACTCACGACAGAGTGCTCAACACAACATTGAAGTGAAGCCGGTCAACATGTGTGCAATCATTGACGCGTAATTTAGTTGTAAATAACTAGGTATAATTACATCCTGTGCCCTTTACAAAAACGATCACACATTAGCTGAGCTGTTCTGAGTTGGCTAACGACAATGCATTACAAATAGATTTCGAGCTTTGCAAAAGCCTTAAGTTACTCAAGGTAGAAACCTTCAGTAGAAAGGCAGCCCTACAGTGCCTATATTGTACGCAGTGCCCTATTTTAGTTTGCAAACAAATTTAAATTTGAATATGCATAGGGTGTAATTTTGCATGCTTCATCTTTTTTCGCGGTCTGCCTTGTCTTTTTATTTGGTCTGAGAATAATGAATAGATGATTATTTATGATCATTGATGATTAATTTATAATATTCCGACTAGATCGACGCTGACATTAAACTTCCCCTTTTCGAGATCGCAGTCCACTGTGTACATCCAATCGTCTCCACTTTTCTTTGTCTGTGTCGCTTTCTGAAAGAAGAATAAATAAAACTTTAGAACTAAAGGGATTTGTGAAGATATGCCTCACTTACTGGTGGCACAATAACTGATATCGATTATTCGTCGGTCTTCCAATCACCAAAATCGATAATATTCCATGACTTAGATCAGTGTTTTTTTATTGATTTCGATTAATATCTGATTTGAAAGCGTACTTTGAAGTCAGTTGTTTCGCATAGGTAATGAATTAAGTCATCCCGAGACCACACACGGTTAAGTAGACCCAAACTAAGGTCTAAGCTTGTATTATGACTGATACTAGTAAATATATACACAAATCCTAACTGATATTATAAATGCGAAAGTAACTCTGTCTGTCTGTCTGTTTCGCTTTCACGCCAAACCTACTGAACCTATTTGAATGAAATTTAGTACACAGTTAGTCCAGAACCTGAGAAAGGACATTTTACCGCGAAATTTCTGCGGGAACGGGTACAACGCGGGTACAAGGCGGGAACCGCGGGGCGTAGCTAGTACTTTATAGTATGAAGATAACAATATATATTTTATATAAAATATTGCTTCTATTGGATTAGATCAATATTTATTCGAATTTTTGCCAAAACCCATGTATTTATTGGTGCTGCCAGATCCGTATATGCTAGGTACCAGTGCTGCCGCCACATGCCCATGCACTCACCAGTATCTTGACGGCTTGCCGCGCGGTGGCGCTCCACGCGACGGGCTGGCCGAGGGCGGGCGGCGCGCGCGGCCCGCCGCCCACCGAGCGCCCGCCCACGCGCCACGCGCACCACAGCGCGAACGCGTTCACTTGGTAACTGGACTCGCACGCAGGGTCGCTAGCCGAATACAATGTTACTATGATTATTAAGTTAGATTTATTTATATACTGGACAATTCCCACACGGTCAATTAGACCCAAAGTAAGCACTATATATTATATAATTCACTGAAACTACTACATATACATACACAAATCTTTACTAATATTTTAAAGAGGTAAAATTTGTAAATTTGTTTGTTTGTATGTTCGAGCTAATCTCCAGAACTACAAATCCGATTTTAATAATTACATATTTTTATATTAGATAGCCACATTGAAGGGGAAGGTTAAAGGCTATTTTTATCCCAAAATTCCCACGGGAACGGGCACAACGCGGGTAAACACCGCGGGGCGCGGCTAGTTCTTTATAAGAATACATAATTGACACCCAGACGTCGCGTCGTCGCCAACAACTATACCTCCACATATTATTGACTCCGGGTGGGAACCAACCCCGCAACTGCCGACACAGGAAGAGCACTCACTGCCACTGTGCCAAGCCAATGGGCTATGTTTAATGTCATTATACTTACTTGACAGTAAAGGTCCCTTTGGCCAAGTAAGCCGGGTTTAAATCCGTGAGGTTTATGTCAAGCAGTTTCCTGGGCAAGCCGCTGCAGAACCCTGGGTACTCCCACAGGGGCTGGGCTTCGATCTCCGTGTCGCTGATGATGCGGGAGTTCTGGAAGGTAGAGAGGTAATTAAGGGTCAAAAAGTTTATGATTAGGGGTCAAAAAGTTTATGATTAGGGGTCAAAAAGTTTATGATTTGGGGTCAAAAAGTTTATGATTAGGGGTCAAAAAGTTTATGATTAGGTATCAAAAAGTTTATGATTAGGGGTCAAAAAGTTTATGATTAGGGGTCAAAAACTTTATGATTAAGGGTCAAAAAGTTTATGATTAGGGGTCAAAAAGTTTATGATTAGGGGTCAAAAAGTTTATGATTAAGGGTCAAAAAGTTTATGATTAGGGGTCAAAAAGTTTATGATTAGGGGTCAAAAAGTTTATGATTAGGGGTCAAAAAGTTTCTGATTAGGGGTCAAGAAGATTATGATTAGGGGTCAAAAAGTTTATGATTAGGGGTCAAAAAGTTTATGATTAGGGGTCAAAAAGTTTCTGATTAGGGGTCAAGAAGTTTCTGATTAGCGGTAAAAAGTTTATGATTAGGGGTCAAAAAGTTTATGATGAGAAGTCGTTGGAAAGGGGTAATTAGGGGTTAAAAAAGAACGGGTTGCGCACCGGGAGTTCCGGCAGAAGTGAAAACTTTACTATTACCGTCTTTTGATCAAGTCACGTGTCATCTGACGCGAGTTTATTTTTTTTTACCCATCACAAAAAAGTGCACAACGCCGCTAAAGAAGTTTTCAATTCAAAGAGTTAATGATTAGGGGTCAACAAGTTGATGATTAGGGGTCATTGAAAGGGGGTAATTAGGGCCATTAGCTAATTAGCGATTATTTGCTAATTAGAAGGTCATTAACTTCTTCTTCATTAACTAATTAGTTCATTCATTTGCTAATTACAGGACATTGGGGTCATTTGTTAATTAGGGGTCATTAGCTTATTAGGGGGTCATTAATTTGCTAATAAGAGGTCATTAGCTAATTAGGGGGTCATTCATTTGCTAATTGCAGAACATTAGCTAATTAGGAGTAATTAACTAATTACAAGACATTAGCTAATTAGAGGGTCATTTGCTTATTTGAGGTCATTAGCTAATTAGGGGGTCATTCATTTGCTATAGGTTATTACCTAATTATGGTTAATGTGCTAAATAGAGATCATTAGCTAATTAATACATTTGCTAAATACAGGAGATAAGCTAATAAGGGGTAAATTGCTTAAAAGAGGTCATTAGCTTATAAGGAGTCTTTTGATAATTAAAGGTCATTTGCTAATTAGCAGGTAATTTGCTAATAACATTAGCTAATTAGGGGGTCATTGAAGAAATGAAGGGGTCACTGAACTTACCTCAACCAGGTCATCAAAGATGGACATATCAATGCCCTCGCAGCTGCCGAGCGGAATCCTGATCTTCTGCAGGTCTTTCAGTTGTATGGGAACACACCACAGCTCGAAACCTTCAGGAATTACTGAGGCCTTCTTGAGGAGGCTTTTGTGCCTGTATAATAGGTAGGCTACCTGCGATATGAGGATATAGTGGTTAAGATTTTATTTAAGGTTATAATATGCTTTATTTATAATTTAATTTTAATAATATAAAAAATTAACATGGCTTCTGATAAATGTTTAGGTCAAAACCGAGTCTTTAAATCGAATATAATTTCATTAAGTAATAGTTATGCAAAGTTTAGTTAATTTGCAAAATACCTTATACCCTCGGATGAATTACAGAAATATTGGAATTTTCTTCAGGGTGGTAAAATACGTATTGTATGTATTGTACCTATATCCCAATATTCTTAAAGGATCTATTGTTTTTCTAACTTCAATGAAAGTTAATAAATAAGTGTTTAACATCAAATGTTATGGCTATTAGTTACACTTAATAATAAAGTAGAAATAAAATTACCTTAAGGTTCTCCCAAGGCAGGATCGCAGTAGGATAGTTGGGATCACAGATAACATTAGTGATCTCCGAGCAGATGTCGTCATCTACATCAGGCAGCATCTCCACATTACTCAGCTGATTCTCCTTCACAAAGTCTTGCAAAATCCCCAAATTCAAGTTCTGATTCTCAATAAAATACACCTTCTTAGCCGTCTTAGCAGCGTACAATCCAAGAAAATTCATAGGATTCAGATCCAACACTACAGATTCACTTGTCAAATCCTTCTGCACCCTTTCCGCAAAAATTTGCCTCAGTTTTCTATCATTTAGATACCCCAAATGGGTTCTAGATAGAGCCATATGCACTCCACATTCACAGATCGGTCGTTTGAACTGTTTCATGTTGTTTGTCTCTTCGCTGCCGACGTAGAACCAGAAGGAGTACTCGTCTTGGAAGGCGACGAGGGTGGAGTCGGTGTTTTTGCGCAAGGGTTGGGGGGTGGGGAGGTAGTAGATTGCTTGCATCCAGTGGTCGCGCCACGGGAGCGAGTCGGCGGGGCGCAGCGCGCCCGGCGGGGTGGAGTCGTGCCACCACCACGGGGCGCAGCTCAGCGAGATCTTACCTGCCGGAGGGGAGGATGTACTAGATGTAACTCACGAGCGCCCTTCACGCATGCTTGTGTAAATCTGTAATGCACGTTGTCTTAGTGTGCATCATGGCTCGCGTCAAAATCCCTTTAAAAATTGCTTATTCCTTATTCATACTAAACTATGAGCTTCCTTATAATATACCAAAGTTACGACGACTGTATGACAGACTAATTCAAATACAAATCTCTTTCTTATATCAGCAGCACCCTGCGGTTTTACCCGCGTTGTGCTCGTTGCCGTGAGAATTTTTGGATAAAATGTTTCCCATATGTTATTCTGATGTATAACCTATATTACTGTAAAGTCGTCGGTCCCGGTTACTTTCTACGGATAGTAGTCGTTACATGAGCCATGTCAAAGGCCTTTGGCGGCTCAATAACTCTGACACCAGGATTGGTCAGGTTGACCATCCACTCGATAAGAAGAAGACTGTAAAGTTTCATCCAAATCCGTTCAGTAGTTTTTGCGTGAAAGAGCAACAAACATACATCCATACACACATCCATCCTCACAAACTTTCGCATTTATAATATTAGTAGGAATAGGAAGTAGGATTATCAGATTATAAAACAGAAATAAACAAAACCATCAATCTCCCACCACCAACCTTCAGTATCCATATTCAGGTCCCACCACATGAACACCATCTGCGCCTCGCCCGTGTCGACGACGTTGAAGTGCTGGCGCACCGAGCGGCTGCGCGGCAGCGGCGCCGCGCCCGCCCAGTCGTAGTAGAACACGGGCAGCGGCGCCGACAGCGCGCGGAACGAGCCCCGCGCCAGCTGCGACAGCTGCAGGTCGTGCACCGACGCCGCGCCGGGGCAGCTCTTCATCTGGAAGTTACCGTAACTTTAACGGTATACTAACATTCCATATTACAATATTAGAGTTTGGCTCTTATCTACCGTGTGTGAATTTGTCCTGTAAATATAAATCTCATCAAAAACATTCTGTAAAAAACTAGCCAAGTTTCGATGGAGCTGCTTGTTTATCTCTAAAAAGTAATGAAATCTAGACAAAGTCGTGCCAAGTCTAAGGTTCCTTACTGCGGTTTCTTTATTATTTATAGTTAATGTTGAGTCACTTGACCGTTGACTTGTACCCACTAACGTATAAAGAATGTTCAAATTATATTCTCAACAAACATTCATACTACGTAATACTCTGTGTACAAATGTGTTGAACCTTTATATTTGAATTTACAACAAGGGTACCCGTTCCCGTGGGAATTTCGGGAATCTTTATACATATAAACCTTCCTCTTGAATCACTCTATCTATTAAAAAAACCGCGTCAATATCCGTTGCGTAGTTTTAATGATAGGGACAGACAGGCAGACAGACAGCGGAAAGCGACTTTGTTTTATACTATGTAGTGAAATAGTTAAAATAAAGGCATTATTTTTAATGAAAAAAAAATTAACAACGCCAACCTCTCAAATTTCCTAACATCACTGCTACATCATCAAATCTACATAAACTTCGCTACAGCACATAACAACTGCAACACACACCTTATTCGGGGTCTTCACCCCGTAATCCTCAAAGTCATCAACCTTGTTCCAAGAGTTCATGGTGTTACATTCAACCACTTGAGCATAGATGATGGCGGAGTCTGGAATGACGATGCAGTCTTTCTCGAGCAGGTGCTTGTGTGCATGACTGAATGTTGATAGGGCTCCTGTCGATAAAAGTAAATTATGAAAGGGTGATTAAGCCTAATCCTTCTCACTATACTGATATCTTCAGTGGGATGAGAGGCCTTTGCCCAGCAGTGGGACATTACAGACTAATTACTTAACTTTACTACATGAAAGGGTATTTCGTTATTTGCATATGGATAAGTTTACATAAAGTGTGAAAGCAGAGAGGTTTTTGCCCAGCAGTGGGACACTTTAGGCTAAGAACAATTAATAATGATGTTAAACGAATTAAAACTCCTTTTAAAAAAGTTTTTCATCAATTAAATGAGTAGTTCTGAGCCCTGCTGTAGGACATACTAGGCTGAATATATTATGTATTACCTATATAGTACTAGTATTGTAAAAATTCTTTGTGCTTTTCTGTTCAGTTGATAAGGTCACTGACTTCTCTCAAAGCTTTAACACACACCACAAATAATATCCATCTCCTCTCTACACAACAGGTAACTGAATAATATTTTTAAATTCAAAACTAGCAGTTTCCCTCGGTTTAACCCGCATTGTACCCATTCCCGTGGGAATTTCAGGATGAAAAGTAGCCTATAACCTTCCCGTTGAATGTGGCTATCCATTACAACAATATTTTTTCAAATCGGACCAGTAGTTCCTGAGATTAGCACGTTCAAACAAAGTCTACAGCTTTATAATATTAGTATAGGTAACAAACCTTCTCCAATCAGTTCCGTATCAAACACCTCCGTCACCAGTATATTTGCTTTCTCCTTCATATCTCCATCTTCGCCAATAACGATCTCTGTAGACCGTTTTGGTATAAGTTTGATCCTATCAGCAACTCCATTACGCTGTAAAATCTTTGCGCAGCAGTCGGCCATTGGTTTGAAGGCTTCGCAGGCGGTGACAGTGTCGGCACCACATTTTACTGCCATTATTGAAAGCAAGCCTGTGCCGGTACCTGATATCACAAAAAAATATTAAGGTTAGAGCAGGTTGTTTTAGCATTTCAAAAACTGTTAATTAATTTCCTTAAAATAATATTCTTTATTATTTTTTCATTTATAGTAGTAGTTATTGTAGTTTTACTATTATAATAAGAAAAATGGTAACATGTTACACCAACTACTAAAAAATGAAAACGTTAAAAGTAGAAAAATGTTTTGTAAACATAACGCTCCTTTGTTCATTATAGCCTGAACACACTTACCTACCTATATCTAAGACATTGGCTTTCTTCCCGAGGGCGTGCATCTTCTGAATGGCCAGCAGCAGGGCCCGGTGGTACTTCTTGTTTCTCTCCGTGTCGTGCAGCATGTCGGCGAAGGCGGAGCGCGCTATTTCCTGATGATAGTCGTAATCCTCGTCTTGCATATCCCACTCCGTACCACCGGTTAAAGGATTCCTCTTCTGCGTAAAAACTTTCATTGTCGTTTCTTTTATGATAAAAGAGCTTTTAGATCTAAAAAAAACAATCTACGATATAAAAACAAAGCAAATCAAAGAACAAAAAATGTGCGAATAAGCCGACATATTTAGCAGATTTCATGCTTTAAACCTTTTTATAGCCCCAACTAAAGATCTGTTACAAGTTCGCAGCACCAAAAGCATGCCCATGAACATCTAATTTATATTAATTTCATACAGAAATTTATGATAATACTTGATATAAATTCACCTCTCAGTTCACACAATCCTTCCCTCCATGCATGAAAAACGAGACGAGATGAGAGGAGAAATGGATCGATCGGTCAAGAGGAGGGATGGATCATTCATGGCTGGACGAAAATTGTATATTTCTGACAGTTTTGTTTGACACTGACACTGACAAAGACATTTTAGTTTTATTTATCTTTTTCTGGTTTCCAGTTAGACGCACCGCCCGTAGCGTAGACTTTTCTTTTCGTAACTAAACCACCCATGGTAACCACTGGACGGTTACTAAATTAAAAAATTATAGGTCTGTAGTATCAGAAAGTAAGATTCCATCCCGGAAAAATTGGGATGTAGGTGTTAAAACAACAAATAATATTTACAGTAAAGCAACATTTTAAATACAGCTGAGTTGTTTTTTTTTTAGCAGGGCAATAAAGTTCAATACGTCTGTCAGCTTACGTCAGTTGATTTCATTCTTTAATTTTCCGACGTTTTTGTCCTATATCTACTGTGTTTCTATCATGGCTGCCGCCGTCGGTAGGATTTTTGGGGCACGTCTATTGAAAAATCATGGACTACTTCCACCCCAGGTACCGAAAACAGTGGCAAAATGTTTTTTAGATCATCGTTATCAAAAAAACTACCCGTTCAAGTGCTATATGAGTTAATGTAAATACAAAACGTGAAGTCGAAAACGTCAAGGAAAAGTGATGATATTATCCGTTTTCATAGTTTCATGGTGGTTCATAACGTGTTTTACGTAATAAATATCCTGCCTAGAGTTATTAACGTCCTAGTGAAGAGTCCTTGGTGGAAAAATCGATCTTCGTGAGACTGCATAACCTATTTCGCATTATGTAACAAGTTCATAATAATTCTAATAGTGGCATATATTACAGGTTTGTCAGCTGTCCACCAATGCCCAGGGATGGTCAAAAAGCAGAAAAATCGTGAGTAACTTTCATATCTACTTATTGTATCTTATTATGCTGATAATACTGAATACATAACTGCACTATCTCCATCAAAGGCATTATTGTTAGTTGCAAAACTATTTCCAATGTTGTGTAAATTTTGTACTAACCTGTATAAAAAATAGGAATATAAAAATCCTCGCAAACTATACAGTACTATCTTGGTGTGATAAGTAAAAGTAAGTAAGTAAAGATTTTATGTAAGACATGGGTGTTGTCACAGATTTATGTCCTGTAACTTAACTCCTAAAATTTGACCACTTTTTAATTCTTTCAATAACTTTTATGGAATAAGGTTGTTCTCTTACTTATCTTCTATAGTTATCATAATTTAATGGCCTTGAATATTAGGTTTATAGTAATTGATATTTTTCTTATTTTTTTTTTGATATTTTGATTTTGAACTACTCTTGATTCTTTTCATTTCATCATTCATTTTTTGGGTATGTAAGGGTGTAGTAGTGAGGGTAGATTTTCATAGAAGCATTGCAGAGCACAACCAATGAATCACAATGAATTACAAAGATATTTAGACAATTTCATATTATGATTGGTGAGTTAACTCTCTGCTCCTCCTCTATTCATTAATTCCAAGGTCAGTGGCCAACCCTGGTGTCAAAGTTTTTAGACCGCCTAAAGGCCTCCGCCATGGTCTAACGATTGAAACAACCGGGACCGACTGCTTATCATGCCCTCTGAAGCATGGTAGTGCTCAGATAGCAAGGCCCAACCAACCATCCAAGTAGTGTACCAAGCTGCACGTTGCTTAACAATCGCAATGAACTAACATCGCTTAGTCAAACTACGCAGCGAGTGCTACTACAACACACCATTAGATGTTACAGGCTAGTACTAACTGTGGAATGTTTATCATTATCAGCTATTATCAACGCTGGGGCTCGTGGGCGGAGGAATGGGTGCACTCCTGTATGCGCTCGAGCAGTCTGTGAAGGCATCGGCCAGCTCGAACGAGGCACACTACTACGAACAGGACTGGAGCCACCGAGGGTACTTGAGCTCACTCGACCATGCTAGGTAAGGCAAATCCTGCTAATATTATAAATGCGAAAGTTTGTAAGGATGTATGTTTGTTTGTTACTCTTTCACGAAAAAACTACTGGACGGATTTGGATGAAACTTTACAGTAATATAGGTTATACATCAGAATAACACATGGTATACCATGTATCCCGAAATTCCCGCGGGAGCAGGTAAAACTGGTAAGAGTGAGTAAGCAAATGCTCACTACTCTAAGCCAAAACGAAGTTTAATGCCGAACCTAATTCAACCTAGTAACCCGAACATACTTTTAAATGTTCAAGGTCAAAGTCAACAGGTTAATGTCCTCAATCTTACCTAAATAATTGATCCACTTACAATGAATCAATCAAAATGCTAGTTTTTTGGGCGGATCCCTAGAAAAAACTTGAGAGGTGTCAAGGGACACCCGGATGGAACGAAGTTTATTTATTATCAACAAAAATAATCGTCGCGACACCACACTGTTCAATGCGAAATAGAAAGACGAAACGAAAATATCTAGCTTGCTTTCTATAAGAGAGAGAGAGAGAGAGAGACTGTCTGCCTCTCTCTCGCATGTTTCTCTGTCTGTCTCTCTCTGGCGTGCGCAAATTTCTCTGTCTGTTCCTCTCTGGCCTAAAAAGTGTCGTTACGTTTTTTTCCGTCTAGCCCCCTTTCGCAACGCGCGATAAGGAACTTCGATCCAATAGTGAAAAAAAAACAATAGATACAGTCGTTTAAAGATAAACCATAGACAACTCTTCCTTATTCAAACAAATAGAAGTAGCTACTTTAATATCTTTCTTCCATAATCTTATCTATTACAAAACGACCTTATCTCTCTAATAATAAACGATATAATTGTTCGCAGCGTAAGGCGCGGTTACGAAGTGTACAAGCAAGTGTGCAGGGCTTGTCATTCGCTGCAGTACATCGCTTTCCGTAACCTTATCGATTTTACGCACACCGAGGCGGAGGCGAAGGCTGAGGCGGCTTCGGTAAAATCATTATCATTTCATTATTTTGACAAGCCCGTTGGCACAGGGGCAGTGACATCGTTTACTATGTCGGGGGTTGCTGGTTTGATTCCCGCCCGGAGTCAACAATATGTGAAGACTTAGTTGTTGGCGATGACGTCTGGGTGTCAATTATATGTTCATGTGAAGTATTTGTGTATTATTTTGTTATCACTGTTCACTACATATTATAGAACAAAGCCCCGGCCGCGTCCGTCTGTTTGTCTCTCCACGATAAACTCAAATACTACTGCACGGATTTTGACGCGGTTTTTTAAATAGATAGCTGTTGAATCTCATCAGGAAGGTAGTATATGAAGAAGGAAGTATATGTATAAAAATTCCCGAAATTCCCACGGGAACGGGCACAACAATGGTAAAACCGCGGGGCGCTGCTAGTTGAGTAATAAAATAAATTATAACCTCGAAAGTTGTAACCTATACTAACGCCATCTATGTTTGAATTCCAGGTGATGATTAAGGACGGTCCCAACGAAGTAGGCGAATATTTCGAGCGTCCTGGCAAGCTTTTCGATTACTTCCCATCTCCTTATCCGAACGAAAACGCCGCCAGAGCAGCCAACAACGGTATGTTTATTTATCAGCCAAAATTTCAAATAAATAACGATCTAAGACGTAGCTATAACTTGCGACGGTTGTGTCGCAACAAAAACAAATATATCTAAATGGTCATGTTTCGTCGTGGGGTGCTACTCGCCCGGAAAAATAGAGATAGTTATGATGATAGCTCAGCTTCACCTACATGGCTCTTGTCCGGCCCGCAGGCGCGTACCCGCCCGACCTGTCGTACGTGTCGTCGGCGCGCTTCGGCGCCGAGGACTACGTGTTCTCGCTGCTCACGGGCTACATGGAGGCGCCGGCCGGCGTCAAGCTCAACGAGGGACAGCACTACAACCCTTACTTCCCTGGCGGAGCCATCGCTATGGGCCAGGTCTTGTTCGATGACGTACGTTAACTTTGTTATTATACTACCCGTTTTTGTAGGAATTTCGGTATAAAAATCTCTTTATACTTGTACCTTGCTGTTTCTGTGAGAATTTTTAGATTTAAAATAGTCTGTAACATGTATTTTATGTTCAAAACAATAATTATTCGCATCAGACCAGTAATTCCTAAAGTCCTTTCAAAAAGACTAAGAAAATCCAACTCTTCAGCTATATTATATTAGTATAGTGTAGATAAATAAAGTATGAGAGTAACGCCGTCTGAACCAATTTTGGGGAAAAGAGATTGGCTGTGTTTTATCCCTCAATCCCCGCGGATACTTATGCAGCTAGTAACAAAATCTACCTAGTTACCCATATAAAAATCTTTATTTTTTAAATCAGGCGCTCTCGAATGAATCCACGAAAATATGTAGTACTCGTACTCCCGTACAAAAACGTACGAGCAAGTTTTTATTTATGAAAAATATGTACCATGTGCATGCGTTCCCGTGGGAATTTCAGGATTTTTTATACATATAAACGTTTCTGTTGAATGAGTGTACCTATTCCGTTCCGCCCTCGCGCTCGTGTCGGCAGGCGGCGGAGTACTCGGACGGCACGCCGGCCACGGCGTCGCAGCTGGCCAAGGACGTGGCCACGTTCCTGCGCTGGACGTCGGAGCCCGAGCTGGACGAGCGCCGCCTCATGCTCATCAAGGTGATCGCCATGCTCGGCATGATGGGCGCCGCCACCTACTACCTCAAGCGCCACAAGTGGTCCACCATCAAGTCCAGGAAGATCGCCTACAAGCCCGTCTCTAAAAAGTAGTTTACTCGCCCCTAACTGTGACTAGTATTTTAGACGATGATTTTTTTTCAATAGGCACACTTACGATGTTACTTGTTTAATTATAAATTAATTTATTTTATATGTCTTCGAGTTTATTTCAATTCATTTCCTCAATCATGTTACCGTCGATGATATTGTTTTGAAGCATTTTGTTTGCTTGCGTAGTCAAATTAAACTGAGGAGCGCGCAGTGTTGACTGTGCTGTGGTTTACGCGATGGGTCTGTGGATCGATGTACAGGTGAATAAACGAGTTATTCGAGTAAACTAGCCAGTGGTTTCATTGCTTTTGTATTTGTTTTTCTAATAGACTCAACCCTTCGATCAACAATACACAACTAGATATCGGGTCACGTACAAAATCAAACCTAAATACTGTCCGCGTGGATGACGTGTGACAGCTTATTTTGTTTACTACCCAACTGAAAAAAAGTTTTAGAACAGTTCGAAGTTCAACCTAATTACAACCATGACACCTAGCAATAAAGTTGCAAATCCTATGAATAAAATAAGTGAGAATAACGCCTCACTTTTCAAATGAGGCGTTATTCACCGAGACGTATTTCTTGCGCCGACCCGACATCTAGTTGTGTATTGTTGATCGAAGACTCAACCTGTCAGATAAACGAACATTACTGTATAATTTCCGAAATCACAGCTATCATACCGGTATACGTCTAGCTTGTAAAACTTAGTTGAATTAAAATTGTATTCAGTTGACAGCTATCATTTACGTGATGATACAGTAATGTTGGTATGGCCGCAGGGTGGCTTACATTGAATAGTGAAATAACTCATGACGGAAGTTCCTTCTAGGAACTAAAGATACAGAAACACATGTGAATACAGATATGTATAATTTAATAAATGCAATACCCATAATAAATAAATCAATTTTGTTAGAGTATAAGAGCAGAGGCGATCTTTGATTTATTCAATTAAATGTATATAGAAAATAATGATCTTAATTCATTGTACCATTAGTCTGTAATGTCAGGGCAAAGGCATGATGTCTACAATATTTCTCACAACTTATACTAGCTGTCCCGCGCGGTGATTCCACCCGCGACCCAATAGATGTCGCTAGTGTAAATAAGTTCGAGAAGGTTAGTGGCCAACCCTGGTGTCGGAGTTTTTAGACCGCCTAAAGGCCTCCGACATGGTCTAACGATTGAAACAACCGGGACCGACAATTTAACGTGCCTCCGAAGCACAGTAGCGCTCAGATAGAAATGCCACTATCGGCCACCCATCCAAGTAAGGGCCGAGCTGCACGTTGCTTAACTATCGCGATGAGTTAACACTGCTCAGTCAAGCTACGAGCGCTACCTAGCTAGTGTGAATCTCAACCATCCAGGGTGCCACCCAAACTCATACAAAAAATCATTCAAAGGTCCAGCCGTTTAGGAGGTGTTTAGTGACATACACAGACAGTGTGTATGTCACTAAATTCTACTATACGTGTGTATTACACACGTACAGTAGAATTATATATACGAGGTGTGTTCAAAAAATAAGGTGACTTCGTATTTTTAAGAAAAAATATTTATTTATTTATCAATATTTATGTTGTCCCCTTCAAAGTAATCCCCCTCAGATACAATACACTTATGCCAACGGTTTTTCCAATCCTCAAAGCACTTCTCATAAGCACTTTTCGGTATAGCCTTGCAAAATCGTTGCAAATCTCCGTCTTTTCATAGGTCTCTTTAGTTTTGGGAACAAGAAAAAGTCACATGGGGCCAAATCCGGTGAATATGGTGGCTGAGGCATGATTGTGGTGTTGTTTTTGGCCAAAAAAACTCTCACAAGCGAAGCTCATGCGACGGTTCTTTTGGGCAAAATTTAGCAATTTCGGAACAAACTTCGTTGACACACGTCTCATGCCCAAAACGTTAGAAAAAATTTCATGGCACAAGCCAAGCGATATACCAACATCCTCAGAAACTTCTCTGATAGTGATTCGACGATTTTCCAGAAAAATTTTCTTCACTGCTTGAACGTTTTCATCAGTTGTTGACGTGCTTGGGCGTCCAGAGCGAGGCTCGTCATTGGCATCTTCCCGGCCACGTTTTTTTTTTAAACTCAGATCAGTTTCACCGTATGCCACTGTCAACATTTTAAGTGTTTCGGAGCACTTTATTTTATTTTTTTACACAAAATTTGATGCAAATCCATATTTTTCGATAGCAAGAAATCGCCGAGCAAGCAAAACACTTATAAGTTATAACCTTTACGCCTCTCACAACCAAACAAAAAATCTAGACACGCGGCAGCGTGTCAAGCCAAGTTCAAGCAAAGGAACGGCTAGCCAGCGCCGAGTGTAATATTACACGAACCATTTGGTGCCACTTTTGACCCTTCTATAACTCAAAACCTATTTAACGTAAACACATGAAACTTCGTGTGTTTAATTATATCCATTAGGACATCTAGAAACCCAAATTTCATGAAGCTAGCTCAAACGGTTATAAAGATATGAACGTCAGAAAGTCGTAAATTTTAGTATTGACTGACTGACTGACATATAGTACCTAAACCTAACCTACTTCCAGATGACCTAGAAGGATGAAATTTGGAATCTAGCTCGGTAATTGTGTGTAAGCGTAAGAAAAAATCTAAAAATATAAAATAGTTAAAAAATAGGGGGGGTCGCCATACAAAAAAAATATTTTTTAATTGTAGCGTTGGAACCGTTACTAGCAGATATTTGAAACTATCCCAATATATGTATTATTATATTTGCTATTTAACTGCAATATAAACGTAAAGTTAAGTAAAAAAAATAAGTGGTGTCCCCATTCAAAAAAACTTAAATTTCGCGCTAAACAACCGGCCAACGGTGTGTCGTCGGCGGCGCGCGGTAGGTACTTATGACATCTGTGGTAGGTACTTATGACGCGGTCGGTCCACCGTCGCCCCAGCCAATCAGCGTCACGCTCTGATGAATAGTACACAATTATAAGCGGTAGCGATTTGGTAAAAATTTAGCGGGTCGGTTGGTTTATACCTGCATGGTAGTAAAGCGATGTATTATTGTTACCGATATAATGTATGTATTGACTAATTTAAGAATGCTGGTTGAACTCGCTCGCGCCTTGCACTTGTAGGCTAAGGACTCACGAAGCGGTTTTCACCCGTGCCCGCCGCGGTTGCGGGCCCGCAGCCTTTGTAGAATACAGATATTTATGTAAAAACTTAAAGCACATTTCACGACGCGTTTTAGTCCCGCGGCGTGTGCGATTGTTTGCGGGTCCCGCTGCTCCAGCGGTCATCTTGTACCGGCGGGCGCGGGTCGCGGTCCCGCAGCCGCGGCGGGTTGCACCCGCGCGTTCTGCGGTCGGTTGGCGGGCGACCGCGCGTGGACAGCGGGGGGCGGGGGGGGGGGAGGTTAGAATTCCGACGCCATTTTGCAGTGACTTGTTATTACTCGTTGCGTAGTAGTTTCTGGTGTGTGTCCATGACGGTCTGGAACTCAACTGATCGTTTAACCCGGTGGCCCGCCAACCGACCGCAGAACGCGCGGATGCAACCCGCCGCGGCTGCGGGACCGCGACCCGCGCCCGCCGGTACAAGATGACCGCTGGAGCAGCGGGACCCGCAAACAATCGCACACGCCGCGGGCGTAAAACGCGTCGTGAAATGTGCTTTAATTTTTTACATAAATATCTGTAATTTACAAAGGCTGAGGGCCCGCAACCGCGGCGGGCACGGGTGAAAACCGCTTCGTGAGTCCTTAGCCTTACTCGTACGCGGGGGCAGCGCGCGGCTCACAAGCGCTATACGATACAATTTAAAATGCGAACGAACCAAAGTACCTATGCAGCGGAAACGCAAGAAAAAACAATAAATATCAATACCTAGTTTTCTTTACAAAAAGGAATGATATCCCACCAAAAACATAAATGTAAAAAAGGAGAGCCAAGTTCAATACAAAAATTATGCATGGCTATGGGCTTCGCTGCAAAAAGAATGGAGATCTAAATGAGGGCCAAGTTCTAGGCAATATCTCAATATGTATTTATAGGAACAAAATAACATTATGCACAAGTATTAAACTCTATTTCTTCTCTTTATTCGATACCTATGACAATTGCTGTTATTTAAAAATGTGAGATCTTAAAGTGGGTTAGATTTAACTTGGCCAGTTTGTTGTTATATGTTGAATAACTTTATAAAATGACTGCTGTAATGAAAACTGGTCAAGTCAAATCTAACTCACTTTAAGATCTCACATTTTTAAATAACAGCAATTGTCATAAGTATCGAATAAAGAGAAGAAATAGAGTTTAATACTTGTTCATAATGTTATTTTGTTCCTATAAATACATATTGAGATATTGCCTAGAACTTGGCCCTCATTTAGATCTCCATTCTTTTTGCAGCGAAGCCCATAGCCATGCATAATTTTTGTATTGAACTTGGCTCTCCTTTTTTACATTTATGTTTTTGGTGGGTCCTATACACTTGAAACTTGGTACAGATGTTCGGGAAGAGTGTACCAACATAACAAAACAAAAAAATCGATAATCGAAAGTACGTTGCTCGTGAAATTTGAAAAGTCACCTTACTTTTTGAACACACCTCGTATATATAGATACTAGCAGCGCCCCGCGGTTTTACCCGCGTTGTGCCCGTTCCCGTGGGAATTTCGGGAATTTTTTTACATAAAAACCTTCCTCTTGAATCACTCTACCTACTTATTACAAAAAAACCGCATCAAAATCCGTTGCGTAATTTTAAAGATTTAAGCATACAGACAAACAGACACGAAACAGAGACGACTTTATTTTATACTATGTAGTGATTAAAACCTAAATTATAAGTTATTTTGTATCGAGTGTCTTGAAAGCATCGTCCATCGCTGAAATAGTGAAGTCTATGTCCTCTTTCGTGACGCACATAGGGGGCTTCAGTCTTACTACCTGTGAACACATTTAAAATATAATATATACCGCCTTAATCTAACTTTACTATCTACATGGTACGGGAACAACGGAAAGTAAACGGGATAGGTATATGGGGAAAACGTGACATAAACGGAACATACACTGATAGAAACCTTCGTACAAGCTACGCTTACACGTCTAATAAAGGGCCCCATATATGGTACGATTCGTCTATACGATCGATCTGATGAAAATCGTGACGATTGATCGCATCAAAAATGTCGCTCATACACGAAACGACTGGTCGTAACGATCGATCATTTACTTGTTTGAAGCTGAAGGTTAAGGACGTGTTCAAATAATCAAATTCGTGTCTCATAAAATGGAAAATGAACTTCTTTTCCTTACCTATGTGGCGGTAGCGTTGATTCGGATTCAAAAGAAAAAAAGAAAGCCTAGAAAAATGTGGGTCGTTGATCGTAAAGAGCCATACACTGTCGATCCATCGTAACGATATTCATGATTGCATGGGTTTTGGTTGCGATTTCCGACATCATTTTCGATTAAGTAAATCGTTAACGATCTTGACATACACCATCGATTCGTCGTTTCGATCGGTTTGACGCGACGGATCGTACAGATAAATCTTACCGTGTATGGGCCCCTTAGCCAATATGTGTCTGTGTGCAAGCCTAAGTGTTGGTGGCGGCCCTCACCTGGCCCGCGCGGCCGCCGCGCGCCGCCAGCACCCCGCGGCGGCGCAGCGCGTCCCCGAGCGCCGCGGCGGCCGCCAGCGGCGCGCGGCCCCCGGGCTGCACCAGGTCCACGCCCACCATCAGCCCCTGCCCGCGGACATCCCCGATGTAAGGGTGGACTTTCTGCAGCTCTAGCAACTGCTCGATCAAGTAGCTGCCCACGATTTTGCTATTCAGCTGCAGTTTTTCTTCGTCTATTACCTAGAATGATGTTTTCTTAAGAAAGTACCTACTAGGTATATGATAAAGTCGACCTGAGAGATAGATTCCAAAAGCGTCCTAAATTTTGTCTAGACCTAAAAGTAAAAAGATTTTAATTCAAAAAATTATAACAATAAACAGCTAAGACGTCGAACCTCAAGCTAGGGTCATGTAGGTATCTCGATAATATAAAGTTACAGTACCTATTAAAAAATATACTAAACAAAATAAGATATAATAATAACCACGTTACTAATCCTTTTTTATGAATGATCTTTTGTCGGAAAGGAAGGGAATTGTAGCCCATTCCTCCAAAAGAAGTACCTACTAGCCTAGGTAAGTAGGTATTTTTCACAACGGTCATGTCACCCATGTTAATTCATTCATTTGGAGTAGGCTAGTGGCCACCCCTGGTGTCGGAGTTTTTAGACCGCCTAAAGGCCTCCGACACGGTCTAACGATTGAAACAACCGGGACCAACTGCTTATCGTGCCCTCCGAAGCACGGTAGCGCTCAGAAATGCCACTATCGGCCACCCATCCAATTAAGGGTCGAGCTGGACGTTGCTGAACAATCCCAATGATCTAACATCGCTTAGTTAAACTACACACTACAAATCATCCATGTTACAAAATGCATACAAGGTTCTATAAAATACAACATTCAATCACTCACATCAAGCACAGCGCTGCCAACAGCTGACGCCAGCGGGTTCCCTCCGAACGTGTTAAAGTAGGCCACGTCGTGCTTGTCCGCTATCTCCCGGGTGGTGACGACGGCGGCGAGCGGGAACCCGTTGCCGATGCCTTTGGCCATGGTCACGATGTCCGGGGTCACGCCGTGGGACTGGAAGCCCCAGTAGTGGTCGCCGGTACGGCCGAAGCCTGTTTGCACCTGAATTGGTATTATGTAAGTTTTACTTCGTGATCAAACTTGGCTAGTGGACACTCATGTAGCTGGTATAGTCTTATACCGCTAGTCTAACTAGCAGAACATGTTTTAGGAACTATATATTTTCAGTTGTTAGCTATTTTGTGTCGTTATTGACAAGAAATATTTGAAACGAACACCCAGAAAAAAAATTATGTCATATCTTGTTCGACTACGTTGTATGTAAAACTTTTAGACCATGTCGGAGACTTTGAGGCGGGTTAAAAACTCCGACACAGGCCACAGGCCACAAACCTATACGCACTTAGTTTACGAAACCTCTACAGTAACATATTTTCTTTGGTTGGCAAATCTGCCTACAAGTCCATTGTAAGTAAGTAAGCCGCCACTGCCAACTAATTTACTTGCCTCATCCGCCACAAAAAGTCCCCCATTCTTCTTGATCAGTTCCTGGGCCTTCTTCAGGTAGCCCCGCGGGAACTGCGTGACGCCCCCTGCGCCCTGAATTGACTCCGCAAACATGGCCGCCACGCGGCCACGTGGCACCGAGTTGGATAGCAACTGAAATGATCCAATTAAGATTTATAATTAATTTATGTTATAGGAATATAGTAACAACTAGTTTTGGGTAATTTTAAACAAACCACTTGGGGGTTTTTCAAGAATTTCACACACAGTTAATTAGACCCAAACTAAGCTCTAAACTTCTAAGCATTATGGACTCTTATGGACTCTACAAATACTTTATAAGAATATGTAATTGACATTACGACGTCGTCGCCAACAATTATGTCAGCACATTTTTTTTACTCCAGGCGGTAATCGAACCGCAACCTCAAACACAGACAGCGCTCTCACAAACCACTGTTCCAACGGGCTTGTCAACATCCTACTAATATTATAAATGCGAAAGTTTGTGAGGATGTATGTATGTATGTCCTATGTCTGTTACTCTTTCACGATAAAACTACTGAACCAATTAGAATATAAGTATTCGGTCAGTTAGAAATGTATGTCGTTGTAATGAATACATACATTATCAAGTTGCTGTATATACATATCGGAGGAGGCGCATTCCTCTCCTTTGTCTGTGACGCCGGGTGGCTGTGAGATGGAGTCGCGACACCCTGGCCACGGGCCGCGGTACGGGTCCGGAAGGATCACCTGCAAAGCAATGAATTAGAGCAAAGTACTTGCAACTCTATCCAGAATTAGCAAAAAATAATTTTCAATATTACAAAACGCTTAAACACTCAAGTATTGAAGTGTTTTGAAATATTGAAAGTGTTCCTTAACTTTTGTAGTTGACTGTACCTACGTAGATCATCCGCATGCCCATAGGCGGGCTTGGCGTGTCAGTAAAAAGCCCTCACGCCGATGGGCGGGCACGGCACTGAATAACATACTCACATTATGAAACCCGCCAGCCACTGGAACTGGTAGCCTATACGACTGGGTTGAAGTCAGCCCCATGAGCCCGCTCGAGCATCCGTGGTAGGAGCCCTGGAGAGAGATGACGTCGTTGTTGCCGGTGTACTTCTTGGCTAGTAAGACGGCAAGGTCATTCGCCTCGGACCCACTGTTGACTAAGTAGACTACCTGGAAAAGGTTTAAAAATAACATTTTGTAATGGCTTCTTAAGTTTAAGCGAACACTACTTAATTTGAATAGAAACTACGTTTACCGATACACAACTCGCTTAATTTTATTTTACATTTTATCTGACGTTTCGGCCATCATTTCAATTGTTAAGCAACGTGCAGCTCGTACTTGGATGGGTGGCTGATAGTGGCATTTCTATCTGAGCGCTACCGTACTTCGGAGGGCACGTAAAGCAGTCGGTCCCGGTTGTTTCAATCGTCAGACCATGTCAGAGGCCTTTAGGCGGTCTAAAAACTCTGACACCAGGGTAGGCCATTCACCTAGCTACCTACTCAAAATGTATGAATGAACGGAAGAGCGAAGCACTTACTGTTCTTCTTCATCGAGTGGATGGTCAACCTGACCAATCCTGGTGTCAGAGTTATTGAGCCGCCAAAAGCCTCTGACATGGCTCATGTAACGACTACTATCCGAAGAAAGTAACCGGGACCGACGGCTTAACGTGCCCTCCGAAGCAAGAAATTATCTTACTTTTCGGGCAATCAGGTGATTCAGCCTGCAATGCCCTAACCAAACTGAGGGCAGTCTCACAAAGAGATTTTTTTGAGATATTGTCCCCACCGGGAATCGAACCCGGAGCCTCTGGATCGTGAGTCGAGCGCTCAAACCACAAGAACACGGAGGCTGTTACACTTACTGCGTAAGTTCTTTATTTTGTGGGCATGGTAACACATTTTAGATCTTAACACAATATAAAAGTACTTCACTATAGTTATTGTTGTTGCATTTATAAAAATAACATTTATTTAGTACCTTCAAATCCCCCGGCATCTTAGAAGCCAGTTTCTCAATATATTCGTATATTTTGGGGTGCCTGTAGATGTTCGTAGTGTGCCATAACGTGTTGATTTGTTCGTTCAGGGCTGAAACTACTTTCCTGAAAAAGGTAAGGATCTAATTAAATTTCATTAAATACTAGACGGGTTGTCGAAACATTATCCTCGTCAAAATTCGATTACCAAAGTTTGTTTGACCATGGTAGGGGCAGAATATTTTGGGTTGGGGAGACATTTGACTCTGCTACGCCTTAACCACTGAACCGATTTTGAAGAAAAACGTATAGTTTTTATACAGGGTATTTTTATTAAATCGGTCATTATGGGCATTGGGCAAGTCTGTTATTTCACGAAGAACTGCATTAGGTAATTTTACACAAATTACACAAAGCTATATAAATGTGGGTTTTAAAAGGAACTTATTTCTTACATTATTTTTCAATCTTTCAATTCATTAGATATGCTCCTTCGCAAAATTGAATCGTTTTAATTGACCTTACCCTTTGACCAAAATTCTATCGTCACCTTTAGGCGCCTAAAACCTCTGACCTCTGACACCAGGGTTGACCACTAATAATAATAATAAATCGAGTAGGTTAGTGACCAACCCTGGAGCTTTTAGGCCGCCCAAAGGCCTCCGACACGGTCTAACAATTGCAACAACCGGGACCGACAACTTAACGTGCCCTCCAAAGCACGGTAACGAAGGTAGCGCTCAGATAGAAATGCCACTATCGGCCACCCATCCAAGAAGGTGCCTAGCTGCACGTTGCTTAACAATTGCAATGAGTTAACATCGCTTAGTCAAACTATGCTACGAGCGCTACCTAGCTAGTGTGAATCTCAACCATCCAGGGTGCTACCCAAACGCATAAAAAAAACATTCAAATCGGTCCAGCTTTAGGAGGAGTTCAGTGCGCTACGCTCGGCTACTGGCCTACTCGACATGAATAAATGAATATACAGGGTGGCATCAGGGTTGTGTCACTCGACCGGATAACTGTCTAGTGAAGTAGGTATGTAATAATAACATACAATTGCAAACTTATTTTCTTAATCCTAAATTTATTTAGACACTGACTTTGTTATAATAAAGACTAATGCATAGATAAAGGAAGTAGACTAATGGCTTTTATTACACATCTAATCAGTTTGTTTCCAAATATGTTTTAGCATGAATTGTAGGTTGAACATAAATTAAGCATTTATCAGTTTATTTAATTTATTCAATTTCAACACAACATAGCTTTAATTAATGAAAAACTAGTTTTATAACTGAAATCGCAATAATTAACTGAGTTTGAAACAGTAAGTTAGAGTCACGACCCATATGCCGCCCTGTATATAAATAAAGTCTGCCCAAGTCGCCCACGTCCGGGAATCGAACCCGCTACCCCCGACACAGTAAGCGCTCTCACTGCCACCGCGCCAACGGGCTTATCAATTTTATTATTACAGTTCACTCGTGATGTATTTAAAGCTGCAATTATGGCGATTAGTTACACCTATACCTATCTAAGGGATTTATAGGAGTGTAGAGTCATACTTTTTTTACGATGGTTGGTGTTATAATACTCTACCAACTATCCATAACATATCCATGGACTTACGGATGACAATGCCCCACGGATATGGTCACGATACCTCCAGCCATATCTAGGTATCTGTTTCCTTCGTGGTCATACAACCATTGCATGTGACCCTGGTGTATCAGGAGTGGCTTGCGGTAGATGTCGTAGATGGCTCGCGGCATGTGCTTCGGTTTGAGGGTAGATATCTTTTCGAAGGATGGACCCTGGGATTTCGGAAGCAGTGGCGTGAGAATATTATTTTAATTGAATACTACTCGTATTATCTTAATTTATTTTATCTACACTAATGTTGTAACATTCTACTTATGTTTCCAATACTTGACTTATAATTACTACTGTTATAGCGCAGGCAACTAAAACACTCAATTTAAGCAATTGCACATGATGTTATAATATCACTAGCAGCGCCCCGCGGTTTTACCCGCGTTGTGCCCGTTCCCGTAGGAAATCCGGGATAAAATGTAGCCTATAGCCTTCCTCGATAAATAGACTATCTAACAGTGAAAGAATTATTCAAATCGGTTCAGTAGTTTCTGAGATTAGCGCGTTTAAACAAACAAACAAACAAACAAACAAACAAACAAACAAACAAAACAAACTCTTCAGCTTTATAATATTAGTATAGACTAGCAGCGCCCCGCGGTTTTACCCGCGTTGTGCCCGTTCCCGTGGGAATTTCGGGATAAAATGTAGCCTATAGCCTTCCTCGATAAATAGACTATCTAACAGTGAAAGAATTATTCAAATCGGTTCAGTAGTTTCTGAGATTAGCGCGTTTAAACAAACAAACAAACAAACAAACAAACAAACAAACAAACAAAACAAACTCTTCAGCTTTATAATATTAGTATAGATTATAATTTAACATTATAACATCATTATAACGCGACCAATTAACCTGGCGAGCCTTATGTCAAAATCCTCATACTAGTTGTATAAAATTTTGATATTAGGCTGGCTTTTGAAAATAGTTGGGTTATACGTGAAAACTTCGTCGAAACTACATACACAAAACTCTTTGGTAAGATCTCGCTCGCTCCTGATTGGCCCTACGCGCAGCTGCGCTCTCATTGGTTAGATTTTAATGGCGGCAAGTTCACTGTGACAATACACGTACCTACGCGTGAATTTAATGTTTCGCAATGTGTTTTGTTTTTAAAATTTTGTTTGATTAATTGCATTAAATAGTGAAGATAAAGTAGTGTATGCAACTGCATATAACACGGGTATTAAAACACTCGTTACTATTATGAAACTCGCTGCGCTCGTTTCATAAACTCACACTCGTGTTTTAATACCCTTCTTTATATGACGTTGCATAAACTACTATTAAAATATTTATTTATGTAATTATTATTATTCATTTTGTTTTTGGAACGAAGTTCCTTATCGCGCGTTGCGAAAGGGGCCTAGACGGAAAAAATGGTAACGACATTTTTTAACCCAGAGAGGGACAGACAGAGCAACTTGCGCTCGCCAGAGAGAGACAGACAGAGAAACATGCGCGAGAGAGACAGACAGAGAAACTTGCGCACGCCAGAGAGAGACAGACACAGAAACAATCGCGGCGCACATGTTTCTCTGTCTGTCTCTCTCTCTCTCTCATAGAAAGCATGCTAGATATTTTCGTTTCGTCTTTCTATTTCGCATTGAACAGTGTGGTGTCGCGACGATTATTTTTGTTGATAATAAATAAACTTCGTTCCATCCGGTTGTCCCTTGAAGTTTTTTTATTTAAAACAGGTTTCTTACTTTTCAAACATGGCTCGGGTTTGAGATCATCAATCCGTCAAGCGTGGTGATAATGCCTAATCCTCTTCACTGAACTGATATCTTTAGTGGGATGACAGGCCTTTGTCTAGCAGTGGGACATTACAGGCTAATACCTACTATAATTTTTACTTTACTTTCAAATACACTCTATTTTTTCATACGAGACTTAAATGTGGACTAATCTGGTAAATTTTCCCGTCGTAGACAGTTTCTTCTTAAGAGGAAAAAGGTACAGTGAGTTCCTCAATTCCTCAATTCGAAAAAGATCCTTGGTTGAAAAATCGGTCATGGTAAGTAGTTTACATTTTAACTCGTGTAGGAAAAAATGTAATATAGGTGACTATAGGTACCTAAATTCCTATTTTTTTTCAATTTATATATCAACTAGCAGCGTCTCGCGGTTTTACCCGCGTTGTACTCTTTCCCGTGGGAATTTTGGGATGAAAAATAACCTTCCCGTTGAATATGTCTATCCGTTACAAAAAGAATTAAGTGTTCAAATCGGTCAAGTTTTTGGGTATATTAATTACAAACATACACACAAAAATACAAATCTTTCCTCTATAAAGTAGTGTAGATCTAGATGGGTGACTATAGGTACCTAAATTCCTATTTTTTCAATTTAAACAATTCAAAACCTAAGTAGCAGGTATTTCGTTGGCTGCCAACATAACTACGTTGATAACGAAATAAATTAGTGATTATTATTCCCAGTATAATTATATTCAAATTAAATTAAATTTAACTCACCGTATACTTTTTCGGTGTAAAGTCATGACTTGGCATTTTGGCGCCAGAAGCGTAGCTATAACGCCTGGCAAAAGCGCCATAGCAAAGTCGTGTTGCTAAAACATCGAAAAATAATCATTTTAGTATTTTATTTACTCCATATATTATATCCGTTATAGCCATGACGACTTCTGTAAGTCCTGTATGTAAGCACTTTAAAACCAAATTAAATAAATAATATTATCATACATAATTATACCCAGACAAATTAACACAGTTAATTAGATCCAAACTAAACTCTATTATAAGCTTGTGTTATGGAGTCTAAGTTCTAAGTAACTGATACTATACATATAACATACACAAATACTTTATACAAAATATATAATTGAAACCCAGACTTCGTCGCCAACAAATACTTATGTCAGCACTTAACTATTGTTGACTCCGAGCGGGACTCGAACCCGCAACAATCGAAGCGCTCTCACATGCCAGTGTGCCAACGGCCTTGTCAAGAGAATATATATATTTCGAATAAAAGCTATGTACGACAACACGACCCTCACCACTTTTACAGACAGACACATACACATAGACACACATAACATCCCTCTTGTAGCATAAAATAAATAAATAAATAAAATAAAATTTCTTTATTTCAGCCAAGAAAGCCATATCTATACATTAAGTATTAGTTATACAAATACATAGTTAATATACATTAAAGCTTATTGCTCATCGTCATTAATTAATAATAATTATACTACTTGTTCTCGTTCTGGTGAACAGAAATCCAGTGTTTGAGAATAGAACAAGAATAATTGTCCGCAACTGCTTTCAAGATAGTGTTGTTGGAGCATCTTATTCTATACCAGAAAGAGGCTATCCGGGCTCGCATTATACCATAGAAATCTGCTACTCCCGCCTCCGCAAACATAGTGGAAGCACTGCAGTACCGAGGCAGTCTCATAAGGGTCCGGTATGCATCATTATACTGTATCCTTATGGTATTGTACATCTTTTTTGAGTAGTTGCACCAGAGCTGGCATGTGTACATAGACAAACAGTAGGCATTAAACAATGTCTTCCTAACTTCTTCGGTGCACCTACCAAACCTCCGCGCCAACATATTGCTTCTAACTGAGAGAGCCCTTCTTTCTCTTTCAATATCGCAGTCATCTTTAAGATGTTCTGTTATGATATGTCCTAGGTACTTAAATTGTTTGACCACCTTGACAGCCTCTCCATTCAAATATACATTATGTAACTTCTCAGGACCTGTACCTGATTTCAGCACCAACATTTCAGTTTTCAATACATTATACTTCAATCCGTGATCATCAGCATAATGTTCGCAGATTGACAGCAGTTTCCTCAAACCTTTGATTGAGGGGCTCAGGAGAACCATGTCATCCGCGTAGCTCAGGCTATTGAAACATACTTGTCCTAAGTGACAGCCCACTCTAGATCTCCTGAGTGCCTCAATCAAATCATTCACATATAGGTTAAACAGGTCCGGAGAAGTTAGTCCACCTTGACGTACACCGCATTTTAGCCTATAATCGCTAGAAAGGATGTCGCCCCATTTAACATTGTTGGTTTGGCCTCTGTACCAGAATCTCAGCAGATCCCGAACTTCACGGCGCACTGTAGTCTTCTTTAATTTGGCCCAGAGAATTTCATAATTCACCGAGTCAAATGCTTTACTGAGGTCTAAAAAGCATGCGTAAACCGTCGTGCCTTGTCTAGTGTAGTACTTGACCACACTCTTTAGGCCAATGATCGCTAGATCCGTTGAGAGTCCGGGACGGAAGCCAAACTGTGCAGCCTCAATCACGATACCTTTCTGAACCTCTGGTTGAATAAGACGCTCCAACACCTTTCCCATAATCGTCCCGAGGGATATCGGACGATAGTTCGAAGATGAGCTGACATCTCCTGTTCTATTCTTAATCACCGGCACTACTAAAGTTTTCATTAACATCTCTGGCAAATACCCATATTTAATACATAGATTAAAAAAGGAACTTAAGTGATCACTAACCTCTTTGCTCCCCCATAGTAAGTGTTCGACACTGAGCCCATCGTGACCGGGAGACTTCCCGCGTTTCATGTTCTTGATAGCATTACGCACATTCTCCGGTGTAAGTGGTGATGGCTGCCCGGTCTCGACAGTCTCAGTGTCGATCATCTTGCCTACCGGTAGTGGCTCGACCCGAAACTTCTCAGCGAATAACTCTGCAATCTGTAATGGCTCCTGTATCCCATCAACAGATACAGGTAGACTACTCTTATAGCCAAAAGACCTAGTAGATTTCCAAAACTTACCAAAATTACTTTCTTTTCTATGCTTAGCTAAAATATTACATCTTATAGTTTCTTCATTTCTCTGACACCACTTAATTTTGTTTTTAAACTTCGAACGACTATTTTTCATATTTAAATAGTAAGTACCCTCTGAGGGCCTACCAGCCATTACCCAACAATCAAAATGCATTTTCGCTTCGGTGTGACTTTCTTTCACATGAAAATTCCATCCTATCACTTTTTTACATTGTTTTCTTTCACCAGAACGAGAGCTTAATTTTGCAGCTTCTTGTAAAGCACTTACAATATAATTATAATAGTCATCGATATATTCCCAATATTGTTTATAGTGCGAGCACTCCTTAACATCACAGTTACACACTGATAATACATTATTATATTTATCAAATTTTTCTGAACAATACTTTTTATACATATTTATTTGTTGTTCAGATCGTTCTCCCCACCTAATCTGTTTAAGGTTATCTCGACAGTAGGCAATTGCAGTCTCTGTTTCCATACACGCTATATCACACTCGATCCTCAGCGGATGGTGGTCTGACCATGTGACGTCATAGATGACGTCCACAGCGATCACAGTCTTCCTCGCGGCTGACGTAGTGAGACAATGATCCAACCATCGCCTACTGCCGTGAGCCTCACTAAGGAACGTATATGTGCTTAACGGATTACCTAATAGTTCTAAGTCCACCCAATCCCATAACATGTCAACACAAAACTTATTTAGCTCATTCCCGAAACAAGCAGTGGGGTGCGCGTTAAAGTCGCCCATTATATACACACATTGTACATCGCTCTCTTCAATAATAGCATTTATCATACCTAAGCAATTTATAAACTCAGGTAAGTTATCAGTGTTATCTACAGGCATATATACATTTATGATCAATATATACCCCTTACAGGTTAATACACGTATAGCTGCGATACGGTCACTCGAGCATTCCACAGGGGTAACACACGGAAACTTTGATTTGTTCCACATAATGGCTAATCCACCGTAAGGTCTACCCCGTAATATACCCCCCGATGTGTCCACAGAAGACTTGGCCACGGCTCCAAAATCTTTATTTATTTCGTTAACAAAGTTAAGATCATGTGGTAGTAGCCATGTCTCCTGTAATAACAATATGTCATTCCGAGTAGTAAGTTCGTGTATGCATTGTTTCGAACGTTTAATCGATTTACAGTTATAAGATAATATAGAAATATTTGATACTTTTTTATCCATATTGAGATATAATGTATTCATCTATACTAATATTATAAAGCTGAAGAGTTTGTTTTGTTTGTTTGTTTGTTTGTTTGTTTGTTTGTTTGTTTGTTTAAACGCGCTAATCTCAGAAACTACTGAACCGATTTGAATAATTCTTTCACTGTTAGATAGTCTATTTATCGAGGAAGGCTATAGGCTACATTTTATCCCGGATTTCCTACGGGAACGGGCACAACGCGGGTAAAACCGCGGGGCGCTGCTAGTCATTTATAAAACTTTACAGAGTACTCACGAAACCGCCTAAAACTGATACCAGTTGGCCAAAAGTCCGCTCGCAGAAACTGGTCTAGTTTTGTCTTACACACGGTCACTTTAAAGGACATAAACTCCATTTCATGTTTTTGTTTTAACTGTTCAACACTAGCACACTTTTCACCCATGTCAGACACATATCCTTGTATATCTTCTATAGTGGTTCCTTTCTTCAAGCGTGAGATATATATCGCAGACGTTAATTGTGCTGCCACAAGTTTATTTGAACCCATTGCTGTGCCTCGCATATTATTCGCTAACCGTTTTCGTTTTTTATTTTCCACTATTGTAAAACCATCGTCTTTGATCGCATTGGTGAGCTTCGCTCGCTGCACGTTTGCTGTAAAACCATCTGCTGTTAGATCTGCCTTGTCCTCGTATGGTTTTTTGTGTTTATTTATAATATCTCTGTACGAAGGAATGTGCGAGTTCGTACCCAAATTTTGCGTAGTCAGCTGTTTATTATTATATGGGCTATGCTCGCACTCCATCGCGGGCGGCGCACTCGCAGCCGGTGCACTCTCAGGCCTCATTTACGGAGACGCGGCGCGTCGCGCGTCGCGATAGGCTGCGCGGTCCGCACTAAATTCAAATGTAGGGCGTTGGATGAGTGCGTTTACGGTGAAGCGATTTTACACGCGTTTGCTTGAAATGGAGCGTGTTTTACGGCCGAGCCCGCGGATGGCATCGTCACGTCTCACGCGGCGTTTATCGCGGCGGCGCACGCTGCGGCGATTCTCGATGAAGCGATGCCTGTGGCGGAACCTTCTGCCAGTCTCATTTGGTAATCGTACAACACAGACGTAGTTACCATCGCAATGGAGTATGATAATATGATCGATTTTTTTTTAGAAGAAAATTGTATCTTAAAAAGTGAGTTATTTAATATAAGGAGTGGCCCAGTGTTTACAGCAGCGGAACATGAGAAGTTTGGGGAATATGCAACTCTTTATAAGTCAATAAGAGAAAGAGGTTATGATGTATTTCATGGTTATACACGGATGTCTAGTACAACTTTTGATTACATAGTAAACAAAATACAACACCGCATCAGTACTTGTAACAGCAATATATCTGCCGAAGAAAAGTTACTACTGACTTTAAGGTAAGAATAAAAACTTGTGTTTTTTTAGATCTTTTAATCAACATATTCTTATAAAATCAACTATTTTTTAACTAATTAACTAATTTGACACATTGACTTTCCATTAATATGGACAACTTTTTGTATTACCCCTTAAGGTTGAGGCTACATTGAGGCGCGACACGAACTGCGATACATGAGCGATTGAAACAAACAAATGTATCAATGCTCACGTATGTGGCTTCTCTGAATATCAGAACAATCTGTGTAGGCACATACGTCAGCGTTCGTACATTTGTTTCAATCGCTCATGTGTCGCAGTTCTCGTCGCGAATCGCTAAATGATTAAAAAATAACGCGTTAAATGTAGGTAGGTATAATAACATAATTATTATATTTTTGTAGTAAAATAATTAAGTTATAAGTTCACTGTGCAGAACTTTCATTTTCATTTCCATCATCCGCTGCAGGAGCCCTGTGTTCATCTTGAAAATCAATATTAGGTCCTGATATTATATTTTGTGTTGAAGCACAAGGTAACATGCTCGACGAACCACCAGCATTGTGTGAATCCGATGAAAAGTATTGGGGTTGAGATTGAGATACAACATAATCGCCCATAACAGGTGTATTATTCTCAAACATATTAGCGTACTCGTTCTGAGTTGTCATTTCCAGTATCATTTCACTTACTTTGTGACGAAATCGAAGTTTTTGTAGGTTTGTTAACCTTTTAAACGGAGGTAGCATACTCATAAAGAACATGTAATCTTCATCATTTTTCAGTTCTTCTTCTTTCTTATCTTGTATTCGTGCTTTAATTAATTCAAGTTTTTCCTTCTCTAATCTCAACATTTCATTCCTCTGGTCAGAAAGAGAACGTCGAGGTGCACTATCACACGTCGACAGATTCGTATCAATGGATGGACGTGATTCTGTCGTTCTTTCATCATCGTCATTAATAGTAGAGAGTGGTGACATACTATCTTGGGATAAATTAGCTGGATTAGACAAATTACCAGAACTTGGTGCCGGTAAAACTTCGTCTTGAAGAAATCTCATCAAATTATAATATTTCCATTGCGGTATCCACTCGGTATCTTCACTTGCAGCACCCGACCGAGGTGTGGGCTTCTTTTTCAGTTCCTTTCTGTACTGATCGCGGAGGTGCTTCCATTTTTTTTTAACTTCTGTAACTGAAACAATCGACAAGGTAAAAATATTAAATGGAACAATAAATATGGCTGTGTCAAACGATTCAGGCAGTGGTATATATGAGTATCTCTGTCTAATTATTTAGAATGCTCACGAATTAGACAGACATACTCATACATACATACATGAAATGAAAGATACTTGCAGAACTTTTCGGACTTCTACCACTGTCAAAAGCCCGAAGTACGGAAAATCCTAGGATCCAACTCGTGACGGTAAAAGTCCGAAATGTAAGTACGACACTTACATTTCGGACTTTTACCACCATTTAGTTGGTAAATTGATTTACCGTATTTCGGGATTTTACAGTAACATATACACATAATCACTTTTAAATATATTATTATATAATGTATTTTTAGAATTTTCATAACTAGGGTTTTATTACATAAAAACATTAGGTAACCTAAAAAAATAACTTATTTTATTTTGTTTCAGTTTTCTAGCCAGCGGAATACCGTACAGAAGATTAGCTTATCATTACCGCATAGGTACAGCAACAGTATCCAACATAATAGTTAAAACATGTTCAGCAATATGGTCTGAGTTTGTAAATATACATATGCCGAAACTGTCAGTACAAGATCAAGAAAAGATTGCCAATGACTATTTTGAACTATGGGGATTTCCTAACTGTATTGGATCTATAGATGGGAAGCATTGTAGAATAAAGTGCCCTTCTAACACTGGGTCTAACTTTTACAATTATAAAGGATATTTTTCTGTGGTTTTGCAAGGGATAGCGGATGCACACAAAAGGTTTATAGCAGTGGAAGTAGGTGGGAGAGGTCGTCAAAGTGACGGTGGAACATTTCACTATTCAGTGATAAATAGTCTAATCGAAAGTGACGAATACAATATTCCGCCAGAAAGTCGTGTTCCAGGGTCTTCGTATACTCTACCGTATGTGCTGATAGGAGATGAAGCATATCCTTTAAAAACTCATTTACTTCGACCATTCCCGTCAACAAATTTGACTGTCGAAAAAGAGAATTTTAATAAACGACTCAGTCGTGCAAGGAAATGCATAGAATGTGCTTTCGGAATAATGAATGCAAAATGGCGAATTTTAAATAAACCCTTGGAAACTAAATATCAAAATGCATGTATTATAATTAAAGCCATATGTCTCATTCACAATATTATAATCGACATAGATGGACACACTGACAAGGACTATAATCGCCCAATAGTGATGGAAACTTCTAGAAATCGTCATCTGAGAAACAATTCTTCTACGTCAAATGCAATTAGCACACGTAATATGTTTATGGCTTACTTCACAGAAAATCAACTATAATGTTTTTTTTTGTATATAGAATAGGTATACTATAGACCTAATTATCAACATACCTACTTGTTTAATGGGATGCTCCATACCGCAGTTAGTACATACATTTACCTATTATATTACGTTTGTTTAATATATGAATGCTATTTAAAATTGTCTAATGATAACTTATTGCTAAGCGTTCCTGCACATGATGCCGTCACCGCGCCGCCGCCGCGCCGCCACCGCGCGCGTTCCCCTCCCTCCGTCTTCATTCCTTTTCCGACCGCTTACGAAAGTGCACTTTCGTAAGCGGTGGCGCGGTGGCGAGCGCGGTGGCGGCGCGGCGGCGGCGCGGTGGCGAGCTTCACGCGACTCGTATCTACAGTGTAATTGTGCGGCGTCGGCACGGCGTCGGCACGGTGACGGCATCGTGTGCAGGAACGCTAATGCTAAATAGTAGGTACTTACTGAATAGTGATGGAACTACTCTGTAGCACATGTAAAGGTTGCTCCACAAAAGATAAATGTTGTGTGGAGGCACCATAACAAAGAATAATAATAATATAACTATTTGTATTACTGTTTAACTTGTGAACAAATAAATATTTAGTAAGCATATTAAACAGCTTGTTATTTAAATAGGTACCTACTTACCATCCATATCCACAATTTCTGATAGGTACTTCCACCCACTTTCGTTTGGTTATCACTCTATTTTTATGCTGTGAATGACCAGCCATCCACAACTGGGGTCGCTCCTGTATTGCAGAAATAACTAGTTCCAATTTTTCGTCATTCATGCTGTAAGTTGCGACACGTGCGCTCTCATCTCTCGCTAACCTAAAACTAAGTCGGTAAACTGAGAACCCCGCGTGCGCCGCAGCGATGCCCGCCGCGTGCTTCGCTACACGCTTGAGAATACGACGCGGGCGCAGCGGCGGGCCGCGCCACTCTTCCCGCCTCGCGTCTCTATAAACAACATCGTATATTGCTATAAGTTTGTGTTTACGCGTGCGATGATACGTGCCGCTTCACGCGCCGCCGCTACGTAAACAATAAAAACGTCCGACGCGCCGCGAGACGCCACGCCACACGCGACGCGCGACGCCCCGTGTCTCCGTAAATGAGGCCTCAGTCGGCGCGCGGTCGCTATGCAGTGAGGTCCTGTGCACGGCGCTCGCCTCCAGTTGTACTCCACTCGAGTTAGTGCATGTCGAGGACGTATTTAATGGTTGATTTGTGGCCTTTACATTCTTATTACTACTTTCGACATATGTGTAGTTGTGATTTTTACTTGCTCCGTCACAGTCCGTCCTCAGTATAGAAGAAGTCGTTAATTGAAGTTCTCGGAGTAGTTGCTTGACCGCTTGTAACTCTTTTTTGATATTTCCAATTTCGCCGACAGACTCTTGACGAGTGGGTGATCTTTCCGTCTTCATATTGGCTACATCGTTTTTTAGTAGTGTCATTTCTTTAAGAAAGGTAGTGACATCAATATGATCGAATGACACCGGGGGTAGTTTGTTTAAGTTACTGGCTACAAATTTTGGTAAACAGTTCGGGTCAGCTTCTTTTATTATTTTAATTATATCCTGCAGACTCTTTTGTTCGGATCCATCCTTCCTTCTCATAAACTTTTTGTTCGGCACTATTAGCTTGTATGCTATTTGTCTGGCGTATTCAATTTCATCACATGCGTATGCACTGAGGCATATTTGTATTATTGCGGTTTCGGGTAACACGTCCACTTTGTTATTGATAAAAGTTAGCAGTTCATTGATCACTACTTGACACTCGTTACATTTATTCTCACTGGTAATGTTTCCGCGTGTTGATGCTTCGTCATTTATGCGTGATAACGCGATGTCAGAGGAAGGTGATCTGACCAGCGGCATGTTGCGTACGACCGACACACACAACAGCCGACAGCTGACTGATGCATAGGGGTTAAGAAAGCCGCGTCCCACGGTGTTACCCGCGTTCAACCCGTTTCCGCGGGAATTTCGGGATAAAATGTATCCCATGTGTTATTCTTGTATAACATATATTACTGTAAAGTTTCATCCAAATCCGTCCAGTAGTTATTTCGTGAAAGAGTAACATACATACTCATCAACTTTTACATTTATAATATTCAACAGCGATTGGTGGAAGCTCGCAAAAGAGAGGCATGATTGACGTTTAGGGAAAACTTTTGTCCAGCGTTGGGACAGTATTGGTTAGACAAAAAAAAAATTAAGAATTATATCTCATCGACTCAACTACAGCCGACACTTGACTGGCAAGTTTGATGGCAACAGACGTCCACGCATATAACTATTAGCCATTGAAATGTTACATGAGCTTTGCATTTATCACTCACTTTTGTCTTATAAATTTTTTAATTTTTAATTTAGGGCAAAAAGTTATATAAACATATTTGTAGGCAAAACTATTTGCTACAAATGACGACTTACAAATTGTTTGTAAGACGTATAGTTACCGAGATATCGCGAAAAAGTGTTATCACACCTTTTTCCAAGATGGCGCCCGGGGGACAAGGGTGGCGACCCCACAAACTTTCTATTGACCCCCCACACGTCCCAAAAATAAAATTGCGTCCTCTAAGAAATGCAATATTCGGTCCTTTAATTGTAACATTTCATTGGACAAACTATATGCAAATAGGTACTTTACTTATAAACCATCACCCCGGGTTATGTTGACAACATAAACACAAACATAATCTAAAGAAAAATATTAACTTTTTTACGATACCTACTTTAAAAAAAAAATAATTGCCTTGGACGTATCAAAAAAATATTTTCAAAAACCTTTGATTCAAATTTTTAACCAAAAAAGTGTGAAATAATTTATCATTTAAATTATTCTGGTACTGTCACATCACTTGTTAATGAATAAATTTGCACATGTTAAGTGAAACACATTTTAAAACTAGTAAAAAATAAAATAAACACCTCTCCAGGTTTCCATCGCAGCGTCTACAGACTAACTGTTTCAAATTAAGTTTAATTAACTATTGTAATGTAAAATAATGTCACCGGTTCACTTGGCTTATAATGATACCTACTCCAGTGAATCTATACTAATATTATAAAGCTGAAGAGTTTGTTTTGTTTGTTTGTTTGTTTAAACGCGCTAATCTCAGAAACTACTGAACCGATTTGAATAATTCTTTCACTGTTAGATAGTCTATTTATCGAGGAAGGCTATAGGCTACATTTTATCCCGGATTTCCTACGGGAACGGGCACAACGCGGGTAAACCCGCGGGGCGCTGCTAGTATTTAAATACATAAATACGAATAGCTATTTTTACATACGATAACTACTAGCTGTCTTTCAACTGAATACAAATGATAGGATCCGTTTATATGGAAGGTTTTTGCTCAAGATGATATAATATGTTCTGAAAAACCTAAGGGTAGGAGGTAGTAGGATACCTAAAAGAAACCTAGAGAAATTTATCAAGTACCCCGCCTCGGAATACCTTCATATTTTGTAGGTGTAAAAACTTTATGCTACATACATTTTACACAGTAACTAACACTTTTAGCATTTTCACACCGCGCCGCGCCGCCATTTTTGCTGTAATTTATTCAACTGTATTGACTCTAGTATAATCAAGTGTAAAATTGTTACGAAGTCAACTACCTGAATGAATTATTTTTAATTACAAGATTGTGATTCCATTTCGGATTATTTGAAAAAGTTTTTTAGTAAATTGGTACAAATGTTTGATATATTAAAATTTATACAAACCGTTGTTTCATTACACTTTGGACGACCAGAAGAAAGTCACGTTTTTTTTTGTTTCCTAATTTTCGAACATGGTTCGAGTTTGAGATTACCAACCCGCATTAGGCAAGCGTGATGATTACGGTTAATGCTCTTCACTGTACTGATATCTTCAGTGAGATGAGAGGCCTAGCAGTGGGACATTACAGGCTAAAATAATTTTGTTTTTTTTAGACTAAATTTTTTTGTTAACCTTACCTCTGCGTGAGCATCACGTGAGCATTAGCAAGCCGACCTTATACTGAAACCATTTATTAAATTATTGATGTAGTTACCTACTTAATAGGTATCTATTTCATTAAAGAAATAAATAATATGTAATTATAATCATAAAAATATTTTAAATCCACATGAAACAAACTTTATAACTTATCGAAGTTGTTATTAAAATATGTTAGTTAAATAAAGCATTTCCATTTATAAAACACTTAAGATAGGTATCTCGTAAATTATCTCAAAAGATAGGTTAAAAAGCTGCCAAGTGCGAGTCGGACTCGCCCATGAAGGGTTCCGTAGCAGCAAATAACATAAAACTTTTTGTACCTAGTAAGAAGATTTGAGTTGATTGAATGAAACGTAAATTGCTGTTTACGATCCACAGGGTCCACTAGGATAACGTTGACGTCACGCGAGGCCGTGCTGGTCTCTTGTACTGGACTATATAGTGATTACTTGTACTGGACTTCTATCCAGTAATCAAGGATTTTGACTTTCGATTTCAAGCACTTTGATTGGACAATTCACGGTCCACTTCGCTGCCAATCTATCGCACTGACTCCGTGACGGAGGCTTATCTGTGTATAATACTATCTCAATAGATTAACAGCCTCCGTGGTCTTGTGGTCTAAGCGCTCGGGTCACGATCCGGAGGTTCCGAGTTCGATTCCCGGTGGGGACAATATCTCACAAAAAATCTCTTTGTGGGACTGTCCTCAGTTTGGTTAGGGCATTGCAGGCTGAATCACCTGATTGCCCGGAAAGTAAGACGATTCCGTGCTTCGGAGGGCACGTTAAGCCGTCGATCCCGGTTACCTACTTTGGGCTCCCACACAAAACCGCGAATTCGCATCGCATCGCAAATATCTGCGAATTCGTACGAACGCACCGTAAGAATTTCCGATCTGCTTCGCATCGCACTTTCCTGCGATATTACGTCATCCTTGGTGACGCCATTTCAGGACATTTCAGGACAGAAATTCTTTCCTTGTACGATCGTTTTTGAAGGCATGGTGATAATAAACTCAAAACCTCTTCAAATTAAGATATGCTCATCTATACTAATATTATAAAGCTGAAGAGTTTGTTTTGTTTGTTTGTTTGTTTAAACGCGCTAATCTCAGAAACTACTGAACCGATTTGAATAATTCTTTCACTGTTAGATAGTCTATTTATCGAGGAAGACTATAGGCTACATTTTATCCCGAAATTCCCACGGGAACGGGCACAACGCGGGTAAAACCGCGGGGCACTGCTAGTTCTAAAATAATCAAAAAAATTATCTTCAGTTCTCAACGCATAGTACTTTTGAGTAAAATAGTTCCCATCAGAGTTCATAATCATAATAAATGGATGAACCCAGAATCTTCTTTTTCTTTTATATGAAATGGAATGAAATGAAATAAAATTTATTTGGTTAAAAAAAAGCACAACAGAAATAGGACAAACAAAAGTAAAAATTAACAACTTAACCAAAAAGGTTACCAGCTCAGCGTAATGCTGCAGCCGGAGCTACAGCGCTGATTTTCAGCTGGACCCGAGATACTTACATAACTAAAGAGGATAGGTAGGATTACAAACTATTACTTAACTAACTGTAAACTTTAGCAAAAAACAAAAAGAAAATAATGAAAAAAAAATAACACTATAAATTAATAACAAAAATTAAATGTGCAACAATATTAAACTATTAATAACTAGAACATTCTTAGATTAATAATCAGTACGTTATTTTCTATTTAATTCTATTTATATCTATTTAACAATAACAGCAGTGCAATAATCTTTTTGCGATCCATCTTACGCTTCCTAAAAACACGTCCAGTACGGCTGACTACACTTTAAGGAATGGTCGCCCTACCAAACGGTTTGCCGCACTAAATCGTATCGCAGAAATTCGCATCGCATCGCATCGCAGTTTTGTGTGGGAGCCCTTTCTACGGATAGTACTTAGTCGTTACATGAGCCATGTCAGAGGCCTTTGGCGAATCAATAACTCTGACACCATCAACTCGATGAGGAAGAAGTACTTAGTCAATATCTTTCGATATCTCAGTATCTGGGTTGTAGTATGTGAACTTACATCTTTTAAATCAGTTCACTTGACCTCTACGCATTGATGTCAGTTTCTTATCAAATTATTGAAACTGTACTGATTAATTTTATCTAAGTATCCTATTTTTGTCAAAGGTCAAAGTTGGTTTATTCTAAGTGGGTATTTTAGAGGTGTGGTTCTTAAAGGTCAGAAAGGGGGTCAATCTTCACCAGGGCATATCCAGGATTTATTTAGGATGAGGTAATTACCCCGATGTTTATTAGCTCGAAGGTAAGTTACGTCGATGCATCGTTACATCGAAAGAACATTTCGTCGAAAGACATGTTTTGTCGAATACAACCAATTAGTATGAGAATAGAATAGTTGGACCCTTAGATTTTACCAAAAAGGGTCTTAATGCCCTTAAAAAATTAAAAAGTTCTGTTAATTAGGTGGGACGGTCGAGTGCATATTTACAAACGACATTTGAAAAAAATTGATTGAATACGTATTTCAATTCGATGACTAAATTATAAAAAAATACAATGCAACAGAATTATGTAATGAAATAAAAAAATGTATAAAAAATGTAACATTTTATTAAATAAATTCTCATTTCGCTCACGTTGTTACAAGCTCCACGCACTATTTGTTCCATAATTTATTTTTCACAACACACTTAAAACTAAACGCACACAGTCTGCTTAAAAACCGACTAAAATACACAAAAAACCGTTACTTTCCGAAATTATTGTCACAACACTATGTATAAATTTTATACTATAGTTGTAGAGATTTTAGGCAGTTTTGTAGGTAGTATATTATTTTTTAACGTTTTAAAGGCACAGTTATCATTTAATGGCGGGTTTGTGGATATTTTAGTCCGTCTTGCACCGATCACTCATCTCTAGCACGCTGCGATTGTGCTTGGTGTTATTCTATGATAAATTAATGTACTTTTATTAGTCGTCGCCCGCGGATCTCTTTGCTTTCCTCATGCGGGGCGACTGTTTCGGCGTCTTGGGAGATTTCTCTGTAATTGAAGGAAAAACGATTATAATAACGAATATTATGCGCAAGTAAAAATAAAGGTTATTTTCCAAAGTTTAGAACTTAGTTTGGGTCTAAAATCTGCAAGCCATTCGACAATTCAAATTAAGTACTTAAATTACAATACTTCTTCACTAAATATGTTACATCTTAAGAAACTGAATTCCATTCTCAATTATCGAAAACAAACGATTTACAGGCTGTCCCAATATGAAAACATAATCTAAAATCAGATATCTCACATACAATTTCGATTGTTTCAATTGTACGCCGACTACCTCAACTTGTAATCTCATCATTACCCATAATTGTCACACAGAGATTGCATAACCAAACCAGTGAAACTACAACAAAAACACTAAAAAAGATACTCACTAAGCTGATTGACTACTTCTTTAGGCAGCCACTCGTAATCCACATCATTGGCCGTGCCAGTCTCCAAAGGCTTGTGCTGGGCCCGCGGCGCGCGGCGGCGCGCCAGCGACGACAGCGCCTGCTGGCCCAGCACTAGCGCCAGCACACACGCCGCGCCCAGGAACACGTATAAGAAGAACGTCTCACCATCCAAACCTTCAGATACTTCGACAATGTTCACTGTTTGGTTGTAGACGGCTTCCTGAAATTAGAAAGAAAATTACATTACATAGTAAAATTGTAGTTATGGTAATTTTTTTGACATGGTTTTTTCTACTGGCGTCTAGAGACAGCGAGAAGGTGTCGTGGTAGACCGCGCAGGCAGTGGCGGGACGAACTAGACGCCTACAAGAGGGACTGGCAACTGGTGGCGTCGAATCGAGAAGTGGCGGGGAGGCGTTTGCCCAACAATGGGATGTAACAGTAACAGTAGTACATACTGATATTTTTAACAGAGAAAATTTTGAATATTTAAGACGGGGGACAAGGATTACAATTGTGAGATTTGTTTAAGAGATAATATGAGTTTACGGTGACTTGCTTGAGTCATCTTAAATTTGGTTTACAAATAAGTCTTTGCCCAGATTGAGGCACATTACAGTCTAAATGCTTCTTTAGAGATGAAATGCTGTGCTCACTTTGGAATGGAGTACATTCAAAACCTTCGAGTATATGTTGCCTGTGCTTTTCCGCCCAACTTATCAATAGTTGAATTAAATAATTTTATAGCCAATTTTGCATCAGATGCTGAATTATCCGCTTCTCGTAGGAAAATCAGGATTAAAACTAGCCCATGAGTTATTCAGATGTTTAAGTTATATTCTAGGAAAGATTATTTCAATCCATACCTGGTAGATGTTTCCGCTGGCATCCTTATAATTGAGCTGGATGTTCAATCCGAACGGTCTCCCCGCGAATCCTTCACTGGGAATGAACGAGTAAGCGAAGGTAGCTTCCTGTCTAGGCTTGACCTCCTTGCTATAAGGCAGTGCGGTGAAGTTCTGGATGTAGTATGTGTAGTCCATGGGGTAACGGAACGAAGCCTCCATTGATTCAACGATGTAGTCCTCGGAGCCCTTGTTGGTGAAACCGACGAGGAACTCAACAGGGAATCCGGCACGAAGGTCTGTAATAAGATGTTGGTGATTAGATAGTGGAAAATAGTAATTTGAAAGACTGTAAGGACTATAGCACTGTGGCACGAAAAGGAACAGTAAATTTAAAGTCGCGTTTTGATTTAGTGTGCTGAGTATTAATTGAAAATACTGGCGCAAGTGAATGTTCGTTCGGGCGGGAACACTTTGTTTCGATTTTGTGCAAATATTGGCTCTGAACTATGTGTTGCGAAACCTAACCCTTTTAAATTTGACTGAAGATCTAACCAACAAAATAAAACATTGTAAGTATCCTGAAGATATATAAACAAAATGCACATTAAATTCAAGATAAAGGCACTATTCTTATGTTAAATAATGTTAAGACGGGGGTGCTAAATCATGTACTATTATTCACATTAAAAAACAACCAAAAATATGTGATTCATTATCAAACTCTACTCAATAACATACACACTTCTTGTATTTACTGTATACCCTAAGGCTGTAGTTATTCCAATATAAATATAGGGATAAACTATCCTATCTATACAAACATATCAAAAAGATATCTTTTACAAACATCAATAAAATATGTTCAGTAGTCATAGCTGTGAGCCTCTTATCAGATAAAATATATTGAAAACATAATTACAGAAAAGGTAAAATGTTAGTAACTCCTTATACACAAGCCCCTATTAAGTTTAAGAGGAAGAATTTTATTTAATAAGAACATACACATGCATGATTACTTTTTTCCTCCTTCACTATACTGATCAGTGAAATAAGAGACCTTTGCCCAACACTGGGACATTACAGGCAAATACTTCTATTTTTAAATCTATACTAATACAATCCTCGCCTCGGTGGTCTAGTGGTATGTGCGCTCGCCTGCCAAAACTGAGGTCCCGGGTTCAATTCCCGGGTCGAGCGAAAACATGTTTCCTACTTTTCAAACATGGCTCGAGTTTGAGATCACCAACCGGCATTTGGCAAGCGTGGTGATTATGCCTAATCCTCCTCACTGTACTGATAACTTCAGTGAGATGAGAGGCCTTTGCCCAGTAGTGGGACATTACAGGCTAATACTTTACTTTTACTAATACAATAAAGCTGAAGATGTTTGTATGAACACGCTAATCTCAGGAACTTCCAGTCTGATTCAAATAATCATTTGCACTGGATAGCTGCATTCGACAGAAAGGTTATAGGATATTTTTTATCCCGAACTGCCCATGGGGAACGGCAACAATGGGGGTAAAACTGCGGGGCACTACTAGTTTATAAGAATAAAGAAAAGATTCTTACCGAAAGCAATATCTCCATAGCTAGTGATAGGTTTAGTGAACAGTATAGAAGTGTCAACATATTGCGATGCCTTCACCGCCGCCTCATCCTCCTCTCCGAGCGCATCTTCTCCAACCACCTGGCTGTCTTCACCCTCAATATCTACTACATCATCAAGCTCATCTTCTTCAGCTCTTGCTAGAATGTTTGCTGAAATTACAAGATGTGTTTAATGTTAAGTATTGAACGTAAATTATGAAAGCATTTAATGCGAATGATTTTACTAAATTGTAAAACCTGGACCCTGAAGTTTGGTTCTATAATACTGAAATTAGGTAGACATTTACTTGTATCTACAGTTATACACCACTCTAGACATTAATACAAAGTAATGGAAGGATGTAAGATTTTAATTTAAAAACCAGTAACAATGTAAAGATAACATATAGAAACTATTTTGTTCTATTCATGTAATCTACTTATGAATAAAATAAATGTATTGCCAAAAAGAAAAATATATTTGTTAACAGCTGGTATGAAACATAGTTGCATAAATATATAAAGCCAACTTGTACATATGGATAGTTAATTAGAGTTGCTATGTTAAGATTCACTTGAGTTTTATCCATTTTTACTTTCACCTTTGTGTTACATATGAAAAATGACCATGGCACTTGAAAATAACATGACTTTCTCTTATGAAGACTGACTTTATAGATTAATAAGAGTTTTTAATAACCTTTTTGAGTAAAAAGAAGGTCGAGACCTAGTCTCGTAAGATTTTTTATTAAAACCATGAACTAGGAATTTATTTTGAAAACAATCTTACGTTAAATAAGTTAATAGATATTGAGTGAAGCCATCCAGAGTCGAAATATCATTTATAAATAGCCAATTTCTTTCAAAAAAAAGAAAATAGATAATGCCACGTCTAACCAAATTAGATTAACGATTTACAAAGTTTAGGACAAACTTACCATTTTGGAAGCACAGCAAAACCGCTGGTAAAACCAATAACATAAAATATATTGATTTCATTTTGAATTATTGTATTTCTACAAAGATTTATTTGATAAAACGTCGGCGAGTATCAAACTCCAACAGGCCATTCACTTTTGCAGCAAACTGTCCAACAAGAATCTTGAGGCAAAATGCCAATTTTCACTCCAACTCGATTGACGTGGAATGTTTTGTCACTAGTGTTGCATAATGGAAAAAAAATCGGCTAAAAAGTGGTAATTGTCGGTTTTTTCTTGGAATGTAGTGTGTTAATTTCGAGATATTTAGTAGTCTCAAATTAAAAATGCATGTCTAGAAGACGAAATGCTTGAAAATTAGAAATATTTTTAATTAAATTGCCCATAAAAAAACATTGTCATGAAAACCGGTAGATTTCCTTATTTTGTTTGTAGTCTCTAGCAAATATACCATCGACTAAAAGTAGTTTTAAACGTTGCCATTACATAAAAATATTATTATTACATAGTATTTTGGCAACATCAAATTATCTGTCAAACTCTTTTCGATTCCAATCTGCATCATTGCACGTGTGCTTTGAGCATTTCTCAATAAAAATAAGATAAAATGGACAAGCCAAACGTTCTCGCCCGCGTCGTCAAGGTCCTCGGCCGCACTGGCTCCCAGGGACAGTGTACCCAGGTGAAGGTTGAGTTCATCGGAGAGACCAGCCGCCAAATCATCAGGAACGTGAAGGGACCCGTCCGTGACGGAGACATCCTCACCCTGCTCGAATCTGAACGTGAAGCCAGAAGATTACGTTAAGATTTAGCCGTAAGTTCGATTTTCAATCTACTTTTCCAGATACCTGTCTAAATGATTAACGAAGGGTGTAGGAGAGGTTATGTTTTGTGTTCTAACAATTTTTCTTGTTGGATCAGCTATCCAAGTACTTATAACTTATTAAAGTATTAAAGTTAGGCTAAATAACTGTTTATTTCTAGTTTATTCTACTCAAACAGCGAAGTGTTGCCCCTAATATGTCAGGGTTCATGACTCCTGGGAATCCAGTCTTTATAAGTATGTACCTAGAACCAACTACCAATACCAAGTTCAATGCAGTACAAACAATATTATTGAAGTAACTAAGAAATCAAATCCTTAACCCAAAGTGGTACAAAAAAACAAAGTTATTAATATCAACATCATCAGATTATAAAATACTTGTTACCTTTATATTTGTCCATATATGTACTCTTATTGTCTCGTAAATAACATGTATGATCGTCTAAATGGCACAGAAGGTATTTAAAATACTGAACAGGCAACATATCTAGTATTTTAAATACCTTCAGTATTTTAAACTGTATTACTAGGTTCCTTAACTAAGGTAACTGTTCATTAAATCAAAATTTTAAGATATCCTATGATTTACCCAATATTTATATACATTGAATCTATATAAATAGTACTGTGGCTAATATCTGTCTTTTCTTTGTTTCAGATCCAAGGACATTAGATTAAGGTTAAAATTAACAATAACTTCCCAATCTACAGCTCTCGGGAAGATTCCATCATGTGTAACACACTATAAATAAATTTCCTACTCTCCAACTTCTTGTTTAATTTCAAATAAAATATTAACTTTGTAACATAGGCTAATTGTAAGAAGTATTCGCATGTTATTAGAACAACTGATTAAACATGAAGATAGAATTAAATATTTTTATTCAGGTCGTAGTCAAAGTATATGTATATATATATTGCAATGTAAACAATTACATAGGTACATCACTGAAAGAAAACTCAGCTTGTTATGTTTCAAATGAAGGATCTTTCATTGTTTAATATTCAATGAAACATTTGATAGAACTGAACCACTAAAATACCTTCACTTAAAAATATTTTCTATGAAATTCATTAATTATATCTATCTTCTAGGCTTTTCAAATCAAATACTATCTGGTAAAACATTTTTGTCCCAGTATAGTTAGTGGTAACTGGAGCCTTAGAGTAACCTAGCCCCCTGGATATAGTACTTAGTCCCTATGAATGCACACAGTTTAGTTAAGCCCTAATAACATATAGTTTAAGATGCAGTCTAGATTTATTCAAGCCACTTTAAATTCTTATTGAGTCAAAGGAACTAACGCAGAAATATCTATTACATAAATAATTGATTACATAGCAAAGTAGGGTAAGGGCACTGAACTTAGTATACTAATAGATTAATCTATTAGACAGCTTTAATACTTATAATGATAGACATATTATATTGAGTACTAGCAGCGCCCCGCGGTTTTACCCGCGTTGTACCCGTTCCCGTGGGAATTTCGGGAATTTTTATACATATAAACCTTCCTCTTGAATCACTCTACCTATTACAAAAAACCGCATCAAAATCCGTTGCGTAATTTTAAAGATTTAAGCATACAGACAAACAAACAGACAAAAGTAGCGACTTTGTTATAAACTACCTATGTAGTGATTTTATCGTTCGACAATGTTGAAGGCCTTTAGGCAGTGTATTTTTTGGGACACTAGGGTTGGCACCAACCTATTTGAGATGAATTAATATGCACTAAGTACTTAAATATGTATATCAATATCAACTAATGTTAACAACTATATTCTTAATCTTGTAGTTTCCCTTCTTAAGGACTCATTCGACAAATCAGACCAGTAATTTCAGCGATTAACTGAGTTACATATTTTGTTTGCGTTATCAACAAATGTGTAAAGTAGGTAGGTACTTAAGCTCAATCTAATCTGAACAGAAAATAATTAAATTATATAGATAGGTACCTACCTACATGAAATTATCAAAGGTACAGTCAAATACAAAAGTTGATGAATTCAATATTACAAAACATCTCTATCCATGTTCAGCTTCATAAGGAATATTGTGGTGTTGGCTGTTAGTTTGCAAATTACTAAGGACAAGATTATTTTCGCCTTGTCACAGTTATGGAAGGTATTTTGTACCTAATATTGAATGTGTTCCTCATCTTGTGTTGACAACTGTACCTTAATATCTCAATTATTTAACTAATGAATTTTAAATATTTTTGCCTATTTTATTTATTTTTTAAACACCCAACCACATACAAAAAAGTATAATATGAATACATTAATAGAAAGTGAATTAAGTCATAGTTTTCTATTCGTGATATAAGTAGATCCACAGATCCTATGACATCACAGGTTATTGAAGAAGGAAATAGAGGTGGTAGCTTGGTGCAGCTGATGTTTACCACAGTTAGTGAAGTGCAAATTATTGATCACTGACTTGTTTGGTCCGTTATTTACTAACGTCTGCATCACATAACACTATTACTCCTGGGTCTGCATCATCTTTATCAAAAATAGAAATGGACACTACACAAATGAAGAAAGGAAGTTTATTTCATTATAATGTAGTCAATGAAAAGGCCATCTTACCTGTGTTTAATCATAGGTACCTACTATTCAATTTACACTGTTAAATCACTGTATGGATTGTTACCTGTATGTTTGGTGATCATGGTTAGTATATTAATACTTTATACATTAGATTAAGTTAGTTTTTGATTGTTTGTAAACTTAGTAACATCAAATGAAGTAGATTAATTCAACTATTGATAATAATTTAATGATATCTTTATCCTATGACAAGGTCACCATATGGTCTGACTATTTGAACAAGTTTGTTTATTTAGTAGGCTGTTGAACTGTGTATTCTTAAATAAGGATGGATAGTAGAATCTATAATTATATTATAAAGCTGCAGTTTGTTTGAACGCCCTAATTTCAGGAACTACTGGTCAAACTAGAAAAAATCTTTTTGTAATGGATAGCCACATTCAACGGGAAGGTTATAGGCTATTTTTCATCTTGAATTTCTTATGGGAACATTCACAATGCGGGTAAAACAGCGGGGCGCTGCTAGTTTTTAAATTAAGACACAGATTACATTATCATGCTGTATTTAATAATATTAGAATAATAACTAACAATGACTGTACATTAAGTATGTTATAAATCATTACATTATAATTCAACATAACAATAACAACTATTACTGAGATAAGTACAGATCGGCACATTCCTTCCATTTGGACACATTCATTATAATTTCAATCACAAAACTTGAAATTACGAACATTTATTTACAAAAACTCATACAAATAAAGTTGTTTTTCTAACACTGCACTTAGGCAATGATTTAATGTTTCATCCTCTACATTTCCCGCCTTTTCGTCGCAAGGAACACTCTTGCTAACACATTGAGCTGATAGGAAGGTTACTCTGGAAGTATCATGTACGTAGTTAGGTGTCGTATTTTTCTCCTTCACACTGGCTGGCCCAGAACAAACAGTTGCCGATCCCGCTGTAGTAGATGAGCATCACGGCCGCGAGGAAGACGATGCTACACACTGTACAAGGCTTTCTCTCTAGGAAGAAGCCGACCAGGTACAACACCATGAACATGACGTGAGTGTTCATTAATGCCGGGTTCACGGGCTTCGGAATCAGCAACACGGGAATAAGCCATTGCAAACAATACATCTCGTCGGAATGTATGTAGATCAAGGTAACTATGAAATCGCACACTATCACACTAACTTAGGCTTAGCACTTGTGCCGCAATCGACATATTTGAGATGTCTTCATAATTTAATAAGTTATTTAAAATTACAGAGATAAATGCAATGCACTCAACTGAACTGCGCTGCGATTTCAATTCAATTGGTTTGACGATTTTGACATTGACACTTGACAGTTTGGACAAATTAAATTGTATTTGACATTTAATAGTGGGCTACCAGTAAACATATAATTTTAATGCTACCACTGTGGAGAACAATATCATTTTAGTACATTTATTTTTCCTTAGATGGCAGTAGATGTATGATTTAATCTCAGAATACAGAATAACCAGAACCCGTGAGCGCGCATAATACTGTAGCTACTCAAACTAGCCTTAAATAGTGTAGTTTGATGCGCAACCGATCAGTCACTTTGTGACCATCGGAACGCGCTAACGTGTTTTACCCGTGACCAATTTCACGAAACTATGCCGTCTTGTGTCATTCCTACCTGTAAAAATGCAGTGGGTCTGAAAAAGAAACAGGATGGGATCACATTTCACGTGTAAGTATCGCATTTAGGTATCGTCTTATTTAAATATTTAATTATTTTCTCAGATTTCAATTGTCATAGAGAGTGATGCGTCAATCTATGCTAGTGTTGCCAATATAAGAGTTTTGATTTACCCTTCTTTTTATTACCTTTTGAGGGCTTTAATTCGTTGTAGAATATTAATAAGTAATATAATAAAAAATAACCAACTTGAAAAAAGAAAGTATAAAGCGTAAGTGCGGCTCCTATGTACCTAACCTAACAATCCTATTAAATAGTAAGTATGTGAGTCTATAGGATTTCTAAACAAATTTTTGGTGTGCGTGTGAGGTAGAAGGGGAGAGGGGGAGCGGGTATAAAATTATGTTTCTATATTAGCCATCTTAGATAGTGAAAAATTGTAATTGGCCCTAAGTTATTATTATTTTTTTATGTAACTCTTGTACCTAGCTGTAAGTTTTCCGAATACTTTAAAATAAAATAAAATAAAATAAAAATATATAATTTTTCCATCACCCGATAAAAGTGTGCAAACATCCACCTTAACACCGTGTTTTATTTAATATACCTATCTATTTCTTGAGATAATCAGGTAGGTACATAGTTATAAAGAAAAGGACAATTTTTATTCTATTATCATATTACCTCCGAAACTCCCAAAATTTACCCCAAAAATGGGCAAATAATGCGAGAGCTAACAACACCACGCGAGGGACTTTGTTCTGTTTTTGGACACAGCGTGTAGCTTGTAAATACATTTGAATGCTACATCTAGTACTTTCTATAATCTAAGGATTTAATGTAGATGTAGGATCTTTATTAGGGGAGTTTTCAGGAGGATATTAAATATCCTCCTGAAATTTTCAGGGAAGAGTTTCCAGTTTTCATTTTTACATAGTATCTTAGTACGTAAGGGCCTTGAAAGTACTTTTACATTCGCACTTACCAAAGCTACTTTGCCTTGAAAACATTTTTATATACTTACGTACTGACCTAAATAGATGTTAAGGACATACGTAATTATGCTTAAGTGAAGTTAATGTTCATATTAGTTCGTGCTTTCATTATCAAGTCTAGGAATTCTCATGAAAAGCGAAAATATCTAATGAGATAGATTTTCGTATACGTAGTTATGAAATAGATTTATCAATTAATTGTTTTTTTTCCATCTTATTGAGTAATCAGGTTGCGTATATACCTACGTACCTAATATATCTATGTCTCTTCGTGAAATTTACGAAACCCTCTAAATTATATTCCATAACCACTTAAGCTAACACCAAGGCCTAAGTAGGTATTCAGAATACCAATATGAAAGAAACTAATAAAGAAAACTGGGGCCGAATACTTATAGATAGAAAGTATAAGACTTTTATAGATAAAGGTACCAATAAAATCAGTACCAATTGAGTATAATATCCGTCTGCGAGTATCGGTATGAATGTGTCCTCACGGCGGCTGTGGTACAGCGCGCGGCACTGCGCATGCCCGCGGCAGACCCTGCTCCCTGCTCCATTCCCCGAGAGTCCCCGCCAACGACACCCGACACGTTACGTCATCCATTAACTAATCACAATCAAAAACCAATAAAATGTCCCCCAAAACACAGTGACAGTGACTAAAAAATAAACCGTGCCGTGAAAAATTTACGTCCAAAAAATGACCGATAAATCGATACCCTCGGTACCCTCTGACATAATGGGGTTGATAGCGTTCACCAGTTATTTATTGCTGTCCATTATGTGCCATGACGAGGACAAGGAGGAATTTTAATAACAATTAACTTTTATGACAGTTTAAAACAATAATAAAGATGGCGAATACGGCTCATTTGATGAGGCGGCAGAGTTCCAGGGACCTGTACGCTCAGAGGTCCATTGATCGGATGGAGATGAAGGAGCTACGGGGGCGGCTGGTGACCATGGAGAATGGGGTGACTTCGCACCGCACACACGTCATGTACGGAGCCACTAACGAGGCCTTCGAAGATACCAGCCCTAACAGACGCTCCCACACTCCGAGCAAAGAGAGTTCCATTGAAGAACGCGCAGGAGCCAAGCCCGAGGGGGGAGTGGAACGAGAATCCTGGGACAGCAAACTGACATTCCTCCTAGCTACAGTAGGATACGCTGTAGGCCTTGGCAACGTCTGGAGGTTCCCATACTTGGCCCAGAAAAACGGGGGCGGAGCATTCCTGATTCCTTACTTCGTAATGTTGGCTATAGAAGGGATACCGATATTTTATTTGGAGCTGGCGATTGGCCAGCGTTTGCGGAAAGGAGCTATTGGTGTTTGGCACCAGGTGTCGCCGTACTTGGGCGGGATTGGAATCAGTTCTGCGGTGGTGTCCTTCAACGTAGCGCTGTATTACAACTCTATCATTGCGTGGTGTCTGTTCTACTTCGCTCAGAGCTTCCAGGCGGAACTGCCGTGGGCGGAATGCCCGAAGAAGTATTTGCCGAACGGATCCTACATCACTGAACCGGAGTGTGCTGTAAGTAGAAAAGAATATAAATAATTAATTTATTGAGTAGAAATCCATACTGAATATCTTTGTATTAAATATGTATAATAATATTATCATTTTGTTTATCCATTACCTACCTACAACTTCTCCATTGTATCGATATCAGTAAGAAATAAATGAAAGACCTTTACTCAACCGAAATAAAAAGTAATTTATAATGCACAATAATGGACAAATACTTCATTTAACATTTCCGTTTACTAACAACATTTTCGTCGCGACCTTGTTTTTTTACATACGTATGTTTTTTTACAGATTTTTCTGTCAAAATTACATCGAATAACAAAAAAAAGATTTACAGAAATTCATTATGATTGATAACATCTTCTATTTTGAAAAAATAGCTAAAAAAATGCATCAATTTCCTATTAAAGAACAAATTAAATATCTCTTCCAGATATTACATAAATACAATGCTTTGATTTCTATTTAAGTCCGACATTCTCACATACTCCCACACTGGATACGTGTGATTGGCGTGGGCTGAACTTTGCTGAACGGATTGAACATAAAATATGACAGTATCACAAACACATAAAGCATATAGACTATTTCAACATATATGCTCGTTTTTCTCAACCAATTTGTTAAACAATCTCTTGTTTCATGCTTTTAGGACTTTTTTTTCTATTTTTGATGGACCTACAAGCCGCGACGGCGGTGTTACCCGCATTGCACCCTTTCACGCGGGAGTTTCGGGATAAAATGTATCCCATGTGTTATTCTGATGTATAACCTATATTACTGTTAGATTTCATCCAAATCCGTCCAGTAGTTAACTGCGTTCTATATACTTATACGGGATACGTACATATTTACGTATTTTGAGTATAGGTAAGATAGATTTTACCAGTCTAGTTTACTACTCTCTTTGGTACATAAATATATATTTAATAGCCGCGCCCCACTTTGTACCCGTTCCCGCGGGAATTTCGGGATAAAAAGTAGCCTATGTCCTTTCTTAGGCTCTGGACTAACTGTGTACCAAATTTCATTTAAATCGGTTCTGTTGTTTTGGCGTGAAAGCGTAACAGACAGATAGACAGAGCATTTATAATATTAGTTAGGATTGAATATTCCAAAAAGCATCTGAAACATTACAACATACCTACTTGTAAACATTTATTCAACAATATTTTACGAACACTTCATTGTTGTTGATGTTCTTAGCTCGTAAAATTGAATTATATTTGTGCACAACGTGAAATATTAAATTATTTCAATAGACAAAGCGAATGTCTTTTAAAAGGTATGCCCTTTGAGCCCTATTTGACTTTTTGACCTTTAACCGATGTACTCGTAACGAGAAGGCGTATTCCAAAAGAAGGTTCGTTGGTTTAAGTAGATACCTAGTGTTATTATACTATAGTGTTACTATATATCTGTTTTGCTAATACCAAATGCTAGGTAAGTTCGAATAGTTGTGGAAGTACGTAGGAAATTTCTGCGGGAACAGGCAAAACCGCGGGGCGTGGCTAGTCTATACTATAATATTATAAAGAGGTTAAATTTGTAAGTTTGTTTGTTTGTATGTTCGGGGTAATCTCAGGAATTATCAGTCCGATTTGAATAATTATTTTTGTGATAGATAGCCACATTCAACGGGAAGGTTATAGGCTATTTTTCACCCCGAAATTCTCACGGGAACGGGTACAACGCGGGTAAAACCGCGGGGCGCTGCTAGTGTAAAATAAAAGCGAAGTGTATCCGTAAACGTGGTTTCAATTCAAAATAACTATCGTTCAGTCGAACTACGTCACGAACACTACAGAGCTAACTTATGCCCGGGATACACGAGGCTAGTTTTTCAAGCCAGGATAGCAAGCTAGTTCTCTTCTAAACTGTCTTGGCTAGCTGACCTGGCTTGGAATATTATTGCTTTATTACTTGGCTATATTATTTTAAGCTAGTATTATTGCTGTGACCGAGGTAACCACACGTCCAAAATGAACTGCACGCGAAAAAAAAACAACTTTAAACTAGCTTCGCCGGCCACATGAAGCTAGTACACAAGCCAGGATAGTAAAATCAGTGGTGGGGGGCGCTACTAGCTTAAAAAATAGAACTCCATCCTATTAAAAACTGTCCTGGCTTGTCAACTACCTTACTAGTTTACTAGCTTAGAAATGAAGCTAGTTTTGTCTACACGAAGCCAGAAGTACTAGCTTGCTAGCTTACTGACACTAGCTTGCTATCCTGGCTTGAAAAACTAGCCTCGTGTATCCCGGGCATTAGAGTTAAAAGCTAGCTACGTCTCGTACATAATATTCAATTAGTTAGACTAAGGCCTTTGCCACACTTGACGGATCTTCCGTCGCCGATCTTCCTCGACGGAACGCCAATACATTATTGCATATAAAATTGCGAAAACGTTATTAATGGTGTTTTAGTATACTTTGTTTTTTCCTTAGTTTAAGTTACACTGTTTGTTTTCCAAATAAAATAAATAATTTACGCTGCGAGGGAACGACCGATCTTCCGCGTAGTGTAATTTATATGCAATAATATGTATTGGCGTTCCGTCGCGGAAGATCCGTCAAGTGTGGCAAAGGCCGAACCGTAGGCGTTCGAAACGCGCCCGTAAAAGACGGATATCTATCAAAGCGTAACAAAGGATAATGACTAAATCGATGCCGTAAACTTAACGTTTGTACAACCCTCCGGAATGTTCCGCCTAAATCAGTCGGGCATTTTTACTTTTATGAAATAATTGGTTGATTGTTGATAGTTAATAATAGTAATAGCACAAACAATTTTGCGGTAATATCTAGTAATATCAAAATACTAGCAGCGCCCCACGGTTTTACCCGCTTTGAGCCCGTTCCCGTATGAGTTTTGAGATGAAAAATAGCCTATAGCCTTCCTCGATAAGTGGACTATCCAAAACTGAAAGAATTTTTAAATCGGACCAGTAGTTTCTGAGATTAGCGCGTTCAAACAAACAAACAAACAATCTCTCCAGCTTTATAATATGAGTATAGAAGTATAGATAAAACTCATTATACGAGATATTTTACTAGCAGAATATTGTGGTTTGGCCTGCTTTGTATGCAGGACTTTTGAGATTAATTTTGGGATTTAAATTACCTTTCATAAACAACAACTACTATTAATTTTAAACAAGAGTTTGCTTAGTAATAGTAATTAAATGTACTGACTTCCCTGAACTGAACCTGTCCCACAATTGAATTAATTTAATATATCTAACCCTTTTGGTTCAGTTGGTGGGTTTTATCCATACTATATTTACAGCTATACTATATTGTCACAGTCATATTATTGTGTCGGCTGATTTTAAAATGGTCCAATGAAGTTTATTTATGAAACTAGCAGCACCCCGCGGTTTTACCCGCATTGTGCCAGTTCCCGTGGGAATTTCGGGAATTTTTATACTTATAAACCTTCCTCTTGAATCATTCTATCTATTTAAAAAACTGCATCAAAATCTGTTGCGTAGTTTTAAAGATCTAAGCATACATAGAGACAGACAGATAGCGGAAAGCGACTTTGTTTTATACTATGTAGTGATAACAAGTAATCATCTATATATATAAAATTCAAAGTCCTGACTGACTGATAATCAACGCACAGCCTCAACCGCTACACCTACACCTGAAACATGAAATTTGGCAGGAAGGTTCTTCAATTGACGTAAGTGCACACTAAGAAAGGATTTTCGAAAATTCATACGGGAACGGGTTCAACGCGGGCATAGCCGCGGGCCGGTGCTAGTTACAGATATAATTGCCTATCAATACTTAGTTGATTACGTATTTCTAGGATCAAAAGTTAAAATAGAAACGAAACCTTAGATTATAGAAAGTACTAGATGTAGCATTCAAATGTATTTACAAGCTACACGCTGTGTCCAAAAACAGAACAAAGTCCCTCGCGTAGTGTTGTTAGCTCTCGCATTATTTGCCCATTTTTGGGGTAAATTTTGGGAGTTTTGGAGGTAATATGATAATAGAATAAAAATTGTCCTTTTCTATATAACTATGTACCTACCTGATTATCTCAAGAAATAGATAGGTATATTAAATAAAACACGGTGTTAAGGTGGATGTTTGCACACTTTTATCGGGTGATGGAAAAATTATATATTTTTATTTTATTTTATTTTATTTTAAAGTATTCGGAAAACTTACAGCTAGGTACAAGAGTTACATAAAAAAAGAATAATAACTTAGGGCCAATTACAATTTTTCACTATCTAAGATGGCTAATATAGAAACATAATTTTATACCCGCTCCCCCTCTCCCCTTCTCCCTCACACGCACACCAAAAATTTGTTTAGAAATCCTATAGACTAACATACTTACTATTTAATAGGATTGTTAGGTTAGGTACATAGGAGCCGCACTTACGCTTTATACTTTCTTTTTTCAAGTTGGTTATTTTTTATTATATTACTTATTAATATACATACTACAACGAATTAAAGCCCTCAAAAGGTAATAAAAAGAAGGGTAAATCAAAACTCTTATATTGGCAACACTAGCATAGATTGACGCATCACTCTCTATGACAATTGAAATCTGAGAAAATAATTAAATATTTAAATAAGACGATACCTAAATGCGATACTTACACGTGAAATGTGATCCCATCCTGTTTCTTTTTCAGACCCACTGCATTTTTACAGGTAGGAATGACACAAGACGGCATAGTTTCGTGAAATTGGTCACGGGTAAAACACGTTAGCGCGTTCCGACGGTCACAAAGTGACTGATCGGTTGCGCATCAAACTACTCTATTTAAGGCTAGTTTGAGTAGCTACAGTATTATGCGCGCTCACGGGTTCTGGTTCTTCTGTATTCTGAGAACGAAACATAGGTCTTTTAAAACAACTAAAACAACTGAAAATCAATTACGATGTAGCGCCCGTAGCAAATTCCGTAGCCAAGGAAGCGTAGCGCTTCGTAGCCATTCGTAGCACATTATTTTCTTGTATTGCAAGTGATGAGTTTTCGTAGCAATTAGGGAGTATAATGTACATAAAGTACATATTTTTCTTTTTCTATATAGAAAAAAGAAAAATATGTAGGTACTTTGTTTTCATAAATGAAATATGTAAATATTGTTTTATATTAATGAATGTTAAGTAAATAATAATATTATTATAGTTAATAATATTCCGTTTTAATTAGTTTCACATTGAAATAGTTTACTTATCTTGAAAGTATTTGAAAGTCTAACTTAATTAACTTAGTTCTTAGACAAATATTCAAATAAAACTTAGATTATACTAATTGATATCGAGTGTTTATCACTCCATATTATAAAACAAAGTCCTCGCCCCCGTCTGTTTGTCTGTTCCTGATAAACTCAAATACTACTGCACGGATTTTGACGTGGTTTTTTTAAATAGATAGAGTAATTCAAGAAGAAGGTTTATATGTATACAAATTCCCGAAAATCCCACGGGAACGGGCACAACGCGGGCTAAACCGCGGGGCGCTGCTAGTTAATTATAAAGCTTTATTTGTTAGGAATGAACTAGGATGAACTTGTGTTTCAGGCAAAAGAGATATTTTACCTTTTTCTTTACTAATTTTAAATATTATGGATTTGTGTAAGAGGCTTGCGGAGGGAGACCCTCACATTATTGAAATGATCTTATATAATAAAACAATTTTGACTTTGACTCCCCGGGAAGAACTCTGGGGAGGGAACACTCCGGGGCCTTTGATATTATAATCCATAAATCCAATCCAATTCATTCCATCTGTCATCAACTTTTGATTGAATCTTATGACCTAATGTGGTAACAGCCTCTGTGGTCTAGTGGTTTGAGCGCTCGGCTCACGATCCGGAGGTTCCGGGTTCGATTCCCGGTGGGGATATCTCACAGAAATCACTTTGTGAGACTGTCCTCAGTTTGGTTAGGGCATTGCAGGCTGAATCACCTGATTGCCCGAAAAGTAAGATGATTCCGTGCTTCGGAGGGCACGTTAAGCCGTCGGTCCCGGTTACTCTCTACGGATAGTTGTCGTTAATGGAGCCATGTCAGAGGCCTTTGGCGGCTCAATAACTCTGACATCAGGATTGGTCAGGTTGACCATCCACACGATGAAGAAGAAGAAGCATGCATTGACACTATTGACAGCTATAAAAATACATATTTAGATTTGATATTTAGATGCGGCTAACGACAAGCGATCTAGACTTTTTGGTTCCTAATTTATACTTGATATACAAATCGGACCAGTAATTCCTGAGATTAACGCGTTCAAACAAACAAACTCTGCAGCTTTATAATATTAGTAAGTATAGATATTTTTGAGTAATTAATGCTACATTAAGTGTTGTCGAAAAGTTGATAATAGTTATATACTTTTCTATTAACGAATAGTTAATAGTTCTAGTAGTTCAGATGGTCAAGCCACACATTTTGATTAAAGTTTTGCGTATAGTTTATGGGCCATATTCTCCACTTTAGCTATTAAATGTTTTGTCCCTTTCCGACATACGCTATTAGCCAAAGAGCGAAAGAGACAAAACACTTTTAAACACTGAAAATAAAATATTGTTTATGCATAAGGCGGTAAGAAGCCAAGCTTCTAAGTAAGTACTTCTAATATGATACTTTTTGACAGTACAGCTTTGGTCTTCTCAATATTTTATCTCAAAATGTTTTAGTATGATTTACAATCGTGTTGAATTCTCAGAGATGTTTAATCAACGTTTACCCAAAATAAAGGGAATAATATTTATAAAGGTAACTCAAGTTTTATTGCGAAAACAAACAGCGACCGCAAATAAGAAATGGAAACCAATTTGCGCAACAACGCTGTCAAGTCTACAAGTCACGGGAAAGTAAATAGAAATAATGCTGAACGCAAATGGTAAACATTTGAATTTATTCCTTTTTGGGTTCCGCAGTTCTGTTCCCAAAGGATTTTTTTATTACCAAAGCAATGATATCTGTTTCTTTCTGTAACAAAAGGTATGACTTTAGGCCTTTTTCATAATTTTATTATATGTATTATTCTTATTCATAATAGCAGCGCTCCGCGGTTTTACCCGCCTTGTGCCAATTCCCGTGGGAATTTCGGGATGAAAAATAGCCTGTAACTTTCCCGTTGAATATGGGATATCTATAACAAAAAGAATTATTCAAATCAGACTTCATCTTCTTCTTCTTATCGAGTGGATGGTCAATCTGACCAATCCTGGTGTCAGAGTTATTGAGCCGCCAAAGGCCTCTGACGTGGCTCATGTAGCGACTACTATCCGTAGAAAGTAACCGGGACCGACGGCTTAACGTGCCCTCCGAAGCACGGAATCATCTTACTTTAAATCGGACTGATAATTTCCGAGATTAGCTCGAACATACAAACAAACAAACTTTACCTCTTTGTACTATTAGTATAGATAACGCTTATTAACAGCATTTTAGCTATCAAATCGTTTGTCCCCTTCGGACATACGCTATTTTACAAAGAGCGAAAGAGACAAAGCACTTTTGAACAGTATTTTAGTTAAATACCGTTTATGAATAACGCGGTATGTATTCATCTCGTAACACTAAGGGCGCAATTAGAGTCGATTGCCACTCGCAGCATGCATTACCAGCCTCCGTGGTCTTGCGGTTTGAGCGCCCGGCTCACGACCTGGAGGTTCCGGGTTCGATTCCCGGTGGGGATATCTCACAAAAATCTCTTTGTGAGACTTTCCTCAGTTTGGTTAGGTCATTGTAGGCTGAATCACCTGATTGCTCGAAAAGTAAGATGATTCCGTGCTTCGGAGGGCACGTTAAGCCGTCGGTCCCGGTTACTGTCTACGGATAGTAGTCGTTACTTGAGCCATGTCAGAGGCCTTTGGCGGCTCTATAACTCTGACATCAGGATTGGTCAGGTTGACCATCCACTCGATGAAGAAGAAGAAGCATGCATTGACAGCTATAAAAATACATATTTAAATTTGATATTTAGATGCGGCTAACGACAAGCGATCTAGACTTTTTGGTTCCTAGTTTATACCTTTAATACCAACATCACCTAATAATATACATTTGTTATATTAATTTAAAATACTGTGTAGAGAGATTAATCCTCTTAACTGTAATTAGATATATTCAATGAGATAACAGGCCTTTAACCTGTGCCGTGTTATGGACATTTCAGGCTAATACGTTTACTCAGAGCGATTGACAAAATGTATCAGTAATTAGTATTATGAATCCTGTTCAAAGCAGTCTTTACCAAGCTTTTTATAACACAGAACCCTTCATTTGCCCAACTCGTGCTTGTCCGGTTTTCAGCAGACGCGATCGAGAATAAATTGAACGCAAAGTTTTAGGCAGCGTACAGACGTTGGAGTTTTTGTACGTATGTACAGTACACACGAGGGTCCGGTCGATGGAACGTCCGCGGGTGTGTACTGGTCATGTGGTACGTTGCGAAGTTAAATGTAAATTGGACACGATGCCATATACTACGCCATTTTGTAATTTGTGGTCTCTTTATTTGTACTTCAGATTTTTAAGCTCGTATGGTTAATGTACTGTTTTGATTTTTATACGTCGTGATTGGTAATGTTTTCTTAATTGCTGTTTTTATATTATTTTAGTTATAACTCAATGATTTTAGTAAATAATCTATACTTTGTTGTGAGTGAGAAGAACAAAAGACAATATTCATGATTTGGTTGGTCCAATATTGTCTATAATGTCTATCGTTTAAAAGAGCCTCTATGGGGCCAAAACTGAATAAAAATATTTGACTTTGACTTTGACTTGACTGTGACTTATGCGTATTTCTAAGATTTTACATGGTTACCTCAGTTCGATAAACGTATCCTTTCATCAAAGCTTGCTACTCGCATCTTATATGACTTATAATATAATATGGGCCATTAACTAAACGCCGTTTTCACAATTCCAGAGAATTTATCTAAAAATATTCAGCCTTAAAACTTTGTAGATTGTAACCATTCACAATTTAATCAAAACCAAGTCTAGAAAGTAACGAAACAGTTTTTAATATCAAAGTTTTGAGTAACGGTCTGGATCTGGAGCGATATTCTTGACGTTCCTAAAAATAGGTCGACGTTTGGTGAAAAATAACTTCGGATATTTTAATCCGTTTTTTAGCGTTGGCCTTTAAGAAGGTGGCAGCTTGATTTATATATAATTATATTAATCAGACAGAAGGAACAACAAAAGAGTTGTATGTGGTATGTTTTGTGTGGAACGTTCAAAAGAGCCTCTTTTGCGCCTCAACTGAATACAAATATTAGACGTTGAGTATGAGTATGACTTTTTATTTACCAAAAGTTTTATCAGTGTTTAAGTTTAGATTGTTGGTTTTAGTATTTCTAAAAAGAAATCTAAATTAAAATTAAGTTTAGGTAGGTAAATCAACTTACCTATTATTGAAGTACAGCTAAATTAAATAGTTAAGGGCACACAAAACTGCGATGCGATGCGAATTCGCATCGCAGGAACTTGCGATGCGAATTTCTGCGATACGATTTAGTGCGGCAAACCGTTTGTAGGGCGACCATTCCTTCAAGTGTAGTCAGCCGTACTGGACGTGTTTTTAGGAAGCGTAAGATGGATCGCAAAAAGATTATTGCACTGCTGTTAATGTTAAATAGATATAAAAGAAAAAGAAGATTCTGGGTTCATCCATTTATTACGATTATGAACTCTGATGGGAACTATTTTACTCAAAAGTACTATGCGTTGAGAACTGAAGAAGATAATTTTTTTGATTATTTTAGAATGAGCATATCTTCATTTGAAGAGCTTTTGAGTTTATTATCACCATGCCTTCAAAAACGATCGTACAAGGGAAGAATTCCTGTCCTGTCATGAAATGGCGTCACCAAGGATGACGTAATAGCGCAGGAATGTGCGATGCGAAGCAGATCGGAAATTCTTACGGTGCGTTCGTGCGAATTCGCAGATATTTGCGATGCGATGCGAATTCGCAGTTTTGTGTGGGAGCCCTAAGGCATTAAAATCGTTGTTTTACAGCAGTGTCGAAAAACATCAACCATTTTTACGTTCATCGATTAAACGTAGTAAAATCGAGTGATGATTATGCATAATCCACTTCACAGTACTGATATCTTCAGTGAGATGAGAGACCTAATCCCAGCATTGGGACATTACAAGTTAATCACCTACATAATATAAATATATTTGATACTGTTTTCTCTGGTTACTAATAATCATAAACAAGAATAGTTTACAACAAAAACTTCTTTTACCCACCCCTTTGTAAAGCAAGGAGTTCCTTCCCTCTATATAGTCTATTCTCTATTCTTAAAAAAGGAAACGTAACCGGATAAGATACGAACAAGGTTTGTTAGTTTTAATGACGGTAATATCCGGCCTTTTCCGGCAACTACCAGTTACGGGGGTAAGTTAGTGAAATGTTTCGGAAAATGATGGGGTTACTTGGCGTTTGAAGTGCTTTAAGATGTTTCATTGGGAAAATCTGCTTTGTTGAGAGTAGAGAGATTGTAGAGCACTAATAGAAGTAGTCTCTTCTCGTCTAAAAATCTAAAACTCCCACAACAGAGCTCTCCTACGCGACGATCGAAATTACTAACTTTTTTTCAAATCTTTATTTACATTACGTGTCACGTTGTTTTTCCGCGATGGACTCCTAAACCACTGAACCGATTTTTTTTATTTACACACCGGGTGCAATTTGATCCAACTTGAAAGATAGGATATCTTAATCTCAATTTATTGTGATTAGGGTGGTCCACCGCTTCATTTTTATATGGCAAAACAACGATTGCCGGCTCAGCTAGTATTTTAATAAAAAATACATTGATGTACCAAACGCTTATAATAAATCCGAAAAAGTCTAATAAATGATGTCAAATCGCTGTATAATCTTTAAACATATTCCACAAGTACCGCAAACGGCGTCTTTTGAAAGACCTTGCCAAGGTTCACCGAAAATTACTTTTTAGAAATTGATTTCTTCGCATGACGAGAGTTTCTGAGTGACAAGAGGCGCCGTGAAAATGTGAAATAATGTGTAGTCAGGGGTTATAAGTATTTGAAAGGCTTTTCAATTTGTTTTTAGGTAAAGGGTTCGCTAATGCTTTTATGACTAGGTAAAGTGTGTAGGTTTTTTCGAATACCCACTTTAATATCACTTAGTGGACATGAAGGTACACTTGCTAACTCAAAGACGTGAATATCGACACGTAACAAATTGAAAACTATTCATACATTACATGGTCAACATCTGTCATTAAATCTCTACTAAGGAATCATTTGACGGCTTTGAGTACGGACATTAGGTGCACGTTACTTGGATACACAGAGCATATAATCACCGCCGCGCCGGCCGCGTAGGAGCGCGTGGTGATTCTTTGCTCTGTGCTTGGAAAAGAATGTTTTATGGCGCCTTGGTATGCCACTGTTGAGTAGTAAATATACTGGTATAACAGAAACGAGATCTGTCACCATTTTGGCTTTTGGTTAGTTTTAAAAAGACTGTAAATAGTAGTACTTTAACATCCTTTTCTTAATCTTAAAATATTACCAATTGTTTTTGTTTTGAATGGAATCTACGTTTACAGATAAACTGCGCTTTTATTCTTCTGTGAGCACGGTTCCTGTAAAGGGGCCGAAACGTCAGATAAAAATCTATACTAATATTATAAAGCTGAAGAGTTTGTTTTGTTTGTTTGTTTGTTTAAACGCGCTATACTCAGAAACTACTGAACCGATTTGAATAATTCTTTCACTGTTAGATAATCTATTTATCGAGGAAGGCTATAGGCTACATTTTATCCCGGATTTCCTACGGGAACGGGCACAACGCGGGTAAAACCGCGGGGCGCTGCTAGTGTAAAATAAAAGCGAAGTGTCTCCGTAAACGTAGTACCTAGTTTCAATTCAAAACGTTCACTTAAATTTAACATACCAGTTAATGTTTTCGTGTTTTGTATATCGAACAATCAATTATAAGGTTATAACATAGTTCCTAAACCAGAATAATTCTCAGTTCACAGCTGTCCAAACAAAAACTATCCTTAATCTATCGTTTAATGAAAGCCTCTTAATGTTGGAAGCTTTCCGCTATTAATCTATTTGTCGATACCAATGTCAGATTCATCCATCTAGAGTCGATTATAGACTGTTAGAACTAATTAAAGAAGTACATTAAGACCTTAATTCGGCTATTACATAAGGAGGGTTAGGTTTATAAGGTTTTAGATAGGTACATTAGGTATATAAGCTTACTTAGATCTTACTTAGATATCGTTAAAGTTAACTACCTAACTTAGATCATACAAACGGACGCACTCTGAGTAACCCATGATTGCTTAAAAGAGCTAAATGGGTTAATTGAAACGTACGTTAATGACATTATTATTTATTTAAACGGGAACTTACGTACGACGGAGAAACAACCACAACAGCAACTCTCTGCGCGCGCGCTCCGCGCGGCGGCGCGCGAGGCGCGATCCGCGGCGGCCGGCAGTGCGGGGAGAGACGCTGTCGCGAGCGCTTCACCCACCTCCTGATGAAGGCCACCGTATGTGGCCGAAACGTGTCGAGGAACTCTCGACAGTAGTCTCCGTCGTACGTAAGTTCCTGTTTAAATAAATAATAAATGGGTTAATCTTACATGTATAATGTATGAAAAATTTCGTCAATCATTCAATTGATGTGACAGAGAGACTTAATACTTTTATAATTAGTTATTTGTTTAAATTGATAAACTAGTTTGGTGTGTTGGCGATCATTTCTGAAGTCTTTGGGCGGTTTAAACAACCAGTAAAAGCGCAAGACACTCATGGTGCGAGTCGCGGGACGTATTGCTTGTATTTATTTGTATGAAAGGTGTCACACACTGGCTCGCTGCCCGCTATGCGCCAGTATGACATTCATAAAAAAGTAAGGAAAACAAAGTCACACGGTGAAAAGGTGTCACACGCAACGAGCTCGCTGCGGGCTACTGTGACACCTTTCTTACAATTACAAGGAATACAACGTCACGCAACCCGCACCCGGACCGCACTCAGCCCGTACCCGCTTTATGTGTGTCTTGCGCTTTCCTGGTTGTTTAAACCGCCCAAAGACTTCGTCTTGCGGTCAACCAGAATAAACATCATTAGGAGGTCTATATCCGAAATAGGACCCTGTCACCTACACGAAAGGTGTTGGTGACAAGTATACCTTCTTATGTGGGTTTTCTATTATTTTTGGTGAAAAAGCGGCTCCAAAAATATAAAACATTTATCACGGAATAAGGTCACATCTGGGTTGGGCTCAAAGAAAATATTCCTTCATTTGTCTTGGGCTGTACCTACACAGAAAGAATACGTTTCTTTAGCATAATGTATGTACCTTCTTTTATTTAGATGGAAAGTATAACAACATTGCTGGCTTGTCTTATCTATGAGTTTGCATTAATAAAAGACATGTTGGATAACTACCGCCTTCATAAAAGCTTTTCACATACTGTTATAAAGTGTTTTGTCTCTTTTGCTCTTTGGAAAATAGCGTTAGAAAGAGACAAACCATTTGATAGCAAAAATGTTAATAAGCTTTCAGTCAGGTTAAAAGCATGTGATAGCAAAAATGTTAATAAGCTTTCAGTCAGGTTAAAAGCATGTAGCTAGATTTATCCCTACAGGGGTGAACAACAACAACAACAGTAATGAATAATTGAACAGCTCCTTTGATAATCTTCATCAATTAAGCTCTATTGAGCTTTTGATCAGTATCACGATTGAATCAGTTAACCTCATTATTGTCTGACTAGAATATATTAGGACACTAGCCGCGCCCCGCGGTGTTGCCCGTTTAGTACCCATTCCCGCGGGAATTTTGGAATAAAATGTATCGTATGTATTATTCTGATGTATAACCTATATTACTGTGAAGTTTCATCCAAATCCAGCTGGTAGTTTTTTCGTGAAAGAGTAACAAAATATACATACATCCATCCTCACATGCTTTCGCATCACTACATAGTATAAAATAAAGTCGTCTCTTTTTCGTGTCTGTCACACTGTTTGTCTGTCTGTATGCTTAAATCTTTAAAATTACGAAACGGATTTTGATGCGGTTTTTTGTAATAGGTAGAGTGATTCAAGAGGAAGGTTTTTATGTAAAAAAAATCCCGAAATTCCCACGGGAACGAGCACAACGCGGGTAAAACCGCGGGGCGCTGCTAGTTTATAATATTAGTAGGATAGAATACTGCAAACATTCAGTATTATAGTTGTAAATAATGAATTAGTGTATGAATTCTACTATCTAAGGGAGCTTCTCAACCAGAATGCTATGCTATGCTATACTAGAGATGCCACCATTCACCAATATAAATCATATTTACACTGCGAACTGCAAAGCTACAAAACTAATCACGTTACATAGCATCGCGTAGCTCAGGTGGAATCACATCTTAATTGTTACACACGTAAAAGTCATGTTCATGTAACTGTCTGACAATTAATCTGAAATCTATTTCGCTGTCAAAAACTTAAAAATAATATTGCATTTGCATATATGTATACTTAAGTAGTCAAAACATTAACAACGATATCATTAAAATAATACTTATATCACTGTAATTAATTTTATTGAAATACACAGTTTATTTATACACAAAATGTTAAAACTACATAAAACTTATTATGTAACGAATTTAACCCTTAACAAGAATATGCATCGAAAATGATTCTAATTTTGTAACAGTATAATCGTGTAGGTCACGACAACTGAAGCGATTGAAATCAAAAAGGAGTTGTTTAATTCAATGAAGTCCCACATATTAAACTTTATCGGTCTCGCTAACATAAAGTTTCGCAATTCTGATGTGCATAGCCTTATTTTTTCATCTGAAAAAAAAAGGTTTATGTTTAACAGGTTGGTAAAGGCGACATTACACAATACTGCAACAAGCAAGTCAGTTTAAAAACTGTCCCAACTAAGTCAAAGATGGTCTTAAAAATTGACTTATTTCATTAAATGTTACTGTTACTGTTAGCCCTTATCGTCTCACTGTTGGGCAAAGGCCTCCGTTCTTTCTACTCTTCTCGAAAAAAATTAATAAAGTACAAACAAACAAAACATCTTACCAGGAATTTTATTGATCAAAAGCCGGTCAATATTGGATACTATATTTTTATGAGTGCTGTACACATTCTCGCAGTGCTTGACCAAACTAACAAAAACCCCGGCGCTGGTCGCTACTCGCAACAAGCACGTTATTGCGGGATAGTATTTTAAGTCGAATGCTGTTAACTGAAATTTAATATGAATACAAATAAATTATCATTATTTAGTATGTAAGTCGACTTTGAATTTACATATTATAGTTACAGAATAAATCATGTGCTTTTTTAAATATAAATTTAAATTATTCCTTAAAATAATTAGAATTGACTTCAAAAACCGGAGTAGACGCTTAGTAGACGCGACTGGAGAAGCGGAGGAATACCGCAAGGTAGCCCCGCGACTCCTGTCAGAGCCGCTGACGACGGAACACAGTGGGGATTTTAGTGGGTAATTCCCGGCCCGAAATGATCCTCATATTAGGGTCATCGCGTCGGGACGAGCCCCACATACCCTCGTCGTTTCCCCCAACGACGGGGGATGTAAAAAGGCATTTCTCTTACAGTAAAAACCGGCCAAGTGCGAGTCGGACTCGCGCACGGAGAGGGTTCCGTACTTTAAAAAACGGCAGAAATCCCGTTTGGGAATATTTATTTTATTTTATTTATGGTATTTGTTGTTATAGCGGCAATAAAAATATATCATCTGTAAAAATTTCAACTGTCTAGATATCACCGTTCTTGAGATACAGCCTGGTTGCAGACGGACGGATGGACAGCGAAGTCTCAGTAATAGGGTCCCGTTTTTACTCTATGGGTACGGAACCCTAAAAAGCAAAGAAAGGCGTCAAGTGCCAAGCAAGCTGGCCGTAATATCTTTAGCGTGTTTCATAATATAAAATACTACTTTACTTAGGGCTCAGTCTCTTTACCTGTGTTCCCATCAAAATTCTGATCCCAGCGTTATTAAACCGTATCATACCAATGAGTAAGCTCAAACTGTTGATTACTATCTGCAATTGAAAATTAAATAAATATTAGCATCTAATTAACTCTCTAGCTACAGAGTAGAGAAACGTTAAATAAGTAACCAATATTGATAGTGGCATTTCTATCTGAGCACTACAACAGCCTCCGTGGTCTTGTGGTTGAGCGCTCGGCTCGGCTCGGATTCCCGGTGGGGACCTGATTGCCCGAAAAGTAAGATGATTCCGTGCTTCGGAGGGCCGTCGGTCCCGGTTACTTTCTACGGATAGTAGTCGTTACATGAGCCATGTCAGAGGCCTTTGGCGGCTCAATAACTCTGACACCAGGTTTGGTCAGGTTGACCATCCACTCGATGAAGAAGAAGACTACCGCTTGTGTTAACTGTTAGACCAACTTGGACGCCTTAATAAGGCAGTCTTAACAGTGTAAGCAAATGTAAACAAGGCTTTATACTTAAAATTATTAAACAACTAGACGCACCCCGCGGTTTCACCCGCATTGTACTCGTTCCCGCAGGAATTTCAGGATAAAATGAATCCCATGTGTTATTCTGATGTTTAACCTATTTTACTGTAAAGTCTTTACGTCTCCGGACAGGAGTAGGTCGCTGCAGGTCAAACCTGGTAAAGTGGGGCTACTCCACTAAGTCGGAGTGTGACTGCGGCGCCCCAGACCAGGACATGGTTCACCTCTTGTCCTGTCCTCTGTGCCCTACCACCTGCACTAAAGAGGACTTACTGAACGTTTCAGACGCTGCCCTCTCTCTTGTGAATTACTGGTCCGGGAAAATATAAATAATGAAAATGATTTTGCGCCATTGACTCGAAAGAAGAAGAAGACTGTAAAGTTACATCCAAATCTGTTCAGTAGTTTTTGTGTGAAAGAGTAACAAACATTCGAGACATCCATCCTCACAAACTTTCGCATTTATACTATTAGTAGGATGTAAATAGTAATGTTAATTCTTACCCTGAACCCAAAAATCTTATTAATAACATCAACTTGGTCTGTCAACAATAAATAGCATCTTGACATTACTTTGAGATCACAATTCTCTTTCGTAAACACATGCGAAGATATTGCCGTTATTCGATCGTTTGTAGGAAAGCCAAAACGCTTTCTCTTCGTCTCACTTGACAACCCGGGCAGAGCTTCCGAAGTACTGTAAATATGCTTCATTACATCTTCCATGATGTTCAATCTGATCTCTATTTGCATCACATTGGACGTTAAATCTAGGGTGGTTGCTATACTGCATAGTAAGTAGACGTATGTTATTATGTACGCCGTGTTAGCGATCAATCCATAAGAGGATACCCAAGCACTGAAGTCGCTTGCTGAAACCACGAACCAGAATATGACAAAGAAACTCACTAGCTTAGTCAATCTCCATTTGATTTCAGAAAGATCTGAAATGTTTAGAATTTTGTCTATGATTTCGTACTGTTTGAAATACTGGACGCTCATGTGCCTGTATTTATTCACCAACAACATATCAACTAGCAACTGACAATAGTCGTATATCATTTGTAGAACGTCGGTTAAAACTATTGAACGGTTGATGAGTTGGTAAATGTTTAGCATTTTGTAATATACACTGAAGGCACTGATGCATCCGAATAGTGTAGCCATGAAGATCATTTTCAAAAGATTAAAAAGAGGATGTGATTTTTTTTCCGACTCTTTACTGATATCGATACAGAATATTGTCAAAAGCCAAGACAAAGGGGAGAGGCAGTTGTGTATTTTACTATTCGATTGAGATGTCATTTTAATTTCCACGTTACACACAGATCACTGATAAATTTTCCACTTATTTTACTTCTTTGGGATGATACGCGCTAATACTATTAACAAAACGTCCAACTATACCCCTGTTGCCTTTAACACTGAAAGATACCGTCTTAGCTAATTACTTACACATGAAACAATATTGTTTATTACACGATATAACAATATTTGTCTAACCTGTTATTAAATAGGACATTACTATTCATTACTCAACTTCGAATATTCCACTTTTCCAAACAGACAACAATTCACGAATATTACTATTAATTATTAACAGCTCTACGCACTTCTAAATGTAATTTAAATGAAGGCAACATATGTATATTGCTTGCCACTTTGTTGATTACAAATTACGTGTCTCTATTTACAATACCTATCAAATAAAAACACATATGTGGGTACTTACCAACTTAGTGAGTAGTTGAGTACCTATTAGTTTAGTACGTGATCGATATTTAAACTCTTTTGTGAATAAACCGTTTTTTGTACATAAACCATTCCTGTTTAAGTAAAACAAATGAATGTTGAAATTAGGGCAGTGAAGGCTTGTTACATCATTAGGTTAGTTGGACATTATTCGGTCACAACCGAAAGCGGTAGCGGAATTCAAAGTCGACCGTAATCAACCCAATTAGGTTAATTACCCGGTTAAAACGAAAGCGATGTCCAGACTCTGTGATCAACTTAATATAATAGTACCTTAATACTTCTGATAATACCTACATTAGAAATATAGGCCCAAGTAAAGCACACCAGTCAAGGCCGCGTTCCATAGACTACAAATGATTATCCATTCGAGGCAGCTGCTCTATAACTCTTCCCATCGACAATCGATCATGTTTAATGGCTATTTTCCCTATCTGTTTCCAACAGAGCCGCGACCCCGCTTCCAGTTTACTTTCCTATAACATGAATAAACTTTTATCTTCCTGAAATAGGTTTAAATCGCACTCATAAATTCTAGATTTTGTGCGTCCAAATATATTACGGATTCGCAAGTAGCGCTCGTGGCTTAGTCGGACTAAGCGATGTTACTTATCGCGATTGTAAAGCAGCGTGCATCACGACCCCTAATTGGATGGGAGGCTGATAATGGTATTTCTATCTGAGCGTTACTGTGCTTCGGAGGGCACGTAAAATTGTCTGTCCCGGTTCTTTTAATCGTCAGACCATGTTGAAGCCGTTAAGACGGTCTAAAAACTCCAACACCAGGGTTGGCCACAAACCTACACAAACTTACTTACTTTATCGGTCAACGACATTATTCTACGGGTAAATTGCTATAAATAAAGATGTATCTATAGTAAACGTAATTATAAAGCTGAAGAGTTTGTTTTGTTTGTTTGTTTGTTTGTTTGTTTGTTTGTTTAAACGCGCTAATCTCAGAAACTACTGAACCGATTTGAATAATTCTTTCACTGTTAGATAGTCTATTTATCGAGGAAGGCTATAGGCTACATTTTATCCCGGATTTCCTACGGGAACGGGCACAACGCGGGTAAAACCGCGGGGCGCTGCTAGTCTATAGTAAACGTAAAGACTTACGGTCCGTTTTTGATCCTTGTTTAAGCTACGACTATTTCATTATTTTAGTAATTTGTTAGCTTAACTACGAATCGAAACACTGGACCTAAGTACATAGTTCATCACTACATAGTATAAAACAAAGTCGCTACTTTTGTCTGTTTGTTTGTCTGTTTGTCTGTATGCTTAAATCTTTAAAATTACGCAACGGATTTTGATGCGGTTTTTTGTAATAGGTAGAGTGATTCAAGAGGAAGGTTTATATGTATAAAAATTCCCGAAATTCCCACGGGAAAGGATACAACGCGGGTAAAACCGCGGGGCGCTGCTAGTCCAAAATACAAGTAAAATATTTTTAATAACAGATTGCATTACTGGTAATTCAAATATCTATTGGTCTTCCAAGATTAATTAAGTACATTCTTTTAACATCCTTTTTCATTTGTTTCAGGCCAGCAGTCCAACGCAATACTTCTGGTACCGCACCACTCTTCAAATCTCCGAAGATGTCAACTATCCCGAGAGCTTTAACTACAAGATAGCCCTCGCGTTAGTCATCGCCTGGATCCTGGTCTACTTGTGCATGATTAAGGGCATCGCATCTTCTGGAAAAGTCGTCTACGTGACGGCAACGTTCCCATACATAGTTCTGATCATATTTTTCTTCCGTGGCATTACTTTGAAGGGTATGAGCGATGGTCTGATACACCTGTTCACTCCTAAATGGCACACGATTTTGGATCCTGTTGTATGGCTAGAAGCTGGGACTCAGATTTTCTTCTCCCTTGGTCTTGCGTTTGGAGGGCTAATAGCCTTCTCTTCGTACAATCCAGTGGACAATAACTGTTACAGAGACGCCATATTGGTGTCAATGACAAATTGTCTAACCTCCATGTTTGCTGGGATTGTGGTGTTTTCTATCATCGGTTTCAAAGCGACTATGGTCTATGAAAAATGTTTGGATGAACGGAATCAAACACTGTTGGGGATATTTGGATCTGGTTTTAAGTCTATGGTATTGCCGGCAGCAGGGAACTTGGTCGCAGTGAGTGGAAACTTGAGTGTGATCATGCCGGAATTGCCGGTCTGCGATTTGCAGAAGGAATTAGATAACGTAAGTATCGAAGCTATATTTTTTTAAACGTTCGAGATTTGAAAATATGAGCACTAGCCGCGCCCCGCGGTGTTATCCGCCTTGTACCCGTTCCCTCGGGAATTTCGCTATAAAACGTATCATGTGTTATTCTGATGAAAAATATAATCTATACTAATATTATAAAGAGGTAAATTTGTAAGTTTGTTTGTTTGTTTGTTTGTATGTTCGAGGTAATCTCAGGAATTATCCGTCCGATTTGAATAATTATTTTTGTAATAGATAGCCACATTCAACGGGAAGGTTATAGGCTATTTTTCATCCCGAAATTTCTACGGGAACGGGTACAACGCGGGTAAAACCGTGGGGCGCTGCTAGTAACCTTTATAACTGTAAAGTTTCATCCAAATCCGTCCAGTAGTTTTTTCGTGAAAGAGTAAAAAACACACATACATACATCCTCACAAACTTTCGCTTTTATAATATTAGTAGGATAAGATATTGTTGGGTATCATAATAGTACAGGTTTTAAGCGGCTTATTTGCTTTAAAAATAGGTAGAATATTATGGCATTTCTAGGTAAATCTTCTGTCGTATAGAACATATTTCAGAAGTAGTAGATAACAGTTACAAAACGAAATTAGCCGCGTCCTACTAGTTACGCTGTAACAAAACATCAATTCAACACAAAAAATCTATTGCCTGTTTAATTAAAATGTAAAACGAAACGGGTATTACAACATAAAAATTACAAACCGTCCCACAAACCATTTGCATGATTGAAACAACCATTGAAATCATAACATTACTGTAAGAAAACTTCCGAAAACGTTTATAAAGCCACTTAATTCCGCGTTATGTTAAAAGGTTACAAGGAATTTAATTTAGCAGGGCAAGTTAGGGAGTTACTAAAATAAACGATTGCTTTCCATCGCCATTTTAGTTACAGGCATTTTAGTAATCTTTCGAGTTCAGATCTGTTTACTTATCGAATAAATTACTTTGTATCGGGCTGAAAAGTTTCGTAACTCGCTCGGGGCGGACATTTTGAAAGCTAATAATAGACCCGTAGTGGTAAGAACAGAAACTGACCTTTAGATAGGGAGCCATTTTGTTTTGGATTGATGTAAAACACAGTGGTACCATGTAACTTTGGATCACTCGTTTGGGCACAGTTTGGGCTCGGGAACACTCAGATGAAACTTATCACAACATAGTATAAAACAAAGTCACATTCCGCTGTCTGTCTATCCCTATGTATGTTTAGATCTTTAAAAATACGCAACGGACTTTGATGCGGTTTTTCTAAATAGATAGAGTGATTCCGAAGGAAGGTTTTTATGTGTAAAAATTCCGGAAATTCCCATGGGAACGTAATACTCATAATAAGTCCCGCGGTGTTACCCGCGCCGTACCTGTTCCTGCGGAAATTCGGAATAAAATGTATCCCATGTCTTATTCTGTTGTATAACCTATACTGTAAAGTTTCTTCCAAATCAGCTCAGTAGTTTATTCGCGAAAGAGTAACAAACACACATACATACATGCTGTCAGTACCTTTATTGTTTCTCCTTATTTGTTTCCTCAATCTTGATGTACGAACTCCCATTGTTTTACATACATTACCGTGGTTTCCCTCCCGTTGTGAATTTAAAATCGTGTTTGCTACAAGATCCACTTAAGCTCGATAAATGTATTCTGCGACGACGCTTTGATGCCTCGTAAAGAGTTAATGGTTTTACCTTAGCGGATTCGATTTAGAGGTTTTACAATGTTTGTTGTGACGCCTAATCTCTCTGTACTGATATCTTCAGTGAGGTGAGGCCTTTGCCCAGGAGTGGTAAAGCTAAAGAGGTTTTTTTAACGCGATTGTCTCAGAAAATACCAATCCGATTGAATAACTCTTTTTGAAACGAAATTCCCGCGGGTAGTGGTACGTGGGTAACTCCGCGGGCGTGGCTAGTATTTTACATTTACCAAATTGATATAATGACACAAGTTTTTATACATTTATTTCAAACCTTATTCACCTAACTAACCCTAATTTTCAGACCGCCTCCGGCACTGGGTTAGCCTTCATAATATTCACGGAAGCCATCAACCAGTTCCCTGGAGCTCAGTTCTGGTCCATTCTCTTCTTCCTCATGCTGTTCACCCTGGGCATTGACTCCCAATTCGGGACATTGGAAGGCGTGGTCACATCTATTGTGGATATGAAGCTGTTCCCCAATTTGAGGAAGGAGTATCTGACAGGGGGGTTGTGTCTGCTCTGCTGTCTTCTGTCCATGGGCTTTGCGCATGGAGCTGGAAGCTACATATTTCTTCTCTTCGACATGTACAGTGGAAACTTCCCGCTGCTGATCATAGCGTTCTGCGAATGTGTGGGGATTTCTTACGTTTATGGGGTCAAACGGTGAGTTGGAAAGATTTTCTAATTCTGAGTAGGTTTTATTTAAAGTTTCAAGGTACTTCCATTGGAAAAATTAATATATAAAAAATAGGCATTAAGTACTTTAAGTTTTACTTGTTTAGAAGACTGTAATAACATAACTTTTCATTTACCTTCGCAATGAATACTACTGGTTATTCTTTCGACTTAAAGCTCAATTTACCTTGGCACTGATAAAGATAATATTCTTCTCTTCATATTTGACTACGAGTATATCTCCAAGCTTTCTTAGGACGATATCTTCAAACCATTTCATCACCTATTCCTCCACCCTTCAGATTCGCCGACGACATCGAGCTAATGACAGGCACCCGCCCTGGCATCTACTGGCTGATCTGCTGGAAGTACCTCTCCCCACTCGCGATGCTGCTGATCCTAATCTCCTCGTTCGTGGAGCTGGCAATGGAAGGCTCTGGATACGACGCCTGGATCAAAGCCTTAGGAGATACAGAGAGGAAAAGCTGGCCGATGTGGGCGGTGGCGTTGGTGCTGGTCCTGGTGTTGGCGTCCGTACTGTGGATCCCTCTCTTGGCGATTTGCAGGTGAGGAGACAGTAGGAGTATAAAATGTTTTAAACACGATTTACTCTCATTCTTGTGGTCACGGGATGATATAGTATGATGTAATTTATTGGAGACATCAGGTATCGATTTCATACATATTACGCGATACAGTACCGATTGAGTTTGGAATTTGGAGATAGTTAAAAGGTCATCTCAAACCCGAGCTATGTTTGAAAAGTAGGAAACATGTTTTCGCTCGACCTGGGAATTAAACCCGGGACCTCAGTATTGGCAGGCGAGAGCTCATACCACTAGACCACCGAGACGTTATACATTAATGACAATGACCCTTAATAATAAAAAACATATAAATTCTTCCAGATACTTCAACATCCCGATAATAGAAGATGAGGAACGCGCCTGGTTCCCGGCTGATGATCTTCGCGACTTCCACGGCATCGAGCCGCGACCCATCTCCACGGCAGAGACCTTGCTGTTCTGCACCAGACCTGACGGCTCCGAGCGCTGCTGCTGGCCAGGGTGCTGCGATACCGATGATGAGGAGTAGACCTTCAGGGTTTAAAGGGAATTGGGGGTTGGTAGTGGCGTAACTATATCATCTGAGGTCAGAGGCAAATTGCATTGAATTTGGTGTGACGCTAGTCAATAGAGGTGATCTTTTTGTTCCTACTGCTTCAGACGTTAACGTTAAAGTTTAACGTTACGTTACATCGATCTAAACGGATACATCTTGTTCTTGTTCGTGGCCTATTTGGGTCCCGCGGCCCGGGGCATTTTGCCGCCTTAGCCACCCTATAGTTACGCCACTGTTTGTCGATTTTGCTCCAGGAAGTTTGAAGTCAAAATAGTTCCGAAGAGTTGGTGGTTTATGAATAGCACCTACATTGGTTAACATACTTATTATAGTAGGTATATGTGTTATAATACTTACAGTGAAGCCTAAGTCTCTATATGACTACGAGAAGTTTAGGCCAGCTATGTACCTAGCTATTATTTTTAAAAAGCTAGACCTACCTACCTAACTATAGTTGAAAGGTAAAAAAGGAAATATCAATAAATATTTAATGCTCAAAATTGCATATCCAAAATACTATAGGATCAAATTGATTCATCTCTGATTTAAATAAGTACTTACACTGAGAGATTAAACATTAATTGACTCTTACATATCGAAATAAATATAAAGCTGCGTATATACTTGATATAAGCAAGATTGCGAAACTATGAAGGAAAAATCTATTAATAGTCAAGGAAAAATAGAGTGAAACTTGTTGCAAGGAAAAATCGAGTCACCGCAGTCTTGCAAATCTTTAGTCTGCAAGCTCTCTTATAATATCAGAAAATATATCTCAATACTTCATATCTTTATAACTTAACATATCCAGCTTCAAACATATTTAGATAAGTATCTACATAGGCGTATAGTATACGCCGTATACTCCATATTATTATAGTGCATCGTAATTGTAATACCTGTTTGAACAATAAATAACTTAAGAAAATAATCTTATGACAATAAAATCGTTAAACTTTTACTTATAAAAAGTTTATTTAAATAATGACAATAAATCTAAAATCGTTTTTTAATATATTATCAAAAATATTTATATAAATAACAAATGTTTCTTTTGAACAACTTTATTGTATTTTAAGAAGTTTAACTAATGTTGGACAATAATTTTTGAGTTTTACTTTTTTAAGTAACTTTTACATTTGACTTTTGATCATTTCTAAACGTGTCTCGAGTCTCGAAAAAAGTCTCGTTGTATTTTTATTGCTTTATATTCTTGTGACTTCGACGTGCGACGGATAATAACGAATAACTATTTTAAGATACTTATAATCATTTATTGTGAATATTTATAGACGCTTTCAATAATAAAAAGTATTTCATAGTCGAAGATTGACAATAATCGACTGCTGTTTAAATAAAGTAGTTTTAGCAAACATATTTTAAGATTCGATGTGATAATACTTACTTGTTGTCTGTTATCTTTTTGAATCGATATTTTAAAAGATATCTTTAATATAGCTATCTATTTATATCACTATACAAATAATATCTGTAGAATATTTTTAAGAAATTGCTCAGTTTTTCAGAAGATGTTTTAACTTAATTGCCTATTTGAATTATACAAAGAAATGCTTACGTCGACTGTGGCATAAATAAATGATTCTTACAAAGACTAAGACAATAATTATTATACTTGTAAGAATACTACGAAAGTAAAACATGTTTTGAAAAACTGAGGAGAAATAAATATATTGGGCCTCTCCTAGTCTCCTGTTAATAACTAATGATTAAGGATTGTAGAAATTATAATATTTAATGATTAACGATGACAATAACACAAAACTTCTTCCTTTTTACATGTTTACGTATTTTTCGTAGTTTTTTTTGTAAATGTCGTAGATAGAAAATGTTACACGTAGAGTTTCAAGATCATTTTTATTTTCAACTTGCCGAGTCTTGAACTTGAAGTTGGCTTCCACTTCGTATTTTATTTCTTAAAATGATTGTCAATTAATATGTAAGCTAATAACTTGATTAGTTACTACATATTTAATATCTGGAATAGTTTATTTAGCTGTAGACTAAGAAATTATAATGGAAAGTCGCATTAACGTACAACGAAAGTATCAGTTGCATTGGTTTGGAAAGGAGATTTAGATAAATGTACTCCGTTAGTGTTTAGTGTATTTTAAAACGTTATTCATAAATAGTTGTTCATTTGGTTTGAAATTCGAATTAAGTTGCAAGTAAGAGAAACATGGCGGGAAAACATACTAGTAGCTGGCACACTTGCAAGACAGTTCTTTAAGCCACCTAATGTCATGAGAATACGTTTACTTTTTTGCATATATCTAGTAAGTATTGTATTGTAGTAAGTATTCTATCAACTATCGTGCAAGCTACTGCCCCGAGTTACAAGTATGTATGTATTTCCACTTTTATGATGATATATTTGTGTTATAAATTCACGTAGTTTTATTTACTTTATGGAGATTTTGTCTGTAATTGTAAACTAAATAGTAGAATTAGCTGTAAGAGCACTGAACACAGTTATCTTTTAAGTTTAATCGCAAGTACATATACCTATACATATTAACAAGTCTTGAATTTCACTTGGCAATTTCAAGACTATTTAAACGGGGTGAAAGCCTCTATAATGACTATACATGTTTATACGAGTTTTACAAAATTTTGAAAGTGCAAGATCCATCCTTTCCCAAGTGATCATAATGTCAAAGCTTTTGTCTTTAGGTTATTAAAGAAATTAACTAATACCTAAAGACATTGGATTTTGTCGTAGACGGAGAATAGAGGATTTTGTGGCTTCATTGACAGAAGGACCACAGATTGAAAAACCATTTTATAATCATAACATGGTTTTTCAATCTGTGGTCCTTTTTAGCCTTCTGCTGGGAAATTATATAATCTTTAAAACCCTGTCGTTATTTTCCTTATTAGGAAAAACTGTTAATGGACACGATCTTTAATACGAAGTCTCAAGTTTCGTGAAAGCATTTAAAACGGTCCGGGAATTATATTGTAGGAAACAAGCGTAAGGTGTACTCGAAAAAGGGTAGGAAAATCTGCTAAAAAGTATCCTTACTATTATTCAATACAGCATGTTCCAAAAATGTGCACTTCTTACCAACCATGTTGCCATGTTACACTGAAGCTTTGGATCCAGTGTTTAATTTAAGTGAATTAAAAGTAAAAGTATTAGCCCGTAATGTCCCACTGCTGGGCAAAGGCCTCTCATCTCACTGAAATTATCAGTGCAGTGAGGAGGATTAGGCATAATCACCTACTGTAAATGCCAGCCATATCGTATATTAGTAAAGTGTTTCTATATCCAGCGATATTGTAAATTTCGCGGTAATTGTTGTTTCTGTGTAAGTCGCCTGGTTAAGTGTTGATGGTAAATAAACGTTCTAAAAATAGTTTGAAGTTTTATTGAAAGGTCTGCTTGCGTACCTATTTTATTGCTTACTAGCAGCGCCCCGCGGTTTTTCCCGCGTTGTGCCCGTTCCCGTGGGAATATCGGGATTTTTTTTTACATAAAAGCCTTCCTCTTGAATCACTCTACCTATTACAAAAAACCGCATCAAAATCCGTTGCGTAATTTTAAAGATTTAAGCATACAGACAGACAAACAGTGTGACAGACACGAAAAAGAGACGACTTTATTTTATACTATGTAGTGATTAGATGTGCCCCGCGGTTTTACCCGTTGTGCCCGTTCCCGTGGGAATTTCGGGATTTTGTATACACATAAACCTTCCTCTTGAATCACTCTATCCATTACAAAAAGAAATATTCAAATCGGGCGGTTCCTGAGATAAGCCCTTACAAATATACAAAGATGGAAATTTTACCTCTTTTTTAAGTATTAAAGTATAGTATAGATTACATTGTCATGGCCTAGCAAATGTTTATTCTGAGTAGGGTCTTCTTCTTCATCGAGTGGATGGTCAACCTGACCAATCCTGGTGTCAGAGTTATAGAGCCGCCAAAGGCCTCTGACGTGGCTCATGTAACGACTACTATCCGTAGAAAGTAACCGGGACCGACGGCTTAACGTGCCCTCCGAAGCACGGAATCATCTTACTTTCCGGGCAATCAGGTGATTCAGCCTGCAATGCCCTAACCAAACTGAGGACAGTCTCATAAAGTGATTTTTGTGAGGTATCCCCACCGGGAATCGAACCCGGAACCTCCGGATCTTGAGCCGGGTGCTCAAACCACAAGACCACGGAGGCTGTTAATAAAAGGATGTGTTTCCACCAATCACAAATCACAGCGCATTGGGATTGTCAAACAACGCATTGACAATGTCAAAATGTTTTCGTCATGCATTATGATTGGTAAGTTGACCTCTGCACCACTCAATGGACGCACCTTTAAGGGTGCCTGTCCATTGATGCGGACCGGAGAAACGGCCAAATATAAACCAATAGGATTGTATAAAATCTCCGGTCAGGGGCCGTTCACAAAATACGTCACGCTATAATCAACTTTTTTTCACCCCCTCCCCCCCCTATTGTCACGCTGTGTCACACTTTCTGTGACCCCCATGTAAATATTTCGTCACAAAAACTAAGAGACCCCCCCCCCCCGAATCATGACCAAAATTGAGAAAAAAGTATTGATTGAAAAAATCTTTTCATGAACGGCGAACATCACGTTGCCGTAGACCCCCCCGTCCCTCCTTGTCACATCTTGTCACACTCAGCAAACCCCCTCCCCCCCCCTTGAACGCGAACGTATTTTGTGAACGGCCCCTCAGATATTTATGCTATCCTATTGGTTAAGGCGAGGATATGTGAAAATAACGCGCATAGTCGCTACTTTGACGATCAAATAAACACTTCTATCGATTCTATAAATAAAATAAAAACACCAATTAAAAGAATATATCCTTAATAAAATTTTAAATCGAATAGAATTTTAAAATTCATTATAATAATGTAGAAATAAGATGCACAAGATTATGTAAAAGTAGCACCAAATATTATTTTCTCGTCCTAGATCTCGTTATTTGAAGCGATAGTCATAGTTTTTTTTAGGAATATCAATTTCCTAATACTCACTTAGAATTTAAATCAGTTACATTTTTCATTTGACCCGCCAATTTCTATAAAAACGCAAAAGAGTTCAAATATTCGCCCGCCACGTATCACGCACTCGTGTGCACTTCACAAATCTCAACCTTATTTTATGGAATTAAGAACACCCCCTCAGCTCTGTCCGAGCGCCACATATCCTCTCCTTAATATTTGTCCGTTTCTCCGCTCCTCAGCCTCGCTCCGCATCAATGAACAGGCACCCTAACTCTTGGAATAGAGCTGTGGTCTGAGAGAGCAATAAAATACCAGTAAGTAACTTTGATTCAAACTAAATCAATTTATTGTTAAATTACAACGCAGTATCTATGACAAGGTAAACTAAATCCAGTCTTTATAGTCTATGATATAAAAATATAGGCGAGTTATAGACGATACATCTTTGCAGGTATATTTGCCGCGCTGTAAAATGGGATAAAACTATCTTGATAAAAACCTCAGTACATTAAGTGACTAATGAATAACTGGTGAATTCACTATTTGTTAGTAAAGGCTATCCCTAGGGCTTATTCAGTTAGTTTAGTTAGAGACCGTTTAGGTCTCTAACTAAAACACTGTTATAAAGTGTTTTGTCTCTTTTGCTCTTCGGAAAATAGCGTATGTCGGAAAGGGACAAACCATTTGATAGCTAAAATGCTGTTAAGCGTTTATTCACAAGGCCCTATAACTTAATCATATTTACTAGCTATCCAGCAATTATAAAACACTAGAGTTTACTTGAAGATAGTAAATTCGCCAATTAGTAATTTGTCAACTCGCACACTATATTAGACGCTTAATTTTCAACATATTTCATCCCATTTTAAAAGCACGATTACATTTCAATTAATCGATTACGTATGAAAATAAACGCTTCACACGGCGGTTATGACGCAGTGCGTTAACCGCGTCGTGTGTAGCCTTAACAAACTCTGGTCTAAAAGGTACATTATTGCTATACGGAGGTATATATTCGATAATTATTGCAAATAAATTACATTTATCTAGCGCCATACGGCTTTACTCGTTCTTATAGGAGTTTTGGTAGGGTTGCCTTCCTTTTCACTAGAGTTATGGTATACTAGATTTGATATGATACTAACATTGCTATTTCGATCAACAATACACAACTAGATATCGGGTCACGTACAAAACCAAAGCTAAATACTGTCCGCGTGGATGACGTGTGACAGCTTATTTTGTTTACTACCGAACTGATTTTTTTTTTAAAACAGTTCGAAGTTCAACCTAATTACAACCATGACACCTAGTAATAAAGTAGCAAATCTTATGAATAAATAAGTGAGAATAACGCCTCACTTTTCAAATGAGGCGTTATCAGCGAGACGTATTTTTTGCGCCGACCCGACATCTAGTTGTGTATTGTTGATCGAAGCATCGCTATGATACGTTGTTATACTTAAACCGCATTATTCATAAACGATATTTAACTTAAACAGCGTTTTGTCTCTTTCGCTCTTTGGCAAATACCGTATGTCGGAAAGGGACAAACCATTTGATAGCTAAAGTGCTGTTAATAAGCGTTTATAAGAATACTAGCAGCGCCCCGCGGTTTTACCCGCGTTGTGCCCGTTCCCGTGGGAATTTCGGGATTTTTTTTTACATAAAAACCTTCCTCTTGAATCACTCTACCTATTACAAAAAACCGCATCAAAATCCGTTGCGTAATTTTAAAGATTTAAGCATACAGACAAACAGACACGAAACAGAGACGACTTTATTTTATACTATGTAGTGAAGGTCCATAGTCTTTTTTGAACTAACGCGATTTGTATACATAGTATACGTACTCACACGGGTTTTTTCGCGTTGGAAAGTTAATAAAGCAAGTAATAACTTACTTTTTATTTCCTGACGTTTCGAGTGGATTGCACCTCTCGTGGTCGCGGGTGAACTGAATCTGAATCATCGTCAGTCTTCTTCGACCACGAGACACTAAGACGAACTTTCTAACGCGAAAAAACCCGCGTGAGTACGTTGTTTTACCTACTACTATACCTATTACGGTCTGATTGGTGGCTGGGTAAGGTCCAAAATTTTGACGCATTTCATCGATTCCAAAAGTAACTATCAATTTTTTCAAAAACTGCATGGTATAGAATTGTACGATTGTTGTTATTTAATTGATAAGTTATTTATCCAGCATGGCTAACAGTCACATTTATAAAATACAATTGATTTACAGAGTAAAATATTTTTTTTCTGCGTAAACAGGGAAAAAAGCCGTTAAATTACGGTAAGTTTTTGGATAGACTGATTTTTGAAGCAGTTTTTAATAACATATTATGTAACTTAGAGGCGGAATATTGAATTCTCCAGCTGTGTTGTATAACTAGCTACTCTTTTCGTATAGACAGTGTTGGGAAATGACTGCAATAACTAAGTTTTATTTACTGTTTTATTAAATGATTAGATTTCAAACAATTGTGCTACTTTGTTTGTGCAACCGTTCGTAGACAGTATTCTTGACAGATATATGGTAGGATTTCGTTTTCGAGTACTAGCAACACCGTACGCATACCTTGTCTATGGAAAATAGAGTGAAGCTGTCACATTGAATCAGTCGCGATGTCAAATTCAAAGTGAGTCGGCGTGGTCACTAACTTTTCGGCAGCTTTTTCGAAGATTTTCAAGGTAAGCTTTGAATTTTGACTAAAATGTAATAGTGCTCTAGGTGGATTAAAGCATGGGCTGTTGTTTAGTGGTAATTTCAATAAGGTGCACAACTTAGTTTTGGAGTAATCAATGTTTACTGACTGTGCTACCTTACGATTGTGATACTTTTGTTTTACTTTTGTATCACCAGTTGCACAATTTTTGTGTCACCACAATTGTGCTACCATATAAAGTTGGGGTTATACTGGTTACTATGTTTGTTATTTTTCTATACAAATTTTTTAAAGAGTTAATTTTGTAAGTTTTGTACTGATTCCAAAAAAATATTTTATTTTGTGTATCATCCTTGCGTGCTACTAGTTTAGCCTATGTATAAATATAGACTATCTCAATACTGATACCATGTGAGTGAAGCCGCGGGCAGAACCTTGTTTAAAATAAAGAAGATAGGTCGGTGAGTGACGGTAGTCAAATATACAGATTGCGGATGCAGAGTGATACTTCCTGGCCCCCATTTCATGCGAGTTAGTTTTAAAAGAAATTCGCCTGAAATTCTACATACACGTTACGAGTAGGTATTAGAGAAGAATAAGAAAAGAACATAAGCTACTTTTTATCCACATAACACGTTGGCGAAGCTACGGGCGGAAGCTAGTACCTACTAAAATGCAAATAGCTCTAAAGCAAAATTATTTAGTAACAATTCCACTCCTTAACATTTATCATTCTTTTTCGATTTAGTCGAGTCTATATTGAACTCAAAAGCAGTTTACTTAAATCATGATATTTATCTATGCAGTGAGGTAGTCTATAAATGTATAAAAGTGTTAGTTAGGGTTGGCATGAAGCAAAACATTTAATATTATTATTTCAAACTTTCAGATGCCATTAACACCAGCTGAAAAGTCTAAAAGGTACAGAGAAAGGTTAAGAAAAGACAACCCAGAAAAATTTGAAGCCCTACAAAAAAAGAATTTGGAAAGAACCAAAGAACTCTACAAGAAAAAGGTAGCTGGTTTGACAGAGGAGAACAGAGAAGAAAGAAGGCGAAAATGGAAAGAATCTAACAAGCAAAGACATAACCCAAAACTTACGAAACCTGAACAAACGATTACAAGTAACACTACACAAAATGAAACGTCCCAAAATACAACTACGACCTTGAATGAATCCATTGCACGAAACATCCAAAGATGCGTTGAACGCAACTTGCGCAAAGAAAATACAGAGCTTCGTAAAAGCGTAATATCACTTCAAAACGGATATAACCGTCTGTTCAATCAGCTAAAAATACAACAACAACAATTGAATAAAATGCATGAAAATTGCGAAGTTCTGTTGAAAAAGCTACAGAAAGCACCAAACACTGATTTTGAAAAAAATATATCTGATTGCCAAGTTGAAGAAATCACTCCACAAAAAAAAACTGATAACTTTGTTAATGAAAATATACCAGATGTTGATACATTACAGAAAAATAAAGTAAAGAAGGTAATACTGGCCCATAATGTTCTGACGGAAGCATTGAGAAATGAGTACAGGACGTCATCTAACCACAATAAAAATAAATTAAAAAATATGATAAGTATTGATTTGTTAAATAAATACAAAATGAAAACAAATATGACAAAGATTTTGGGATTAAAGACTGGTTTTAAAAAATATAGAAGAAATACACCTAAAAATAACTTGCTGCGTAAGCAAATTTGTTTATTTTACGAACAAGATGATGTCAGCCGTGCTAGCGCTGGCAAAAAAGAATGCAAAACATTCAAAAAATGCAAGAAACAAAAGAGGTACTTGCTGGATACACTGAGTAACTTGCACAAAAAGTACATCAGAGAAAATGGACCAATAGGTTTGACAACTTTTAAGAGATACAGACCTTTCTATGTAGTTTCACCCCGTATAAAAGATTTGGAAACCTGCGCTTGCTCAAAGCACTGCAACATGCAACTTATGGCAAATGTGCTTAAATCTCATAGTATCATAAAAACAAATGATCTCTACGAAATAATCTCCGAAAACGTTTGTGACATACAATTCAAAAATTGTATGTACGGGATGTGTGACATTTGCTCAGAAAAAGGTATAGAGGAACAGGTTGAAAACTTTAAACAAACTACTTGGCTGAAGTACATACTCAAAGGTCATGAATACACGGATAATAAAGGAAATAAAAAGAAAACCAGAAAGATGGTGAAACAAGAACAAAAAGGCTCAGTCAATGAGTTAATAAAATTATTTAACTCCGACATGAAAAAATTCAAGACACATTTATTTAACGTTGTCCACCAGTACCAGCAGTACAAAACTTGCATAAAAGACCTGGAATCAAATGAAATAGTCGTGCACATTGACTTCTCAGAAAACTGGGTGTGCAAACATAACAAAGAAGTACAATCGATGCATTTTGGTTCCTCGAAAAATCAAATTACTTTACACACAGGAGTTTTTTACATCAAAGATACAGAAAAACCATTCTCCTTCTGCTCAATTTCACCGGACAATGTACACAATCCTGAAGCGATTTGGGCGCACCTTGACCCGATATTGAAGTACATTAAACTTCATTATTCAGGCTTAGAAACAATTCATTTTTTCTCCGACGGTCCAACAACACAGTATCGCCAGAAAAAGAATTTCTTTCTTTTCAGTAATAACATCCTACAGTATGGATTCAACAATGCGAACTGGTCGTTCTTTGAGGCGTCGCACGGCAAAGGGGCCGCCGATGGTATCGGAGGGGCCGTGAAACGCACCTTGGATTTAAAAGTTGCGCATGGACTCGACATTCCAGACGCAGAGACAGCCTTTAAAGTCTTAAAGGAGACCGAAACAAAAGTCAAAATTTTTTATGTTGGTACTGAAAATATAAATCCCTTGGACTCCAACATAGTAACACAGCTCTCTCCACTACAGGATACTATGAAAATTCATCAAGTAGTCCTAATGGATAAACATTTGTTGAGTCACAGAGTAATTTCTTGCTTTTGTCAAAAATTTAAAGGAAAGTGCGGATGCTATAGCCCGAAGTTGCATAGATTTGAAATCAAAGAAAGTATTGAAACTGAAAGTGACTATGAGTTAGAATTGAACGAGATTACCGGAACTATACAACAAGTAAAGAAAAGGGATGGAGAAAATGAACAAGTAGTTATCGAAGACGAAGGTGTGTTAGATTGTATAAACCTGGAAGAATTGGACCTGAATGAAAATTTTCTCAATGATTCATTAGTATCATTTGTGGAAAGGAATATGGATATACTTGATGAAAATAGCGACGGTAAATGTCCCAAAAGGAAACAAATTGGAAATAAATCCAAAGATAACAAATCAAAAAGAACAAATCAAAAAGAACAAAAATAGACAAATACAGTTCTGAGGAAAATCTTCAATATTCTGTTCATGACAGTTCATCTGAATTAGATTATCTTGAATACGATTCACGGTACTCTAAATCAGATGAAGAAATGGAAAATTCAGACCCCAACACTAAATTTCAAGGCCATTTCAAGGAAGATAGCAATACCGACATACTGACCACGAACTCGTATGTACTTGTAAAATTTAAATTGGAGAAGAGTACTAAATTTTACCTTGGACAGGTCGTACAAATGTTCGGAAAATGTACTTACGAGGTTAAATTTTTAAGGCACAAAGGGAATGGAAGATTTGTTTGGCCAGTTCATGATGATATTTCATTAATTGATAAATCTGATATTGAAAAATTAGTATCCAAACCATTTTCAGATCGACGCGGCATCAAAAAATTTGATATTTCAATATTGAAATATAAAATTGAATAAGTAATTTTTTTTCGACATTTCTCGTTCAGCCCACCAAATTTCTAATAAATAAATATTAGAAGTAGTTCATTTTGTCTTTTGTTTTAACTCTTCGTGTAACCCCAACTTTATAGTTTTGTGCTACCACTTTGTAACACTATTGTGTCACGGTAGCGCAAAAAGCTGTGCGACGTTTGTGTTACTGTTGCATAATATTTTGTGTCACTATTGTGTCATTTGTGGCAAAATTTTGGACTTTACCCGGCTACCAAATGCATAGCTCTAGTAAAAAGGCACCCTTAATTTACCAAATATTTTGAAGAGGATACAAAGTCCTCCTGAATTAATCTATGTCCAAGAGACTTCATTTAAATATGTCTATCATATTTTTAAGGATTAAGGAATATCCTTTCATTCATCATTAAGAATATTGACATAAGAACTATGGCAACATTATACTCGCTTTACAGTACTGATATCTTCAATAAGAGGCCTTTGCTCAATGGGCACTGCAGGGCAAAGGTGTCAACAGTCACTGATAATATCAGTACTGTGAGGAGGATTCGGCATTATCACCATGCTTGTCTACTCGATTGCTGATACCAAATCTCAAGTTACTTAGACAAACTAACATTTTTTATTTATTGCGGCATAAGGAATCATTGGTCGGAAATTGGATAAACCAATTTTGATGATTTCAAAATGTTAACAGTAAAGTAATATTTAATTAAACTAAGTACGTAGTGAATTTGCTTAAGCCTATAATTGATATTTATTGTTTCAGGCTGAAAGAACAACACCTCTTAATTTTATTTGTGTTTATCAATACATATAACAAAATTGTAAATGATCGCTGTCTGTACATAGAAGATATTTAAGAAAAAATATAGAAGGGCTTTATGCACTAGAACCCAAAATTTTGATTTGATTTGCTGGGATTAACATTAGTGTTTGTTTCGTTTCAATCGGTTCATAAATAAAAACGTTTTATCAAAATCTCGAAATTAATACGGGAACGGGAGCACTTCAGGTGAAACCGCGGGGCACAGCTAGTAGATATTATATTTCAAAGTTTTGTTTTATTCTTTAAGGCGGGATTGCACAAGCATTCTCATTTTTCTTTAGCGCTAAATGTGTTTAATGAACAAATGAATTTCGTATTCAAAAGTTTTCTATTTCGTGTAATCCTACTAATGCGAAAGGTTGTGAGGATGTTTGTTACTCTTTCACGAAAAAACTACTGGACGGATTTGAATGAAACTTTACATTAATAAAGATTTTACATCAGAATAACACATGGGATACATTTCGTTCCAAAATTCCCGCGGGTACAACGCGGGTAACACTGCGGGGCGCAGTATAAAATAAAATTTTGAACGAACAGCTTTTTTAAACATATTTAGGTACTAAATTGATTGAAGAGTTCTTGTGAAAGCCATCCTTAGTATTTAAACACCACATAATATTAAGAGGTGTCATGCAAGCCTTCTTAAATTATCTATACGCAAAAACATTTTTTTTAATAATTTCGATGGGTACCTACGCCTCAATATTCAAACACAACTCAAATTCAGTAGAGCTCAAATTATTACACTGTTCAGTGATTTAGTCACAAATTTAATTAATTAAGTACTTACTACTTAAATTGAAATAAATTATACAAAATGAAACAGGTCTGTATCGCGTTAGATAATTTAACGTATTTTACTAAAATACAGACCTGTTTATTTAGTATAATGAATGCCAATCGTGTGAGATTAAAATATATTGAAAAAATAAATAACTAAAAAAAAACTTGAGAGGTGTTAAGGGACACCCGGATGGAACGAAGTTTATTTATTATCAACAAAAATAATCGTCGCGACACCACACTGTTCAATGCGAAATAGAAAGACGAAACGAAAATATCTAGCTTGCTTTCTATAAGAGAGAGAGAGAGACAGAAAGAGAAACATGTGCACGCCAGAGAGATACAGACAGAGAAACATTTTTTTCGTCTAGCCCCCTTTCGCAACGCAACGATAAGGAACTTCGTTCCAAAAATGAATTAGACATTTGAGTATTATTATAATTTGAAAAATATATATATGATGTTTTGTTTTTCAAAATCAGTTGAATATTATTGGTTAAAATTTTGGTAATTTAATATCTTATTATTCTAGCTACGTTTATACATCAGTGCAATAACTATTATCTTACTAGTTACGGTGTAAATATATATCTAGAACTTATGGTATAGCCATTGGAAGTAGATTGTTGGTTTGAATACTTACTGATGTATGTCTTTACATACAACACTTTTTTTAAATTTTATTGCCTGTATTAGAAACCCAATGTTCGGCAAATCACTTGAATGGTTTCTTAGCAACCCGCCGTCGTTATTTTATCTTAATATTGCTTAAGATACAGGTAGAAATTCTGGGAAATTAGGTAAAAACTTTCCTCTTGAATTAAACTGTCTGTTGGTAAAAACCGCATGAAAATTCATGGAGTATTTTTGAGTTTATTGTTTAGGCAGACGCGGTGGGGACTTTTTTATACTATGTAAAGATTTTATATAAGTATAATATAGGTATTACGGATAATACCTGAACAATAATTCTTTATGTTGCGTAGAAATCACAAAAGTTACTATTAGTTTGTAAGGTAGTGTAATAGGCACCAGTTGCAGTTGGAATTCATCCTATACAATTATCTACTAACTAATTAGTCCATCGAAATGTTACATTTTTTAGGCCTAACCTTGCGTTTTTTAGAGGACGCAATTTTATTTTTTTGATGTGTAGGGGGGGTCAGTGTAAAGCTAAAAACAAGTTTGTGGGGTCGCCACCCTTGTCCCATGGCCGCCATCTTGAAAATAGGGGTTGAAATGGTTTTAACAATATATCTCTTAAACTATTAATTTTTTTTAAAAACATTGTTAACAGTTTTGTTGCAAATTAAATTCTCTACAACTTTGGTCCAGTAACTTTTTGTCGTAGAACTATAAATAAAAAAGTTATAAGCGAAAATGTTCAGAAATTCGAAAAGTAAAAATAAAAGACATAAGGGACATTACAGCTGCTGCTGATCCTAATACCGATCTATCGAAGGTCGTAGTTCGATTAGGTGGGTTCCATTTGCTCATAATATGTCGTTCATAGGTGCGATTGGATATATCATGTCTGGTAGTGGACTCGAGGATATCTTCAGATTAAGTTATGCTGAGAACTGTGTACAGCACATAATGTCATGCTTATGGTAGGGCTGTACATGCTTATGGTAGGGATGTACATGCTTATGGTAGGGCTGTATGTGCTTATTTGCTAGTGCATTTATCAGTAACAAAAATAGTTATGGATTCAATAGAATTTACAGAAGAAGAACGAGATTTTCTGGATGATAATAGTACTATAAATGAGCACGTACAGCCCTACCATAAGCATGTCCAGACATTATGTGCTGTACACAGTTCTCAGCATAAATTAATTTGAAGATATCCTCGAGTCCACTACCAGACATGATATATCCAATCGCACCTATGAACGACATATTATGAGCAAATGGAACCCACCTAATCGAACTACGACCTTCGATAGATCGGTATTAGGATCAGCAGCAGCTGTAATGTCCCTTATGTCTTTTATTTTTACTTTTCGAATTTCTGAACATTTTCGCTTATAACTTTTTTATTTATAGTTCTACGACAAAAAGTTACTTGACCAAAGTTGTAGAGAATTTAATTTGCAACAAAACTGTTAACAATGTTTTTAAAAAAAAATAATAGTTTAAGAGATATATCGTAAAAACCATTTCAACCCCTATTTTCAAGATGGCGGCCGTGGGACAAGGGTGGCGACCCCACAAACTTGTTTTTAGCTTTACACTGACCCCCCCTACACATCAAAAAAATAAAATTGCGTCCTCTAAAAAACGCAACCCCAAATGTAACTTTTCGATGGACTAAATCTATTAACTAAAATCTGCTACACAATAAATACTAAATTTGAACATTTTCAGTGCTTACTTTGTCTTCTTCAGCCTTCTTCATTTTCTTTGCTTTAATATCCGCCATTGTTTGTTCTATTGAACGTAAATCCTTTTTGTTAGCACTCGGCACTTCACCGTAACTCTTATTCATGTTAGTTTTGTGGGCAGCGTCAATGGCCGCATCTTGACCAATCAGATGCGCGTATTTTTGTTTGTAGAACGTTCCAGACAGTTCCTCTTTACCTCTCTTTCTTTTAGTTCTCTTTTCTTCCTCGCACTCGAATAAGGCTAGTCGTTTTCGTTCTAGATGGTTCTGTGCCATTTCTAAAGCTTTTTCTTCGTCCCAGACGCCTCCTGCACGGCGGACGGTGAGCTCGTCTTCCGAAGGCCCATTCTCTTTAGTGTATAGAACACAGTATCGGTCAACAGACTCCTGTCCGAAGGAAAACACTTGGACACCAGCAATATCAGCCACATCTCTGATAATAGATCGGTACATCTGGTCCATAGATTCAAACTGCAAGTATGGTTTAGTTCCATCTTTGATAAAGTCACTGATTTTGTCCTCGATGCGTTTACGAAACTTATTGATCATGTCTTTTTCTTCCTTCTGTTTTTGTTCCATAGCCTCTTTCTGCTTTTTCATGGCATTCTTTTGAGCTTCGCTGGCTGTTGGTGGTTTTTGCATAGAGTTAAGTATAGAGTCTAGGAAATCCATTTTGTTTTTGTTATATTTGGTTTTCTGAACAAAAAGAAGTGTAGGATATTATTTCTGATATTTTTCGTTGCCAGTTGGACGGGATTCGGAAGTTTTCGCCGAGTGATTCTGTGTCTGATCTTTTGAATGAAAGAACGTTGAGTGATGTTTCAATTTGGGCAATGATCTGACTGCCAAAGGTTATGGTGTCTGCTGCAAAGTCTAGGAGTTGTTTTAAAGGAGGTTGTAGAGGTGTTCCAGAGACAAGCTTAGTTTTATCTTCAATGTTTAACTCTCTACAATTTTCAACTAGTGTCTTGTGTTTATGGCAGAGTTTTTCAAATATGTCTTCTAATGTGGATCTGTAATTAAGTAAACAATTGTAGAGTTAGTAATAATTTATTAATAACACATGAAAGACTTTGTGGGCTGCATTTTTTATTAATTTGTAGGTTTTTAATCTTTAAAATATTTCAGATACATTGATTGTTTTTCTCATTTTGTGTGATATAACCTACAATCATTAAGAGCTTTAACTATAATAAAATTTTAGGATTTTTGTCCAACCTGTTATCCTACTATTATAAATGCAAAAGCTTGTAAAGATGGACGGATGTATTTATGTTTGTTACTCTTTCAAGAAAACTGCCGAACGGTTTGGTTGAAACTTTACAGTAATATATTCTTCAGAATAACACATGGGATATATATTATCCCAAAATTCCCACGGGAACAGGTTCAATGTGGGTAAGACGGCGAGACTCTAATAGTAAGAATACATATTCTACATCCCTAAAAGTTTAACTGCTAAAATAATTAAGTTTGAACTAAGTTTGTAAGCCTGTTGGCACAGTGGCAGTGAGAGTGCTTACTGTGTCGGGGGCTGCGGGTTTGATTCCCGCCCGGAGTCAACAATATGTGGAGACATAGTTGTTGGCGACGACGTCTGGGTGTCAATTATATATTCTTATAAAGTATTTGTGTATATATATGTAGTACTATCAGTTAGTTAGATTCCATATTACAAGCTTAGAGCTTAGTTTGGGTCTAATTAACCGTGAGTAAATTTGTCCGGGTATATTTATTTATTGATAGTCAAATCACTAACATTATTTGCAATTTCAAGTAGTAAAAATGTGTTAGTCAGCATCAAAATTTCACAAAGCCATAAACAAAACACTCAATCAAATATTTATCAGAACTTAATCTCATATACATCATACTTACGATTTGTTTTGTATCGCCTGTATCTCTTCGGATATTAGGTTATGTATGGATGCACCTAGTTTATTTTGAAGACCTTCAAATTCCTCCAACGGCGTACCGGCTAATTCACACCTAAAATCACGTTTGTTGATTAATTAACACACTCGGGTATCTAATATACACGCCGCGAACCAATAAGTTAAAATAATTAAGCGATCAACATGCAGGGGTAGAAGATATTTTTTTGATATTTTCGCAATGAAATACAATCTACAGTGATTGTTAAAGGGCAAGATAAAAGTAAATACTTACTCTTTTATGTTCCTATAGCGTTTTATTAGCTTATTTATAGCTGCTGCGTAATTCTGGCAATCTTTCAAGCAAAGTTTCGATGAATTATAAAACTCCTCGAATAGAGAGAAGTAATCAATAATTTGGCTTTGTATTTTTGTTTCCATTATACGTAGGAATTTCCATCGGTGACAATGAATATCGTGCCGTGTTATTCGTTATAACAACAATTCCCACGGTAATTTTTATAGTAAAATCAGCGATAGAAACTTGAAATAAAACATCTGCAAACAAGCAAAATGTTTGGATATTTTTCTGCCAATTATGACAGTGACAGTTTTCTTTTGAAAACCGTTATGTCAAAATTCATAGATGACATAAAATATTTTTTACTGGCTGTCAAACAAATGTGATTCCATTTTATTACTCCAAGGCACTCCAAGGTGACCAAAGAAGGTGACTTTGTAGTGTAATCTGTCGATATTTTATAGAAAGAAATGAAAAAAAAAACAGTTTGACTTGCGCACTCACGGTGAGAGTACGTCAATCGTCAACGGGGTTTTCATCAACAAAATACGTCACGAAATAAATAGGAAAGTGAGCGATCCAAACAAATAATTTAAATCATTTTATACAATGAAGGAGGAAAGTGAATAGTGTTAATAATAAAATCAATTTACTATTATTTTCTGATTTGGTTTTGTGAAAATGAATGGCAAAGTGTACAGCACAACCGGTGCTTTCACATCGGATAACATGCGCGCCGAAATATTAAATCCATTCGTCCACAAATTGGAGTTAGACAATACGTACGACAAGATAAAGGTATGTTTAAGAGATAGTGCAGGTAGAGTAGAACGTAATCCGTTGCATAACTGGTAAAGAGAAAGTATTCCACTGCGTAAATATTTTAAGATCGTACGGACAGAACACACTGCGCAAACTCCCATTAAGTAAAGTACCTGCCCGTCTATTATACATGTTTGCTGAGATTTAATACGATATTACAAATATGATTATTATTCATACCATAATAACTAGACTAAAAATCTTTTTAATTACAACTTAAAACTAAGCTGAAACCGTCCTGAAAAAATCCTTTTACAATAGGTATTTCATATCAAGATCAAATCCGACATTATTCTCTGCAAAAAAATCAAATTGTCCAAATAAGATGTATCTAATAGACTGAATTATCAATTAACAAACTAAAACTGTTACTATATAGGTTTAATTATATTATTTCGATATAATATTTAATAAACAAGCTACAATAAGCTATTCAATAATCGACTTTACAACAAAGACTCTTAACCCAAAATGTATTATTAATTATTATGCATTCTTTGTGTGTAATATTATTGGGTAACTTGACCATAGTGTAACAATGAATGAATCAATGGAATGGTTGCCAAATAAATTGCAGCTACCATATTAGTATACAAGGTATGCAATATATTTGGCAATGGAATTGTTGCTTTGTTCAATAATTCATGGGGTGGTTTACTTTTATCTATATAAAGTACTAGCAGCACCCCGCGGTTTTACCCGCGTTGTGCCCGTTCCCGTGGGAATTTCGTGAATTTTTTTACATAAAAACCTTCCTCTTGAATCACTCTACCTATTACAAAAAACCGCATCAAAATCCGTTGCGTAATTTTAATGATTTAAGCATACAGACAGACAAACAGACAGACAGACACGAAAAAGAGACGACTTTATTTTATACTATGTAGTGATAAAGAAAAAGTATAACCACCTTATTTACAAATGCTTTTGCTCTTTGGGAAATAACATACCTTTTTACCTATTTAGGAAAGGGACACACCATAAGATAGTTTTAAAGGCTGTTAATAAGTGTGTATATACATGTAATACCCTTAGCCTGTTATGTCAGTTGCAGAGCAGAGACAGCAGTATTGGATTATGCATAACCTTTCTCACTGTACTGATGTGTTCAGTGACTTAATAGGTACAAAAATATTTTGTAGAGATTTTCAATTAGGATTGTTTCTTAGGTGATCCTCCTCACTGTACTGATATCTTCAGTGAGTTGAGAGGTCTTTGTCCTGCAGTGGGACATTACAGGCTTTAGGTAATACATTACTTTTTACTTTCTTAGGTGATATATTTTTTTACCACACTAGATAGGTATTAGTATTTGTACCTGGAGAGCACAAAAGATCCCAAAAGATAAGTCCTTTGGGCAAGTGCCTTCAATTTTAGATCAGTACCCAAAGCATGATAATATTCATCTAATGATAATATGCCTGCCAAGCTACAATCATTCAAAATACTGCGAGCTCTATCAAATGATAATATGGTCTCTATGATTAATTGAATCAAACCACATTTACTCATACTATTTAAATGTTAATAAAGTAACGGACCACTTTAAACTGACAGTAACCAGTTAAATGATCTAGGTATACTAAACTAAGTATATAGGATACATACAATAACTGTTTTATGTTTAACCTGTAATTTTATTTAACTAGGGTAAGTATCTATAGATTGAACAGCGTTTTTTTCATAGCTTTGCATCTTTTAAGTTGTTTGCAGACATACCTGGATTGGTTGCAGTATTTAGTCGCCTTAAAGACTCCAATATGGTATTCAATACTAATCTCAATTATAAGTACCATGGATTGAACAGCATCTATTTTATCTAAGACTAGCAGCGCCTCGCGGTTTTACCCGCGTTATGCCTGTACCCGTGGGAATTTCGGGAATTTTTATACATATAAACCTTCCTCTTGAATCACTATCTATTAAAAAAAACCGCGTCAAAATCCGTTGCGTAGTTTTAACGATCTTAGCATACATAGGGACAGACAGACAGTAGAAAGCGACTTTGTTTTATACTATGTAGTGATGAGATGACTGCATCTATTGAGTCTTGTGCACATCCCGGATTTGTGGCTGCAGTTAGACTGCCTAAGATACTCCGATATGCTTATTTCAATTGTTAGATTGAGAATACCAGGACTGATAGTTGTATACATGCCCTCTGAAGCATGAATCGCTAGAAATTGAAAGCCACTATAGGCCAATGACCTATTCTCCAATTCACTTGTTAGGTGCTAATTGCTATACTTTAACCCTTTGATGTATCACTACATATTATAAAACAAAGTCCCCAGCCGCGTTTGTCTGTTTGTCTGTTCAAATACTACTACGGATTTTGACGCGATTTTTTTAAATAGATAGAGTGATTCAAGAGGAAGCTTTATATGTATAAAAATTCCCGAAATTCCCACGGGAACGGACACAATACGGGTAAAACCGCGGGACGCTGCTAGTGTACTAAAAAGTACATTCTCTTAACTTAGAGAGAAGGATAAAGCATAGTCATTCACAGTTAAATGTACTACTTGCTTACCTTTTAATAGCATTTATACACATAATAAGAAAGTGTAGTGTGTTTGCTCGCACCTAACATACAGGGGAAAGTAGTGATCTTAAATCGTATTTACATAACTGCGGCAGTCGTTAATGCTTGGCTATTTACGATGGAGTTATGTTAGACACATTATTAGATGTAGGAAGAAATTTTTTCCTGTTTACTTACCTACTAGCAGCGCCCCGCGGTTTTACCCGCGTTGCACCCGTTCCCGTAGGGATTTCGGGATGAAAAATAGCCTATAACCTTTCCGTTGAATGTGGCTATCTATTACAAAAAGAATTATTCAAATCGGACTGATAATTCCTGAGATTACCTCGAACATACAAACAAACAAACTTACAAATTTTACCTCTTTATAATATTAGTAACTAGCAGCGTCCCGCGGTTTTACCCGCGTTGTGCCCGTTCCCGTGGGAATATCGGGAATTTTTATACATAAAAACCTTCCTCTTGAATAACTCTACCTATTACAAAAAACCGCATCAAAATCCGTTGCGTAATTTTAAAGATTTAAGCATACAGACAAACAGACAAAAATAGCGACTTTGTTTTATACTATGTAGTGAAGACTAATAAGCACTTGTGACGGAGTTTGAGTGAGCGATGTTAACTCATTGCGAATGTTAAGCAACGTGCAGCTCGGCCAAGGATAAAGACCTACGTATTTTTCCAATGGTTACTGGAGCTAATCCATAGACATAGATAGAAACCTCTTCGCTTCTCTAATATTGCTAGCAGAAGTTCAAGATTCCCATAACACGCCTCTTCCAATACGGGGTAGAGAAATCCTAACTTCCTAACTAATATTATAATGCGAAAGTAACCCTGTCTGTCTGTTACGCTTCCACGCCAAAAATACTGAACTGATTTGAATGAAATTTGGTACACAGTCCAGAGCCTGAGAAAGGACATAGGCTACTTTTTATCGCGAAATTCCTGCGGGAACGGGTACAACGCGGGTGAAACTGCGGGGCGCTGCTAGTTAAGAAATAAGTTTAAGATTCCCATAGTTCAAGATTCCCCTTCCAATGGACAGATGAAAAAAAAAATAGAAAAAGGGTAGACACATTGGGGGCCGTTCACAAAATACGTCACGCTATAATCAACTTTTTTTCACCCCCTCCCCCCCTATTGTCACGCTGTGTCACACTTTCTGTGACCCCCATGTAAATATTTCGTCACAAAAACTAAGACCCCCCCCCCCTGAATCATGATCAAAATTGAGAAAAAAGTATTTATTGAAAAAATAATTTAAAATCTTTTCATGAACGGCGAACATCACGTTGCCGTAGACCCCCCCGTCCCTCTTTGTCACATCTTGTCACACTCAGCAAACCCCCTCCCCCCCCCTTGAACGCGAACGTATTTTGTGAACGGCCCCTTGACAAGCAGTTTCCAATAACTATTCTGTTGCTTGTCAGAATTACAAGCAACAGAATTTTAATAGTTATTTGCCCATCCAACCGCCTAAGACTTAAACGGAATGAAACTTAATAACTTGCCATGTCTTCATTCTCATTCGCATCTGTCATTAAAATTAATGATGACTTTATAGCTATCAGAGTCTGATTAGTTAGTTAGTATTTAAATTAAACACTAATGACTGTTGAAATTTCAAATGAATTCATTAGTATTTAAATTTAACACTGATGATTTTCTTTTGAAGTTTAATGATGTACTCCGTATTATGTGTATCAGATGTGTGACAGTGTGAATTTGATTCGTTGTGTATTTGACTCTGAGATTAATTTAGTTCGGACGTTAAAGTCTTTCTCCTTTATTACTAAGAGACAAATGGGACAATTGACTTTACTAATGAGGGCCCTCAATCTCTTATTAAGTTGGTGAATTAATAACATTGAAATTCCCGTTTGTATTGTTGAAGTTACAATACATCATCACTACATAGTATAAAACAAAGCCGCGTCTGTTTGTCGTTTGTCTGTATGCTTAAATCTTTAAAATTACGCAACGGATTTTGATGCGGTTTTTTGTAATAGGTAGAGTGATTCAAGAGGAAGGTTTTTATGTAAAAAAAATCCCGAAATTCCCACGGGAACGGGCACAACGCGGGTAAAACCGTGGGGCGCTGCTAGTACATATATACATATAGCGCTTTGACTTAGCCATGGTAGGTAGCTCATTGCCGTTGTTATGCAACGGCTGAAAGTGACATTTCCATCTAAGCGCTAATGTGCTTCGGAGGATGCGTAGAATTGTCGGTCCCGGTTGTTTCAATCGATGGACTGTGTCGGAGGGGCGGTCTAAAAACTCCCTCAGGGTCAGCTAACCAATCACAATGCATTGTAATTGTCAAAATCTCCTCGTAATGCAATATAATTGGTCAGCTGAGCACAGCAGCACTCCGCATAAAAAATCACAATAAAAAACTAACAATAAGCATGGCATAAAAACCCACACTAAATAAGTAAATTTATTTCCATTTTTTTGTTCCTAAAGCTCCCTGTTTGTTCCAGACGGCGATATTCACAGTGATATTGCTCCCGTTCCGGGTGATAGTCATCTGTTATCTGATAGTCACGGCATGGTTCCTGGCATGTATCGGCCTGTACGGCCTGAGCGAGGAGGATCTTAGAAACAAGCCTATGACTGGATGGCGAAGGTGAATATTGATTTGGTTGACTAATCTAAGTAAATGTGAAAGATGTTGGTCGCTGATGGTATCTTTAGTTATTCGGTGATATAATAACGGAAAAATCAAAATTTACCTCTAATTGCATCGGTATTAGATGATAGACACAGTTCATGGCCAACCATAATGTTTTTTTTTCTTCTATGTGTTTTTATATTGCTATACTCGTAGTAGTTATTCCAACTTTTAAAAAGGTTGCAATTCATAAAATCTTTCCTAACCGCTACGTAACTAAATATGCAGATTCATTTGTAACAGAAGTTTCTTCTTTATCATTTTTTGAGTTGCAAAAAATAAGTAATATTAAGTTTATTTACGCAAATACAAAAACATATCATATGATATGAATACCCCTAACAACCGCAACGCATACCGTAGCCATCTTGAATAAGTAAGACAGCACCTTAACGGTAACAACTGACAAATTATGATAAATCTCAATTTAAACTAAGAACTAATGATAAGCATAATCTCGTGCCATATTCGCTTCACTGGCCACTGCCAAATTTAAAAATTATATATTCAAAAAAAGGTTGATTACCCATCTCATTTACTTAAAAAAGAATCATTTCAAATAGCAGGATGTATTCGTTTTTTATTTGAACTTAGAACTTATTACAGTTGTTACTAGCCAGAGAGTGATATCAATTAAAAAATATAGGTCTGATGACATTAGCCGTTAATGGGTTCCGTATATTACTGTGTATTTAATTTACTTAATATATTATGGAGTAAAAATCACCGACACTATAATATGGTGTGTGTAAATGTTAACGAGTGCCTCATTACTTTTAGAATGAAGGATAGATGAAAGAAAATACAGACAATAATAATTATAAGCTGCATCAGGGCCTAAAAGTATGCCAAAGTGTCCTCGTTTTTCTATTCTCCAAAGATGTCTCTTTCATTCTACTTCTCTATGAAGAAGACATACAATTCTATTGACATTGTCATGCCTTGCAGATCAGGTAGCATCTATTAGCTTGTGTACCGAACCCTAAAAAGGCGTACTGCCGTTGCTAGGCTCAGAATTTAAAAAAAGAAGGCTTTTATCATTATAGTTCTACGTTCAAAACTTTTTGCTGCACTTTATGTTAGAACACGAAAGTTCTCTTTTCTATACAGTTAGTTATTTTGAATTTGGTTCTAGAATGCCTATTCAAATTCTAGAATCAATTAAAAAAGCGTTTAAATTAGATTGTTGTTCAATTATAATTAGGTTCTGTCAGGTTTTTTAGGTCTCTATGTTGTCTAGATCTTGACACTTAACTAAATTAAGTATATAAATATAAATAAACAGAATTCAAATACTAAGTCAGTAAATTGTCTTTTTGTTGTGTGTGTATGCAAATTTGTTTGACGTGCTAGTTGTGCATCGTGAATGTTAAGCAATGTGGAGCTCGGATATTACTTGGATGGGTGTCCGTTCGTGCACTATATCTGAACGCTGAAACTATCCAGATAGGTTTTTTGCTTATCAAGAGATAGTTAGCTAGGTAGCTGGTAACAGACTAACTTCACACCGGTAGAGTGACAGAGACAACGCTCTACAATCCCGAAATGAGCCGACTATCTCGTTCCAAATGCCGACGAGCAAAACATATTATTTATAATGCCATTTACCGTAATTGAAATATGCAAATAACGTGCTTAATATAAGTATGACAACAGGAAATCTATATAAGAATGCTCAGGTTTTCACACACCACCGTGAACGTTTATTTAATAAATTAAGTGTAAGCATCATTGCTGATATGTTAATTGGTCAACAATAGTTAGTTCAAAATACTAACGAATGTACTACGATTATGGATAACTTCCGCATTATTGTTAAACGAGTAAATATTACATCTTCGAAGAAAAATTTTTAATTGTCAAATTATTTTTCTCATACTAATAAACTTGGCATAATAAAAGACAGCCGTTGCTAAAAATAGATGTTTAGAAAAAAAAACGTTAACATCTCTACGCCAATTTTACTGTTCGATTTTTAAAGTTGTTAGTGTATAAAGTTTTTTTTTTGCATGTTAAGAGTAATTAAAGCGCAATAACCCTAAAAACTATCACTTGAAAAATATGCTTCATCATGATGACTCAACGGAAATATTAACAGTTCACTACAAAGCTCGGTTAAGAGTTTATATACCTAAGTGGCTATAATATAACATAATCACTGCTTATTTTATATATTAAAATAGAAAGTCTCCCGCCGAGTCTGTCTGTATGTTCACTAAACAACGAAACGAAATTATTATTTTTACATTCAATCATAGCTTCTTCTTCATCGAGTGGATGGTCAACCTGACTAATCCTGGTGTCAGAGTTATTGAGCCGCCAAAGATAGCTAAGCACACAGTTAAAGCAAATATCAACCGAAAAGAACCTAGATTTAAACCAGTTCATTCGTTCTGGAGCTTTATGATGCCACAGATAAATGTATTGTTAGAGAATGAAGGTTTTGTTTTTTTTTATTATAGCCTGTAAAACACTGCAGAAAGGTCTCTGGTCATTGAAAGTCGGTATCTAAAGGGCAATATAGTAGTAGAATAGGTATTACAAGGGAATAAACATTCTGCGTACTCTTTTATTAATGCAAATTTAACCGAGAACGGGTAAGCTGCGGCAGAGACATAGGTAGCGTTCGTGGCGTAGTTAGACTAAGCGATGTTAGTTTATTGCGATTGTTAAGCAACGTGCAGCTCGACCCCTACTTGGATGGGTGGCCGATAATGGTATTTCTATCTGAGCGCTACCGTGCTTCAGAGGGCACGTTAAGCAGTCGGTCCCGGTTCTTTCAATCGTTAGACCATGTCGGAGGCCTTTAGGCGGTCTAAAAATTCCGACACCAGTTGGCTACTGACCTATTCGAATGATTGATGAAGACATAGGAAGTCTCTAGTATAGAATAAGTAATAGTGTTGTTTGTCTGTTTATGTGAGATAGAAAGCGGCGTGGAAAGTAATCGTCAAACGTTTTGACATACATGTAGGCGAGCATGGCTAGGTTAACTTCGTGTGAACATTTTCAACCTTATATCTTTGGTTTAGGGTGTAAAATGTATCAACTTTCGTCTGTTATTTATTTGCATTGGTTGTGCAAATAATTAAATAATATATATACAATTATGAATGGGATAGAGTGACTTGTACGATACTTTTTGTATGCTCTTCCTATAACCTCTTTGGAATAACGGCTGTGAGTGCAATGGCCTTCTACTAACTTTCATATATTTTCAGATGTCTAACCACGGTACTCAGAGTCGTCAATTAACTAAATTAACCTTAAAATCGTTTGACATCTCTGAGTATAGCGGTTAATTCATTGTTCTTATGCAAGCAGCGCCTCGCGGTTTAATCCGTTCCCGTATTCTACAAATCGGAGGTCTGAAAACGCGTCATTATAATAAAACGAAAGAAAGTTGCCTGCTAAAACTGAGGTCCCGGGTTCAATTCCCAGGTCGAGCGAAAACATGTTTGCTACTTTTCAAACATGGCTCGGGTTTGAGATCACCAACCGGCATTTGGCAAGCGTGGTGATTATGCCTAATCCTCCTCATTGTACTGATATCTTCAGTGAGATGAGGACGAGGATTGACAAACAGTGTTCAATAGTTTACACCAGATTTGCTTTCAACTTTTTATACGTGAATTGTCAACGCACAAGGGCACAATAACTTGCACAGTGAGTCATTACGTCTCGGACCTATTTGCTTGACCGGGATATGGTCAGTGAACACGCTCTGTTGCATTGTGCTACTCGATCTGTAGTATTATTCATTGTTAGTGTTGCCTTCGCTTTTATTCTAGATTAAGGTTAATTTTTTAACCTCAGACTGGGAAAAATATAATAATTAATGATAATATTTAACCTATGGCCATAGTAACCAAAAACTTGGTAAGCATGCTTAGGATCTTATCGTCATCAAATTTTATTTTAAAAAACCAGTGACCCGGCGGTTTCATCCGCGTTGTACCCGTTCCTACGGGAATTTTGGGGATTAAATGTATACCATGTGTTATTCCGATGTATAACCTATATAACTGTAAAGTCTCATCCAAATCCGTCCAGTAGTTTTTTCGTAAAAGAGTAACAAACCTACATACATGCATCCTCACAAACTTTTGCATTATAATATTATTAGGGTAGGACATTTAACTTGACAGTGAGACTTTTTCAATTATATAATGTGACAAAGTACTAAAGAGCTTAATATTTTCACTGACAATCATTTATAACCCATTTTAGAAAAAACCGACCAAGTGCGAGTCGGACTCGCGCATGGAGGGTTCCGTACTTTAAAAGACGGCAAAAAAACATGTTTATTGTATGGGAGCCCCCATTGAATATTTGTTTTATGTTATTTTTAGTATTTGTTGTTATAGCGGCAATAGAAATACATCATCTGTGAAAAATTCAACTGTGCGAAGTCTCAGTTTTACCTTTTGAGTACGGAATCCTAAAAAGGAGGCTCTATATTCGACCGGATACATTTTTGTCCACGATTTTCTCAGAAACGATTGCTTGTTATATTTAGTAGCCGAAAAGACCTCCGCGCTAATTAGTAGGTATCTCGCCGTCGAATAAGTTACTTTTACTTACCGACGTGGGTATGTGCTACATAAATCCGTTCGTTTATGATCTGATTTGGAAAATACTGGTTTTTGAAAATGCAAGAAAGTTATTGCTCTCGTTTGAAACGATTTCTTAAAGAGGTATTTAATTTTGTTTAAGCTGACATTTATCCCCATTCTTAAACTGCTTTTAACTTCTTTTTATTAAAATACTAGCAGCGCCCCGCGGTTTTACCCGCGTTGTGCCCGTTCCCGTGGGAATTTCGGGAATTTTTTTACATAAAAACCTTCCTCTTGAATCACTCTACCTATTACAAAAAACCGCATCAAAATCCGTTGCGTAATTTTAAAGATTTAAGCATACAGACAAACAGAAACGAAACAGAGACGACTTTATTTTATACTAGCAGCGCCCCGCGGTTTCACCCGCGTTGTACCCGTTCCCGCAGAAATTTCGCAATAAAAAGTAGCCTATGTCCTTTCTCAGGCTCTGGACTAACTGTGTACCAAATTTCATTCAAATCGGTTCAGTAGTTTTGGCGTGAAAGCGTAACAGACAGACAGACAGACAGAGTTACTTTCGCATTTATAATATTAGTTAGGATTAGGATTAGGACTAGCAGCGCCCCGCGGTTTTACCCGCGTTGTGCCCGTTCCCGTGGGAATTTCGGGAATTTTTTTACATAAAAACCTTCCTCTTGAATCACTCTATACTATTACAAAAAACCGCATCAAAATCCGTTGCGTAATTTTAAAGATTTAAGCATACAGACAGACAAACAGTGTGACAGACACGAAAAAGAGACGACTTTATTTTATACTATGTAGTGATAATTAGTACATTTTGAATTGAAACTAAGTTTACAGATACACTTTGTTTTTTTGAAGTTCTTTAGCGGCGGTGTGCATTTTTTTGTTGTGGGTAAAAAATGTTAAACTCGCGTCGTGTGACACACGTGACCTGATCGAAAACTCGTAAGACGTTTTGACGTTAATATTCAAGGTTTTACTTGTGCCGGCACACCCGGAGTGCAACCCGTTGTATTTTTTCCGTAAACGTAGTTTTAATTCTAGATGAGTAGTGTTCGCTTATACCTACAAAACCAGTATACCTATATAGTACAGTAAGGGCTAGCACATACATACAACTTTTAGTTGAACAACTGTTCTATTTTGTTGTGTATCATATGTTTAAAATAATATATTAAGAATATATAAAGCGCACATACAGTCAACTCGATAGTTGCTCGACAAAAAAGTCAAAAAGCTATATCGATTTGCTTTTGATTTAAAGTTGGACAACTATCGATCAAGCGCTCAATTTGTATTGCATTGTATTGATGTGCGCAGACCATCGACTAAACAGTCGATCCGCGAATGACCGCGACTGCCAGTCTCTCTTAAAATTTCTATAAAGCAAAGCTCAAACTAAAACTTTGTTGTTAATTGACATGGTTTGTAAACACCTTGACTCGAGCGTTGCTGAATAAAGAATGGTCGATTTGAGAAGATATAAAATCGATTGTATGCGCACTTCCATCAACTAAACTGTTTAGTTGAGTAGAAATCACGAAGTACACAACTCGACGAAATAGTTTAGTCGATGCAACAGTTGTATGTATGCGCTAGCCCTAATACTACGTTACTTACATTTTTTCGTAGTAAAAAACTGTTTGACGTACAAACAATTCTATTGTACAGATACAAACACTTAAATCAGCCAATGATAGTGAAAAGAGTTCCAAATACAACTCATCATCTCATCAATCAATGAGATTCAATATAAAGAAACTCATTAAAATAGGTACTCACGATTGTTATTTACACCAACGTACAAAGAGTACAATCACAAACAATTATATTGTAACAAAACTAGTTCCACATCTCCATAGAGATATCGTTTACGAAAGTAATTGCGGCAAAACTGAGCTGTGCGGTGAAAGGGCCCAGTGGCGGACCTAATTCAACTTTAATATGCAAACGTCCGTACATCGCTTTTACCGATGATTGTACGTAAAGTCGTAAACATGTTTCTTTACACCGCTCGTTTTGTAAGAGGAAGAGAATAAATTGTCGGGCCCAGTTTGGTTTGTCTTTGGACCAGGCTAAATACTAACCGCTTTATTCATAAACGATATCTAAATTAAAACAGTGTTTTAAAGTGTTTGGTCTCTTTCGCTCTTTGGCAAATAGCGTATGTCGGAACAGGACAAACCATTTGATAGGACCTTTACGTTTTTAACGCTTTAATTAGTGTTTTGAAGTGAACTTCAACGCTTTAATTACCTAGGTGTTAAAATTCAATAGTTACTTAGGTTAAGGAATGGATGTGAACCGTTTGGTTCAAGAATATCAACGACCCGTAAGAAATTAAGGATATTGATTAGCCTATAATCTTGGATGTGGCTATTCAGTACGAATAAAGAATTTGACATAGTTCCTGAGATTAGTGCATACAAACAAATAAACGAAAAATCAACCTTCATATCGATTCAGATTTATTGTAAGTACGTTTTGTGTGCTTTGCCGCTATACTGCAGGGCATGGCCCATTACTCTACTAATATTATAATTGCGAAAGTTTGTGAGGATGGATGTATGGATGTATGTTTGTTGTCACGCAAAAACTACTGGATGAATTTGGATGAAACTTTACAGTAATATAGGGATCCAATTTATGCCGGAATTACCGCGGGTAACACCGCAGGGCGCGTCTAGTTAGGTTATACAATATGTTAAATAATTTTCTTAACTCTGACGCAAGACATGGCAAAACGTTGAGTGCGATTACCCAAAAATGCTACAACAATGCGCATTTGCCACTTGCCAAAAAAATGCGTGTTATCACATTATTGCCAGTAAATGACACGTGCAAGATGCTATTTCTGCAAGATGCTAGTCTGCCAGCTACAGACACGAATTCGAGTCTTACTGACTAATTGGTTTTGTGACCAAAACATTTTGACACTACATAACAACTAGGTCCTCCTTTGGTAAATCTGTTCAAAAAAAATGCGGGCATTTTGTTTATCACTACATTATAAAACAAAGTCGCTTTCCGCTGTCTGTCCCTATATGTGTATGCTTAGATCTCTAAAACTACGCAACGGATTTTGTCGCAGATTTTTAAATAGATAGAGTGATTCCAGAGGAAGGTTTATAAGAATAAAAATTTACGAAATTCCTACTAGTTTATTTATAAACTACCAAGGTATATGAGAATAAATATAAAAACTCAAATTTGAATTGAGAACATACTCTTGGTTTTTGAGATCTATTAAAAACCATTATGGTCACATGAGTAGGTATACGCCCATTAGTTTTTCCAATGTCTTTCAATTCCAAAATACTAACTAACCGTCAAGGCAAAGCTTAAAATCTAGAACGCGGCGAACATTGGACACGATAGATTAGAGCTATGTCGAATTAATTCCCGCGACCCTGACCGCCGACCCTGATGTCAGAGTTGAACGGCTTCCGAAGGTTCCACACAGGAAGACTGTCAAGGTGTGTTTGACGAGAGCAAAATTAAATTTCAAACAAAAAAACACGCGAGTGAGATTCAAATACGTAATTATGTGTTTTTAATTCGAAAGAATGAATGAGGGTAAGTGGGAGTATATTTGGTTGTCCTTTTGCGCTAAAGATTCTTATTGAAATGGCTGGATTTATTGGATGAGAGGTGTGTCACACACACATCTCAAACATATTTGAATGTATGAGAGATAGAGACCTTAGAACATTACATAGGGTATATCAACATTTTAAGACGATCAATATAATTTTGTTGGAAGTTTGTTTGTTTAAACACCCTTATTTTATTTTTGGAAATTTTGCGCATTTGTGTATATATTTATGTATATGATAGCCACATATAAGTGGAAGGAGGATATATACTATATATTAAACGTACTCACACGGGTTTTTTCGCGTTGGAAAGTTAATAAAACGTGTGAGTACGTTTAAAATATGTGTTCAAATCGTGTAATTTTAAAAAAGACCATAATATACTATATATTTTTTCATTCCTTATCTTATATATAAAATTCTCGTGTCACAGTGTTCGTTCGCGTACTCCTCCGAAACGGCTTGACCGATTCTCATGAAATTTTGTGAGCATATTGAGTAGGTCTGAGAATCGGCCAACATCTATTTTTCATCCCGAAATTCCCGCGGGAACGGGTACAACGCGAGTGAAACCGCGGGGCGCAGCTAGTATCATATACAAATATCATATATTGCGGTATTCAAACTGTAAAGTAACCAGTCCATACCTATAAACTCAAAACTTGCTTAGTTAAACAATTCAGTTTCTAAATGACTTACATTTTTAAGCTTCGTTTGGTAGACTAGTAATGTTATATTATTTGCATCTGTAGTAAGTTAAGCAAAGTATTAAATATTATAACAGGTTTTACAACATACTTGTCAGTAATTACTCTAGCTGACTATTAATAATATATTTCACATACACTTGATACATTCAGAATTGTTAATAATGTGTTCAGTTTGTGACTTTGACACTGGATTATTTAGTACGAGCAGCGCCCCGAGGCTTTACCCGCGTTGTGCCCGTTCCCGTGGGAATTTTGGGATTTTTTATTAATATAAACCTTCCTCTTGAATCAGTCTATCTATTTCAAAAACTGCATCAAAATCCGTTGCGTAGTTGTAAAGATCTAAGCATACTCGTACCTACATAGGGACAGACAGCGGAAAGCGACTTTGTTTTATATTATGTAGTAGCAGCGCCCCGCGGTTTCACCCACATTGTGCCTGTTCCGCGGAAGAGATGAATATACCTCTTTATAATATTACTATAGATTTTAATGTTTCGATACGTCACAGAATCTTTTTTTACGTTATTTGAAAGGTCAGCTCAGTATAATTTTGTAGGTGGTCTCAAAATATCTGGTTCTATTTAAGTAGTGGTATTTTCGTAACTTATACCACGAGATAACTCTACTATTAATACACAAAATAGACATACGCCTATTTTGTTCTAAAACCATACCCGAAAGGCAATATAATACCACTAGTCGCGACCCGCGTTGTACCCGTTCCCGCGGGCATTTAGGGATTTAATGGATCCCACGTGTTAGTCCAATGTATAACCTTTATTACTGTAAAGTTTCATCCAAATCCATTCAGTAGTTTTTGCGTGAAAGACTAACATACATACATACACACTCAAAAACGTTCGCATTTATAATATTAGTAGGATACCTACCTCAAGAGCCCTAAGCTGTTCAGAATATACTCATTGATCTTTTTGTACGAGTCAATAAATATTCGTAATGATGAAGAAGGTCGACCCTGTTTAACAAGTCAAACAGTTTTAATACGTTTTAGACCACCTATAGGCTTATGACGTATCTAACAAAATCTTTACATAGAAACCGAATTAACATCTTTGGGCCTTATTCATAAACGCTTACTCGCAGCATTTTAGCTTTCAAATGGTTTGTCCCTTTCTGACATACGCTATTTTTCAAAGAGCAAAAGAGACAAAACACTCACTAACAGTGTTTTAGTTAGAGAGCGTTTATGAATAAGGGCTACCGCACACGGGCCACCGGCCACAACCACAAAACGCTGCCACCGGCATATTTCCTACAGTTTTGATACAATTTTTATGGACTCGCCGCACACGGTGCGCCGTTGGCCGCCACACACTACACGCCACACACTACAGGAAAGAAGCCGGTGGCCGCGTTTTGTGACTGTGGCCGGTGGCCCGTGTGCGGCGACACTTAGGCAGTTTATGTTGCCGATGGTTGTATAACATACCTTACCTATCGACTATCATCTAAGTAGTATCCAAGCAAGTTACATTCATGATGCATTAAGTGCCTTCAAAGTACGCCAAGAGCGATGAACACAGTTTGATTTATAAGTTCAGTTTTCTGTGTCCACGGAGTCTGTCAAGGGGTCAAAACGTCAGATGAAAATGGTAGATAAAAGAATGTCCAGAAACTTAGTTTTAATTTAAAATATTTAGTGATAACTTAACTGCTACGGAAAAGCTATGTTTGTGTGCTATAAATTCAGGGCCTTTCCTGAAAGAAGCCTTTTGAGACTCAAATCAAGGCAACTCCTTAACGATAAATCCAATAACTATAAATCGTTAAGTCCTCACATAAATTCCTGCTACCCACAGCAAGCTCCGTTTCTCCATCCTCTCCTTGATGAAGCTGGTGGTGATCACTGCTGGTTTCCACCGAGTCCGGGTGCTGGGCAAGCAGAACGCCGCGGCCAACTCTCGGGACGCCCCGGTCGTGGTAATGGCTCCTCATTCTTCGTTCTTCGACGCCATTGCCATCGTCTGCCTCGGTGCTCCTAGCGTGGTGGCAAAGGCTGATACAGCAAGGCTTCCCTTCATTGGACGTGCGTGGTTTAATGTTTAAGCATGTGTTGTTTTTGCTGTTGTTTTGATCCTGTGTTGTGTTTTCGAGAATTGTTTTTTAATTTGCTTTTTGTAGTGCAATCCCATTTTTTTTGTTTTTCTGGATTTTTTTGAGACAGGTTTGATCCTTCATGAAAACGTTGTTTCGATCCCTTAGTGTTTATTAAAATTTTATTAATCCCTTTCCAAGCTTTAAATCCCTTTCTAAATGTGCTTTTTGTAGATCCCACATTTCATTGATTTCTGATCGGTACCCTAGATTTTGTTGTGTTTTAACGTTGTATAGCTCTGATATTTGTTGTCCCAGCAGATTCTAATCCTTTCCGAAGCTTGTTTGTGATTTCGTTTTGTGCTCTTGTTTTGTCCTTTCTGTTGTGTGTGACCCTGATTTCACCTTGTAGATAGATGTGTTTTATTCACTTTATCTCCATAATTGTTTAATATTTCAAGGAGTTTCTAGAAGACTATTTGACATAAAGTTGCACTTTAGTTAAGTGGCTTTTCACGTTAGATAGCACTGAAATATGAACATGTAGTAACTAGCCTTTTAGCAGAAATTGCTACTTTGTTTACATTTGCATTACGAAACCTGCCCTGCTGTATATGCGTCATCCTTTTTTGATTCCTATCCTTTATTTAAGTTCGTTTCCTTGTCCTTCAACTTTTGTGTAGTTAGGTTCATTTTAATTAAATATTCATTAAATTTTTCGCAGGTTTTTCACATGATTTAGGTATCTCAAACATTTTTCTTTATTTTATTTATAATATACATAATGATAATTATTTCCATTTGTTTTCATCAATCATTCTAGTTTTGAGGTAAGTCGGCTTCTGTAGTTTACATAATTTTCTAATACAAAGCTTGTGGTAGAAAAGTTTTCGTGCTCGGTCGTTGCATGTCTAGATTGGGTCTAGCGTACCTAGAGGCACCTAGGTTACGTATTTAATGTCCCTACAGCATTGCAGATGTTTTGAGTTCATTGGTACTCAGTGGGAAAAATAAAATTGATAATTTAATACTCGAAGTGAGCTCTAAAAATACAGGTTTTATTTAATATATGTCTACAATAGCGTTCTTTGAAAATATTCTTTGGAATTTAGTAATTTTGTTTTCAGTGACTTGTTCGGAATAGTTGACGTGTACTTTGCGGCAACTTGCCTTTTCTTTGCTAGAAATAACATTAATAATTCACTACAATTATGCGTGACCAATGCATACGTAATACAACAACAATAAGCATATTACGATTAGAAAATAAAAAACAAAAATATTTTTCACTTTGTTTATACATATTCTGTACTGCCTCTGTACTGATATCTTCAGTGAGTTGAGAGGCCTTTGCCCAGCAATAGGACATTACAGGCTAATACTTTACTTAATATTCCATTTAAACGAGCACAGCCTTTTGAATAACTAGAAAGCTATGCCCAATTATAGGTAACCGAATTCTAACATAAACCTGTTCAGCCAATGTTTCATTTACTGTTATATCATCAAAAACGTTACATTCGGTACTGCGTTGTGTAACATGGCGTGCAGACTTTTACATCACAACATAACTTATTTTATAACTAAGGGCCGTAAACCTACCGACTACGAGTATTGCTCGGTTACTCAAATTAGGGATTGTACTTTTATGTATTGTTACGCAATATACTACTCGTACCAAAGCCCTTGGGCATAGTGGCAGTGAGAGCGCTTACTGTGTCGGAGGTTGCGCGTTCGATTCCCGCCCGGGAGTCAACAATATGTGAAGACATAGTTGTTGGCGACGACGTCTGGGTGTCAAATATTCTTATAAAGTATTTGTGTATGTGTAATAGTATAAGTGAGTTAGATTCCTTAATACAAGCTTATAGCTTACTTTGGGTCTAATTAACCGTGTGTGAATTTGTCCGAGCATATTATACTTATTATACTATTATTATATTATAATAGGTACGTAATTAAACATCTTAAAACCAATAAAAAGTTGGGTTTAAAAATAAGTTCCCAATCGTCAGAAAACCAAAAGAACAGCGATTCTCGAACATGTTGGTTCGAAAAGCAATTTTTTGACTGAATCCCTATTACCCCGGACAATTTAGACATTCGAGAGTGCATAAAGTCCCAACAAGCTGAAAATCAGGAAAATTGTTCAAAACATAATTATAAACAATGTGTAAAAGTTCCCCATCATTCCCGTGTATGGATTTTTTTTTATTCAAGGTCAAATGTCAAAAAAAAGTGTTTTTCGCGAATATCTGAAAAACGGTGCAATGTAGCAAAAAAAAGTGTATGATGAAATGAAAGCTTATAAAATTCTCTATAACTTTAATTCTATCCACTTTTTCCATATTCCAAACCGTTATTGAACTACACGCTCCAGAAATGTCAAAATTAAGGACCTCGGGCAGGTAACTATGGAGCCTGCCCCAATGCTCAACAGTGACATGACCCATGTCATTTGAAAGGTCTTGAAGAGTTGTACAAGTTACTCCTCGACAGTTATATCGAATTCGATGGCCAACTCGGTGTTTTCGACCACCGAAGAATTACCACTGGAGGTGCTGTGGAGCCTGGACGGAATGCTCAACAGTGACATGACTTACGCATTTGAAAGCTCTTACAAGTCACTTTTTGATAGTTATGTCGAAATCGACGCCAAACTCGGTGTTTTCGACCACCGAAGAAAAAACACTAGGTGTATGTGCAATAATGTGCAGTTGACCCTGATCGTATTGCTCAACAGTGACATGACTAATGTCATTTGAAAGCTCTTACAAGTCACTCCTTGACAGTTATATCGAAATCGATGACCAACTCAGTGTTTTCGACCACCGAAGTATCGACACTGATCGTATTGCTCAACAGTGACATGACACATATCATTTGAAAGCTCATAAAGAGTTGTATAAGTCACTCTTTGATAGTTATATCGAAATCGCCGTCCAACTTAGTGTTTTCGACCACCGAAGAATGGAGTTGGGCTATGCCATACCGAAGTATCGACGCTGATCCTAATGCTCAAAAGTGACATGACCTATGTCATTTGAAAGCTCTTGAAGAGTTGTACAAGTCACTCTTTGACACTTATATCGAAATCGACCGCCAACGCGGTGTTTTCGACCATCGAAATATCGACACTGGGTGTATGTGCAGTTAACCCTGATGGTATTGCTCAACAGTGACATGACCTATGTCATTTGAAAGCTCTTGAAGAGTTGTACAAGTCACTCCTTGACAGTTGTATCGAAATCGTTCGCCAAAGCGGTGTTTCAGAGCTTTCAAATGCGTAAGTCATGTCACTGTTGAGCATTCCGTCCAGGCTCCACAGCACCTCCAGTGGTAATTCTTCGGTGGTCGAAAACACCGAGTTGGCCATCGAATTCGATATAACTGTCGAGGAGTAACTTGTACAACTCTTCAAGACCTTTCAAATGACATGGGTCATGTCACTGTTGAGCATTGGGGCAGGCTCCATAGTTACCTGCCCGAGGTCCTTAATTTTGACATTTCTGGAGCGTGTAGTTCAATAACGGTTTGGAATATGGAAAAAGTGGATAGAATTAAAGTTATAGAGAATTTTATAAGCTTTCATTTCATCATACACTTTTTCTTGCTACATTGCACCGTTTTTCAGATATTCGCGAAAAACACTTTTTTTGACATTTGACCTTGAATAAAAAAAAATCCATACACGGGAATGATGGGGAACTTTTACACATTGTTTATAATTATGTTTTCAAAAATTTTCCTGATTTTCAGCTTGTTGGGACTTTATGCACTCTCACCCTCATTTTTTGGTTTAATTTGACCGGAGTATATATGCAGGATGTATGAATGAAATGTCCTCCACAATCCCACTCGAATATTCATCTTTATGATAAGTATTATCACACAGTCAACAACCGACACAAGTTCGATTCCGGAATATTGTTTAAATAAATAATAAGTATGACAGAGTCCTAAGTATGCTAACAATTTCATGGCCTGATTATACACTCTGTCATACTTGCATAACACTTACCAGCATCCCAAATTACAAATGTTATAATGCGACAAAGTACTAAAGTTTTCTCGGGCCGACTGTACCTCTAAAGCACGTGATGTAATAAAAAAACATGACATAACATTTGCTTGTCATACAAACACATACCTAACATATTTTTATTTGAGTAACGTTAACTGGTAATCAATATTTTGATAAGTTTAGAAAACATGGGCTGTGTTCAAATATTTGAAATTGATTGGAGGTAATGCGGAATTGTATTTGATGTACCTTCCGATATTCAATACTAGCCGCGCCCCGCGGATTCATCCGCGTTGCAGCCGTTCTCGCGGGAATTTTATGATAAAACTAGCTGCGCCCCGCAGTTTCACCCGCGTTGTACCCGTTCCCGCGGGAATTTCGGGATAAAAAATAGATGTTGTCCGATTCTCAGGCTTACCCGATAGGTATGTACACAAAATTTCATGAGAATCGGTCGAGCCGTTTCAGAGGAGTTCAACCACGGTACCCGTTCCCGCGGGAATTTCGGGATGAAAAATAGACGTTGGCCGATTCTCAGACCTACTCAATATGCTCACAAAATTTCATGAGAATCGGTCGAGCCGTTTCGGAGGAGTACGCGAACGAACACTGTGACACGAGAATTTTATATATAAGACTAGCTGCGCCCTGCGGTTTCACCCGCGTTGTACCGGGACCCGAAATTCCCACGGGACGAACGCGGGTAAAACCGAGGGGCGCTGCTAGTCACTATAATCATTTTTTTTTTGGATTGGCACAAAATGTGGTTAAATGTCGTCAATTTTCCAGCCGAAGACGATTGCTTCTGAAGAGGAAAAAGGTTTAAAGATAGGGTAAGAATGAAATAAAATTACTAAACCTTTTTCCTCTTCAGGAGCAATCGTCTTCGGTTGGAAAATTGACGACATTGGTCCACATTTTGTGCCAATCCAAAAAAATAGAGTATACATAGTTTAAAACAAAGTCGCTTTCCGCTGTCTGTCTGTCCCTATGTATGCTTAGATTTTTAAAACTACGCAACGGATTTTGATGCAGTTTTTAGTAGATAGAGTGATTCAAGAGGAAGATTTATAAGTATAAAAATTTCCGAAATCCCCAAGGGAACAGTCACAACGCGGGTAAAACCGCGGGGCGCTGCTAGTAATCATATGTTAATATGTGAATGAACGGATATTCATGCAAATTAATTCATTTATGTCTATTACGTATTATGTTAATTAATTATATAAACTCAATGATGCATATAACCTTAATAAATTGCAATTTGTCTCCCAAGCAACTGTCCAAAATTATACTGTTATGTACTTAAAAGGTTACATTCTTGCATATTATACGAATTATTAATGTAATATCTTAGGGTCGAGGTAATATAGCCCATATATCAAAAGTCAAAGTCGAATTTTCCTAAGATAGATGAGACCTTCCGATATTTGTATTGAATTAGTAGGTCAATGTGGTGCTTAATGCTCTTCACTGTACTGATATCATCAGTGAGCCTAGAGGCCTTTGTCCAGCAGTGGGACTTTACTAATTGTTAACTATTCTTTTTATAAAATTAGCCTTTGCCGAGCACTGGGACAGACTTAATTACTTTTTACCTTAAAAAAAAATAATGAACAATAACACAATATTTTACCTAATAGTGGAATTGAGGTGTAACATTGAAAGTTAATAAATAGTAAAGTTAAACAAAATATAGAACTTGTAAACTAGGAAGCATCATACAATTCACGCAGATTTAACCTCAAAATAGATTCACCGTTTTAATCTTTTTCTACGGAAATTATTTGCTTGTTTTTTGCGTGCGCTAATAACGAAGGTTGGCGTCGAGATGATTGCACGAATGTATTACTTAATTTGTGGCGTAAATGGAACACCTATGTGGCTGTAAAATAATCATTATTTTTATATTGTTTCTCATTGTAAATTTATTTTAAAGCTGGTTAGAGCTGTCAAAACGGTCATTTTGATTTGACAACCTTTAGTCACGGTTATTAAATGGTCTTTTGATTTGCTTGTTAAGGAATATCAAACGTTTTGTCTTCGTTTTTCTTTTCTCTCCCTCTCTCACTCTATCTCTTTATATCCTTATTTTTCTCCCTCTCTCTCCCCCCTCTCTCTTTCTCTCCCCTCTCTCTCTCTCTATCTCTTTCTCTTTCTTTCTTTATTGAAGTAGAAATGAAAGATAGAATGCGTAGTTCATTTTCCCTTTTCATATTAATGAAATTCATAATGAATAATAAGTATCAGTTATGGTTATGAGACGAGTAAACCCTATGGGATCATTTGTGTTGTTTTCCAAACCTCAAATATTAACCTTGATGTTTTAAAAAAAACACATTTCTCTAAAAATCCCGTTTGATATTTAAGTGAGCAAATCTGCAAACTATTAGTATGTAATTTGTATAGCATAGAATATTAATAGTGTATTAACCTTGGTTAGTTTCATGGTTGACCATCAATTATGTTGGCTAGTAAAAAATGGTTTAATGCTAGATTTCTGCATTAAACTCTAGTTTTTCCATTACCTATAAGAATTAAGACATACACTGACCGGGACTAACTAAAATGTAGATAAATCAATTTCGAAAAATTTAACCTAATCGAATGAATGTAGGTTGAATTGTTTGGTTTATTCGAGAGAAGACTTAATCAAGATATACAAATGTCAGCTTTAAACCAAACAGACACATACTACACTAATATAAAGAAGAAAATGTTGTTTTTTTGTTTGTTTATGGGCTAATCTCAGGAACTTTATGTCCGATTTGAATAATCTTTTTGTAATGGATAGCCACATTCAATGGGAAGGTTATAGGCTATTTTTCGTCCTGATAATCCCTCGGAACGGGTATAACGCGGGCAAAACCTGGAGGCACTGCTAGTAGTTTTATAAAGAGTATTTTGTTTACCTGTTTAACAAAATGTATGGGAAAAATAACGTAAGCGAACTGCGAAATTTTCAAATTAGCGCCATGTATGGATCGCGGGTGGAAGCACCGCGCAGAACAGCTAGTTTTATAGCAGCGCCTCGCGGTTTTACCCGCGTTGTGCCCGTTCCCGTAGGAATTCCGGGATGAAAAATAGCCTATAACCTTCCCGATGAATGTGACTATCCAGTATAAAAAGAATTTTTCAAATATGAACAGTAGTTCCTGAGAATAGCGCGTTCAAACAAACAAACTGCAGTTTTATAATATTAGTATAGATTGAAGAGTTTGACAATAATTTAACTTAGTTTATTAGTTAACCTTTTAACATACATACAAGGTTGAATAAAAAACTTAATCGCAAATATCGTGGCTTGTTTTGAGGTTGTAAATCAAAGGAATTTGATTAATGTTATTATGAAGATATGCAAATTACTAACTGTATATGGAAAGGTGTGGCTACGTAGATCTATGGGCATATAAAATATGGTAATAAATATTTGTTAGGGTTCTGTACCCAACGGGTAAAAACGGGACCCTATTACTGGGACTTCGCTGTCCGTCCGTCCGTCTTTCACCAGGCTGTATCTCAAGAACGGTGATAGCTAGACAGTTGAAATTTTCTCATATGATATATTTCTATTGCCGTTATAACAACAAATACTAAAAATGAAATAAAATAAATATTCAAGGGCTCCCATACAACAAACGTGATTTCTGCCGTTTTTAAAGCACGGAACCCTACGTGCGCGAGTCCGACTTGCACTTGGCCGGTTTTTAAATCGAAGTATGTCTGATATAGCTGATTAAAGAGGTACTGTATTCTTTTTGAGAGACGTTTGTCATGCAATGGTTAGGAGTCGTTTACTTAGACTAGACCAATGTTGAGTGGTCTGATATTTCTCATAGTGATTCTCTTTACACCGAGAAAAGGGCTCAACTACTTATCTATATATGGGTTTGAAAATAATATATAACCTTTTTTTTTATTTATACGAGTATCTATCCTAATATTATAAAGCTGCAGAGTTTGTTTGTTTGTTTGAACGCGCTAATCTCAGGAACTACTGGTCCGATTTGAAAAATTATTTTTGTAATGGATAGCCACATTCAACGGGAAGGTATAGGCTATTTTTCATCCCGGAGTTCCTACGGGAACGGGCACAACTCGGGTAAAACCGCGGGTGGTGCTAGTTATAAAATATTTTTTTTGTGTTTTGAAATATTTTTCTAACTTTTCATTTCTTTCTTTTTCCATAGAGCATTAAAACCGTTGATATGTTTCATCGGTAAAATGTCGTACTTGGCCGGTGGAATGGCGATCACGATTCGTGGCAAGCAGGCCAGTCGCAAGGAGGCGCCAATACTCGTGGTCGCACCTCACTCCTCCTTCCTTGACAGCTGTATTGTGTATGCCACCAAGATGTCGTCTGTCATCGTGAGGAAAGAAAGCATGGACAATTATGTTGGAAGTATGTTCTTTGTTTTGTTTTGGTGGTGGGACTGGTGGTGATGGTAGTAATTTTGGTGAGGGTATTTACTAATCTTTCTGATGTATTGCTATATATTTTTCTCATGGGGACATTAATGTTATAGTGTTATGTTAGGGACATGACTTCCCGCGGCTCCTAAAAATCTGATGAAATGAAATAAAAAATTATAATTGAAATTTCATACAATTTTGCCATTGCCAAATATTTGGTATTACAATAACATCCTTGTAATACGTGACTTAATTATTATTTGACAATGGCAAATTTGTAGACCACAAATTTGTAGACCACAAATTTGTAGACCACAAATTTATTAATTGTTTGAAATGCGATAATTATATTTGCATGTCATCATACACTTGTATGTCAAATAATAATTAAAATAAGTGGTATGTGCACTCGCCTGCCAAGACTGAGGTCCCAGGTTCAATTCCCAGGTCGAGCGAAAACATGTTTCCTACTTTTCAATCATAGCTCGGGTTTGAGATAACCAACCCGCATTAGGCAAGCGTGGTGATTATGCCTTACCCTCTTCACTCTACTGATATCTTCAGTGAGATGAGAGGCCTTTGCCCAGTAGTGGGACATTACAGGCTAATTTTACTTTTTTAGTTTGATCTTGCAGTCTGTTTACATTTTTTTGTTTCAAAACCCCGAAGGTTTCGTCTTGTCCCTAATGCGTGGAACGGTTTTACGAAACCGTTTCGACCTTGTATCGTTACAATGAATTCGGTTTGCAGTCCGACACTTGAAGGTTTAGTCAGAATCTGTATTTTAATATACTTATTAATGTTCTATTTGTTAGAGTTCTTGCTACTCAATGCTTTTACTTGAAAAGTGACATTTATAATAACCTTACAGGACTGCCTTAAAACGCTCTCTAACTAAAACACTGTTAGTGAGTGTTTTTGTTTCTTTTGCTCTTTGGAAAATAGCGTATGTCAGAAAGGGACAAAGCATTTGATAGCTAAAATGCTGCTAGTTAGCGTTTATTAATAAGGCCTTTAGTGTTTTTTGTTTGTTTGTTTGTACTTTATCAATGTGATATCTAATATTTTTTGTCTAAGACTTCAATGTTCTGACGCTCGCTGAAAAAATCTGGATATATCTTCTTAATCACAAGAGCAATCACAATCTCTTGTCGATGGAGTTCTTTCCACTTCTCTCTATCTTCTGTCATCCTCTTTAGCTGTTCGCACGAATGCTTCTTCTTTTAGTTGGTCTACATATTCTTATCCTTCCTGAATACATGTCTGAATAAATAAATAATATCTCTTTCAATCTAAACATAAAACTACAAATTAACATCCACAAATCGTCAATCGTTTAGTACCATGTCGTAATAAAGTTTTCTACCTCACAGACTCTGTGTCTGAATTGCATTAAAACGACATAGTTCTAACAGTGTTCTCTCTAAATATAAGGCATGGGACCTTTTCGTTCTATAGTAAAAGCTTACGAATACAAATCTAAAGAGTACTATAGAGTATACATTTGTGTTAAAATGCTTGAATAGGAGAAAATATGAATGGGAATGTTTGAATGAAACAATTGCAGTGAAGTTTTGAAGAGATAGTGTGGTTTTTTATAGAGGTCAATTGTGCTCGGTAGCACGTTTAATTGTCGGGACCGGTTGTTTAAATTGATATAAGTACCTTGTCTTATTGACGGTTTAATAGTCAATAGTAAATGTTAATGTGAGAGTTTGTTTTATGGTTCAAGGAACTAATAAATGACACATTTACTAGTAGCGTCCCGCGGTTTTACCCGCGTTGTGCCCGTTCGCGTAAGAAATTCGGGATGAAAAATAACCTATAACATTCCCGTTGAATGTGGCTATCTAGCACAAAAAGAATTATTCAAATCGGACTGGTAGTTCCCGAGATTAGCAAACATACAAACAAACAAACTTACAAATTTTACATTGAGACGGAGGCAAAAATAAAAATAAAACATTTTGTTATACTTACGGTATATATATTCATATGCAACTAGTAAAAAGCAGTTATTTTAATATTACAAGCAGACACTCCAAATTCATTTATATGTATAAGATGATTGATTGTCGGTGAAAGCATGAAACACGTAAAACATATCACAATGCTGTACGTTACGACCGGTTTTCTATAGTAAAACACGATTTAGAAATCATAGTTTACCTCAACAATGAGCAATAAAGATGATGAGATGATGTATATATCCGAGCAGCAATATACGTGAAATTGTGTTGCATGTGTTATACGAGTACCTATATTCATTCTAAAACACGATTTAGAAATAGACTTTAAAATATAGTTAAGACTGTTATACTTAGTTCTAAGGCTTCTTGACGCCTACATATCGTGTTAATGTAATACTGGTTCGATCCGGTTTATATACCTCCTCCTTTATTAACCTTCAATGCGATGCCTTCATGAGATACTGTATCTATATGTGCACAACTGTGGCATAGCAGTTGTTAAATGAGTGAACTCGGCTTAACAATCGAATTGGTTTATTCGTTATTTTTCAGCACCTTTATAATAAACTAGGAACGCCCCGTGTTGTACCCGTTCCCGTGGGAATTTCGGGATGAAAAATAGCCTATGACCCTCCCGTTGAATGGGTTATCCATTACAAAAATATTATTCAAATCTGATTGGTAGTTTCGGAGATAAGCCCGTTCAAACAAACAAAAAAAATCCAAAACATTTCTTCAGCTTTATTACCTATATTAGTATAGGCTAGTAGACTTTTGTCATATACTAGCAGTGCCCCGCGGTTTTACCCGCGTTGTGTCCATTCCTGTGGGAATTTCGGGATGAAAAATAGCCTATGTTACTCGTGGATAATGTAGCTTTCGAATGGTGAAAGATTTTTTAAAAACGGTCCAGTAGTTTTTGAGCCTATTCATTACAACCAAACAAACAAAGTTTTCCTCTTTATAATATTAGTGTAGATAGATAAATCTTTCACCGTATATAAGCACTCGTAATACATGACCTATGTATCTAACCAGAAATCCATAGGGATCTATTATAATTCACTAGCAGCGCCCCGCGGGTTTACCCGCGTTGTGCCCGTTCCCGTGGGAATTTCGGGAATTTTTTTACATAAAAACCTTCCTCTTGAATCACTCTACCTATTACAAAAAACCGCATCAAAATCCGTTGCGTAATTTTAAAGATTTAAGCATACAGACAGACAAACAGTGTGACAGACACGAAAAAGAGACGACTTTATTTTATACTATGTAGTGATATAAACACGTGAAATCGTAAACGGGACGGGTGTGCGTAGGCATTTTAACGGTACCGTAACTGAAACGGAACGTAACATAAATATAAATTAACAGTTATTTTATCAAATAACCGAACTGTGTTAAGGTTTATCGCGGCGTTGGGTACTCTCTCTTAAACTGAAGAGATGGGCTCTTGTCGATGGAGTTCTTTCCATGTTTAGGGTTCCGTACCCAAGGGGTAAAAACGGGGACCCTGTTACTGAGACTTTTCGGACGGACAGCGAAGTCTCAGTAACAGGGTCCCGTTTTACCCTTTGGGTACGGAATCCTAAAAATTGCTTGATTTAGTAAATTGGCGCCTCTGAGTACGATAGTAAGTCTGGCTGTATAACCTGCAAATACAATCGGCCCTTAGGACGGCATGTATAAGATATCTTAAATATATTTAGTACCTAAACTAAATATGTTTAAGACACAGACATTGTTCGTTCGACACTGTATATTATACTAGCAGCGCCCCGCGGTTTTACCCGCGTTGTGCCCGTTCCCGTAGGAAATCCGGGATAAAATGTAGCCTATAGCCTTCCTCGATAAATAGACTATCTAACAGTGAAAGAATTATTCAAATCGGTTCAGTAGTTTCTGAGATTAACGCGTTTAAACAAACAAACAAACAAACAAACAAAACAAACTCTTCAGCTTTATAATATTAGTATAGAATTGCACGAAATAGAACACTATAAGAAAGTAAGTTCTAGTAGGTTAGCGGCCAACCCTGGTGTCGGAGTTTTTAGACCGCCTAAAGGCCTCCGACATGGTCTAACGATTACAACAACCGGGACCGACAATTTTACGTGCCCTCCGAAGCACGGTAGCGCTCAGATAGAAATGCCACTAGCGCCACACATCCAGGCGTCGAGCTGCACGTTGCTGAAATCGCAATGAGCTTACATCGCTTAGTCAAAATAAATAAATAATATACCTGGACAAATTCACGCACGGTTAATTAGACTCAAAATAAGCTCTAAGCTCGGCCGAGAATCGGCCAACATCTATTTTTCATCCCGAAATTCCCGCGGGAACGGGTACAACGCGGGTGAAACCGCAGGGCGCAGCTAGTATTGTTATAAAGTATTTGTGTTCATCAAGTAATTATATTTCATATAAAGTATTTGTGTATATATATGTAGTAGTATCAGTTAAACTGATACTACTACATATACATACACAAATACTTTATATGAATATATAAAAAAAACGAACGCCATTAGTTTAAACATATTAAGGCGCATAATATAATGAAGAATGCCTGTGCAATCCGCTCTTAGTTGTAAAATATAATGCCCAACTTTTTCATTACGCGACTGTTGTGCTTACTAGTTAGCATTAAGTAGCAAACTTAGCTTTCTACCAATTATCAGTGCTTGGTTCATTTCCTTTGCGGTTGCTTACTCTTATCTTTATGTAACTTGCTTTATCATCATAAATTTAAGAGCAAGGCTCTTGTCCGTGAGTCCGATGCAGACTTCTCCATCTGTTCCTGTTCAGAGCAAGCTCCTTCACATGTTTAACTAACTTGTTGAATTTTGGGATAAAATGTATCCCATGTGTTATTCTGATGTATAACCTATATGACTGTAAAGTTTCATCCCAATCCGTTTAGTAGATAGTTTTTTCGTGAAAGAGCAACAAACATTCCATACCTACATCCATACCTACATACATCCTTCCTCACAAACTTTCACATTTATAATATTATATTAGTTATTAATATAATAACTTGATGTATCGGTGTTCCAGAGCTGATAAACTACACACAGCCTGTGTACGTGTGGCGGGATGACCCCAACTCCAGGCAGAACACCATTAAGGAGATCATAGAGAGAGCCACGTCTAAAGAGGATTGGCCGCAGGTAATTCAATTGAAACTACAGCTTTTAAGCAGTCGGTCTCGGTTACTTTCTACGGATAGTAGTCGTTACATGAGCCATGTCAGAGGCCTTTGGCGGCTCAATAACTCTGACACCAGGATTGGTCGGGTTGTCCATCCATTCGATGAAGAAGAAGAAGATTAGTAGTTCCTGAGATTACCCCGATTAAACTTTGTCTATCACTACATAGTATAAAACAAAGTCGCTTTCCGCTTTCCGCTGTCTGTCTGTCCCTATGTATGCTTATACGAGGGCGGGTCAATAAGTCCGTGACTTTTGCAATAAAAGACAGATTTTTTTATTAAAAATATATTTTATTTTTCAACGTAGTCTCCCTTGAGCTCTATACACTTTGTCCAACGCTTCTCCAATTTTTTTATCCCTTCCAAAAAATATGATTTGTCGAGGTCGTCAAAATAGGCCTTTGTTTGCGAGATGACTTCATTATTGGAGTCAAATCTTTTTCCACCAAGCCATTTCTTCAGGTTTGGGAACAAGAAGTAGTCGCTCGGAGCCAAATCTGGAGAATAGGGTGGATGAGGGAGCAATTCATAGCCCAATTCATGGATTTTGGCCATGGCAACTGCACATGTGTGCACCCTTGCATTGTCTTGGTGGAAAAGAACTTTTTTCTTGGCCAAATGAGGTCGGTTTCTTTTTAAATCGTCATTGAATCGGTCCAATAAGTTGGCATAATATTCCCCATTGATTGTTCTTCCCTTTTGAAGGTAGTCAATGTGGATTATCCCGCGTGCATCCCAAAAAACAGTCGCCATAACTTTATTGGCCGACAATCCCACCTTGGCCTTCTTTGGCGCCGATTCACCCTTGGAAACCCACTGTTTTGACTGTTGTTTGGTCTCTGGTGTGTTGTGATGGATCCACGTTTCGTCCACGGTTACAAAACGGCGCAAAAACTCCTCCATATTACGATTAAACAATGCTAAACCTTCCTGTGAAGTTGTTACACGATTGCGTTTGTGGTCGACTGTGAGCAAACGCGGCACCCATCTTGCGGACAGCTTTCTCATGCCTAAGTGATCATTCAAAATTGAAACCACTGAGCCATGCGAGATCCCTACTTCTTCCACAATCTCTCGCACTTTCAATCTTCGGTCGGCCAACACCATATCGTGAATTTTTTCAAATGTTTTGGGTGTAGAGACCTCAACTGGGCGTCCAGGACGCTCGGCATCTTTAGTGCTTGTACGGCCACAACGAAATTCAGTAAACCACTTTTTTACCATGGAAATCGATGGTGCAGAGTCCCCATAGTATTTATCAAGCTTTGCCTTGGTCTCGGTAATGGTTTTTTTTCGCAAGAAATAATGCTTAATAAGCACACGAAATTCACTTTTGTCCATTTTCTCGTCAAATTAGTGAGTAGTCTGATAAAGATAGCTGTAAAACACAAACTAACTGACGCAGCAAGTTCAAATTTTCAGAGGAGTCAACTGACAGATGCCTGTTGACGGGACCAGTATTATTGTTTCAGTAAAGAGGTCGGAAATTCAAAAAGTCACGGACTTATTGACCCGCCCTCGTATCTTTAAAACTACGCAACGGATTTAAAAGCGGTTTTTTAATAGATACAGTGGTTCAAGATGAAGGTTTATATGTATAAAGATTCCCGAAATTCCCCCGGAAACGTGCACAACGCGGGTAAAACCGCGGGGCGCTGCTAGAAGATTATAAATGTTGGTAACAGTATTGCAAGTCATACGATATTCAATGATTTGCGAAACTAAAATAGAATTCCGTGACATTGGTCGTGGATGCGGTCCTTGATTTATTTTCACGCGTATATTTTTACTAACACAAGCCCGGCACAGTGGCATGTGAGAGCTGTGTCCGAGCTTACTGTGTCGGGGGTTCCGGGTTCGATTCCCGCCCGGAGTCAACTATATGGGCAGACAGGCAAAGTCATCTGGGTGTCAATTGTATATTCATATAAAGTATTTGTATCTATTATTTAAGCTAGTTAGATTCTGTAATACAAGATAAGAGCTTAGTTTGGGTCTAATTAACCGTGTGTGAATTTGTCCGGCTATATTTGTATACATAATGTACTAGCAGCGCCCCGTGGTTACCCGCGATGTGCCGGTTCCCATGGGAATTTAGGGATGAAAAATAGTCTATAACCTTCCCGTTGAATGCAGCTATTACAAAAATAATTATTCAAATCTGACTGATAATTCCCGAGATTACCTCGAACATGGAAACAAACAAAATTAAAAATTTTACCTCTTTATAATATTCTTCTTACAAATACAAATACAAATACAAATACAAAATTTATTGATACAAAAAATGTTTTAACCTAATACAGTTTCACACATGTAACCTACTCCAGTATAACATCAATTAAGTTATTACAATATAAGTTCCCTATCCTCTAAACTAGCGGTAGCTGTATCTTAGAGGATATAGTTCATTAGTTTAATCAACTTAGATTATATTAATGGTACATATTATGGAGCGTTTTATACATTTCAACAGACACTTAATATTGGATTATTTATGAATAAATAAGTTTTACTAACATAATAAATTTTCAGTGTTGGCATAGTTCAAAGTTTTTAAATAATTAAACAAAATAAGTTTACATTTTGAATGAGTCAGCTGTTGTATATTTGGAATAATCTTGGCTATTTTATTATAGACTACAGGACCAAGGAAATAAGAAAATCGATGTGAATACATAGTTCTACATAAAGGAACTTTAAAAATTCTATCTTTACGTCGTGCTTTTGATTTTTGGCTATTTACGAAAGAAAGTTTGTGATATTCTAAAATAAGAGCTGACACATATAATTGTCTCACAGTAAGGACTGACATAGAATCGTACAATTGCACAGTAGGAAACAAGTATGGTCTAAAGTTGATGACCTTTAAGAGGGCACGTTGAGCACGTTCAAGAATTATTAAATTAGTTTTTGCACTGCCACCCCAACAAGTAATACAATAAGATATGACTGATTCACAGAGAGACAAATATGTACTCCTAATTTGATTTGCATCACATATGTAACGTAAAGTTTTGAAAATGTAGATTAATTTTCTGATTCTGGATGTTAAACTAATAATATGAGCTTTAAAGTTTAATTTATTATCTATGTTAATTCCTAGGTATTTTACAGACGACGTGGAAGTTACAATCGGACAGTTGCATAATATGTCATCTGAACTACAACGATGAATTTTAATATTATAATAATTTTGTAAGGGTTGACCATCACTTCTAATACTAAAAGTCATATAATTAGTTTTGGACAGATTTAGAGTCAGGAGGTTTTGATCGAGCCATTTCACCACTTTTTTTAATCCCATATTCGCGAATCTAAAAACATCATCCCAGGATTTACCTCTAAACAATAAAACTGTATCATCCGCATATGTAATTATACTGCCATTTGCTAAGAGTAAGTTACAGAGATCATTAATATATGCAAGAAATAGTGTTGGTCCCAAAACGCTTCCTTGCGGAACACCAAAAGTAATGTTTTGCATAGTAGAACTTGTATAGTCTCCAACCTGTACCATTTGCTTTCGATTACTAAGATAATCCGTGAGAATATTGAGTTGATTACCACGAATTCCGAAATTATGTAGCTTCTTAATAAGGATGGGTATTGAGACGGTATCGAAAGCTTTAGAGAGATCTAAAAATATTGCAATGCTTTTTTCATTCGAATCAACCGTGAACATTAAATAATCAATTAATTTAGACACTGCGTTTCTCGTTGAGATCTTATTCCGGAATCCAAATTGATTTTTAGATAGCCTGCTTTCCAAATAAGTTTTAAGTCTAGTGTTAATTGCTTTTTCAATAATTTTAGATAACGTAGTCAGAAGGGATATAGGCCTGTAATTTGTAATTCGAGTTTTTTCACCACTTTTGTAAATAGGTATGACTTTAGATATTTTTAAAGGTTCTGGAAAAGTTCCAGATTCAAAACAAGCATTGCATATTATTGAAATTGGTAGTCCAAGAGAGTTTATACCAATTTTAAAAATCTTAGTAGGTAATCCATCCCAACCACTACTGAACGTATTTTTTAATGATTTTATGATGCCCTTTATTTCGTCACAATCAGTTGGTAAGAGAACAAAAGAGTTAGCAGTACTCGGTAAATTTACATTGCAGAGGTCGTGTTCACTACAATTTAAGTTTTGCAAAATCACTTTCGCTAAGTTAGACCCCACATTAGCAAAATACTCATTGATGTAGTTCAGTGAAGCAGTAGGATTATCTTTAATTGCAATTAGTTCAGGTGTATCGCCTTTTTTATTGCTAAAATTACAAACATCCTTTATAATTTCCCACTGTTTTCTAATATTAAACTTATATTTTTGCATTTCTTGTTTATAAAATAAGTACTTTAATTTTTTTAAAATTTTGTTGCAGGTATTTCTGTATCTTAAATATGAAATTTTCAGCATAACGTTTTCCGGGTCCTTTCTGAGTTTTAAATGTAGTCTATCTCTGTTCTTAATACATCTTAACAAGCCTGTTGTAATCCATGGCTTGATATGTTTTTTTGCCTTTGCTTTAATTATGCTCGTATTGCGCTGTATTAAATCCTGTAATAAACTGGTAAATGTGTAAATGGCTGAAGTGACATCTTTATCCTTTAATAATTCATGCCAATCTATTGTGGCCAACTCTTCAGAAACACTACTATAATTAATTTTTGATATAAATTTTGGTTTATTGATATTTCTTTTTGGAGCCTTGTCTATCGATAAAATTACACAATTATGATCAGTTATAGTGGACTCAAGTAGAAAAGTGTTAATAAGTGCAGGGCACTTAGCAAAAGAATGATCCAAACAACTGTTTTCCCTAGTAGCTAGATTATGTGTTGGAAAAAGGCTGTGAATGGCAAAGAGATCAAGGTAAGATGATGATATATTGTTAAAATTATTATCCTTAATGTCAATATTCATATCACCCATTAGTATTACTTGCGAGAATCCTTTGTAGTCACATAGAATATTATTTAATGAAGATAAAAAGTTATCAATATTTCGAAAACAGGGGGGCCTATATACACAAATAATGGCGAGCTCTTTTTTATAGGTTATAACAATACAGTTAAACTCCAAATTCTTACCAGGTTCACAAAATTGCACGTCATAAGATTTATTAACGTAAACCACCACACCTGAATTTTGATTTATTTGATTTGTTGTAGCAAAACTATTATAACCATCCAGATTTGGAATATTATATCCCTTGGAAAGCCAACATTCAGTAAAAACAATTATGTCTGTCTTAAAGTGAAATTTAGAAGAATAAACAATATAATTATCAAAATTACAGTTTAAGCTACGGATATTCTGCATAACAATGTTTAGGTTCGTATTAATATTAAGGTATGTTTCAATACATTCAGGATCTTCAAGGCGACGAACTAATCCAGTATTAATATTACTACTATCGATATCAGCAATCAGATAATTTGTTGTATCCATTAAGTTGAAAATTAGAAAACAATAAAACATTGGTCAATTACAATTGGAAAATTTACGATATCAGTGCTAGGCTGTCGTGATTACGTACATACACAGCCGGGCTCTTTTCATCTTTTCTAGTAAAGATGCGACCGTCTTTAATCCACACAAATCTATAATTCATGTCTTTCGCTTTTTTTCTTGCCGCAGCATGTAAAATCTTATTTGCAGGACTAAGATGCTCCGCCAGGTAGATTGGTACTTGCTTTCCTCCATAGCCAAGGTGTTGCGAATTTAGTTTAAGATCCTTTTGTTTGTTAAATTTCACCGTAGCTGCTAGCATACTGTCACGTATTTTTCGATTCTTAAGTTTAACGATAATTGATCGTGGGCGGTCTGATTCTTTGGACTGTTTAGCTACTCGCGAGACTTGTAAGATGTCCTCTTGAGATATATCGCATTTCACTGTATAAGCTATTTGTTGTATTACACTAGGTAAATTCTCCGATTGCGCTTCCGGAACTCCATTGATTTCAAGATTGCATTCTCTCAAGTATTGTTCCATGGATCTCTTATCGTGTCAATGGCCTTCAAACTTTTCCTGTCCAGTATTTAGCTGACAGAAGGGCAGCATCTATAATATTAGTACATATAGATATATGAAAGTGTTGTTTCCAGATCCTCATCTTCCCGGAGGGCACGTGCACGAACCGCTCGTGCCTGATCACGTTCAAGTCGGGCGGGTTCTACCCCGGCGTGCCGGTGCAGCCCGTCACCATCCGCTACCCCAACGAGCGCGACACCGTCACCTGGACCTGGGAGGGGCCTGGCGCGTCCGTACACTACTATATCTATTTTTATTTATTTGATAAGATATGGCAGCGTACCGCGGTGTTACCCGCGTTGTACCCGCAGCAATTTCGCGATAAAAAGCTTATGTCCTTTCTCAGGCTCTGGACTAACTGTGTACCAAATTTCATTGAAATCGGATCAGCAGTTTTGGCGTGAAACCGTAACAGACAGACAGACAGAGTTACTTTCGCATTTAATATATTAGTTAAGATTTTTACTGGACTGATTTAAATAAAAATGTCATAAGAAATCCATAATGGTAGAAAAATTGTAGCGTAAAAGGCTGCAGAAGCGAGAGCTATGCAAACTGTAAAATATCCTTTCACAGGCAAGATGATTCACATGGAACAGGGTGACCATGCCAAACACTGCCTGAGACTTTGCCCTATTTTACCTAAAGTGAAAAAAAAAATTCTTCGTAAATTAACCACATTCATCGAAAATTATAGTTATAGTAAACTTGAGAGGTGACAAGGGACACCCGGACGGAACGAAGTTTATTTATTATCAAGAAAAATAATCGTCGCGGCACCACACTGTTAATGCGAAATAGAAAGACGAAACGAAAATATCTAGCTTGCTTTCTATAAGAGAGTGTCTCTCTCTGGCGTGCGCATGTTTCTCTGTCTGTCTCTCTCTAACGCAAAAAGTGTCATTACAACTTTCCCGTCTAGCCCCCTTTCGCAACGCGCGATATGGAACTTCGTTCCAATAATTATATTATATACTTGGTATACAATGAGTCTGGTCACCGGTGTCGGAGACTTAAATATGGGGATTTTTATCGACAAATCACTATCCCGATTTTCTCTTGGCCTCTCCATACTAAAATGGCAGCCATTTTGTTTTTTTTACTTTGCAGCTCAGACGCCTACACTGATTTAATCATTGCTATCGATGTAGACGTCTTAGGAAGACGAAAGAGGTGTCATTTGAAAGCTAACAATGAAGACAATCAATTTATGATACATTTTATTCAATATCTTTTTCACAAATTAACATAACAATATTAACAAAATAAAAATCGTATTTATTTATTGCATTTTTTTTAGTTTTGAAAATTTTCATGAAAACTAACGTGTCAAGCTATTTTTTTTAAATTGTATTCTCATAGTACATGATATTTCCATTAAGATAAATCTTACATCAAGGTCCTAAGTTAAATAGTTTCGAAGCTATGATGATTGGAAAAAGGTAGTTTTTCTAACTATGGGATGGGAAAAGGCAAAAAAAAAACAAAGTAAAACCATTAATTATCATTTATTAATTTAATATCATCTAAATCGTGGCTGTAGTACCTAATTTAGATGATATTAAATTAATAAATGATAATTAATGGTTTTACTTTGTTTTTTGCCTTTTCCCATCCCATAGTTAGAAAAACTACCTTTTTCCAATCATCATAGCTTCGAAACTATTTAACTTAGGACCTTGATGTAAGATTTATCTTAATGGAAATATCATGTACTATGAGAATACAATTTAAAAAAATTAGCTTGACACGTTAGTTTTCATGAAAATTTTCAAAAACTAAAAAAAATGCTATAAATAAATACGATTTTTATTTTGTTGATATTGTTATGTTAATTTGTGAAAAAGATATTGAATAAAATGTATCATAAATTGATTGTCTTTATTGTTAGCTTTCAAATGACACCTCTTTCGTCTTCCTAAGACGTCTACATCGATAGCAATGATTAAATCAGTGTAGGCGTCTGAGCTGCAAAGTAAAAAAAACAAAATGGCTGCCATTTTAGTATGGAGAGGCCAAGAGAAAATCGGGATAGTGATTTGTCGATAAAAATCCCCATATTTAACCCCCCTTAAGTCTCCGACACCGGTGACCAGACTCATTGTATAAAAGTTTGGCGTCTTAAATAAAAAATAAAAAAAACTTTTGATATACTAAGCAATGAACCCAAATATGATTTAGATAGTGATAAATGTTAATGGGATTAGTTTTTGTTTATTTTCATAAACCAAACTGGTCACCCTAATTAGAAAGGGATGCAAGGCTCTCTAAGACTTCCTTGTCATGGACGTTTTTTTCGACAAGTCCGCAGTCCAGTTTGAATATAAAGTCCTTGGTGCTGAGCCAAATTCGCCAATCACAACGCATTGACACTGACAAAATCTTTTCATAATGGGTTAAAATACAGTATAATTATCTTATATATAAAATTCTCGTGTCACAGTGTTCGTTCGCGTACTCCTCCGAAACGGCTCGACCGATTCTCATGAAATTTTGTGAGCATATTGAGTAGGTCTGAGAATCGGCCAACATCTATTTTTTATCCCGAAATTCCCGCGGGAACGGGTACAACGCGGGTGAAACCGCGGGGCGCAGCTAGTTATAATATAATATTAAATATAATATAATAATAAACCCGGACAAATTCACACACGGTTAATTCGACCTAAAGTTAGCTCTAAGCTTGTGTTATGGAATCTAACTCACTGATACTACTACATATACCCAGATACTTTATATATTTCACTGATGCCACTGTGCCAAAGGGCTTGTCATGTAATATACTTTATATATTACATGACAAGCCCGTTGGCACAGTGGCAGTGAGAGCGCTTACTGTGTCGGGGGTTGCGGGTTCGATTCCCGCCCGGAGTCAACAATATGTGCAGATTATATATTCTTATAAAGTATTTGTGTATGTATAAGTAGTAGTATCAGTGAATTAGATTCCATAACACAAGCTTAGAGCTTACTTTGGGTCTAATTAACCGTGTGTGAATTTGTCCAGTATATTTTATTTTATTGATATATAATTGAAACCCAGACGTCGTCGCTAACAATATATGTCTTCACTATGTCAAATCGAAATCGCTCAAACTTTCATTCATTCATTTCAGTCATTTCCGTATCTATTCCAGATTGAAGCTCCTCTGGCTGACCCTGACCCAAGTGCACAGTTCCTGTGAGATCGAATTCCTGCCAGTTTACTATCCCAGCGAGGAGGAGAAGAGAGACCCCAAGCTGTACGCGAGGAACGTCAGGGATGTTATGGCCAAGTGAGTGAACAACAAGCTTACTTCTATGTAGATTTATTGATTATTATAAGTACTTAAATATATATAGTTCCCTTTTCAATTTTAAGAGATTTTATTTCTGCTTAACTTGGGATACAAGGGATAGGGGCTACGAAGTGCTACGGGGAGATAGTACGAGGAACAGAGCTAAATTACAAACGAAATCTACACAATTTATACAGTTATTCAATAATTTGTGGAGATACACTTAACCTGAAGTTTACGGCGATTTCTCAGTGTTAAAATATTTAAAAAACGTATACGCAGATCATAACTGCACCTATGACAAATACCAGGGGAGACAAATGCTAAACGCCGAGTGAATGCACGCTGTATGTTCTCTATTCGTTTAGAGTGTGAGGAGTACAAAGGATTCTAAACTACTGATGCATATTCTAAGAGCCTAATTCATAAATACTTATAAACAGCATTTTAGCTATCAAATGGTTTGTCCCTTTCTGACATACGCTATTTTCCGAAGAGCAAAAGAGACAAAACACTATTTAACAGTGTTTTGGTTAGAGCGTTTATGTATAAGGCGGCAAGTGACTCCGTACTAGATTATTGAATACTAGCCGCACCCCGCGGTGTTACCTGCGTTGTACCCGTTACCGCGGGAATTTCGGGATAAAATGAATTCCATGTTTTATTCTGATATATAACCTACATTACTGTAAAGTAGGGCTCATTGACATTACTTTAAAGTAGGGCTCATTGGCTCACTGATCAAATAGCGGCTCATTGAAACGAGAAGAAGAAGAAGAAGACTGTAAAGTTTCATTCAAATCCGTTCAGTGGTTTTTGCGTGAAAGAGCAACAAACTTACATCCATACATCCATCCCCACAAACTTTCGCATTTATAACATTAGTAGGAAGACAATACGTATATGTATACGTAGTACTTCGTAGTACCTATTCCTTGTAGAATATTCAGAATATTCCCTTTAGCATATCTGTACCTTTTGGTAGTACTGTAGCATACTATAGCGTTGAGTCCCGGTTGAATGTTTGTTCGTGTGCGGTGCAGCGCGCTGCGGCTGCCGGTGCTGGACTACACGTACGACGACTGCCGCGTGCAGTCGCGCGCGCGCGCGCTGCGCCTGCCCGCCGCCACGCGCCTGCGCGACGTGCAGCGCGCCAGGGACCTGCTCGGGTAAAAGACAACACTTCTTTATGTCTAATTTATGTATTATATATTTATGTTATCCATGGTCTGTTGAAAAAGCATGGTGCATTTTTTATTTCCGCAGACTGCAGACATCTTATTTCCATTTTTTTTAAATGTTGGCATAATTGTTTTCGGAATAATATGTGCTATTTTGCATTGTTGGTTTGATTGTAATGCGAGTTGTGTTTTGGCACTACTGCAATGCATATTGCTCTAAGAAATATTTTGGTTTGAATTTCGTGTCCATAATAATATAGAGTTATTTACCGGGCTTTTCATGTTTACTGTGAAATTTTGAGTAATATAATATACTAGCAGCGCCCCGCGGTTTTACCCGCGTTGTGCCCGTTCCCGTAGGAAATCCGGGATAAAATGTAGCCTATAGCCTTCCTCGATAAATAGACTATCTAACAGTGAAAGAATTATTCAAATCGGTTCAGTAGTTTCTGAGATTAGCGCGTTTAAACAAACAAACAAACAAAACAAACTCTTCAGCTTTATAATATTAGTATAGATTATAAATTATCCAAGTGTTTTCACCGAAATCCGAAATGGTGGTACTGCCCGAAGCCTATAAGTCTAGGAAATTGGTTTAATTTATATTAGAGACTTTTTTGGCTAGCCAGCGACTGCTTGCGCTAACCTAAACGTCATTTTGGACTCTGTAACTCTGGAAATAATAGCGATATAAAAAAAACGGATTTTAGTCTTTTAACACGGGATAAAAAGATGAGGTAATAGAAAGAATAAAAAAGTGAAATACCGTATTGTACTGTGCAGACTGGAGCGGTCGCAGCTGGAGCTGCACGTGGCGGCGGGCGGGCTGGCGCCGGACGCGCGCTGGCTCGACCAGGCCGCCTTCTGCGCGCGCCTCGGCCTGCCGCGCGACGCCACCGCCGCCGCACTCTTCGACATCTTCCAGCAGGTAAAGCGCATTGGAACGCAGAAATGAAGGTTGGATGGACTGGAAATGGGATTGCAAAGAGGTGGACATCTGTCATAACAAGCGGTAAACAAGTTAACAGCGGCAGCCGTGGCTCGCCGCCCACTGAATGGGCCTTACGGAGGGGTAGCGGTGTGCAGCGCCTTCCCTCACGTGAGTGGCGGCGGCGCGGGCGCGCCTGCGGCCCGCCGCCCCGGGCCGTGTCCGCCTCTCTGGGCCAATCAATTATTATTCTTATGTTATTTCATCTTGTTCTATTCTTATGTTATTTCATCTTGTTCTATTCTTATGTTATTTCGTGTTATTCTATTGCTATAACGTCACTCCGTCACGTTCTCTTGTTCCAGCGGTCGACCGGTCTGGTACACTTCCCCGACTACCTGTTGTGCGCGGTTTTCCTCTCCCTGCTCCACGCGCCGCTCTCACAAGTGTTGTCTTACGCGTTCAAGGTATGTATTACTACTGCTAGTATATCAGCGCCCCGCGGTTTTATCCCCATTGTGCTGGTGATATCTTCAGTGGAATGAGAGCCCTTTGCCCAGCAGTGGGACATTACAGGCTGATACTTCATTACCAAATTCCTGACCAATAAATAAAATAAAAAAGAATCATTAAAATCTGTCCAGCCGTTTTCGAATTATAAATGGTGTAACTAACACTACTTTCTTTTACATATAATTATATAGATTACCAGCAGCGCCCCGCGGTTTTACGCGCGTTGTGCCCGTTCCGTTACACATTGTATTTTATTATTATAAACATGATCCGTAAACTTAGTTTCAGTCCAAAATAAGTAGCGTTGGCTTCAACGTTAGGAACCGTTGTGTATCGCAGGATGGACTGGAAAGTAGCAAAGCGCTTCTTAACTGAACAAGTTAGTTTATGAATTGTTTTGTTGTGTGCAGCTGTTCGACACGAGCCGCTCGGGCCGCGTGTCGATGAGTGCGTTCGAGGAGATCGCGACGCGCTGCCTCGGGATGTGCCGCGAGGAGGCGCAGAACACCTTCCGCGACGCAGACGTGGACGAGCACCTCTACATCACCTACGGTAACACACCACACGTATTCAGAACTCATTCATTCATTCGTTCGTTCGTTCGTTCGTTAGTTAGTTCGTTCGTTCGTTCATTCATTCATACATACATACATTCATTCATTCATTCATTCATTCATACATTCATTTATACATTCATTTATACATTCATTCATACATTCATTCATTCATTCATTCATTCATACATTCATTTATACATTCATTTATACATTCATTCATACATAAATTCATACATTCATTCATTCATTTCGAGTAGGTCAGTGGCTAAGCCTGGTATCGGAGGAGAGAACGCCTCAAAGTGAAGACATGGTCTTAAAATTGAAACGACCGGGACCGACGGCTTAACGTGCCCTCCGAAGCATGGCAGCGCTCAGATAGAAATGACACTATCGGATCACTACTTCGGATGAAAATTAGAGGTTAGGGTTAGGGGGTAAACCTCTGTTAGGGGTTGAATATCGCATTCTTTATGAGTGCTATCTAAAATCATGATAGGAAGCCCTGTACCTTTCAAGTTTCTAGGTACATTCGTTTTGGCTGTGCTTTAATATATAAGCGCTTGACGCAGTGAGCTGAGTTTGCGTACAAGCGACATTGAACACTTAAACAAGTGACATAACGTCTACATTCGAGCAAGTGTCTTTAAAACGATATAACAACAATTCAATAATGGCCACGATATTACGACAACGGTGCTCGGACATTTTTTGAGTGTAATCAGATTGTGACTCTTTCAATTACCTTAACTATTGAGTAAGGGTTCTAAGTAAGTCATTGGACTTACATAGATTATTCATTAATTTATTTATATAATTATGTTTCCAGATGAATTCATTAGTTTCGCTCAAAAGAAACCGGAACTGGCGTTCATATTCACCACGGATGGTGCTTATAAAGCGAAGGCGCAGTGAGGATCGCCGGTTCACATTCCGACAGTCTGCAGCGAAGTGCCGTGATTTCAACAACATTGTCCACCAATCGACAGTTTGTTGACAACAACAATTCGTAAATGTTGTCAACAATTCATTATTTTACAATCAACTTCTTTCTGGTCAGTAACAAAAATGTGTCACCAATTTGAGTTTATTGTTTTCAACAATCCTTAATTGTATATCCTATGTCTATGTCAACAACAAAAAATGCGTTTTTGAGTTTGTCGGTGTCAACAACAATTGACTATCCGTATGTGTTGTTGACAACTGCGGTTTTAAGTTAGCAATGAATAACTAATGCAACTCAACAATTTGCTTTTATTGTTGTCTACAATCATTTTTGTACATTGTTTGTTGTCAATTAATACTCATCTCTTATATTTTTTAAGCCAGCGTTTTTTTTAACAACAATCAATTCTCTCCCTTACGAGAATTGCCCGAATAGTACAACTGAAAATAATAATTGACTACTTGTCAACAAGCACCTGCTTTTCAATAGTCTGGTCTAGACTTTTTACATAGTTGAAAGTATAGCGATGTTTTATAGACGAGCTTAACAAAATGTATCTTCTATCTACGCAAAATGAGGTAATTATTGCAATTTTTGTTGTCAACTATAGCAACATTTAAACAGTGCTAACAGTACTTAGTTGTCTTATAATTTGACGGTTTCTTTCTAGATTATTCTTGTTAAAATCAATAATATTTCTTAACACGTCACGACGCTATGATATCATTCCATTGAAGAGATTCTTACTTCTAGTTGACAGAAAAAGTATTAATTATTTTGAATTACAATGTGATTTAAATATGTGATTATTTTTAATTGTTTTATTTATTTTAATATTGATCGTTATTTTAGTTTTAAATATAATTTATGCAGGTTACTAGATTGATGGCTCAGACACGGTATGTGAATCAAAAGTGTGTGTTAATTAGAGTTTAAAGCATTTTCTTATAAATTAGTTAGTAATAGAGGCTTATGAAATTCAATTATTTAATGTATCGAATTGATGTCGTCTCAAAAATCGATAGGTATTTAGCTTCAATTGAATTAGCAGTGCGTCAAGTGACAACTGGGCGCGGTGAGATTGTTGTCAACTATGTTGTAATTTTTTTATGCAACAACGTTGTTCAAATTAGTTCAACAATATAGAACAATTTTTTTTATTGATAACTCAAGTCATTTGTATATTATGTTAAGATGTTAGCGTAATAAGGCCCATCGCAGACGACAGACTTTTTGTGCGATCGAGTCTGCGGCGCACAAAAATTCGGTCGCGGATTGTCGCGGATTTTTGCGCGTCGTGTGCGTTACTGCATATAATTACATAGGTTCTATTTTCACAGACTAAAAAGTGCGTCACGGATAGTCTGTCGTCTGCGATGGGCCTTATGCTTACAGGTATACTCTGTAATATTTTACATATATTTTAAACGTTTTACTTATAGTACTTTTAAAACAGCAAACTATAAAATACTCTTGTTAAAATAGATGTATCCGAGAAACTCAAGTTCATCTCAATTAAAAGGATCGTGCACGAAAAATAATGCCATCTAGTGGCCGAAATAGGAACTTAGTATATCTTTGACACAAAGATACTTAAATATCAGGAGATTATACACGCATTCTGTTAACTATTGCTTGTCCTTTATCGTAAAGTAAATGCATAATTTAATCATTGATCAGTCCATCGGTATAGGTGTTTATTCCGATCTGTCACCCTGTTTTGTCCCCCTGGGGTGACAGATCGGCCAAAACAGTTCGATCTGTCCCCTGTTACCGGTGAGGGGACAATTTGAACTTTATTTCACCTTCTTAATATTTTTTCTGTGCCCCTATTGGTATTAGGGGGACAGATTATTTTTTTTAATTTCTGTTTGTCCGCCATAGAATATAAATATTGTTAAAATCATTTTAATTTAATTATTTGAAATGAAATTTGAAAAGTCATTTTAATAAAAGGTTGCATTACTTTTAAGAACATAATTAAAATAATAATAAAACAGATTAAACATTAATGAGGTGAATAAAGTTCGAATTGTCCCCTCACACCGGTAACAGGGGTCAGATCAAACTGTTTTGTCCGATCTGTCAACCCAGGGGGACAAAACAGGGTGGCAGTTCGGAATAATTCGGTTTAATTAGGACAGTGTGACGTTAGTTTTACGAGGCGATAATCGTAAACAATAATTTTATCGACATGGTAAAAACCAACTTTGGTTCGTGCACGTTTCCCGATATGTATAAATAAATACGTAGAAATTGAACAAACTGTATGGATTTTTAGTGTTTGTAAGTTTTCAGCTTTTTATGTGACTTTTATAGGACTAAATATAAGTGTAACTTAAGTAGTACATAAACAAAGTTTTCCGATTTTGTGCCGATTACTTTTCGAGATTACTCCTCCATCAAACGGGTTTTGTATGTTTTTAATTGAAACTTAAATATATGAAATATGTAGGACATCTTTACTTTCTTGAGTTAAGTATTGTTGAATGTGCAAAATGAGATGTAACCTTGTCAAAGTAGAAAAAATGCCAGTTCTTCAGTCAATTGCTCTAGGGGGTTATTCACCTACTTTGACAGGGTTGCATTTCATTTACGCACTGAAAAGAAATTGTTATTTATTAAGTAGGTAAACCTACCAATATTATAATGATAGTGGATTGTAGTATTTGTTATTTTAAGTTTCGTGTATAATTGGGGCACCTTGTTGACTGCAACGTGGTCGTTGTCATATGCCGTTGACGGCAACATTTGCCGTTCGCCTTACTGTTGCCCCTCGTGTATAAGAAGCTTTAGTTCTGCGAATATGCTAGCGTAACGTAACTTGAATATTTCTTACTTTATTTAAAAAAATGTATATTTTGAGACATGATTTATTTTTGTTTGGACGAGAACTTAACCAACTTATTTACAAGCCTTCCATAGATACTTCCATAGCAGGATATGGGATACCTAATTGTTCTCATATATATAGAGAGTGTTTTTTAACATGTTATGCAAAATGGGTTAGAGATATCTAATAGATAATTTTTTGAGAAACATAAAATTTAAATAATAAAAATGACCTTACTCATAATTTTTGCCAAACGTGAGTCGGAAATGACAATGTGTACTCCTGTGGTTATAAAAACTAACTATGCTTCCAAAACAATTATTTGTTGTTTACTTATATTTACGCGAGCATATTAAAACTTTGTCCTCGATTTAGTTTAGTTCCATTTACTTATTTAATTTAAATAAAACAGCGATTCACTTGAACATGTTATTTTATTTGCCTGAATATATTTTGAATACTTTCTCTGCATTATAACCAATGTCTATACTATACGTCAACATCATTTGGTACATTAGCAACCAATCGAGGAAGCTAGAATTTTTTCCGACGGTGTGCATCATCTTCATATTCATAATGCTGTCCATTTTCAAGATTATTTTTTCCATTGCTCCAACTAATACTGCTACATCATAACCAGGACATTCATCGTCAAATATACGAACAAATTTTAAAGAATCGTTAATCCTGTATTGCGCACTGTATATCGACTGCGTTATAAGCCTTTTAGACATTGTTATTACGGATGCCTGCCCCACCCCTTGTCGCCTCGCGTCGGAGGTATTCACGTTCACATTCTCAATATATCTGTTTTTTAATTTCTGTATGATATTTGTTAAAGAGTTTAAGTCTTGTATGTTTAATCCGAAATCATCGTCTTTTTCATTTGGCATGTAGTTGTCATCGAATAAGAACCGTGCAACAGTGCCTTCTAGACTTGTGTTGGTCGCTGTTCTGATGATTTGTTCTAGATTACTGGCGTGGCCCAAAGGTATTTCACCGTTTCTCGATTTCAATGTTGTATCTGTAACGGTATTCATTGCGTATTACGTATAGTTAACAATTTAGTAATTATAAGTATTTCGTTTGCTTGAATGTAACAGCCTCCGTGGTCTTGTGGTTTGAGCGCTCGGCTCGCAATCCGGAGGTTCCGGATTCGATTGGTGGGGACAATATCTCACAAAAATCTCTTTGTGAGACTGCCCTCAGTTTGGTTAAGGCATTGCAGGCTGAATCACCTGATTGCCCGAAAAGTAAGACGATTCCATGCTTCGGAGGGCACGTTAAGCCGTCGGTCCTGGTTAATTTCTACGGATAGTAGTCGTTACATGAGTCATGTCAGAGGCCTTTGGCGGCTCAATAACTCTGACATCAGGATTGGTCCGGTTGACCATCCACTCGATGAAGAAGAAGAAGCTTGAATGTGCTCTATTATCCATTGCGGTATCAGAACTTAACGTTCGAATAATCTTTAGTACTATGCCAGCAATGTAAACTATTTACACATAATATTTCGGCTCGCAATTTGTTTCGTTTTTGCGCATATTGCTGCGACACCGGCCCCGTCCCCTTTTCACATCTCCCTTTAGTTTTTAGTGGTCTATTTATAATACTAGCTTTTTATAATGAGAAATTCGAGATAAAACATAGCGTGTCCTCCCGCGGGAACATTACACAATCAAGCTGGCAATTCGGGATTAAACACAGCGTCTTTTATTTATTTATTTATTTAAAACACAGCGTCTTCCCGCGAGTATATACACAATAGCGATGGAAATTCGGAATAAAACCTAGCGTGTCTACTGTGAGTATTAGGCATAGCTGATCGCTCGTGTATACCCTACACCCGACCCGCGCGACGATAACCAATTTTTTTAGGTATGTTTTTCATACATTGGGCTACATTATTGCACTTTGAGTAAAGAGTTTTGAGTTCAGTAGAGATCCTTATTTATTCTTAAAATAATACCTTGCCTATGTCCATACCTAAAGTGAACCTACCTATATGCAAATTAGTGTAGGGCCACATCTGCGGAACGTACGGCGCCGAACCTTCCGCTCTATGACACATCCGTCGAAATTACGCCGCGTACTGATGTGTCTTATATAACTTGAAATACACTACGAGCGTATTTAGCGGAAGGTTCGGCGCCGTACGTTCCGCAGATGTGGCCCTACACTTAGCCTTTACAAACTTAGAAACAAAGTTAGAAACTTCACCTCTTTATAATATTACTTAGTATAAGTAGATTAAAATGTGTGTATCGTGGTAGTAGTAAGTATGTAGTAAGTACTTACATGAGATACACGAGATACATGTAAAACATAAACAAACTAACGTAATGAGATGCATACTTTCACTAACTAAGGTGATAAGGAAAACAAAACTACTTGAACATTTAAAACTAGTCATTAAAGCGGTATTAATAAAATACTTATATCATTTATGGCCAACTAGCAGCGCCCCGCGGATTTACCCGCGTTGTGCCCGTTCCCGTGGGAATTTCGTATATTTAAACCTTCTTGCATCACTAAAATCTATTAAAAAACCGCATCAAAATCCGTTGCGTAGTTTTAAAGATCTAAGCATACATAGGGACAGACAGACAGACAGCGGAAAGCGACTTTGTTTTATACTATGTAGTGAACATTTCACGGTTCCTACATTGCTCCGTGTGGAAAATTATACAATGACATGCCAGGTGGCACAGTGGCAGATTTAGCTATCTATCTAAAGCGTGGAACAGCTAGTATTCTTATAAAGTATCAGTCACACCCTGAGGTTTTTAATAATAATATAAGAAATAATGAGGATGTGGCGACTACAGAAAGTAACTATAGTACCCATTGTTGTATCCACTACCGGGGTAATTCCCCAGCAGTTATCTCAATCTCTTTCTCTGCTCGATCTACCTACATTCACATATATACAACTTCAAAAATCAACAATATTAAACACTTGCAGAATCGGTTGCAAGTTCCTTCAGATAGATACAAATAAATCAATAATTTGATCTTCTTAAAAACATTATTTAAAAAAAAATGATTTCCACTGCCATCACTTGGCTTTGGCCCGTGATGTGCAGTTAATTACCAGCTTTTTCTGGCTGAGAGCATAAAATATACAACTACAATAATAATGTACCCGGACAAATTCTCACACGGTTAATTAGACCCAAAGTAAGCTCTAAAAGCTTGTGTTATGGAATCTAACTCATGAATGATACTACTACATAAACATATACATACACAAATACTTTATAAGAATATATAATTGACACGTCATCGTCGTCGTCGTCGCCAACAATTATGTCTTCACATTTTGTTGACTCCGGGCGGGGATCGAACCCGCAACCCCCGACACAGTAAGCGCTCTCACTGCCATTGTGCCAACGCCAACAAATTGCCAACGTTTTACCAGCATTGTGCGCGTTTCCGTGGGAATATCGGGATAGTAAAATAGCCTTTCCACTCCGCCCTCTTGAATGTTATTCAATACAAAAATAATTACTCGAATCGGACTGGTAGCTCTCAAGATAAAAATTACTTTGACCTCTTAATCATCACTAAATAGCATAAAACAAAGTACATACATCATCATTCATACATACATCCATCATCACAAACTTTCGCATGTACTAGCGGCACCCCGCGGTTTTACCTGCGTTGTGCCCGTTTCCGGTGGGAATTTCGGGATGGACAAATTAACCCTATAACTTTCCCGTTGAATGTTGCTATCCATTACAAAAAGGATTATGCAATTCGGATTGGCAGTTTCAGACATTAGCGCATTTAAATAATAAACTCTTCAAATTTATTATATTTTATTAGTTTAGTAGGAATACATAAGAATAGGACACAAGAAAATAATATTATTCTAACCTCAGCCCGATTACTGACATGTATATTTTTTAAAATCTGAAACTGCTGCACTGCATTCGATTGCAACGCAAGCCGCGGTGTCGCCTGCAGTTTCAGTCTGCGGCCCGACTGGGCAAAGCACCTTAAGTTATTGAAAATAAAATAAAATCTGTTAACAAATACATTTGTTAATAATAAAATGTATTTATTCACGAAGATTTTATTGCCATTTCCATGTACCTAATCTAAAATGATCCTAACACTGCTGGGCCTAAAAGTGTACACATAGCTAATATTTTCCACTGTTACCATACATCACTTATATTTACGTAGTTAACCGATGGCATAAAAGGAGGAGGTCGTCGGATTTTTTATGTTCTATCCTTTGTACAACATGCGACCCTTTTCGTCGTCTGTGATTCCTGCTGTGGCGACCAGCTTTTTTGGAAGGTATCGTTTGGGCAAACGGTTCTTCACGCGGAACGCTTTGTCCATCCGAACAGCGACGTACCACGAATATTGTAAGTCCGTGTGAAGCTTTACAACGCGCTCATGATAAAGTATGTATTTATTTGTTGTTTTATTCCATTCATCACTGAAAATTTAGTCAACATTAATTAAAGAAAGTTTAGCCATTGCTGAACAGGACGCTGGGAAAAGGTCACACATTTCTGAAGATCACTACAGTGAGGAGTCGGCGTAACCACTGCGCTTGCTTAATGTAGATTGGTGACCTTTAACCAAGAATTGTACCCGTGACCCCAGGCAACAATGATTATAAGTATTGGTGTTATAGTAGATGTCTTGATATTGTTTCATATTTTAGACTGACGCACTCGGGCTCATGTAAATACAAAATTAATTATTGAGGTAGGAAACAATATTATGAAAATAAGTAGATATTACACATTGAGTACGTTAGTACATATAACTCAATGATATAACATGAAAAAATTAGCAAGCTATTATTTTTTATTAGCAGTCATTGTCGTCCTAACCAAATGTGTATGCTTTTTCTCTTTTTAGGTGAATCCTAAACGGCGGTGAGGTCATGTTTGAGAAACTGCTTAATCGAAAAACCGAAAAGTGAAAAAACTTGCAAGATTTAGTTACAAACATACACTTTGAGAGGGTTCAAAATTAGGCTCAGTCTAGGCTATGCTTAGCTCATTCGTGATTCTCATACGTTATACAAATTCATAAAAAAAAATTCACGTAGCCGACTCCTATTACTCCAAAAACTTACTGGTCGAATACAGAATACCTCCTTTTTTAAGTCGGTTAAAACGTCATGGGAGGTAAGTAAGTCGAACGAAACCGAGGTAAGGGGAGGACTTAAACCAGAATAAAAACGTACTCAAATGCGACTCGCGATAAAAACAGTTTATAAAGGCAGTAAACCACTCACTTTTTATTTCAATCGGGAATTGCGGTTCAGAATTCAGTAATCTCTATATACTCGTATGTATAAAAATCAATGCCACTTCTCGTTGTAATGTTATAACTCAAGAACCGGCTCACCTGTCCAAACCAAATGTTTAGGCTTTGTTCGGCCTATTTATTAGATGGTTTATGTGAAGTTTGCACAAAATCGGTCGAGCGGTTCTTAAATTCCCACGGGAACGGGCACAACGCGGGCAAAACCGCGGCGCGCAACTAGTAACTAATAATAATTGTTTGACACGTGCCCAAGTGGCAGGATAATCTTAGTTATGTGTGTCAGTCTAATTAATGTCAACGCGCCGCGAATTCTATTATTGGCTATGTATGGGTACTTCCATCACGTGGAACACCTCTCCTCGCATCCAGCGTAAGATCCAATATCATCAGTCTACCCGGGACCACGAGAGGAGAGGTGCAATCCTTTCAAAACATCGTGAAATGAGAAGGGAGGTTAAGTCGGTTTACGGTCTACATGTGTCCAAAACCGGTAGGTACTTTTTTAATGTGAATAAAGATTTATTATTATTTATTATTATAATAATTAGATAAAATAAAGGAAAATGTTTCGTATAAAGATTCTAAAGGCTCCGACAAAATTTATATACATAGTTGGAAATGATTTCGTCGGATTCACCGATTTTTTTATGATCATGGAGTAAGTTCCTACTGTATACCAAGTAACTATATATCGTTCACTTACTGTTTATATTTCGTTAACATAATTCCATAAATGTACAAAATTCGTAATTTAGTCGCTTTGATGTGACTTTTTAGCAATCCCATTCGATATGGCGTATCTATTACTTGATTCAATTTATCCTTCTCCAAATTTGTAATATGATACCTAAAAGAAAATAAGTATATTAGATCAGGGTAGATAGTTTAGAAACAAATAAAAATAGTACCCATTGTAAAAGGAGGAGAATATAATAAGTAATAGAGAGGAAACATAACTTAAGGGCGATCGGAGGTCGGGACGGGGAAGGGGTTAGTTTTTAAGGGTGAAAAACGGGTTTTCTCGATTTCCAGCATAACTACAAGTCATAGGAAAGTATATAGATTGTATCCACACTTTTTTTTAACATAACCACGAAATTTATGTAAACAATTCAAAATAACAATTGTTTTATTTTATTTTCCAAAAAAAATCTATTTTTTAAAAAGCTGATATATTGACGGGAGAATTTTCGATTGAAAATTAGGGTTATTTTTCGATATTAAGTAAAAAAAGGCAACAAAAAACACGATTCCGCGACACGCCATTGAAGTGCAAACAGTGTCAGCGGGATTGTTTTGGTTATAATTGTGTTTTTTGGTTTATTTACGGATTTTTTTCCTTTCATTATATTTTCCTCCTTTTCCAATGGAATTCATCCTAATTTATTTTTGCACTTTTATCATTTTTAAAGGCCCTGCTATATATCCTGTACGACTAACATCACTACATAGTATAAAATAAAGTCGTCTCTTTTTCGTGTCTGTCACACTGTTTGTCTGTCTGTATGCTTAAATCTTTAAAATTACGCAACGGATTTTGATGCGGTTTTTTGTAATAGGTAGAGTGATTCAAGAGGAAGGTTTTTATGTAAAAAAAATTCCCGAAATTCCCACGGGAACGGGCACAACACGGGTAAAACCGCGGGGCGCTGCTAGTAATAAATACACCCAGAAGGCCAACGACAACGAACGTGCTTAAATAGAAGACTTATACATGTATAAGTCTTACTTACTTATACATGCAAATCTCTACTGGCATTAATTCGACACCTTTCGAAAGTTGTGTAACGCGAACCTATGTGTGCGTGCATTTGTTTTAGCGCGTAAGTTGTATTTAACTTTCTGAGTGTATTTATTTGTGTAATATCGTAATCAAAGTAAATGAATTCTTAGATATCAGACAGATAGACCTGGCCATATAAATTGTTTGGAGCATCAAATCCAAAGTCTTGAGTCGTGTAGCAATATAATATGATCCTTTTTTATTTATAGGTTTCTTCTTTATACCCATCCCGTTCAATGATATTTGCCGTCTTTGGCTAATCCTGATGTCATCATCGCTCATCACTTTTGCGTATTCTTGAAATTGCCGCATTAGTTTCGTCTTATCCATTTTGGCTATGTCGAATGATACATTTCCGTAGTCGAGGTTTGATTTAGGTGCAAGCGTTTTTTGAAAGCTAGCTGCAAATAGATCGTTTATATCTTCTACGGATGATATCAAAGTGGATTCTTCATTGCCAACAGTTAAGGTGTGTGAACAAATAACAGTAGAGAGCACCTGTCGAAATGTACCTATTAAAGTTTAATTGCCTTACAAAGGTTTAAGGTCTTAACAAAGGTAAATATGAAAATATACTTATTCCTATGAAAAACTAGAAGTATTCACCGTCGTTGTAACATACCTGTTCCCATGGTAAAAAGTATCCTGTGATATTTCAGGACTAATCTATTTCTTTGGTAAGATTAATCCAGATCCGATACATAGTTTATGTGTGAACAACATCCAAGCATCCATACATCCTCATAAACTTTCGCATTTATAATATGAGTAAGATAAGTAAGTAAAGTATGAGCCTGTAATGTCCCACTGTTGGGCAAAGGCCCCTCGTCTCACTGAAGATATCAGTACAGTGAGGAGGTTTCAGGCGTAATCACCACGCTTGCCTAATGCGGGTTGGTGATCTCAAACCCGAGCCATGTTTTGAAAAGTAGGAAACATGTTTTCGCTCGACCTGGGAATTGAACCCGGGACCTCAGTCTTGGCAGACGGGTGCATATACCACTAGACCACCGAGGCGTGAGTAAGATAAGACTTACCAAAAAATGGACAAGACACCCCTCACAATTCTCCATTATAACTATTTTATTTCAATAAACTCTTATTTAATGTTCGCTGAAAGCATAATATTAAGACTGGGTGTGTAACGCCCCTTAATACCATACTACACTATAATGATTAATGCAGCTGAACTGTTTGTGTTTTGTTTGTCTGAATGCGCAAATCTCAGATTTACCAATCCGATAATACCTAATATTAATTTTTGTAATGAATAGCCACATTAAACGGAAAGGTTATGTTTTATCCCAACATTTCTCAATGGGCTTCTTCAACAGGCACAATGCGGGTAAAACCACGAGGCTGTGCTAGTTAACTATTCGTACCATGTACATCTTCTTATATATAAAATTCTCGTGTCACAGTGTTCGTTCGCGTACTCCTCCGAAACGGCTCGACCGATTCTCATGAAATTTTGTGAGCATATTGAGTAGGTCTGAGAATCGGCCAACGTCTATTTTTCATCCCGAAATTCCCGCGGGAACGGGTACAACGCGGGTGAAACCGCGGGGCGCAGCTAGTACTTATATACATCTTCAAATATATAAAATTCTCGTGTCACGTTGTGCGTAATTGAACTCCTCTGAAACGGCTCGACCGATTCTCCTGTAATTTTGTGTGCATATCGGGTAGGCCTGAGAATCGGACAACATCTATTTTTCATCCCGAAATTCCCGCGGGAACGGGTACCGTGGTTGAACTCCTCTGAAACGGCTCGACCGATTCTCATGAAATTTTGTGTACATATCGGGTAGGCCTGAGAATCGGACATCGTCTATTTTTCATCCCGAAATTTCCGCGGGAACGGGTACAATGCGGGTGAAACCGCGGGGCGCAGCTAGTTTTCATATACAATTCTTCAATTCTTTACGTAACTAGGTATTTTGAAAGAGCAATTTCTGAATTTTCAATTGTTTTTTCACTATTAATCGTGTTTAATGATCCTTGTAGTTTGATCGATAACAAAGAACATGAAAGAGGTGGTCGTGGTCGTGGATCGTGGATCGACGGTATGAATCTATGGTGTATGTTTATTCTTCAGTGGATTATTCATTCGACGTTCTAGAAACGATCGATCGATGCGAATTCTTTTTTTCCACTAAGCATCGAATGATCCCGTTAAAGATCCCGCTAACTGAAATATCCGGACTGGATATGTGGCCAAACTCACCATTTATTTGAGTGATTGTAATCGAATGCTGATTGTGCAGTAATAGATCAGATCGGTGATCGATGTTGCTCAATAAGGCTAAAAGTGCCGAAACCATCTAGGGTAAACTAATCAGTAACTAGCCACTGTCTATAACTGGCCACTAGGTATTTTATCGATTGGAAACATAAGAACCTATCCCCTATTTGTCATGTATATTTCATAATAGTTTAACTTTTAGGGTTCCGTACCCAAAGGGTAAAAACGGGACCCTATTACTGTGACTTCGCTGTCCGTCCATCCGTCCGTTGTCAGCAGGCTGTATCTCAAGAACGGTAATAGCTGGACCGTTGAAATTTTCACAAATGATGTATTTCTATTGCCGCTATAACACAAATACGGTAAAACGAATATACAAGGGGGCTCCCATAGAACAAACATGACTTTTGGGGATTATATTGGTGATAATTGCTTTGTGTATGTGAAAAGATTGATACTTCCTGTTTAGCATGTAAATTATAAAAATCGTTAATTAAATTTTAATAAAATCATTTATTTTTCATCTTATTAGTTATTAGGCCACCTATGCCAGTTACTAAACTTTTACCTATTAGTGTGCAAAGGCCTCTCATCTCACTGAAGATATCAGTACAGTGAGGAGGATTAGGCGTAATCACCACGCTTGCCAAATGCGTGTTGGTGATCTCAAATTAGAGCCATGTTAACATTATTATATAGATAGTAAGACTAAACTAAGGCTTATTTCGGTGGCCAGTTACTAATCGCTAGTTACTTAAATAAGTGGCCAGTTACTGGTAAACATTGATGTATTTTTATTTTGTTAAGTTTTATATAAAACTAGCTGCGCCCTGCGGTTTCACCCGCGTTGTACCCGTTCCCGCGGGAATTTTGGGATGAAAAATAGATGTTGGCCGATTCTCAGACCTACTCAATATGCTCACAAAATTTCATGAGAATCGGTCGAGCCGTTTCGGAGGAGTACGCGAACGAACACTGTGACACGAGAATTTTATATATAAGAAGATAATGTTTTATCTTACATTAGCAGCGCCCCGCGGTTTTACCCGCGTTGTACCCGTTCCCGTGGGAATTTCGGGAATTTTTATACATATAAACCTTCCTCTTGAATCACTCTACCTATTACAAAAAACCGCATCAAAATCCGTTGCGTAATTTTAAAGATTTAAGCATACAGACAAACAAACAGACAAAAGTAGCGACTTTGTTTTATACTATGTAGTGATTTAAAACCCTGAATGACATAAAAATATACATAGTATTATATAGTATTGCAATAAATAAAATAAAATGATTTATTTTAACATAATTCAAGTGTTCAAGTTGTGAAAGTGCTTAAGTGGCTAATTACTGGTCAGTTTAACCTACTTACAATCAGTTCCAATAACCCTTCCCACCTCTCAAAATGCTTTATTTCATTACAAAAACATTTCTAATCGTAGGAAATCTATCCTAACTAATCATATGTTATTATATAAATGCGAAAGTAACTCTGTCTGTTACGCTTTGACGCCAAAACTACTGAACCGATTTGAATGAAATTTGGTACACAGTTAGTCCAGAGCCTGAGAAAGGACATACGCTACTTTTTATCGTAAAATTCCCGCGGGAACGGGTACAAAGCGGGTGAAACCGCGGGTCTATAGTATCTATATAAAAGTGAAAGTTCACATAATGAAATCTCAGAAAATACAAGTGCCTCAAATTGTGTATTGGGGTTTCTATTGACGTGCTCGCTAAGACGAGATTTCAAATGCAACCACGAACAGGGTGAAAGGGCCACCCCTGTTTCTCCCGAAACGAAGCGAGGGCGGGCCGGTAGTAATTAAAAAAGTATTGGTAAATCGAGTTTATTTATATATATTCGAAGTCCCCTTTCTGTAGGTATACTAGGTTGATGGATCGGATCACGTCTTTGATGTCCACTTCGTATTGAACCACCGTCTCATACGTTTGAAGTGTATCGTGTAATAAATCAGTGTCGGTATACTTGTCTTCTGCAGCGAATTTAAAATGCTGGAATGGAAAGTAGAGTGTAACATCGCAGGCTATTATAGTTCAGTCAGTGTATAGACTGACAACAGTTGTCGTATTTCAAATAACAAAAACTGGTGGAACCAACATTGGCGGAGAACTGAAGATGAGATAAAGTTTTAAGAATCACCACCGATCCCGTATGTGCTAAAAAGTTATTCGGGGTCAAAGGTCAAAATTTGAGGTTTTTTAGATTTTCTCGAAAACTGTAAGTTTTTTAGAAAAAAACTCAGGACAAAGTTATAGACCTTAAAATTGTCCACAAAAATGATCTACAATTTTTTTTCTTAAGAGTGTCCATTTCTGAAATATCGCGATTCTAAGTCACATTATACATGATACACGGTGGTCGGTCGTCGGTGGTGTCAGGTTGCATCCCACGTATTACTTTAAAGTAAGTGAAGTTCCTATAACTTTGAACTGAAATAGATCAGGATCAAACTAACCCAGGCGCCCCGAGTGAAGAACTCACCTCATCATCGTATATGAAGTTGTGCATTTCATTCTTAAGTTTTCGCAATCGGCTGAACATGTAGCCAAGCTTGTATCTCATGTCCGTATTGATTTTATTTTTTTGAGCTACCGCTTCAGCTACCAAATGCCTGAAACGTGATGTGGTAAGCCAGCCTAGAGTTAACGCGAATTTATCTTTAAATTTTTCAATAATGTTTTATATATTGTAATGGTATTCCTATTTTTTACCGACTTTACGCCCGAAAGAGGAGATTATCAATTCGACTGAAGTTTTTATATTTATATAAATTTATCCCTTTGTGTATATAATATTAGTAATATTAGTTTTTAAATAAAAGTTAAAGTTGGTCGATATTTTTATGTTTCAATAAACAATTATGAAACTTAATTTGTCTAAGGGCCGACACTGCGTTAGCGTGCGCACGCCGCGGTTTCATACAAAAGTGAACCTTCGCGGGCGCTCGCGGCATGCGCCTGCCGCGTGTGGCTTCATACAAAAGTGGACCGCCGCGTGCGCCCGCCACGTGCGCATGGCCTTTATAGACAAAATGTCTAATGGCCCATACAGACTCTCCACGAGGCGATACGAGGGAACGCGAGTTCGAGAGTGTGGACTGTGCGCTCGTGTCTCCTCGTCTCCCCTCGCCTCGCCTCGCTGTCGCTCCGCTTTGTGTCGGTTTTTCGGACGCGAGTCAAAGGACGCGAGGGGGTGAGGCGAGGGAATCAACCACACTCTCGCGCTCGCTCACTTGCTGTTAACTGCTGTAGAGTATGGACGCGTGCGTTTTGTTATGATGGAGTGGAGTAACGATTTGTGTACGACTTTTATGGAATTATATCAAATGGAACCAATAATTTGGAATCCAAAAAATCCATATCACAAGGATAAAAATAAAGTGAATGACGCGTGGGATCGGATAAGCAAAGAATTGAATATACCTATACGGGAGTTAAAAACTAAAAAAATATCATTAATGGCGACTTTTAGAGGGCACTTGAGAAAAAAAAAAAGCTTCTATTAAATCCGGCGCCGGTATAAATGATGTTTATAAACCCATATGGTTTCTATACGAACTAATGGAAAGCTTTTTGAGTGACATCAATGAATGTTTGCCTACAATGAACACGGAGAGAGAGGTAAGTAAAATGAAACATATTTTGCTTGAATTATGTAGGTATTCTAGTTTATTTATTTATTTATTTATTTAATCATGCAATCAATTTACACTCTCTTATTGCTAAGATAGGTAATGAACCCTGTAATATGGCTGTAATGTTTTATGTATTATTTTATATTATATATCAGCTTAAACTGTCCCACTGCTGGCCAAAGGCCTTTTGTCACAATTCGAGGCGCGAGAGTATATTTTATTAGTTTATTTTAACAATTATTTTTATATCTATTGCACATATGAATTTGTACAGAAAAATGAAGTAAACTCTTCTCTTATCTGAGTTGCATTTAATGTTGCTCTGCGTGGTATTCGATTCAGATGCTGCAGGGCACCGTCATTATGAACTTCATTTCTCCAAGAACCAGGTTGAACTAAAATCCCATTATCATCAAAAATATCCACTGTACATGCAGGAGTATATAACGTAGTAGATGTTTCACTTCTTCTAAGGAAGTTGTGCAGCAAAATGCATGTCATTGTTATTATTGATGCTTTGTTAGGATCTAACAATATAGGTTTTCTGAAAATTCTAAATTTTGACGACAATATTCCAAAAACATTCTCTACTACTACACGTGCAGCTGATAATCGTTGGTTAAAAATTCGTTTTTGCGAGCCAGTAGTGTGATTGCCTGGGTATGGTTTCATTATATGAGTATCTAGAGCAAATGCGCCATCTGCTATAAATACATAAGGCACATTTTTATCTGAACCTGGAAGTGGAGATGGTGTTGGCAAGTTAAGGTTATTTGAGCTAATTTTTTGCCACAATAAAGAATTTCTAAACACTCCGCCATCGCTGATTCGGCCCTGGCTTCCAATGTCAGCGAAAATAAAGCGATAATTACTATCAACTAATGCCAAAAGAACAATACTGAAAGTATTTTTGTAGTTATAATATTCAGATGCAGATCCAATAGGGCATTGCAAAACTATGTGCTTGCCGTCAATTGCTCCAAGACAGTGAGGAAATTTTGTTCTAAATCCTTTTTCTATATCTAACCACTCCTGGGCACTAGACGGGATCTGAAACAAACATAATAAATATTTAAAATTATAAAATACTCTTATAATAAATTACGTAATTATTATTCTATTTGCATTTCAGGGGAACAATTCACAAGCTGTTGGAATTGAAGAAGAATCAAGTATGAATGAAGAATCTCCAATGCCACAATCTCCAATGCCGCAATCTCCAATTGCTTCAACTAGTCAACAATCGTTTCCACCACAGCATCCGCGTAGACGACCAAAAGGTTCTGAATACCTCATCAATGAAGCTAGCAAGCAGATGAAAGATACATTTAATACTTTAAATAGTGTTTTAAAAGATCAAAGAACAATAGAAGACGAGTGCGAGTTATACTGCAAGTTACTTGCAAAAAAATTACGAACGCTACCTGAAAACGAACGTGTTATTTTCATGTACGAGATAGACGGCATGTTTATAAACCGTTTACGTAATATTAGTAGCCCATCACCTAATTATTCTGTATCTCATTACATCCCAGAACGACCTACTTCTTCTCAATCTTTTTACTCTGAACCTTTACATAATCAAATGAGAATCTCAAAACGGCCTAATTCAACTTGCACATCATATTCAGACTCAGCTGTACCGAACAAAATGGTACGAAATCAAAACATGTCGCCTCAACTTACATATCCTTCAGTGTCAGCTCCAGATCATTGCCCAATCGGCAGTTCACAATCAATGTCACAACAACCTGTTTCTTCTCAGTCAACTTACTCTGATCCTGCCAGACATACTCCAAAACAACAAAATACTGCTCGAATGCCATCACCTAAGCCGACTATAATTGTACCGAATCATACTATGTCGCTACAAAATACGTATCCGCCTGTTTTGCACATTCCCGATCCAAATCTTAATTCAGTCGACAACTCACAATCAGTTACGATTTTGTCCGATCAAATAATAGTTTCACCGGTCAGAGATTTCATTCACAATTTTAATTACAATGACGAATAATGTTTTTGGTACGTGTAATGGAAAAATATCTATTTGTATGATTGAAATGATTACTTTTGTAAAGATTATTTTAATTGTAATAAAACAATTTACCTTTATTTCGTCTTTTAATGCTTCGTTAATTGCAGCACAAACTTCTGGTATTATTGTTGAAATCAGCTGACTCGAAACTTTAAATAAAAAATGTAGACTTTTGTAGTTATCGCCAGTAGCCAAAAACCTTAATGTAATGGCAAGTCGTACTTTGGGTGGTATAGCGTGTCTTAGTTGAGTATCTTGCTTGGCGATAATAGGTGCAACTTTGTTCAATAAGTATTCAAAATCGAAGAAAGACATGCGCACAAAATTTTCAAATTCACCAGATGATTCGGAAAGTAATTCTGTAATTTGTTTGTCCATAGTTTGCCTGTAAAAAAAAGTAATATTTTAATGTATTAAAAGAATGTCCATAGGCTTCAAAACGCTCTAGGATACAATAATGCAATCAATATGATTTTTTTGTTGGGGTCTAAAATAATATTACTTATAAAATGAAATTCATTCTGTATGTGTAAAATACAGACTATTGGCTACTTACATAGAAAAAAAATAAAATAATAAATTCATAAAAAAGATCATCAAATAGGTACTTACATCGTCCTGTTGCGGTGTATTGAGGTCATCCACCACCTTCTTCGTTTTGACTTCTTTTTTTTATTTAAATGATATAGACGCAATACATTATAATATTGGTAGGCACATAAAGAAGCTAACGCAGTCACTTCAATCACGTCCATCTTGTAGTAAACGTAGCGGGCAACTGAATAAATCGAGAGTGTGGACGGCTAGCACTCCTGCAGCCTCCACTCGCCAAAACTCGCGTCGAGAGCCTCTAGAAAGCGCCTCGCGAGAGTCTGGATGGGCCATAATAAACAAAGATCCTGATCATTTTACTTACCTGGTATGTACTAAGAACTGCAAGCCCACGTTAATGTATATGTCCAAGGCGGTGGCGTTTTCAGCTTTGTCCTGCTTCTTCGTGGCTCTACGGAAAACATGCGCGAAGTTACCCTGAAAATCTTTGGTTACCATTTTGAAGTCGTTCTCTGCAGTGAAACGGCCAGTGTCATTTAACTCTTCGTTATCCAAATTGGTCATTTCTTCGAATGTTTTGTGAATCTAAAACGAGCAAGTGAATTCGTATAAGTAAGTTAGCTGGTGAGTGTTAGAGATGTCAAATTCTTCCTTAGTAGAGATTTGATGACAGATTTTGATTACGTAATGTACGAAAAATTACGTCAATGTATTAAGTACTGGCACCCGTAGTTTTAAAGATCTAAGCATACATAGGGACAGACAGCGGAAATCGACTTTGTTTTATACTATGGAGTGATTGGTTTAAGGGACGTCTTTGAATGCGGCAGTTTGCCCGTCAATTTTATCAGTTTATCCACACCTTTACACATTACAGTTTGTCGATCACATTTATCCAGGTGGAAACGTTATACATATGAAAGTTTACCGCTGGTTTCCGCTTTGGACTATTATAATACTTTCAGTGGTTGACTATTCCTGAACAACCTGATAACTGTCATCTAGAGATTCCTTCAACTCCTGGTGAGTGAGTTTTAAGTCAGAAGGGACCGTGTCACTGGAATTCATCGGCGGCAGAAAAAAGTCTTCAAAATTCGAGATGTTACCCCATAACGCGAAGTGGGCGGTACTTGGATGTAAGACGTATGATCCACTTACTAAACCTGCTATACCTGAAACAAGCTCTGTACATCGTTTTCAGATTAAGCGTCAACACTGCGTTAAGCGTGGGCACGCGCTGGTTCACTTTTATATGAAACCGCAAGCGACGGGCGCACGCGACGGTTCACTTTTGTACGAAACCGCGGCGTGCGCACGCTTTAACGTAGTGTCAGCCCTTAACAGAACTAAAGACTATCATGTACTGATTTTTTTTATGAGATGAGATGCCCTGGCCTTGGACATTACAGGCAAATACATTATTTCACTTCATTTATGACGTTCATTATTAACTCGTGTATTTTAATTTTACCTTGTTAGTTAGAGTACTAACCAGGGTTGACCAATCCAACTACGGTTGCGGGTCGATTGACATGATCATGAGCAAATGAAAGCACCTTTTCAAGCCCAAAAAAAGTCCGTTAAAACAACACGAACGTTATCCTTCTTGATGATCCACAAATAGGATGAGCAATTAAACATTTCCGGCACTGACAGGCGGGGCCAAGATACACCTCAAAAAACGGTACTATATCAAGAGAAGATATTAAATATACAGGTGATACAAATATTTTGTGTACAGGGCTCATCTTAGCCCTGTAAGGTTGGCCAGCTATGAAATGAAGGTGAAATAAAACTCACCTAAATACCACACAATCAACAGGACCATACTTGTTTCTATGCGCTTGTGTTATGTGTGTCTTTATCACATTCCCGAATTTGAGATGGTAAATTGAAATAAAGTGTAGATATTAAATTAAATTTTAATTAATAGTGTAATTTACCAGTAATTAATAATTGGTGATTGACCAGAACACCGGTCCAAGTACACTGGCGATAGAAGTGCGAACTGTTGCGCAGTAGCTTGCTGTTAAAAATTGGTGCGCATGCGCAATAGATAGCAGTTACATCCCATGCGAATAAAATTATTGCTCTTGGGCTTTTGGGGCAAACCGAACAGCAGTTTGGAGCCTCGCGCTTCCGCAAACGACACGAGTGAAATCAAATCGGAATTTAAAATTTCGAAAAATATAACGCAATCAGAACGCAGCCGAAGATTCATAAAACAAAAACAAATTCATATTCACATAACCACCATCATTGGCACCTACGTTTTATCACCGACATTTGTGATATTTTTATTTTAATCTTAATCTTATCCGCTAAAATAATTAAATCGTTCAACTAAAGTTATTTTTATGGGCACTTCGCTTTCTTCCCGCGGTTCCACCCGCGTTGTACCCGTTCCCGTGGGAATTTCGCGGTAAAAAGTAGCCTATGTCCTTTCTCAGGCTCTGGACTAACTGTGTACCAAATTTCATTCAAGTTTTGGCATGAAAGCGTAACAGACAGATAGACAGACAGAGTTACTTTCGCATTTATAATATTAGTTAGGATTTACACTACGGGAATTCGCGAAGAGTTTCCTTCCGGGGTCACCTTAGCTAAAGCTGTCAATATTTTACTAAAGCTGGCTCATACAAATAAATATATTCATTTTGAATTTCGATCGGGTGACACGAATGACTGCCGCACCAGGTGCCACCCAACGTAACAGAGACGCAAATTACACTTAAATAAAATAAAACAATATGCATCAACATCACACCCTTCTATTTTAACATCTGTTTTTTTTAACATGACAAATTAGGACAGGTTTTTTTAAGATATAGGTACGTTATAAACAGAATAACATATTCTACTCCTCAAAATTCCAGTGTTCGATAACATTGTCGGTGTGATTTTTAATAGTCTGCCTGGCTGACTTATCATTTTTATAAATAAGTTCTACTAGGACGTCAGCATTGAACCACAGATTAAGTAATCTTTCCTGTAAAACAAGGTTGTAGTATGCCCGACGATCTTTCTTGCACGTATTGTAACTATGTTTAGCGAACTTGAAAAATGTTTTGATTGCGTTGTCGGCTTTGCTGTAGAGGAACCCCATTTTGTAGAGCGCTGAGAATTCGTAACTCTTTTTGAGTTTTTGCATAATTATCATTTTCTCCCGGGCTTGGTAGATGACTTGCTTCATGAGCTCGAAGAGTCGAGGCTCGATGGTGCGGTATCCCATTTGACGGCGCGTTTCATTCACGGGGACTCTTGCATCTCCATTCTGCACCCTCAAGTTCATCAGCTCATCTGTAATATCTATCCCCTTAAACATCTCTTTCAAATACTCTTCTTCCGAATAATTCTTCCCCCGAGTTTTTCTTTTTCTATCCAATTTTTCCCAAACCAGTTTTGGGGTAAACTTTTCAACAAAACCTTTGAAACTGGTTTTTAGTGATTTCTCGATGTCCTTTTGGGAGGCAGCTGATGTTTTGAATGTTTGGGCCATTAATGCTATTAATATTATACGTGGAAAACGTAACATATTTAGGAAAAAGGTGGTGCTTATTTTTATTATTAGGTGTACAAAGTGCTCAGTGCACGCGGTTGGTTTTCAACATATAGTACGTGTACTATTAGTACTTATGTCGGTAATTGCTGGTTTTACGATATTATTTATGTGGGTGTTTATATTGCTCATGTAATTAAGATCCGTTGTGCATATTGTATTACCAATATTTCAAGAAGCACTTATGTAGTAGTAGTAAGTATGTATGGGTTTGATACATAAACATGTTAGTTTTGGATATTCAATAGAAAGTTATTATTTGCAACTTATTTTTTAATAAAATTAACGGATATTAAGAACTTAGTAAAATGAGAATTCATATCTAATTTTTTTATAAATAATCATTTTAATAATGTCTTCTGATTTATTTTGTTCAGTTGTATTGAGTAGGTAAGTTGGTCAGACGCCCAGTCAGCCCGTCAATATATCTCTATCCCACTCTAAATCACTGATTTTACGTATTCTCCATCCCTTTCTGATACGTCCGGGAAAGTGGCATAGAGTGGTTAATATTCTAGAAGGTGTACTGTGTAAAGAATTCAATATTTTTTTTTGTTTCGTATCCGTTACCAAGACAATAGGCAAGGGTTGATGAATCGGAGAGATTGAAGATCCTAATGATTAATTATGTTATGAGACAGAGATACCGAAATGCTAAATTATTTAATATAACAAATAAGGATTATTTATACTTAAGAAATAAATTCGACCAAAATTTATATGATATGACAGTGAACGCGAATTACGACGCGTGACGTCAATCAAAATTTAATAAGTTAAGCACGCTGTGGTGCGTAAATAAAGTGCATTGATATTTAAATTTTGGGTCATGAGTAGTAAATATTTGTAAGTATAACATTAACTGGCATGTATAAATAAATAAATTATTTTTTATAAAAATGTAAGGTGTCAGAGCGTTTTCACATTATCCGATCCGATATCGGTGTCGGACGTCGATCCGATATCGGGGTTAAGTAAAATGTATGAAATAAGTACCTGTCTTTCATATTGTCCGGCCCGATATCGGAACATATTTCATACATTTGACTTACCCCGATATCGGATCGGCGTCCGACACCGATATCGGATCGGATAATGTGGAAACGCTCTTAGGTAAACGTGTGTAGTAAAACAGTCTATCTGTACCGAGGGTATCGCTTACTCTTTGACGACATAGTATCGAAACGTAGGGGTTTCTACCCCTCAGTCTAACAAGGCGCGATCGTATGACGCAACGTGCCTTTAGCGAGAGAAAAATACAAATACGAGAAAAAAATGTGAATCTTAACATAACAAAATACCGCGACGCTCCTCACGCGATATTTAATACCTTCATGACGTAGTGTGTTTTGACCTCAGCTGTTTTTCCAAAAATAGTGAAATGTGTCCGGATAGCTGGAAGTTAACCATTTAATTTTAAAGTAAGTTGTAGAATTTGATATATCCTGTATGATTGTATTGTTTTTTTATTATAAATGCTTATTTTAGAGCCTTTATCTGGCGTGGATTAAAACAGAATGGTCTTTTTTATTTTCGTCATGTATAACTAGTTACCAACGGCTGTGGTTTCATTCATATTGTTTGTGTGGCTGTTATGGGATTTTAAAGACACTATATGTAATTCTACTCTGTGTATGTTGAATTTTATCTACCCATAAATAGATAATTGTCTAAATCTAGTAACTGAGCCGTTACGTCCCGAGTCCACCTGCACTGACCTGCAGCCCCTTGAGTATTTCGGGATGAGACTAGCATATATCAGAGCCCAATGTCTAGTGCATTTAAATGGCAAAACTCGTCAATATTGGTTCAGCGGTTTAGACTTAGCACTAATTCCAACGTGACAACTGAACTAATCAACTTTATCCTAGTTCAAGGTATAAACTGAGATCAAAGCGTTAAAATTTATTAACTTAAACCGAGTTTAGTTGATCGTGGTATAGATAGAAATAGAGAGCTTAGACCTTGATGGTATAGATTTCTAATTTTTTGTATTAAAAAGGTATTTTGAGGCATGTTGTAAATTCAGGTAGATATTACTAAGTAATAGTCAGATTTAATATACAATATTCAGATTTGATACATAGTAGTCAGATTTGATATATTATAGTCAGATTTGTCAGATTCCGAGGTACAGATAGTAATTATAGGTCGTTTGACGTAGGTAACCAGAGAACCACCGCGCGGGACAACTAGTATTATAAATACATAGATTTGGAGGCACTTAGGAAAAAATAGGTTCTAGGAAGAATTTTGAGAACTACTCGTATTATAGACCCTTTCGAAACTTTTACGTTATTTCTCTGACTAATACTTGATCAGGCAGAAATCCAAAAGTGTATACATATCAAATGGTGACATAATATGTAAAATATGTCCTACTCTTTTATGTGGAACCCTCAACAAGCCACATTCAACGGGAAGGTTATAGGCTATTTTTCATCCCGAAATTCCCACAGGAACGGGTACAACGCAGGTAAAACCGCGGGGCACTGCTCGTATATTTGAATGAAAATGCGCCTTAGACCAAAGACTGACATAGGTGTAACAGTAACGTGAATCTTGATTTAGGGCGAATTGCACAAAGATTCTTAATATGATTTAGCGCCTAAACTTATTTAAAAAACAAATGAAGCTCGTTTGAAATGGTGTTCTATTTGATGCACTATAAAGTTCAATTTTGAAGGGACAGCTTTTGTATCTTAAACATATTTAGGTATTAAATGAGTTTTTGTGCAATCCGCTCTAAGTATTTACAATGTGTTCATATTGTGATAGTTACAAGAGCCATGTCAGAGGCCTTTGGCGACTCAATAATTCTGACACCAGGATTGGTCAGGTTGACCATACACTCGATGAAGAAGAAGAAGAAGAAGAATAGTGTAATTGAAGTAAAAGTCAAACTTTCCAAATTGGGACGTAATTTTAATGTAATCGTTTGTGTGTATATTGTTGGCATAAAGCTAGCAATCAATATAGATTAAATGGAAGTAGGACGTTATATTCAAGGACAGCGTATTGCGGACAATTAAAAATGTTCATTGTTATTAATTAATCTGACAGGTGATAAGTTCCCGTAGTTATCACAATTAAACGTTCAAAGCAAATTCCCATAGCCTTAGTTATTTACTTATCAAATGAGATTTTTTTATGTTTATTAATTTATATAAATATTTATAGTGGTGGCTTCGAATCGGGAAGAGTGGCAAAATCGGGAAGAGTGGTGGAAATGGGGGGAGGCCTTTGCCCCACAATGGGATGATACAGGCTAACAGTAACAGTAAAAACTTGTGTCTTGTGCAATCGCATGCGAGATTAACCGAGCCAGCGTTCGATGCGCTCACCGATTTTGTTTAAATCTACTTCGGTCACCGAACACCGTTTTCATACTAGACCGACGTATAACAAAATATATAATAAACCGGGGTCATAAAGACTCACGGTTCCTGTAAAGGGTTTCGGCCCCGTCAGATAAAAATCCTACTTAATATTATAAATGCGAAAGTTTGTGAGGATTTATGGATGTATGTTTGTTGCTCTTTCACATTAGGTTATACATCAGAATAGCACATGGGGTACATTTTATCTCGAAATTCCCGCGAGAACGAGTGGCTGAAACCGCGGGGCGCGGCTAGTGTAAAATAAAAGCGAAGTGTATCCGTAAACGTGTCTTTGACTTTGAATTTGACACAATTATTTTTCTGAATCGAAACAAAATCCGGTTGGTTTCGAAGATTAGTGCGTTCAAACAACCAAAACATTATAGCTATTCAGATTTATTGTATACGGATAGATTTGCCAATAAGTCCGTCGGTCGAAGCGGTACGAGTACATATAAATCAGGTGATAAAGACCGCATCCCCGCGGGCGAAGTTTATTGAACTGCGGACGCGTTCTGAACAGCGCTGCATTCCTGCGCGAGGATATTCGGAAAATTCAACTCATCTCTTAATGGAGATTCCATTAGATTTACAGAAAGAAAGATATCACTACATAGTATAAAATAAAGTAGTCTCTGTTTCGTGTCTGTTTGTCTGTATGCTTAGATTTCTAAAACTACGCAACGGATTTTGATGCAGTTTTTTTAAGAGATATAGTGATTCAAGAGGAAGGTTTATATGTATAAAAATATAAACCTTCCGGGCACGGGCACAACGCGGGTAAAACCGCGGGGCGCTGCTAGTTATATAATAAACCCAGACAAATTTACACACGGTTAATTAGACCCAAAATAGCTCTAAGCTTGTGTTATGGAATTTAATTCTAAGCTAATACACAAATACTTAAGAATGAATAAATGCACGAATAAACCATACTAGAATAAAGCATGGGTACCCAGCAACTCACGTTGAAGCCTTTAGGCGGTCTAAAAACTTTGACAGTTAAGTTAACAACCAATCTACGCTAGAGCTGTTATACTTCTTCTTCTTCTTCATCGAGTGGACGGTCAACCTGACCAATCCTGGTGTCAGAGTTATTGAGCCGCCAAAGGCCTCTGACATGGCCCATGTAACGACTACTATCCGTAGAAAGTAAGCTGTTATACTAACGATATATCTATATATATCTATGTACTTGAAGATTGAATTAACAAAGAAAAGTGGTAATCAAGAATACCACCTTTGGCCACCAATCCTAGAACAGTCCGTATTAAACGTTGCTTAACATTGACGGTGCGTAATCAACGAACCACGAGCGTTACAAACAATTTCCAATATTTTTGTTTAAGTCAAAAGTTTCTTTATAGAACAGAAAAACCAGATCCTTCGTACGTCGAATTAACTAAAACCATCACTCTTAATGAAAGATCCACATTATTCATTTGACGGCGACATCACATAATAATTTACGGCCATTACAAACAATGACTTGAACATATTGAAAACCTTAACAAAAACGTATTAAGAGCTTTTCATAATATTCACAATTTAATGGACTTATACCCAAGTTGCATAAAACGAGAAATTAAGGGATTGCTACACGAACCTCAACCACACCACATCGCAGCGACAAAATGTGGTCACGTGTGAAGTGTCGCTGCAGCTTTTTGCAGTTGCGTTGTGATACCGACCAGTCGATGTTTTTGTGTGGTCGGTAGAAGTTACGATGTGGTTACGTATTGCAGGCACAAAAGTTAAAGTTGTCGATGATAGTTGCATTGTGATTGCGTTGAAGTTGCGATGTGGTCGGTATCAGTCACGTGGTTGAATAACGGCAAAATGTGGTACGTTTAAATTGTACTGTTCATTTTCAATATAAAAAGCGCCCAACCACGTGGTGTGGTGAGGTGATGTGGTTGTAGTACTTGTAGAAACACCCTAATGCGAAATGTGGTTATAGAACTATTATGAGTCAGCATGGTGTGTATACAGGGTGATTTGAAAGCCGTCCATTAACTTTTTGTGTAGCATTATGGCGGTTGGGCGTCTTAATGTTTCCGGTCATCCTGTATAAGCGAAGTCTCGTTAACTTTTAAGAGTTATTTACGTTTTCAATATGTTTTACTCGGGAAATATTTATGTTTGTTTTTATTTACTTGTCAACTGACTTAAAAAGGAGGTTTTCAATTCTTCGGAATCTTAACTACATAGAACCTACTACTGGTTTCTTAAGTTTAAGCGAACACTACTAATTTTGAATTGAAAATACCTTTAGTGTAGGGCCACATCTGCGGAACGTACGGCGCCGAACCTTCCGCTAAATACGCTCGTAGTGTATTTCAAGTTATCTATGACACATCAGTACGCGGCGTAATTTCGACTGATGTGTCATAGAGCGGAAGGTTCGGCGCCGTACGTTCCGCAGATGTGGCGCTACACTAAGTGTAGGGCCACATCTGCGGAACGTACGGCGCCGAACCTTCCGCTAAATACGCTCGTAGTGTATTTCAAGTTATCTATGACACATCAGTACGCGGCGTAATTTCGACTGATGTGTCATAGAGCGGAAGGTTCGGCGCCGTACGTTCCGCAGATGTGGCGCTACACTAAGTGTAGGGCCACATCTGCGGAACGTACGGCGCCGAACCTTCCGCTAAATACGCTCGTAGTGTATTTCAAGTTATCTATGACACATCAGTACGCGGCGTAATTTCGACTGATGTGTCATAGAGCGGAAGGTTCGGCGCCGTACGTTCCGCAGATGTGGCGCTACACTAAGTGTAGGGCCACATCTGCGGAACGTACGGCGCCGAACCTTCCGCTAAATACGCTCGTAGTGTATTTCAAGTTATCTATGACACATCAGTACGCGGCGTAATTTCGACTGATTTGTCATAGAGCGGAAGGTTCGGCGCCGTACGTTCCGCAGATGTGGCGCTACACTAAGTGTAGGGCCACATCTGCGGAACGTACGGCGCCGAACCTTCCGCTAAATACGCTCGTAGTGTATTTCAAGTTATCTATGACACATCAGTACGCGGCGTAATTTCGACTGATGTGTCATAGAGCGGAAGGTTCGGCGCCGTACGTTCCGCAGATGTGGCGCTACGCTTACGGATACACTTCGCTTTTATTTTACATTTTAATCTGACGCTTCTGTAGGTTGAATTCACGAAAGACGTCTAATATGCGTTACTAATCTCCTAGGTAACCTAGAGACCTTGAAAAACACGTGGTGAATGTTAAGTACTAAAGTTCTGTGCCTAATGTGTGTTAGTGGTTTGGGATTCAATGTTTTAAAGGTCTATAGAAATACAATGAAAACTAGCAGCACCTCACGGGTTTAGCAACAAATAGCCTTCCCGTTGAATGTGACTATGCATAACACAAATAATTATGCAAATTGGAATGATAGTTTCCGAACGCGTTCAAATAATTAAAAAAACCGAACTCGTCAGATACTTAAATTTACTTATATTACTACTTATATTCTTAGACTTATATTATTGTATAGATACATTAGATAAGTGTTTGTTGTATTGCTCGTATGAACACGCCAATCTCTGATATTACCGGTCGAATTGAAAATAAATCCTTTTTCTACAGAATAGCCTCATTCAAGAGGAATATTAAAGACTACTATTTATCCCAAAATTCCCACGGGAACGGGAACAACGCAGAGCACTTCACTAATTCAATAAAAGCCTCTTTCCGATTGGATTTTATGGCTATAATCCCACGGGAGTAAAATCAAAGCAAGCAAGTTTATAGTCGTTAATTTCTCTAGAGATACAGACATGCCCGTTAGCATATCCACATGCCAATTAATAAATACGTGCTTGCTGCTGGTATGCCAGTATGCCAGTTACAGGCATGTGTATTTTGGCCTTAATATTGACACTGTAAAGTCCTTTTCATATCATCACTACATAGTATAAAACAAAGTCGCTTTCTGCTGTCTGTCTGTCTGTCCATATGTATGCTTACATCTTAAAAACTACGCAACGGATTTTGATGTAGTTTTTTAAATAGATAGTGATTTAAGAGGATAGTTTATAAAAGTCCCGAAATTCCCACGGGAACGGGCACAACGCGGGTAAACCGCGGGGCGTGGCTATCTATCTATAAAACAAACCGCATCAAAATCCGTTGCGTAGTTTTAAAGATCTAAGCATATGTACATAGGGACAGAGAGCGGAGAGCGACTTTGTTTTATACTACATAAAGATAGTGATAATGATAAGAATTATCGAATTTATCATTTGACAAGGGACTAAAATGCGTAGCATTTTAATTCCACTATTAGAGACCTATTACTAATAGGTCCGGAATCCATTAGCGATGAATGCTGATTGTTATTTAGAGCTGTTATTATCTGCGGCACGTCCCGGGATACGGCCGGGAATAATAGAGGTAGTACTATTGTACATGTTTTTATTGTATTGTGAATAAATGATTTATTAGATAGTTCATTCTCACAGATGGGATGGTAAAACTTGTTTATTACCTAGTTTTTTTTGTAATGGATAGCCACATTCAATGGGAAGGCTATTTTTAATCCCAAAATTCCTACGGGAACGGGCACAACGCGGGTAGAACCGCGAGGCACTGCTAGTTGAGAATATAGTTGATTCTTCAATTCTTAGTATGTATTACATACACTGTTTACACAAGTTTGTTATAAAAATATAAATACGCGTTTTTTTGTACAAAGGGGCTTTTTTAGCAAGTAGGTGCGTCAACCCGCTACACTTAATCGATCGCCAAGCCATCAATCAAAACGAAACAAAAATATCCTTTCAAAAACACAAACATTATAATCCAAACAAAGCCCCGTATCGTTCAGAGCTGATCCAAAGATCCGGAAACAAATGAAAGGTAAATATCGGTCGTTTTCCGTACATGACATTAATCCGTATAGTCGGAGCCGGATATCGAATATCCGGACGCGACACGGGCATCCCTAACCGTGTCATCGGATTGTTCTCCAGTCTCAGGAGCTATTAAAACAATAGTGTTTTTTACTTGTCAGCGTAAAATGTTTGTTGGTTTCGGAAAGATATCGCTTTGTTTTGGGTATTATAGTATTTCATCTTGGGCAAAGGTTAAAAACTTAAAAATAGGTTAAGTTATTTAGTATCTTGAAATACCTACTTAGGTTTAGTTATTTTGCGCAATGGATTTCTTTACTACTATAAGAATGTTGGTGCAGAACAGTCTCTACCTACTAAGGTGGCCGATAGCGTTATTTCTATCTTAGCGCTACCGTGCTTCCGAGGGCACGTAAAACTGTCGATCTCGGTTGTTTCATCGATATACCAAGTCGCAGGCTTTGGGCGGTCTAAAATTCCGATACAAGAGTTAACCACTAACCCACAAGAGCTTACTTAGGTACCTACTTACTTTAATGTTATTGTACACTAGCTGTGCCCCGCGGTTTCACCCGCAGCGCCCTCGTTCCCGTGGGAATTTTGGGATTTTTATTCCTTATTTTTCTTATATAAAAACCTTGTCCTGACAATAAGGAACACATTAAAAAAAGAATCATCAAATTTGGTGCAGTCGTTCTGAAGTTATGCACTTGCCAACACATTTTGCGATTAATTTTTATATTTTATTTACATTACTTCCAAAATCGTACTTAGCTTTCACGCCTACGTAGGTAATCTAACATTTGGCGAGACTTACTGGATGCCATTTAACAGCAACCTAACTCACAAAGTGAAGTCTAGGTAAATTGACTAACTTTATTGACTAGACCTTACACAATAACGTAGTTATATTGAATTGAAAATACGTTTACGGATGCACTTCGCTTTTATTTTACATTTTTATCTGACGTTTCGGCGCCTTTACAGGAACCGCGGTCACAGAAGACTAGACTAGATAGTCTAGTATCCCTTGTGTGATTGAACCTGGTGCCAATGACACACTAGCGTTGTGTAACGTTTTAAATTCTATTCTAAGAAATACGTAAAAATCAATATTTTGATACAAAAACTTTTGTAGCTTTAAATAGTAATTAAGTTATAAAACCTAATTTTCAAATTCCTTTTGTACCAAAATTCGACCCTTTATTAAATCGTATCGTTTATTAAAGCTAGGGCGACATCATTAATTATTATCGTTGTCATCTAAAACAAGGTTCGATACAAAATCGATTAAAAACAATTGAGAGTTGTTGGTTTTTATTAATCGATTCTAGAAACAAAATCGAAGTTCAGATAATGTAAAAAGGTACACTTTAAAGTTTCCCTATAAATCGAGATGATATATTTTAATCGGAACAGAGACGTGACCTGTTTTCATACTCCGCCGGTTATAAAGAAAGTAATATTCTAAAAACTTATTTTTACTTTTCACCAGAATTGTATGATAAGTCTAACCGCGTTCCGTACTCTAAACCAGTCTTTAGTTAGATACTATTTATTGACATTACGAGTATGTCAACGTTTGAGGTAATTTATAAAAATGCCACAATAAAGGTTTTTTTTCGTTATTGTCATATATTCTTTTTCTTCTTTAAACTTAAGAGCTGGGCTCTTGTCGATGGAGTTCTTTCCATTCTCTATCTTCTGGCATCCTCTTCAGCTGTTCGTACGACATGACCTTTGCTCTTTCCTTCAGTTGGTCTGCATATGCCCTTCTTGGCTTCCTCTTCCTCTCTTTGCCTCTATATGTCCTTCTGTTACAGTTTTTATAAATTCGCCGTGTCGTCAAAGATGTCCAAACATCTATTACACAAGCAAAAATCACTAACGAGGTTACTGCTAAGAAATAATTTGCATCTTTTTTTCAAATCATTTTGTAAAGTCTTTTCACACCAATTTCTAGGTTATTCATTGAAATATGATTAATCAATATTCTCTGTAATAAATCATCAGTGTTGCTAGACATCACAACGTTGTGGCGTTGTGATTTTGTCCTCAAGAGAAATAAAAATGAGGGTATCGCATGCAGTGAGTCATGCGATTTGCTCCTGAAATGCAACATTACAATATTTCTTAGTAAAATCGTGTTTTTATTAGTTCTTAAAACAATGTGATTACCGAAATTATAGCCTTTGTGTGGTGACATTGTATTGAATAGTAACACTATGTTATGTCCTTGAAGATCGACGTTTGGTAAGGGTTTGTTTTACTCAATTGAGAATATTTACTTCGATTGTAGCTTGAACACTATTGGTCGAATTATTTTTCGACCAGCGTGCATCGACCAGTGAGCTGATGAATTTGCAAGTGGAATAGAAAGCTAGAGACTAGCGGCACTTTTAATTTGTATTTATAATTGCAGAGTGTCAGTCATGTCACATTCAATTTGAATTAAGAATTTGTGGGCCATTGCTTCTAAACTTGCTTAATGTTAACAATACGCTTGTCAGCTTGGTCAAAAGACACAATACCATCGAGTTATAATACTACGTTAGTACAGATGTAGTGAATAATCCTTTCCTATCGGCAAAACTCGGAACAACGATAACACCCGAATGGTGCCGATGTGTCTATGAATTACTGTATTATTAAATTACGTGTAGGTATCAAATAAATCGCATACTTTATTTATCAATGTCAAATGTCAAACTGTTGTCTCGATGGGTACTGAGTGCGAGTGAAGTAGTAAGACAAAAACGAACATTTCCGAGAAAATACGAAAGGAAAGGATTATTCACTACATCTGTACATATAACTCGATACAGATGCGGATGTTTGCACATCTTTTTCAAAGTTACGCGATTTTTACATAATTATTGAAATATTACTACGGGTTTTTTCACGGGGATACCAAAGTGAATGTTAATAATTACTAAAACAACTTTCTGTGCCGCGAAACCCGTAGTAATTCGTTAATAATACTGGTGTCTTATGTAAAGGGGCCGAAACGTCAGATAAAAATGTAAAATAAAAGCGAAGTGTATCCGTCAACGTTAATAATGTTTCCACATCGACAGTAATGACCAAACAAAAGAAAAAGATCAGTAATAGTTGTTCGAAACTCAATATTTATTACTTTTCATTAAATTAAGGGCGCTTTCAAATTATGCGTTTCGTGTCGGACCGCTGCGGTGCCGACGCGGTGCGTTTGTCGTATTGTGTACGTACGATCGTGTGTTTTCATACAAATCTAGCAGCTCGGCAAACGTGCGGCGTCGGTACCGCGAAATAATTTTATTACGCACTGTTGCCGAGCTGCTCGATTTGTATGAAAACACACGATCGTACGTACACAATACGACAAAGGCACCGCTTCGGCACCGCAGCGGTCCGACACGAAACGCATAATTTGAAAGCGCCCTTACTCGTCTACCGCGTGGCGTGGGTTCGCGTAGTTTGAAATTATGTTTTCAGTAAAAATAATGTCCATATTTCAACATAAATAATGAAAACAAAGGAACTTCGCCCGTCGCAACGGTTTGATAATCAATTCTTTTGTTTTGTTCCAACGGGTTCGGTTACACAATAATTGGATGATGTCTCGATGTGTTTTTTAATACAACTAGCAGCGCCCCGCTGTTTTACCCGCGTTGTGCCCATTCCCGTGGGAATTTCGGGAATTTTTATACAGATAAACCTTTCTCTTGAATCACTCTATCTATTTAAAATAACCGCGTCACTGAAAATAGGTTCCGGTGCCCGCGCGGTTTCATACAAATGTGAATCGTCGTGCGCCCGCTTAACGCAGTTTCGGCCTTTTGTCTATTTAAACTGAAATGATCCCCAAAACAGTAACAAGAAACAATGATTAAATAGAAAAACACATCTTATTTCATTACGTACAGGTGTAACGAAAGTTTTTTAATGAATTTTGTTTGAAAAAATGATGGTAAAGTTCCATACGGAGTTGAACTTTGAATTTTAAGTAGTTCCTTGTTGGGTTCCTTCGTTCCGTACTTTGGTCCCAGTTCAATAAATGTTTATACTTTCTAGTATGTTCTGCTATGTCTATTTTACATTCTATGTTTAGTGGGTACAAAAATTTATACTATCCTACTTCCTACTATAATATTATAAATGCGTAAGTTTGTGAGGATGGATGTATGTATGGATGTATGTTTGTTGCTCTTTCACGCGAAAACTACTCAACAGATTTGAATAAAACTTTTCAGTAATATAGGTTATACATCAGAATAACACATGGGATACATTTTATTCCGAAATTCCCGCGGGAACGGGGTGAAACCGCGGGGCGCGGCTAGTAATATATAATTCACGATCTCTACTGTCAACATAACCTTTCTTTTTGATATATTATTTATCAATGCTGTATGGAAATAATTGTGTGAGTCTCCACGGTCTGCAGCGGTTAATGTCCAATGTTATTGTCCATAAATAAAGAATTACCTTACTTTATGTCGTATTCATAAATAATGCAAGTAATTATGTTGACATGTTTCCTACATAGTATAAAACAAAGTCGTTTTCCGCTGTCTGTCCATATGTATGCTTAGATCTTTAAAACTACGCAACGGATTTAGATGCAGTTTTGTTTAATAGATAGAGTGATTCAAGAGGAAGGTTTGTATGTATGTATAAGTATTCCCGAAATTCTCACGGGAATGGGCACAACGCGGCTAAAACCACGGGGTGCTGCTAGTTGTATTATAATATGCCTTTTGACTGAAGATATAAAACTGGGAAGCATTAACAGCTAGGCCTTATGACCTTGTTTTGAAAAATGGTATTGTAAAATAATATAATATACTCGTAATAATATAATCGCTTTGGAGCTCTAGTGGCATGTGCACTCGCCTGCTAAGACTGAGGTCCCGGTTTCAATTTCCGGGTGGAGCGAAAACATGTTTCCTACTTTTCAAACATGGCTCCGGTTTGAGATCATCAAGATTAGGCAAGCGTGGTGATTACACCTAACCCTCCTCACAGTACTAATAAATATCTTCGGAAAGATACGTTTTCCCAGCTGTGGGATATGACAGGTTCATACTTTCCTTTCCTACTGAAAGCCACTGAAGTTAGAATTACCTATCTGTAACATAACACTGCAACTTCTTCTTGGATTAAGTTACGAACCAATCTTCTATTTTCTAAATTTTGATAATCAATAATATAATAAAAATCAATGGATATAAAAATAAAAGTATTCGAGTTATTTAAAACTCAAAATTGTGAAAATCCAAAGAAAAACAATCACTAAATATTTAACAATACGTTTTGTTACCCCGAATCTAATCTTAGCAGGAACACGCCTGAAAAACCATAGAAAAAGAAAAGAATGGACGTTATCGGAAAAATCTGGTTATTTCCGACCGAATCCGGTTTTAAATATTAAGGTTAGAGCGAAGTTTCACGGAAGCGAGTCGAGACGCGACGGGGTCAATTAAAACGTGTATCGATTGAACTCAACGCTCGCTTTGTGAATTTTTTACCTTCATTTTGAATTAAAAATAAGCTTTTTAATAAAACCCGGACTTTATCTCGATAGTCCATTGTTTTACGCGTTTAGTAACATACTTTTTAATGTGGATAAACATTTTATAATCGTTTTGTAATTTTATAAACTTAAGCTTTCGACTTGAATCTTTTGATAAAATATTGATTGTAATGTTGAGTGTCACAGTGTTGCTAGACAGAGTGTCATTAAAAATCTATTGAGTCGTTAGAGCTGCTGTCAAGTGTCGCTAGATCGTGTTCTTTGTAACTAGAACGTAACTCTTTTGAAGTGATACTACCTAAGGTGATACTACCAGAATTCCTTTGATATTTCGTTTCAGAATCTTTCGTATCTGCCTGAAAGACTCACATTAATTTCTAAACCAACAGCAACTACCAAACCCAATATCATTTACAAAGTAAATTGAACAACAAGACAGCATTACCTTTACTTTTCCCTTACGTAATAATAGCTTGCAGGTGACATAATTTACCTTGAGGCGTTTTAGGGAGGGTAAAAATTGCGGAAACAACACCAAAAAGGCCACGCGGGTGTTTTTGGCCTTCACAATTTTATCTATGGCTATTTAGGCACCTCTCTCACTGGGTTTCTTATCGCATTGTCTCTGGAATTGTTTTAGCTAGACGATAAAGAAAGAAGTTTCTATTTCGATGTAAAGGACGTTTTATTTGTTTGTGGGTTTGGACATTAGAAATAAGAGTTTTGTGATTCTAATTTCAAATTATTTTACCAATGCTACCTCTTTATATTTATTTTAATTTATTAAAATCATTTCAAATATCCCCATTGAACATAATCTTCAAAAATCCCATTCAATCTAGTTACAAACTTAGGATCCACTTTGAGGTCATTCTGTATAATCTTTTCCTCAACATCGGTCAGGGCTGGAACGTCTTCTTCAGGGTAAAACAAGAATGGTAGAAACACCAACGCAATGTACATTCCAAAATCCAGCTTCTCTTGAAACTGCTTTTCAAATTCTACCTTCGGCCATATATTTTTAAGGTCCATTTCGAAGTACCCCAAGTATTCCTCCATGTGGTTGTAATAGGTGTCTTTCAGTGTGGTCAAATGGTCTTTTCTGAAGTCCTGGTCGGTAGACCAAATGATGAAGTAAATCAGATCCAGGATCGGGTTTCCGTAGTGTATGATCTGGTAGTCCACTGATATGACTTCTGATGGTTTTCCGTTCTGAAGACAAGGGCGTGGATTTAGTTTGCTTTATTATAAGTTTAATTACGAACCATATCTTCGGTTAATCAAGATTTCAGTAGAGTTCATAAAGCTCTATCTGCTGGTCAAAACCGAATGAAAATCCGTTCAGTAGTTTTTGAAAATAGAGCTCATACACAGACGGTTTACAGTCAGTGGACTATGTACGAGTATATGAAGACGAAGGTTTATTACCAACAAAAGAAACAATTTCGGTGATCGCTAGCGAACGCTGCAATGTAAATGACCGCCGAAGCACGGTTACATTAAAATAGGGCACGTTAAGCCGTCGGTCCCGGTTACTTTCTACGGATAGTAGTCGTTACAAGAGCCATGTCAGAGGCCTTTGGCGGCTCAATAACTCTGACACCAGGATTGGTCAGGACCATCCACTCGATGAAGAAGAAGAAAAAAGAATGTAATTGAAGTATGAAGGCTTGTTTTCGGTAGCAACAGGCAGCAGCTGCATACCGCAAGCAACAGTGTTGCCGCGCTTGAAGTTTCATAGAGATGATAACTAGTGGTGGTGCTTGCGGTCGCCAGTTGCTGCTTGCTGCTGTGGTCGCTAAAGAAACCACACCTTGACCTAATGATTCAATATAACCGATATTTACATAGAAATTAAACCTAACAATGATATATCCATTTGCGTGTGCGTCTAAGTATGATGACTATAATTACTCACGTTCCTTCGCCCACGCGTCTGAACTACAAAATCAAAGTGTAATCGGTAAAGTTTTAACGACACGAAACGTATCACAGACAAGACACGTGAAATATATATTGTATTTACAATAATTATAGCTGTTTACTCACGACTTCTGCCACCATAATGTTGTTGGGTCGATAGTCCCCATGACACAATACCCGCACGCAACATTCATCGGTCATATATTTTTGATAATTATTCAGTTTTTCTAGAATACTTTTGCCATATTTTTCTAGAATGTTCTTGTCTAAATATTTGAAAGAACGGTCAACCATGTTTTGGGCGAAGTCGTTGCTTATTTTATTGAAGTAATAGGCACATTTTATTGATTTTATTTTTGTTTCGAAATAGGTTGGGTCCCTCTGTTGGATCACGAAAGATAATGCATGATATTTGGCCAAATTTTTCAAGGCAAGTTTACCGAAATCTATGTCTATTTCGTCCATTCTGTTATAAGTTTTGAAGCCTCTTTTGGTCAAGTTTTCAAGCACTATAGCATTACCGTTAGTTTCGTCGTATGTTTTTGGTAAATTGAATCTTTCGGTCGAAGGGACCTTTGCATGTTGCTGTAAATCTTTAAACATTTTTGACAGTTCCAAATAGAAAAATGCTTCGGTTTCAAATACTTGTTCTAGACTGAAAATCATTCTTTCAATTTTGATTATATTTTTCACGAATAGACTCGTTTGTTTTTCGCCTTCATTTGTTTCTCTTGTTATGTTAACTTCGTATAGAATTCCCAAAAAATTATCTCCTTTAGTGCATAGGTGTTTCTTCTCCGCCTTGTACGTGAGATAGCCTTGTCGTCTCACAATACTTTTGATATAATTATCCAATCTTATTTCTATTATTTCAAGCGAATTCTCTGCATTATTTGATGTCATTTTGCTAACTGTTATTGACTCAAATGTTCTTACACAAATGTTTAATATTAAACACACGATTTTAATATACTTTGGCATTATAATATTTAATAAGTCACGTAGAATATAAAATGTACCTACTATAAAAGCTATAAAATATTTATATAAGTACATTATTTATGCAGCTACCATAATTTTATATTTTATTTCTTTAGAATATTTTTTTTTGGCAAGTGTTGAACATATGGTTTTTTGGAAGAAGATGAATATAACACAAGTAACAATTTAATGCGCAAAATTATTTTATGATGTCCTAAGAATTTATGAGGATGTTCTTACTTTCTAATGCAAAAATTACCGAACGGATTTTGATGAACTGTTTCAGTATATATGTATTCTAAATCAAAATTATATATAGATAGGGTAATTTTTATGCCCAAATTCTTTTGGGAACGGTTACAAAGCAGGCAGGCAGGCAAACTGCGTGGCGCTGCTAGTTAAGGATAAAATAAGAAATATAAGCTTCAGTGTTTATAGACCGAAGTGATAATTAATATCAAAATAGTTTTGGAATGTATACTTATATATAACGGAGCTGGGACACCCTAACGGTTTTTAAAAACCGTGACGTCAGCTGAGCTGACGTCACTGATTTCATTTCCATTGGGATATTCCATTTTGGATGTTTTGAAATGAAACGCTTCTTCGATTTGAACGTTATTCTTATAATTCTCAGGTTTGAATTTACCACCCATTCGGAAGAGCATCAGCAGAGAAGAATGGGCAAGAAACTCTGCTGTCAACTTAATCTTTTATACACGCCTTTATAGGCTCGAAGTGGTGGGGTTGACCGTTGCACGTGTTGTTTTCATAATTCTCAGGAGCTCTTGACTGTTCGACGATCCGCGCCAGAATGACTTGCGGAGCGTCGAGCAGTCTTATTTATAGACACTCAATAACAACCATTTTCGTACAGAATTATTTTACAATAGTTTTTGATGTTACAATAGTTAAACCAATTAATAAAATCCTATTTCTGACGCTTGTTGCCACAGTCACGCCGATATATATGTATGTATAATTGAGAGGTAAAATTTGTAAGTTTGTTTGTTTGTATGTTCGAGCTCATAAATTACGAGACCGATTTGAATAATTATTTTTGTACTATATTAAACGTCAACGTCAGTGACATTCAACGGATAGGCTATTATTAAAGGCTATTTTTCATATGTTTTTCATCCCGAAATTCCCACAGTAACAGGCACAATGCGAGTAAAATCGGAGGACGCTGCCAGTGATTAAATAAAACAGTAATTAAATATCTAGTTTTTATTCATAAAACAAACATAATGAAAATATCACAACAATTTTTATATAGATACTTACGTAATGAAGATACCAGAATATATGTAACATTTTATGAAACATTCATTATTGACAACTAAAATGTTCAATTAGGTACCTTACAGTGTTTAATTTTTATTGCCTTACTTAACCCTTAATCCCTTATTGCAATATATATATGTATATATACTTCTAAACTTATATAATAAAGCTGATGAGATTGTTTATGTTTCTTTGAACGCGGTAGTCTCAGGAACTGATCTGAATGAAATGCAAAACGTTTATTATTTGTCTAAGGAGGCTCGTATACAAAGTTCTCTACAGCAACCCCCACTCAACTAACTCCCTAATAGCATCTTCTAGTCTCCCCTTGAATTTGTCATCTATTACAAAATTCCATTTGTCTAGACTATCCTTTGTGACATCCGGGACTGAGTCTTCGGACACGAACATGAAAGGTCCAAACACCACGGTCACCATCATACCATAGTCTAACTTCTCCTGGTACATTCTGTCGAAGACCTTCCTCGGGAAGACCGAGTCAATAGGAATGTCAAAATACTTGAGGAAGTTCTTCATAGTTTCGTGGTACAGGTCCTTAAGACGGTCGACGTTTTTCTTCCTGAATTCATAATCGGTTGCGCAGTACAGGAAGTACATTATATCCAGGACAGGACAGCCGTACCAAATCAGCTGATAATCTACTGGGATAACTTCGGTGATTTTGCCGTCCTGAAAAGTAATTTTTATACCTTTTGGATATATCTTTCTTTCTTATCGAGTGGATGGTCAACCTGACCAAACCTGGTGTCAGAGTTATTGAGCCGCCAAAGGCCTCTGACATGGCTCATGTAACGACTACTATCGGTAGAAAGTAACCGGGACCGACGGCTTAACGTACTCTCCGAAGCACGGAATCATCTTACTTTTTGGGCAACATATTTTATTTTATTTAGACATTTTTTTTATTTTACTTAGACAAGCGTGGTGATTACGCCTAATCTGCCTCACTGTACCGATAACTTCAGTGAGATGAGATGCTTTTACCCAGCAGTGGGACATTATAGGCTAAGACTACTACTACTACTACACCTCTAAAACTTGTTCTGTATATACAAATAATATTTTTTGATAAATATCACAACACATATTACTTACATTATTTTAAAGACATAACCAGATAGAACCAGAATGTGTAAATTTAAATAAATTACGTAAAATACTCACTGTTTCTTTTATCATGACGTTGTTTGGTCTGTAATCTCCATGACACATGCATATGTCGTTAGTTTTATCATTATTATAATCCGGGAACCTTGTCACAATGTCGGAGATCTTGGAGCATAATTTATTTCTCACATCTTCATCAAGAACTGACATACTGTCTTTTATCATCTTTTGAAGATATTTTTGAAAAGGTTCATTAGAAACCAATGGATATTTCAGCCCTTTGATTTTATCGTTGAAAAAGTTAGGACATTGATTCTGCAACACGAACGAAAGACCATGTAACTTAGCGAGTTCGATCATGCATAGATCAGCCATGTCTTCTCGTACGACATCCATTCGGTACCAAGTTTTAAACCCTTTACGAGTGACGCTTTCCATTATTATAGCTTCCTCAAAAGATTCTGGGTAGCCTTTAACCATTTTGAGTCTTTCTTCTTGTGGGACGCTGGCATTGTCTTGAAGTCTAGTGAATAGAGAAGACAGTTCTTGGTACACGAAGAGTTCCCTGCGATAGACTTCAGGTAATGACATGAACTCCATGCTGTTAGAGGCTAGGGACAGAGTCTTTATGAAAATAGCTGTTTCCTTATCACCTTCAACAGTTTTTCCTTTAACATCCACTTCGTACAGCTCTCCAAGGTAACTTCCTCCGCCAGAACTGATATTCTTCTTCGTGATGTCGTAGCTGATGTAACCTTCATTTTGTGCTATTTTCCTGAGACGTTTATCAATTTTGGCAATTGTTGTAACTTCGGCCCGGGGTGAAGAATAGCATAGTTTATTTTCTTGGGGTACGAGATTGGTTTCCACCTGCATTATGACTTCTGTTGAAACACTCGAGAAGACGAAATGTAACTTATGTAGAATATAACGCACAAATACATGTTTTATATAGTTCTAATTGAGATAATGATAAGTAAAGATGTGTCTACATTATCTATTTTTGAGTATTCTACATACTAAGAAAAAATAGCAGCACAGATCGAAGTAGTATGGAAATTATAGGATTTTTCTATTGATACAATTACTATTAGTTTTTCGAATAAACAAAGCACACTTCATAGCCTACTTAAACCGTAGAACTCTATTCAAATCACACATTTACTAATGCAAGATATTGAATCGTTTGTTTGATTCCTTTCTTCATTTTGCCCACTTGGAAAGTTGTATGAGTGTGTGCATTTTCCGATGTTCGCATCTAACTCGAAAACGGTTCGACCGTTTCAGAAACGATTTTCTATTATACGTTATAGATGCATTGGCTAGTTTTCAGTCGTAAGAAATTTACCTATCTACACAAATATTATAAAGAGGAAAACTTTGTTTGTTTGTTTGTAATGAATAGGCTCAAAAACTACTGGACCGTTTTTAAAAATTCTTTCACCATTCGAAAGCTACATTATCCACGAGTAACATAGGCTATTTTTCATCCCGAAATTCCCACAGGAATGGACACAACGCGGCTAAAACCGCGGGGCGCTGCTAGTAACTACTAATTTAATAAAGCTGAAGAGTAAAGAAGTAAAGATGAATATTTTTTCTTTGTTTGAACACGCTTCCAGTTACTACCAATCCGATTTCAATAATTATTTTTGTAATAGTCTAGTGGGAGCTCGCAAAGGGAAGAGAGGGTTGGCGATGGGAGAGACCTTTACCCAGGAGTGGGAAAATGGATACCCACATTTTTCGGGAAGGTTATAGACTATTTTTCATTCTGAAATTCACGGGGATGAACGCAACACAGGTAAAACAGCACTACTAGTAAATAATTTTGTTCGTCTTTATGTTCGCACCTTTACCTACGTCTACATCAAACGCCGTCATTATGAGATGCGACTCTGTGAGTATGAATTAACCATTGTTTGGTTGTTTGATATCATATCAATCAACTGTACAATGCGCTATATACTTTAAAATATTGTACGGTCAGGGAAGTAGGCTCTCTACCATTTTGCACCAAACATGATTGGTAGTCTAGCAATGATTATAACTGTCACAGTGGTTTGAGAGCGTTTCCTGTGTCGGGGGTTGCGGGTTAGAGTCCCGCCGGTGTCAATAATCTATGCAGACATACAAACGTAGGTAAGACATAGTTGTTGGCAATGAAGTCTGGGTGTCTATTACATATTCATAGTTTTATAAGGTATATCCTACTAATATTATAAATGCGAAAGTTGGTGAGGATGCATGTATGTTTGTTACTCTTTCACGAAAAAAAGGATACTGGACGGATTTGGATGAAACTTTAAAATAAATATATGTTATACATTAGATAACCCTGGGATACATTTTATTCCATGTCCATGGTTAGTTTCCACTAAGGCAGAGCTGACCGTAGCGGAGATCAACCGACGAATCATAATGCATTGTAAAGACATTTCGAGCTTTGCAATGCAACGCCATTCGCCAATTCAGCTCGTTGGGTTTGTGACATCCATTCCGCTGAGAATTACACCAATTATAGATGGTAGGCAGATAGACTAGACTAGGACGTCCAAATGTAGTCTTTCCAGACTTTTCCAGTGAATACGTCTTGGTAAGGTATTAATTTGGGGGTCACGGCCCTGTCAAGCACGACGCAGACACTGCTGCGTCATTCTTTTCTGGAAGCCCCTATATTTGAAAACTCTGGATAAGTTAAGAACATTTGAATGTTCAGCGCTTTGCTTTGTGTTTAACCGTCGACTTGTATCTTTCAACACGTATCTTATTATACTTAAAGAACGTTGAACAGTCAGTTATATAAAATCTAATTATAATAATAAAGAAATTTCAAGGAATCCTCGACTAGGCTTGGCTGTACCTAATTTCATTACTTTTTGTAGACAAAAAAACAGCTTAATCAAGTCTTGGTAAAATTTTAACAGGATGCTTTAATGGGATCCACCTATACCCCTAAGTCTAATTTGGTGTACAGCCAATTCCTCTGATATTACTCACACTTAACATTGTACATATGGGTGACTTTAAAAAATGCATGCCAATAATGAGAGCTTGTGTTTTTTAGTGTTCTTGAATAACAATAGCCTTAATGTAACTGCGGCATGACTTATCACCATTTGCGAGTAATTACCTATCATTATTCAAGCCATGGAATAATGATTACCTATACTTACGGTAAAGTATAAATCACATGTATAGATGACCATATAAATATCTCTAATGTCTAAAATTCTCGTGTCGCTGTGTTTGTAGTTAAACTCCTCCGAAACGGTTCGACCGATTCTCGTCAAATTTTGTGTGCATATTTGGTAGGTCTGAGAATCGGGCAACATCATTTTTCATCCCCCTAAATGTTAAGGGTAGTCTACCCCTGAATCTTTACATGGCAAAACAACGTTTGCCGGGCCAGCTATTATATCTATATCACTACATAGTATAAAACAAAGTCGCTATTTTTGTCTGTTTGTTTGTCTGTTTGTCTGTATGCTTAAATCTTTAAAATTACGCAACGGATTTTGATGTGGTTTTTTGTAATAGGTAGAGTGATTCAAGAGGAAGGTTTATATTAGTGTCCGACCGAAAGTTCGGTTTCGGTTTCGGTTTCGGCCGAGTTTCGGCCAAAAATCAAGTTTCGGCGGCAGTTTCGGTTTCGGCCCAAAATTGGCCGAAACTTTAGCCGAAACCGAAACTGATAGTTGTCGTGCACGCTCGCCTAATTTCGTTTCTCGCGGCAACGCTCTGGCGGGCGCTGGCGGCCCTGTTCGGGAATTGTCTTGCGCCGTTCGGATAGCTCTGCAGCAACCCAACTTAAGTCAGTGCGTTATCGCCCGACGCAAACATTCTTTAGAGGTTATGTTTTGTTTGGTGGAACTGATTACATGTAAGTTTTTGTTTCGTTTCTGTACTTGAATGATTTATATATGTAGTTAAATATTGAGTCAGTTACTTTGTTTTGTTATTATTAACGAATCAAGCCACATGTCAAAACGAGATTGTAAATAAAAATGTGAAATGTTGTGTAGGTAAACTTATTTCAAGATTTGTTTTTCATTCCGATGACCTATTGATGTATTTTTGCTGTATTAGGGTTATTTTTAGAGTTTTCTTCTAAACTTCTAAATACAAACAAATAAAAACCAAAGTATTAATTAATATGATTTCAAAATAACAATAAGTAGTATTTAATAAAACAGTTACGATAAATAATTTGATTATTTATTGATAACTGATAAACATTTTGCTATGAGAACTAATTTTTTTTCAATATCCTAAAAATATTATTAATATTTTTTTATATTATATTAAATAAATTTATTAAATAAATGGGTGGCAAACGCCTGACAAATTTGCGGTTTGCGGACGACATTGCCATCTTTGCCCCCACTGCCCACGAGCTACAGGAAATGCTTCAAGAGCTTAGCACAGCATGTCTTGAGGCTGGACTTCAAATGAATAGGACGAAGACTAAAATTATGTCTAACAGCACGAGACGTAAGGTTACGGTAGATGGGCAGGATATTCAATATGTCGACGACTACATCTATTTGGGCCAGTTAGCAAGCTTCGAAAACAGGCAAGATCGAGAGATCGATCGCCGGATCGACAATGGTTACTGGTCCATGAAAGAGCACATGAAGGGCGACCTTCCCATGTCAGTCAAGCGCAAACTCGTCGACATGTGTATCCTGCCCGTCCTAACTTACGGTGCACAGACATGGTCTTTAACAGAGCTCCAGAAATCCAAGCTCAAGATCTGCCAGAGGGCGATGGAACGCAGCATCCTCGGACTCAAACGAGTCGACCGAGTGCGCAACACCACGCTGCGTTCACTTACCGGCATCACCGATGTCGGTACCAAAACCGCCCGGCTGAAGTGGGAGTGGGCGGGGCACGTGTCGCGGATGGCCCCCGAGAGATGGGCCAACATCACCACCCAGTGGGCCCCGAGCGGAGCGCGGCGCCGCGGACGGCCGAGGAAACGCTGGCAGGATGACCTTGTCTCCTTCGACAGCGAGTGGTGGGAAACCGCAAAGAACAGAGAAGGTTGGAAGCGTTTGGGGAGACCTTTGCCCAGCAGTGGGACGATACAGGTTTAAAAAAAATTGCAACAAAATTAATATACTGTGTTTTTATTTCATGTCCTAATTAATGCAGAATAATGGGTAAAATGCACAAAATTTCAGTATTTTACGGAATTTTATACTTGACCACGTGAGTTTCGGTTTCGGTTTCGGTTTCGGCCGAAACTGAAGCCACGGCCGAATATTCGGTTTCGGTTTCGGTTTCGGCTGGAAAACCAGTTTCGGTCGGACCTTAGTTTATATGTATAAAAATTCCCGAAATTCCCACGGGAACGGGCACAACGCGGGTAAAACCGCGGGGCGCTGCTAGTAATACAATAAATTATAAGGTAAGTAAGTAAGTTCGAGTAGGTCAGTGACCGCCTAAAGGCCTCCGACATGGTCTAACGATTGAAACAACCGGGACCGACTGCTTAACGTGCCCTCCAAAGCACGGTAGCGCTCAGATAAAAATACCACTATCAAGGCATAATTTAAATTAAATTCTGAGACGTAGGACTACCCTCTAAGATACAGTGCAAACTAGTTTAGAGGGCAGGGAATATGTTATTAATATAGTGCCTTACTTAAGAACTACTAAAATAATGTAAGGTATAAATATAAGTATTAGTTAGTATTAGGCTGTTTTTGGCAATAAAAGTTTTGTATTTGTATTTGTACTATCGGCCATCCATCCAATCCAACTGTATTACTGTAAAGTTTCATCCAAAGTTCACTAATTTTTGTTCGAAAAAGTAACAAACATACATACATACCTACATACATCCTCACAAACTTTCGCATTCATCATATAATTAGTAGGATGAGATAAAATTATGCCACCAGTAATGGAAAAACATAATATTTGAATTTTGATTAAATTTTGATAAAACAACCTCTCCCGGAGGTAAGGCTTATAGTATTTATTTTAGCATAAAACATTAAATATTAGCTTTAATATGATGTTTTAGTATTTATTCCTTCTGAAATTGTAACATCATTGAACAAACATAATGACAAGTCAAAGTTGTGTATGTATATGTAAACGCGTTGTAGAACTAAAATAGATTGTTCAATTGTAAATATTGTCCGGAATGAGATGGAACTTTTAGTTTAAAGTATTTAATTTGCTGATGACGTATTTCTTTCTACAAATTTCTCATTCTCTCTCATTTTAAAACTTTATCTGGTTCGTAAAAATATAAAAAATTATAATAGGAAATTTAATTAATATGTACATGTTTGTTAAAACTACTAATTATATCTACTTGGCCATATTAACAAAATTCGTATTAAGAACACTTTAGCTATCAAATGGTTTGTCACTTTCTGACATACGCAATTTTCCGAAGAGCAAAAGAGACAAAACACAATGTTTAGTTACACCGCGTTTAATTAGTAAGGGCCACTAAGTATAACATTTTTTTTGTTCTGAAACTATCATATAATTATATCCGCTGTCGCTCGCCTGTACTATGGCACCCCACAACCAGCTAGTAAACTCCAAAAACATGGATATTGTATTCAAATTGCGTTCCATTATCCTTCACTTAGCTGAGTACACGCACTATTAGCTAATTACACGTAATACTAGAACAGTAGCGACCCTGTTTCAATTCAATTGGGTATTGATATAAGCGGCGGGTTCCGGATCGAGATTATGTCTAGAATAGACCACTTTGTCTAACGTTTATACTGAGTTCTATGTTAAAACTGATAGAGAATGCATAACAATTAGCACAGCAAAGGTCTAACAATTTCATTAAAAAAAAAAGTAATGTCTCTCTGTAATGTCCCACTGCTGGGCAAAGGCCTTTCATCTCACCGATGATATCAGTAATTTACTTTGTGCGTCTAGTGGCGCCATTAATGTCTTTCATCTATATATACCTACCTACTAATATGATTAGATAAGCATAAGAGTTTGATTTTTAGTTTTTTGTTTAAACTCGTTAATCTCAGAAACTACTAATCTGATTTGAATCATTATTTTTGCAATAAATAGCCCCATTCAGCAGAAAGGCTATAAGCTATTTTTCATCCCGAAATTCCCACGGGAACGGCCACAATGCGGGTATCACCGCGGGATACGTGCGTTTCAGTGTGCTCCAAATTATTTCAAGCACCACTTTTGGAAGACTAATCAATACTACGTCATCACTACATAGTATAAAACAAAGTCGCTTTCAGCTGTCTGTCCCTATAGATGCTTAATAGACCTTTAAAACTACGCAACGGATTTTAACGCGGTTTTTTAAAATAGATACTTAGATTGATGAAAATGTCCGAAATTCTCACGGTAACGGGCACAACGTGGGTAAAACCGTGGGGCGCTGCTAGTCAAATTATATGTATTTTTTTACGTCTCTGTCAAATAATCTAAATTGCCTAATCTTATCATATAAAGTCCTTATCATATATTTGACAAACAAGTTATGTTAAAATAAATGTTTTTAATTTTTTAAACGTGCTTACATTTATTAGTATAACAATGATAACTAAATATCTACCTTAGGTATAAAATATAAAGTCTATAGTGCTAAAAACAAACATGTGTACAAAGAAACACATCTTTTCACCTACTTTTGCCCTTTCTTCGCGTTTTTTTTAATAGTAGTTTAGTCTGATAAAAATCCTCTGAATTTAGGTTGGATAAAATATCTAATATTTTTCCATGAAAACTGAAGAATCATGTCGGATTCGGAAGAGCATGCCAAGAGTAATCTATTAGCCTCGGTGAGGGCCTTTGATAAATATTCCTTCGTAATAATAACTCGCCAAAACATGTTTGTAAAAACAATATTGATGGATGTTATTGAACTGAACGGCGGCGATCAATAACATCTTATGTATGATGTAGTTTTGAATTAATATTTAAGGCTTCTTAAGGATTAATTTTATTTTATTTTTCATTTTCAGCAGCTACCACTGCATTGACTGTCAAACTTGACGACCGCAAAAGGTTAACGCAGTAGTTTGCTCCATATAATGCATATTTAAAATTAATAAAAATAATTATTTAAGCAACAACTGTGGTTATTGCCTAATCTCTCTCACTTCCACAAAGGAATTTTACGTTATGAAATTAAAATGTCTTCCTTTTGCAGAGAGTATACAATTTAGGTACCTAATTACTTTAGAAGAACAGGATACAAAGTGCAAATTTTCGTAGCAATTACATAACGAAAATAAAAAGTCAGTACGGCGTAAAAGAAAAAAATTGCTAATTAAAAATTTCTTTGTTCCAGATAACAACAATGGACAATCAAAATAAAACAGACGAATCACAAACCAGTCATGCCTAGCAAACACGACATACTGTCCCGGAGATGGCAGAGCTCTGCCAAATTGGCAATGTCAAAGTCCGCAATCAATTTAGTGTTGGCAGTGGTCATTCTAACCTGGTTGCCTTATAGTTCTACTCTCAGCTTGCCTAACGGAGACCCTGCCCCGGGCCGCTCCCCCGGCCCACCCGTGGACCTTATCGACGAAGAAATAAGGTTGGATATCGAATACGAGTCAACTACAGAAGAAATAACGACTACCGTAGTCAATGATCTTGAAGACGCGTGTGCCTTCGCGAGGATCCCGAGTGACAGTAGTGACATAGTGACAATTAGTGACGAGATTAGTGACATTAATGTGACAGTGACACATCCGGTGTTCGACACTAGTGAGTTGGTGAAGGGAGTTGTTTATGATGGTGAGTACTTTAGATATACTATCTTCTAAGTTTTACAATTTTCAAAGATATTTTTATTCTAAAAATATTTTGGGGACTTTCGTCCAGTAAACTTCCTATACTTAACCGTGAAAAAAATAAAAAAGAGTCTTGTATCACAGTACCTATGTGTGACGTCACTACTTTACCATAATCACCAAACATATACCCAAACATAGACAAAAGCCCTGTAGATTCTTTAAGTAATACTGCCTATTTGTTCCGTATTTCTAACACCCTTTAAAACCTTTCCGGTAAACCAACGCGGTCTCGAAGCGTGAAATCTGTCATTTTATAAATTCCCTGGCGCCTTAGTAACCAAATTCACAGACGGTTTAAAAGAGACACTTATTTTAACGTCGTCAAAATGTGGTTCCGCCGAGTTTACCTATTAATTTACACTTGCCTTTAACGCAAAGGACAATGCACAAGTTATAGACGGCGCCATTCCAATTATATTTAGTTTTGTTTAGTAGCAGCGCCCCTCGGTTTTACTTTTGTTGTGCTCGTTCCCGTGGGAATTTCGACAATTTTTATACATATAGTAAACCTTCCTCTTGAATCACTCTGTTAAAAAAACCGCGTTAAAATCGGTTGCGTAGTTTTAAAGATCTAAGCTCACAGAGGGACTGACAGACAAACAGCGGATAGCGACTTTGTTTTATACTATGTAGTGATGGTACCAACGTGATTATGTACTTATTTTGTTTGTTTAGTAGATTAATGTATTTCTTTACTGCTTTAAACCGTAATCCGTTTATTAAATACTTGCAGCGACCCGCGGGTTTGCTCGCGCTGTGCCTAATAATGAATAATCAAATTCAAGAACACAATTCTATGCCCAATGAACATTAAAAAACGTTTGTACCGAGTATACATAACTAGCTTCCCGTGGGATTTTCGGGTTAAAATATTGTATCCCATGTGTTATTCTAATGAACCTATATCACTGTAAAGTTTCCTCCAAATCTGTCCTGTAGTATTTAGGGTAAAGAGTAACAAACATACATACATCCTCACAAACTTTCGCATTTATAATATTAAGTAAGATTCGGAACTTAACATAACATTTTCGATTTAAATAACTATCATTAAACAGTTGATAATATGCACTGTCTATCCTCATATGCATATCCTGTACAAATAGGTACAAGGTATAATAAACTGTTCAAGTTTTGCTGTATTTGATGTAATGAGGAAATTATTATTCCGCTGGCGAGGTTCAGTAGAACTGGCGCCATTTAGATGATTACCACTTTGGATGGGAGTCTACGGCGGGAGATTCATTTGGAAACTGAAGGGAGATTCCTCTCAGATAGACAGGATGTACAGGAACTCTTTTTTAACCGACTCCAAAAAAACAAAGGTGTCGATTCGACTGTACGTTTGATGTAACAGAAACTATACTAACCAACTCTCAAAAACAAAGTGATTGTTTAATAAAAATGTTTTCTTTATTAATTAATACTTTAGTAAGAGCAATTATAACCTCCCTAGTGTCTATATTAACTTAAGTTTTTATATTCAAGATAATCTCGAGACTTACCAGTCCGATTTGGATAATTCTTTTTGTAATAGATAGCCACATGCAACGGGAAGGTTATAAGCTATTTTTCAACCCGAAATTCTTTAAGGGAACGGGTACAACGCGGGTAATCGCGGGGCACTGCTAGAGATCTATATAACCATTACGCAGTAAACGAAATCTCCATTAAACTGCTTCCGCTACCTTTCATCTTTCAATTATTTAAACATAATTAAACCACGCAACAATCGCCTTAGAACTAACAACAATAACCGGCAACTTGTATCTCTATTACAATAAGCATAAGGGATAAATTCGCTTAACCCAGCATCTGCTTGTAAACGGTGCCCTTTGTCGAAATTGCCACGGGTGGTAATTTGTCTTAATTATACATACTAGCAGATCCCTGCGGGTTTATCCGGGTTTAGACGATTCCCGTGGGCGTGTAGTCTTTAACGTATAGTATACTAACGAGTATACTAATATTATAAAGGTGCAGAGTTTGTTTGTTTGTTTGAACGCGCTAACCTCAAGAACTACTGGTCTGATTTGAAAAATTCTTTCAGTGTTGGATAGCCCACTTATTGTGGAAGGCTAAAAGCTATCTCGAAATGCTTATGGGAACGGGTACAACGCGGGTAAAACCGCGGGGCGCTGCTAGTGTGTATTATAATGAGTGCAGTGATAGGGCTGCTGCCGCACTCAAAAACGTCCATTAAATGGACACTTAACTAAGTGACGCAATTTATCATACATCACATGTCAAAATCACTCATTAACGGCTTGCACAAAAACTCTTAAATCTGTTTAGTACCTAAATCACTGTATAGCATAAAACAAAGTCGCTTTCCGCTGTCTGTCTGTCTATATGTTTGCCCCTTTGTATGTCTCTTTGTATTTGTTGCTTGTATTTGTAGAAATCTACGCAACGGATTTTGATGCAGTTTTTTAAATAGATAAAGTGATTCAAGAGGAATGTTTATAAGTATAATTCCCAAAATTCCCACGGGAACGACCACAACGCGAGTGACACCGCGTGGCATTGCTTGTATGTTTAATAAACAAAAGCGGTTCGTTCAAAACTGTATTCTATATAGCTCGAAATTTAAAACGAACGTCATTTATTATTAAACATATTTACGCGCTAAATTTAAATTAAGAATGTTTGTGCAATCCGCCCTACATCTCTACTATAGGACCATTTGACAAAGGATATTAGCCCTTACATTATAGTATTCAGTTCTATTTTCAAAAATATTCGCTAGTCGCCGCTTTCACTGCAAAGTGAGACGTTTTATTTTCAGACGGTCAGTGCAGCCGCAGCTGTCACAAAAGCCAGGCTGCTTTGTCAGTCATGTTTTATAGTTAAGTCTGATTGTCATAGTGATGGTCTCTACCAGTACGGACCCCAAGGAAAGTACTAAAAGCGACCCAATTTTAAAAATAACTATAGGTATATCTGATTTGAACATTCTTTTTGTAATGGATAGCCGCATTCAACGGGAAAGTTATATAGGCTGTTTTTCATTCTGTAATTGCCATGGGAACGGGCACCAAGTAAAACTGCAAGGTGCTGTTAGTGTAAAATCAAAGCGAAGTGTATCTCCAAGCGTAGTTTCAATTAAAAATGAGTAGTATTCGCTGTACTTAAGAAATCCGTATAAACAGCTGACGTCCTGACAAACTCTCTCATTTATGTTATTAGTAGGATAAGGTTGGATGGAAGTGATCTCCGGTCCGGCTTGGGTTAATTGGTAGCCGTACGTTATCAAATTAAATTAATTCACATCAGGGGATATTGATTTCGAAATTCAAAATTAATCCGGGACCGGATATGGGAAGAGAGAAGAGAGAGGATATTGATAAGAGAGGATTTTACAGGAAGGATTTTATAATGGGTACAAAGTCCTAGAGCTCGATCATACCTAATGTAGTCGATAATTGATTAGACAGTCTGATATACGAAACAGACAAGAAATCTTACAAATTTTGATATCTGTTAAACTGTAAAATTAAGTTTGGGCAGGTTCAACCTTGGTGTCGAATTTTTAGACCACCTTAGGGCCTGACGTGGTCTAACGATTGAAACAACCGGGACCGATAATTTAACGTGCCCTCCGAAGCACGAAGCTCAGATAGAAATGCCACTATCGGCCACCCATCCAAGTAGAGGCCGAGTTGCACGTAGCTTAACACTTAAGATAGCATTGAGTTAACATCGCTTAGCCAAACTACGCAACGACAAACTAAAGATTGTGTACCGACAAGTGTTAGACTGTTTGAAGACAGTTTTCATCGCGTCGACCAACCCAGTTTAAATTGTCTAAATACTGTTTTGAATTTGGTGAAAGCTTGAACCCTCTTAAGTTATGTTTTTTATTTAATTAACCCGGAAAAATTCAAACACGGTTATTAAGACCTAAAGTAAGCTCTAAGCTTGTGTTATGGAATCTAACTCACTGATACTACTACTTATATATACACAAATACTTTATAAGAATATATAATTGACACCCAGATGTCGTCGCCAACAACTATGTCTTCACATATTGTTGACTTCGGGCGGGAATAGAACCCCCGACACAGTGAGCGCTCTCACTGCCATGTGCCAACGGGCTTGTTTGAATTTAAGAATAAATAAAAGTGAAACTGTAATGTTCTTAAAACAAGATATAAGTCCTTGCTAAATAAGATACTCACGAAATTAGTAACACAAAGAATTATCGTTGTTTTAATTTACAAATACATGACTGTTGCGATCATTATCACGTAAATTTTTCCACGTACGTCCTACTAATATTATAAATGCGAAAGTTTGTGAAGATGAATGTATCTTTGTTACTCATTCACGAAAAAATGAATGATGAAACTTTACAGTAATATCGGTAATACATCAGAATAACACATGGGATTTTATCCCGAAATTTCCGCGGGAACGGGTACAACGCGAGTAACACCGCGGGCGCGGTTAGTTAACTCATAAAAGTGTATTGTGCAATGTTTGACAATCCATCCGTGTATAGATTACACTTTTTTTTTGTTGTCTTTATATTTACAAAGTGATATTTGCATTTGTGTTACGTAATCTTTGTATATCGTAAATCAAACTCAACTGGTTGGTTCATTCCCAAACGAATTTCTGAGTACACTGCATTCATTGCAATCAGTTTGAATTACAATCGTATCATTTACTACGAGTATAGACACATTACTGAAAGTATTCAGCGCCACGCGGCTGTCAAAAGAACTAAACACAAAATAAGTTAACTTTGATTTTTGTAAGCTTAATTTGAAATAAACGAAATAAAATAGCTTTTGGTAAACAAAACAAAACAAAAAAAAACAACATACGTTCTGTAATCGATATACGCATGTATGTACATAAGTTTGTTCTTTCGCGATTATCATAAAATGTATCGATGTTATTTGAATGGGTTTCGTCGCTGAATTGTTAGTAAGGTAAGAGCTTGTACAAATACAAATCCTTGATTATCTCAAAATGTATTGGTCTTATTTGAAAGAGGTTCGTAATAAAATTAAAAATAGAAATTTAGGCATGTAAGAGTTTGCTACCTAATGTTATTAAGCAAACAAAAACAGCAAGTTCAAACAAGATTTATAACCTAAATTGAAGCTGTATATAAGTAGGATATTGAAGTCATATTTCTCTCGCATCTGGTGTTAAAAAGTCCCTTCTAAGGTTATAATCGGTTCAATTTCTCATTACACCCCAAAGATGACGTATCACATTACCCACATAAATTATCCTTAATTCACACTGCGAGGTTCTTTCCTAATGTTCGGGAATAAAGGGATTGTTCGCCATTGTGGGGAGTCTTAGGGTAAATACAAGTTTGCCCCAAAACTGGAGTATTAAGGCCAAAATATGTTATGAGTGCTGGATTGTGCTTCAAGATATTTGGACAATGGAGTCACGTTGTTGCGTGATAATAGTAATTTTGCTGTATGATCTAAAATGGCGGTTTTTGTTAAGCTTAATGTATTTTTTGTGTTAGCTTAGATACATAAAAAAGTCCATTGTTTTTTGTTTGAGACATCGATTATTTTAAAAACTGTTGGCACATATTTTTGCTCTATTATTGGCAGCCTGTCTTTTTCCTAACCAATTATGGGATGAACAAATAATCACTTAAAAATGCAGACTGTACCGAGGACCAATATATATCTATCAAAATATTTTTCTAAAACGGTCAACCACGAATATATATCGCATACTTTGGTTACAATATTCGATAACCGATTTCCATGTCCATTATATTTTCGGGAACAAAACCAGTCAATCTAAACGGACAATATGCATGAAATGCTTCGCTTTCCAGACTCGCGCCTCGAATCCATCATTCAGACAATAACACATTACAGCGCAACTACAATGGGCCAAATTGAATCATTTACGGAGGCCTTTACTTAAAAATACATACATTGATTGGAAAAATGGTTTGTGAAGGTTTATGTTCAGGGTTATAAAAGGAATGACTGATCAGCCGTCGAGCCCTGTGATTTACGTATGTAATTGATAACAAACATAAACAAACTATTATTGTACTAAGTATCATTGCAGAAGAAGTCATCTTAAGCGTAAGTTACATATAGTGCGGGTACGCGCCGGGTGTAGGACGGGAGTGGGTCGCGTGACTCTATGTTTCTTGTATATGTATGAATGGTGCCACTGCCGCCCGTCGCTTTTGTCGACCATTGTGGATCCGCTGCGGGTCTGCTGCACTATGTGAAATGCGCTTTAGGCAATCAAGCAGCCATAGTATATTAAATCTTGAGATTAAAACTATACCTTCAGAACAGCGAGCAAGAACAGCCTTCATGGTCTAGTGGTTTGAGGCTCAGGACCCGGAGGTTCCGGGTTCGATTCCCGGTGGGGATATTTCACAAAAATCTCTTTGTGAGACTTTCCTCAGTTTGGTTAGGGCATTGCAGGCTGAATCACCTGATTGCTCGAAAAGTAAGATGATTCCGTGCTTCGGAGGGCACGTTAAGCCGTCGGTCCCGGTTACTTTCTACGGATAGTAGTCGTTACTTGAGCCATGTCAGAGGCCTTTGGCGGCTCAATAACTCTGACACCAGGATTGGTCAGGTTGGCCATCCACTCGATGAAACGACGCGAAACGACGAGAGAGAATTTAAAAAGTCTTTCACCAATATGAACATTCGTAGTCACACTTTGTTCATAATTTTATACTAACCAGGACAACGAAGTTCGCTTGTCACCATCACGGTACCAGGCCACCCCTCACAGCCGTTCCCAATAACCCAATTTCATTTCCGGACGTAAAGCCAGGGCGGGTCGCTAGTAAGATAGAGCCTACTTACGAGTATTATAAAAGCCGATACGATACCTTTTATAATTCAATATACTTTATCATTATTAAGGCCCTCCCTATTATATTTTGACTGTTGGATGGAAAATGAAGGTTTCAATTATCCTAAATTTTTCGATTAACGTTCACAAGTAGGTTAGTATCACTTACCTTCATCTTTTGATTACAAAAGCTTTGATTTTATTTTGATATTTTTTTGGTCTGGAAATGAATTTGTATGTTATTTGTATGGTTTCTGGGGAAAGTACATAGGTGGTACAAAAACATTGTGTAGGTATTTTGAATTCGATGATATGCGTAATGCCTATACAAAACAATTAAATACTCACTTTAATACATTTACAGTTTATTTTTTAATATAAAAAATCCCCACTCAGAATCGTCCATTAAATGAACATTTAACTAATTGACGTAATTTTTTATACATACATAACATGTTAAAATCACTAATTTAATCTCTACTCAGAGATCATTTGAGGTCTCTGAGTACGAGCGTAAGAGTACATAATTATTTGTATGCTGAAAATGCATGCATTTATAATAATTACTAGCTGACCCGGCAAACGTTGTTTTGCCATATAAAAATTAAGGGGTCCACCCCTTAACATTTAGGGGGATGAAAAACAGATGTTGTCCGATTCTCAGACCTACCCGATATACACACAACATTTCATGAGAATCGGTCAAGCCGTTTCGGAGGAGTTTAACTACACACACTGCGACACGAGAATTGTATATATGTATTAGATAAAATTGTGTTAATACACATTGACTATTTCTATATGAACGCACATAACTCTATTGTAAACATAATACTAGTTTATTCTGTTACGTAATTCCATAGTATCCAGTTTGTCGTTCAATTCGATAAACTACAATATTTAAACATCCTTCCTGAAACACTAAAGCAAACCAAACATGCAAACCAAGTTTCCTTTATTACCTTCTGCATTATTAACCAACATTAGAGAAGCGATATTCAAACGACAGCACTTCTATTGTAATCGGCCGACCTTGCTTCTCAAATAGGGTAATTCGAAGCACGAAAAATGTCTAAGTGTGAAACTTCGAAAGTTCAAATTGGATAATGTCGTGACGAAGTTGCGTGTACCGGAAATGATAGCGCATTTGTGAAGTCGGTTGAGTCATTTGATTATTCTTTTGTAGGTTATTGGTTTTGGAACTTTGAGAGTTATGGGTTAGTTTTTAATTGAGTACGAATGATGTTTTGTGCTTTTATTTATTACTAGCCACGCCCCGCGGTTTTGCCCGCATTGTACCCGTTCCCGCAGGAATTTTGCGATAAAAATTAGCCTATGTCCTTTCTCAGGCTTTGGACTAACTGTGTACCAAATTTCATTCAAATGGGTTCAGTCGTTTTGGCGTGAAAGCGTAACAGACTGACAGACAGAGTTACTTTCGCATTTGTAATATTAGTTAGGATAGTCAATACAGTTCTAATGGTCATGAAATAGATGGACTTTTTGTTTATTATGAGGCCAGTTTTTTTTCTTTACTAATATTATAAAGATGTAAAAGTAATCTTGTTTTTTTGTATGTTCGGGCTAATCTCCAGAATTACCAGTCCGAATCGAATAACATTATTGCAACTAACAGCCACATTTAAGGGAAAAATTACAGGCTATTTTTCATCACAAAATCCCCACGGTAACGGGCACAACGCGGGTATAACATAGATGGTATCCCGGATTTTGATATGTGTCCGAAATAGGATTCAAACTCTTGGTATAATTAGTAGATCATCTTATAACAACATTTCTAGCCCATTTACTACTATCAAGAACATTTTTTAGATGAAATTAACAAACAAGTCTGCTTCAATAATTAAAATAATTACATTAAACAATTAAGATAAAAGGTCATTTGTCTTGAAAAGTTTCTCCGAACATATTTCTATGAAACTTTGTTAATTGAAACGAATTTTATAATGTTGAGTTCTCGTAAATCAAAACCGGGCTTGTTTGAGAGCCAAGTTTGTAACGCGCAAAATGTCTTCAAGTGTTAAATTACTTTATAATAATACTAGCCGGGCCCGCGGTGTTTCCCACGTTGTACCCGTTCCCGTCGGTATTTCGGGATATAATGCCATGTGTTGTTCTGATGTGTAATTATATTACTGTAAAGTTTCATCCAAATCCGTATAGTAGTTTTTTCGTGAAAGAGTAACAGACATACAAACATCCATAAATACATACATACATACATTCATCCTCACTAACTTTCGCATTTATAATATCAGTAGTAATAACTGTTGACTTGTAAAACGGTTTATAAGATGGTACTTTTTATTAAAAATTTCTTCCTGTGTCTATCATGATTGTTATAAAAAAATAAAGTAATGTCCCAAGTCTGGGCAACTAGGCCTCTTGTCTCGCCGAAGATATCAGTACAGTGAGGAGGATGTAATCACCTCGCTTGCTAACGCGGGTTGGTGATCTCAAACCCGAGCCATGTTTGAAAATAAGGAAACATGTTTTCATTTTGAAATATAATCATTTCAATTGTAGCTTTATAGCGCGGTAAAATATTGTAGGCGCAGGTGCATCTGGCCTCAATTACGGTTAACCCCATGGGAAGTAATTCATATAAATGTCGGAATGGGTTCTTTTATTTTATAGACTAAGATACAAACCAAGACAAAGGTATTGCCTTCGTGTTTCTCTTCTCGTAAGACATCTCTCTCGCTCTATTTCTATTATAAAGAAAACAGATGAAAGAGATTGTCTTGTACACATACAATATCTCTTTTATCTTCTCTGCAGACTTAAGATGCATCTTAATTCTGCAGGTCATGCCTAGCCTTTCGAAAATACCATTATATAACTGAGTAACACTGTACAATCCGATAGGTCGTCTAATGCTTATTATCATTTATTTGAGGCAAGTATTCTTAAAGGCCTAAGGGTCTTTAAGAGCCGTTAGACCACTCACGAGTATTCGTCAAAATAACGAACCTTTAAACGGACAATTAGGGTGAAATTATAATGATTGAAACTTGAACGCTGTTAACATTAAATTATATTATACCAAGCGAAGTGTTTTATAACAAACGGATACATTTATTTATTAATTTCGAGTAGGAGTAGCAACAATAATTTGACAGGTACATAATGGATGAATTTTCGTAAACAATATCGGATATATTGTTAAGTTAACTTCAAGTTAAGTTGAAGACAATCAGCCAATAGTCCACCTCAACCTTAAAACACAAATATAATTTGAAACAACTTAAGCAGAATAAAACCACGTGGCGCTGCTAGTCTTATTAAACCAATATCATAAATCTTCTCAAAACATAAACAACAACACAACCGTATTTCAATTAAAGTTTAAGCACCGGAAAATTAACCTTAAGTCCTGATACATAGATCTTAAACTTATAACAAGAACTGTCACCTTGTCACGTCTCAAATGAACACATATGATGCTAAAGGAAAATGAACTATAAGGTTTAGTAATAGCAGTTCTTATTGTGTGCAGTGTTGACTAAATCAAGTTTATGAAGTAGATGTAACTAATTTCCTGGAGTGTGAACTCCATTGAATATGATTTTAGTTATTGAAGCCATGTCTTTGTTGTAATTTGATTTTGTAGGTTGACGCGTACAGATTCATACTTTATTGTGCATTGTTGTATCTTTAGTAGCTTGCTACGAGTGCCATACGATGCGCTTGCTACGCTGTTTGTTGTACGCATCACTTGGTAACCCGAAGCTAGCTACGGCGTAGCAAAATGTTGCGTAGTACGTAGCGCAAGGAATATAATGAATTCGTAGCAAAGGAAACCGAATCTTATAGTAGATTTATCTCACCAGCAACCTTGAGTCATGCTTGTGTAGGTTATTGTGCATGCACATTGTCTTAGTGTGCATCCTGGTCCACGTCTAAATACTGTCAAAATTGTCTTTGAAGTAGCAACAGCATGGTAGGTTTTAGTAAACGGACAAAAATCATTCGATGGTTATTTGCAGTGAGATGTCGAATGAATATAAACATCTTGCCGATCTTGCCGACGGTACTGATAGTTACGCAAACAAAGACGCGTGTCTGTACTCATTACAGCTACTGCTATGACTCACGGGCTCGTGAAATAAAACAACCATACCAATTCGATTTTCTTGCTACGAATCCATTATATTTCTTGCGCTACGAGTACTGCGCAACACTTGCTACGCCGTAGCGAGCTTTGCGTTATTTTTCTCTATTACACATTATAATAATATAATATAATATACCAGGATAAATTCACACTCGGTTAATTAGACTCAAAGTAAGCTCTAAGCTTGTATTATGGAATCTAACTCACTGAAACTACTGCATATACATACATACACAAATACTTTATGAGAATATATAATTGACACCCAGACGTCGTCGCCAACAACTATATCTTCAAATATTGTTGACTCCGGGCAGAACTCATTCCCGCAACCCCCGACACAGTAAGCGCTCACACTGCCACTGTGCCAACGGGCTTGTTAATATTTTGCTACACATTTTCAAAATTGTGTAATTTAGATGCAACTCAATGAATTGAATAGCGAAACCTTTCGCTTTTGGGGTCAGTTTAAATTGTAACACATATAGAAAACCGATTCTTCTTATAAACGAAGTATTCCGTCAACGTATCGAGTATCGACCCAAAGAGTTTCAAACTTCCACAGCCACTTATAAATAATACATTTCAAATAGAAGTTTAGGGTAGGACCCTAGTTTGTAAGTGATATGATCAGAGCCTCACGAATGTAGGTAAGTTTTAAAGTGGAGTGACCCAAAAAGGTTGGGAGCCTCTGTCATTACTGTCAGGAAATAGCTGGTCAGTGACCTGTGGTGCAGGTGCGAATAACTGTCGGCTCGCTATTAGTTCGTGATTGTGGTGAACTTCACTAAGCAAAGCTAGTGTTTTGTACAATGACAAAAAAGACATTTAATCATGATTATAGTATTCGTAAAACTGATACCTATTAACAAGTTTAATAATTAAATATCATATAGGAATATCTCTACTAAAAACCCACTAATATGAACATGTTATTTTCGAAATTGATTTCAGAATATTGGCGATTGCTTGTTTATCAGAAGAGCTCTATTTGCCAAATAAAAACATGGCAATATTTGTACATATCTTTTTGCTGTAATATACCTACGAGTATAATACAAAAATCAATGCCACTTTTCGTTGTAATTTTATAACTCAAGAACGGGCTCATCTATCCAAACCAAATGGCTTTGTCCGGACTATTTAGAAGATGGTTTATGTGAAGTTTGCACAAAATCGGTTGAGCGGTTCTTAAATTCCCACGGGAACGGGCACAACGCGGGTAAAATCGCGGGGCGCAGCTAGTATACCTATAAGTATATTCCCAGAACAAGGAATAAAAGTAAAGCAGAAATTTAAACAAATGTTAACCTGAATAAACGTTGTGTTCAGGCACATTATAGCCACAACAGTGTCTAGACTGGCTTGTTGTCGCGTACAAAACTGTCTTAATGTCTTACAACAATATTGCCGTACAAATTCTTTCCTATCACATTCAGAGAGGTTCATTAAATCAACACTTAACCATTTGACGTAATTTTACATCGATAACGAACGAAACAGTCAAAATCACTCATTAAATCTCTGATAAGGAAGTACTTGACGTCTTTGAGTACAGGCGTTAGTCTTACATATGAAAAAAAATCTGTTACACACCTTGTCTCTAGTATAGTCATATACGCTCAGAGACCCAAAAATTGTATTACTCACTGGTATTACTACAGTCTTAACTATCTATAT